>CM057387.1:42987500-43680000 GCA_030015415.1 Cynopterus sphinx
ATATTATATTTATAGCAAATAGAAGATACATTGTATGTGCTATGAACAAATTATAAGTATAATCAAATTACATAAACTATATGTTGATTTATTAAATAGGTATATTAATATGTTAAAGAATTTCTACAAATTGTTTTAATCCAGTCAGTCATTTGGATACTACCAATGTTATCTCACATTACTGACGGAATAAGAAATTGTCATTTTATTTTTATGACTTTCATGGATATGAGACTTTAAGTAATCTATGTGTGTTCAGTAGCAACAATCTATACTGTCTACCATTATCTACATTTCTTGGTGTTACTCTTGTGATTGTGTTATCCTAGAAAGTAAAAATGATTGTGCAGATATAACAAAGGTTCCAAATCAATTGATTCTAAGCAATCTAAAGAGGCTGATTCCATATTAGCTTGGCCTCACCAGTTGGCAAATCTGTATAAGAAGCCTTAGGCCTTCACTGAGGCCAGAGAATCCCTTCTGCTAGACTTTACCAAGCAAGCAACCAAGGTTATTTAATTGCATAGAAATAACTTAGTTTAACAGCCATGGGAGCTTGGAAGATGACCATGGGCTCCAGATGAAATGGCAGCCCTATCCAAAACTTGGTTTACTACCTTGTAAGACCTGGGAAAGAAGAATAAAGTTAGCCATGTCAAAACTCCTGACTCTTACAAACCCATGGCATAATAAATGACTTATTTAAAGCTGCTACACAGTGAAGAAAATTAGTACAGTGAGAATGTTGTCAAAGTTTCAACAGAATAGGTCATTTTCATATTAGGCAATAGAGATTTTTTCCTCTTAAAAACATAACAATCTCTAAGATCATACTTAATTTTATGTAGATATCATCACAACAATATCTATGGTAGTGTATGTAATACATAAGGTATAATGAAGTGTGTAGACTTAACAATCCAAGACTCCTCCATTAAGAATTAATTATGATTTCATGCAATTGCAGTTCATTACTCACATAAGGATTGAAATGTCTAAGTGTGGTGAATCCAGAACTAAAAGATTCATATTCACATTTAAGATCCAAGTCCTAGGGAGAAGAAACAAAAATGGAAACTCCCCAATCTTCCAGTATTTTAAAGGAGAAGACTGTCCACTACAACTAAAGCTCAATATGCTAAAGCTCAACCTAGAGCTTCTCTCTCTATCTGGTTATGTTAAATTCATTTTCACAATCATCTTAAATTCATATTTATAATTTTGTATTAAATTATCTTGGTCATATATTTTAAAAATTACCAAATCAAGTTATAATATTGTATCAAGAAAAATTTTTTTCTTTGCCAAGATTAAACCTATGGCATGTTAAAAGACAAGTTTAGTTTTGTAAGTACCGTCAATCAATGGGATATTTGACATGTAATCATTCCATTTGTAACTAATATTATTTTTGTAAAATATAGAAAATTGTGCATTTTGCTTTTCAATTTTTACTTACATCCATATCTTATCTTTACCACAATAAAAAGTATAAAATACTTAAAGAAAAGAGTGCAAATAGATTTTAGTTTCTAAATCTTTTTTTGTTGCTTATAAACCTACACAGATGGATAATGTTAGATACTGAATAAATGGAAGAATACATAATTTTTTAAAAAAAGTAACGAAAGTAGGAGCAAAAAAATGTAATGAAGATATTTAAGCAAGTTATTCTGCACACTTGTCCTTCCCCAACACCTTCATGAATGCTCTTGTCACTCCTTGTTGCTAAGGCTATAAATGAGGGGATTCAGCATTGGAGTGAGGATGGTGTAGAAGGCAGACACCATCTTGTCCTGGGTGGGGGAGTGGTCAGAAATAGGCTTTATATATATATGAACATGGCAGCTTTGTAATACATTTCCACCACCATAAGGTGGGAGAAGCAGGTGGTGAAAGCTTTGTAGCGACCCTCTCCAGACCCTATGCAAATGACAGCCAGAATAACACGAGCATAGGAGGCTATGATAATTGCTACAGGGAACAGAACCATGACAACACAGCAGATAAATATTATTCTTTTAAATAACAAGGTGCATGAGAGAGTGAGTAGGGCAGAAACATCACAGAAAAAATTTCGTATTTCCAGGGCACCACAATATGAAAAGAACAATACCACTGCAATGTCAATTATACCATCAGTGGAGCCAAGAATCCAGGAAGAAACAGCCATGAGACAACATATTTTCCAGTTCATGAGAACTGAGTATTGTAAAGGGTGTCATATAGCCACATAACGGTCATAGGCCATGACAGCCAACAGGAAACATTCAGCTCCAAGCAGGGACACATAGAAGAATATCTGAGCCCCACAACCAACCACAGAAATGGACTTGCTGCCAGACAAGTAGTTGAAGGCTGTCTTGTACGCAATGGTACAGATGAGCATGAGGTCCATGAGGGAGAGCTGGCTGAGGAGGAAGTACATGGGGGTGTGGAGCCGTGCATCCAAATAGATGACGAGGACCATGGCCATGTTTCCCACGAAGGCCACTGAGAAGATGCCCAAGACCAGAGAGAAGAAGAGGTGTGGGTGGGGCTATGACCAAAGATTCCCAGAAGGATGAAGTAGGAGCTGAAGGTCTGATTCTCCTGTGACATGATGGATGTATTCACTACAGAGAATACAACATGTTAGAAATGGCAGAGACACTGCCATGGAAATATCAAGAGCTTCATTCCCAGGTAACCTCATCTACAAATCTGTCTAAGCATGGAAAACTGTTTCCCTGGCCATCATTTTTATTTTCAGACTAGAAATAATAAGATTTATTTATCACTTGATAGATTTTTCATGAAAAAATGTACAGCTAATGGACATCATAATTTTCACCATCAAAGCATGGGAGTGTTCTAAAGACATATAATCAAGATTTAACAGCATGTGGACTTATATGTGTAATGTGGATCATCCTTCATAATTGCATGAAGACCTTGAAAAAGCTCATAGATACCTGGGAAGACAATATCATTTCAGCTGTCCTTTCAATGGAAGTCACCAGATCACACTAGAATGCTCATAAACACTCTCTTTCAAAGTGTAAAGCTAAGCACAGACTAATGGAAATAAGACAGGATCAGTTCCATTCCAGGTAAACAGAGGACATTGAGAAGTGAACAATCAAGAGTCCATGAGGCAATACTTATTCTAATAATAGTAAATTTTAGTGGAAGTACTCACCAATAGACCTTTTTCTCATTTCATCACTAAAAACAAGGTATGTCACTGAGGGAGGCAGCATAGACCAGCTTGCCTGAGAGGAGGCACAGAGGCCAGTGCAAAGACAAACTCAAATGCCCGCCAAAGGTGACGTTAGCTGTGTGATCATAGGCAATTACTAACTACTCCAAGCCATATTTTCTACTCTGGAAATGTGAATATTAAGGGGTGCTATGAGGACAATGTTTATAAAGAATGAATAATAATTTGAATATATTTTGAACCATATAAGTATTTTTAATAAATAATACTATTGGTGGGACGAGAGAATGTTTGTATTTTATCTTTAAACTATTCCAGCTTACATAAAATTAATATCATATATTTTCTTAGCAAGATTTTTTTAAGGAGGTTCTCTTTCGCTACAATATTGACTATTTTAAATTATCTATTTTCATATTTACTTATTTTTTTCCTTTTTTCTCCTTTTCCAAGGAATGAGATATTCTTTTACTTTTTGTCTTCCTTAACACCATCTGAAGATATTGTAAATATAACCTGTCTCTTCCTCTTTTGTGTCCCCTCAGACTCTTTATCAGTATTGTACTCATCAATTCTGTGTTTATAAGAACATTTTAATTCTAATCCAGATGTTCACTACATCCTATATTCCTAACCAGTTATTTTATTTCTTAAAAATGTTTCTTACATTTACATGCTTATCAAGAAGCTCAACCTGTACATTGTGAGAAAGTGATAGACATACTATACACATTTTAGATATTTTTAATTTTTTGTATTCTTCTTATAAACAGTTGCTAATTTAATATTTCTAAAACATATGTCTAACATTGTGCAAATTAATCATCATATACACCACAAAAAGTTCTTCCAGCTCTACTGCTGAATGATGCCCATGATTTATTATACTTCCTTATTGAATTAGAGCCCAGTAGTGAATTACTACATCATTTCACCCAGTATAAATACAGTTCTTTTCATAACCAGAATGAGAATTTGATATAGACATCTGAAGAATGGCCTTAAAATATAATGTACATTAATTTACTGCTTTATAAATTCTGTAATAAATGAATTGCAAGCTTATCCACATTATAAATTCTCATCAATCTTTCACGGTATGGCATTAATAGCCTTTTTGTGCCCTCAGATCTCTCAGAAATAGCTAATGATACAACTTGAGTTAAATAGTTAATTGATGTTTTAATAATTAGGCTACAAGATCTATGTTCTGATTAAAGATATCATGAGGAAAGAAATGAGGAAATGAGTTAGGAATAGTGGGAAAGTTCCATGATGACTGACTAAGGACAGTTTAAATCAACAGAGCACAGTAAGACAGTGTATGTGAAGGGAAAACTTGGAGATAGAGAGAAACTTAGAGAAATAGTGAATTTGAGAGAGAAAAATGTAGAAAAAACGAGATGGAGCCTTCAATGCAGACAGATCACTGAGCCCTCCTGGCTGCCTTTGATGTGCTGCATTGACCCGTGGTGAAGCCATTACCTCATGTCTAAGAGACATAATCCAGACACTGTTGTAGATGAAAAGTCATGTAAAAACTGTCGTTGCTTTATTTAAAAATTATTCAACTTATTCATCCTCCTGCCTACAGATAGAACTTCAAACCACTTCTCAATAAATAATTTTAAATATTGAGGCTTAAAACTAATTTTTATTATTAATTCATTCATTACATTACTTTTAATTTACCCAAAACAGATCCCTTAAAGGTTTAATTTTCAATGACATATAACTGCGTAATAGACTTTCATCTCCTTAGTGATATATTTTGTGAGGTATTACAGAAAATTATTCTAACCTCTATTTCAAGTCTCCTGTTGTTCATTTCTCAATTCAAACCCTGTGTATTTCTACCTACAGATCAATACACAATACACAAATCTGAGCTTAGGTCTCATCTCAGGGATTTTTCCTTACTTGGGCTATCTTGCCTCTTTTCAGTCCTTCATCTCTGTAAATTGTATCTCTCCAAGTTCCAACACTCGTGCATCTTTCTTCTTTCTGCCTCTTTCTTCATTCCATAGATAGAAAGCTCTGCACATATTGAACTTACAAAGTAAGTGTGATCTCTACCTCTATTCTATAGAAAAGGAAAATATGGACTTTCAGATCACACATACCTTGGTTTACAGTCTTGCTCTACCAACAACATCTGTGTTACCAGGTAAGTTAATTAACGTATCTGAGATTGCTTTTAATATCCTGCATTCTCTCACTGGGTTTTTGTAAATATATTATTTCATTTATTGTCTAAAACACTGTGACAAATATAAAAATACAACAATTTTACAAAGAATTAAAAATATGTGTTGTAAGTCAACAAAAAAAACTACTTCCCTATTTAGAGGACTTTAAGATAAAATTTCTAACATATATATATATGTTTTAAAATATATATGTTGTAAAATATATAAAATTGTGCATTTATATATATATATATATATATATATATATATATATATATATATATATATATATATAGTTTTTGAAGAAAATATAGTTCCATGTGGTTGAAATCCAAAATATTTTCAATATTTTGGCAGGTACCATCTCCCTCCATCTTACCTTCTAGTGGGTTCCCAGCAAGATATGATACTAATGAAAGAGTAATTTAAAACCTTTAAATTGCCCAAGAAAACCTATGCAACATGATTTTCTAGGTCATCAGTGTTTTAATTTTGTGATCACTCCAGGGAACACAGTCCCTTAGCTGCAATTCTTGTGTAGAGCTGTGTGCTATCATTCACTCTATTTCCTAGTAACTTGTATGGAATTAGTTTCCATCTGAAAAATATAAATCTTGATATCTAAGATCAAACAGAAAGCCCTGTCACTTTCTTGTATTTGGAACTTCTTTCCCTGTAAATAGGACTCTGTTAAAGTTCAGCAATATTTTCACAATGAAAGTCAAGGGATCTAATCTGAGCATTATCTTCAGATTCCAGTATTTGAGATTTAAGCACCATTGTAAATTATTATTTCTCAACTTTCCATTGAGGTTACTATTTTTTTTTGATTCTATGAATAGTTGTCATGTCGCTATGCTCAAATACACTAGGGGAGTTTTCTCTCTGTGAATTAATTGGTTGCTTTAGACTTTCAGATAGCTCCTTCTTTTTCTCCATTGTTTACATTTGTAATGTCTGCATCTGTACTTATTTTTTGCCAGAAGGATAAACAGAGCTGCTGTCATCTATGGCATTTTCCTGAGATGCCTTATTTTAAATTTTGCTTGTCACTGTGTACCTTCTGATCTCTAATTTCTTCCTTGACACAATAATTTTTTAGTAGCATGTTGTTTAATCTGCACACATATGTGGTTTTCTCAGTTTTAGTCTTGTAGTTAATTTTCCATTTCATAACACTGTGTTCAGAAGAAAATGCTTAGTATTGTTTAAAATTTGTTATATGTACTGAGACTTGTTTTGTGTCCCAGCATTATTTTGAGACAGAAATTTTCGTAAGTATTGATTATGACTATTTGGTCTAATGCGTCATTTAAAATTAAAATATCCATATTAGTATTCTATCTGAATGAAATATCCATAGCTGTCAATAGGGTATTCAAGTTCCCTTTTAATTGTATTTTCATCAGGATCTGCTTTTAGCTCTGTTAGTGACTACTTTGTATATTATTGTGGTCCTAGGTTTGGTGCATATATGTTGATGTGTTGTGTCTTCTTGTTAAATTTCACTCTTTATCATAAAATGTCCATCATTGTCTCTTGTTACCTTTTCTATCCTGAAATCTATTTTCTTTCATCTGAGTACTTTTATACTTTTCTCTGGACACCATTTGCTTGAAGTATCTTTCACCCCTTCACTTTGAGCCTATACTTGTCTTTGGAGCTGAGATGAGTCTCCTACAGACAACATAGAATGGTTTTTGATTTTTTAAACCATCCTTTACTTTTTGCCTTTATATATTAGTGAGTTCAGTCCATTTATATTGAGGGTGATTATTAGCATAGAGAACTTACTAGAGACATTTATCTTTTGTTTTCTGGTTACTCTGTATCTTCCTTATTTTCCTTCCTTGCTATTCTATCTGTTATTTTAGTTTGTTGATTTTAAATATTCTTTTTGCCATTTCCTCTTTTGTATTCTTTTGTGTCTCAGCTATAATTTTTTTTTTTGGTTACCTTTAGGTCTGTGTAAAATGTTTCATCCATACAGTTATCCTTTTTCTCCTGATTTCCCCTTCTTTCACCTTTACCTGTTCAGTCTTTTTCCTATTATCATTTTATAATTTTTTTTTACAAATTATCTCTTTTTATGTTTTGTATTCATTACCAAGTTGCAGTGGGCATAGGTATTAATTAATTAATTAATTAACTAATTTGTTTGTTTGTTTATTATTTACATCCTTCTTTTCCTTTTTCTTAGGGTTACATTTGTTAATACAATTATATAATTTTCAGATGTGCATTATCATTTGACATCTATATATTCTATTGTGTGATTAGCACTTGAAGTCCAATTTCCTTACACTACCATATATTTGATACCCTTTACCCACTTTGCTCTTCCCCTACTCCCCTATATTTGACTCCCTTTACCCTGTCTATCTCTCCCCACATCTCACACCCCTTACCATCTGGTAAAAATAGTCCATTGTCTGTATCCCCGAGTCTCTGTTTGTCCTGTTCATTTGTTGTTTTTAGGTTTATATACCACATATAAGTGATATCATGTGATTTTCAACTTTTTCTGTCTGGCTTATTTCCTTTAGCATGATTATCTCGAAGTCATTTATGTTGTACAAATGGCAGCATTTCATCTTTTCTTTTGCCTGAGTAATATTCCATTGTATATATGTGCCACATAATCTTTAGCCAATAATCGACCATTGGTCATTTGGGTTGCTTCCGTGTCCTGGCCACCTTGAATAATGCTGCTAATAACATCGGTGTGCAAATATCTTTTTGGATATGGGTTTTCAAGTCTTTCAGAGTTAATACCCAGCAGCGTGATTGCTGGATCATATGGTAGATCAATCTTAGTTTTTTGAGAAACCTCTATGCTGTTTTTCATAGTGGCTGTGCCCATTTACAGTCCCACCAGCAGCGTAAGAGGGTTCCTTTTTCTCTGAATCATTTCCAACATTTGTTATTACTTGGCCTGTTGATTATAGCTATTCTAACAGGTGTGAGATCGTATCTTGTTTTAATTTGCATTTTGCTAATAGCTAGCAATGTTAAGTACCTTTTCATATGTTTGTAGGCCATTCATAAGTCCTCTAGGGAGAAGTGTCTATTCAGGTCCTCTAACCACTTTTTGATTGGATCATTTGTTTTTGTTTTTTAATGAGTCGTATGAGTTCTTTGTTATTTTAGATATTAGACTCTTATCGGAGGTGTTGTTTGCAAATATATTTTTCCACTGAGATGGTTGTATCTTTACCTTGTTGACAATTTCTTTTGCTGAGCAGAGCTTTTTAGTTTGATGTAGTCCTGTTCATTTATTTTTGCTTTTACTTCCCTGGTCTTTGAGATCAAATTCATAAAATCCTCTTTAAGATCAAGGTCCTTGAGTTTATTCCAATGTTTTCTTCTATGCGTTTTATTATTTCAGGTCTTATATTATTAATCCATTTTGAGTTAATTTTAGTACATGGTGATAGACAATAGTCTAATTTCATTCTTTTGCAGGTGGCCTTCCAGTTTTCTCAGCACCATTTATTGATGAGTCTTTCCTTTCTCCATTGTATGTGTTTGGCTTCTTTGTCAAAAAATATTTGTCTCTATAAATATGGGTTTATTTCTGGGTTCTCGATTCTGTTCCACTAGTCTGTGAGTCTGTTTTGCTAATAATACCGTGCCATTTTGATTACTGTCACTTTGAAGAATAATTTGAAGTCGGGAAGAGTGATGCCTCCAGCCTCATTCTTTTTTCTCAGGATGGTTTTGGCATTTCAGGGTCTTTTGTGCTTCCATACAAATCTGATGATTTTTTGTTCTATTTCTTTAAAAAATGCCCATGAGATTTTGATGGGAATTGCTTTAAATTCATATAATGCTTTAGGTAATATGGTCATTTTAATTATGTTGATTCTTCCAATTCAAGAAAACAGAATATCTTTCCATTTGCTTGTATCTTCTTTGATTTCTTTTAATAAGATCTTGTAGTTTTCATTATCTAGGTCCTTCACATATTTCCTTAAATTTATTCCTAGGTATTTTATTGTTTTTATTGCAATTGTGAAAATAATTATTTTTTTCCACTTCTTTTTCTGATGCTTCATTATTAGCGTATAGGAACGCTATGGATTTTTAACGTTGATTTTGTATCCAGAGACTTTACTATGTTTGCTTATTGTTTCTAGTAGTGTTTTTATGGAATCTTTAGGGTTTTCTATATGGAGATCATGTCAACCACAAATAGTGACAGTTTGACTTTTTCATTTTCTATTTTGATGCCTTTTGTATCTTTCTCTTGCCTGATTGCACTCGCTAGGGCCTCCAATTTTATATTGAATAGCAGTGGCAATAGTCGACAACCTTGCCTTGTTTCTGATCTTAGAGGGAATGTTTTCAGTTTTTCACCATTCAGTATAATGTTTGACTGAACGTATGTCAGAGATGGCCTTTATAATGTTAAGCTACTTTTCTTCTATAATGACTTTATTGTTTCGATCATAAATGGATGCTGTATCTTATCAAAGGCTTGTTCTGCATCTATTGATATGATCATACGATTCATATTTTTTAATTTGTTTATGTGGTGTATCACATTAATCCCTGTGCCCCTGAGATGAAGCCCACTTGATTGAAGTATATAATCTTTTAATATGTTGCTGTATTCAGTTTGCTAGTATCTTATTTATGATTTTTGAATGTGTGTTCATGAGAGATATTGATTGGTCTGTAGTTCCTTTTTTGTGTCATCTTTACCAGGTTTCGGTATCATAATAATATTGCCCTCATAAAATGACTTGGGAAGTATTGCCTCCTTTTGATTTTTTGAAAGAGTTTAAGGAGAATAGGTATTAAATCTTCTTTGAATGTTTGGTAGAATTTATTGGTGAAGCCATCTGGTCCTGGACTTTAATTTTTGGTAGGTTTTTGATGATTGTTTCAATTTCCGTACTGCTGTTGAGTCTATTTAGATTTTCCAGATCTTTTTGATTAAGCTTAGGAATGTCATTTTTTCCAAGTACTGCTCCATTTCTTCCAGGTTATTAATTTTGATATTATATATCTTTTCATAGTATTTTTGCTTGATCCTTTGTATTTCTGTGATGTCAGTCATAATTTCCCTTTTTTTCAAACCTGATTTTGTTTATTTGTGTCTTTTCTTTTTTTTTCTTTTGTGATTCTAGACAAGGGTTAGTCAATTTTGTTAATCTTCTCAAAGAAACAGCTCTTTGTCGTATTTACTTTTTTCAATTGATTTTCTCCAATTTTGCTTATTTCTTCTCTAATTTTGATGATTTTTTTCCTTCTACTGACTGTAGGCTTTATTTCTTCTTACTTTTCTAATTTTTTGAGATAAAACGTTAGGTTGTTTACTTGGGCTCATTCTTGCTTTTGAAGATAGGCAGTTAATGATATAAACTTTCCTCTTATGACTGCTTTTGCTCTTTCCCCAAAGTCTGGGTATGTTGTAGTATCATTATCATTAGTTTCTATGTACCTCTTGATCTCTGTTTTTATTTCTTCTCTGACCCAGCTATTGTTCAGTAGCATGTTGTTTAATCTCCATGTATTTGCAGTTCTTCCCAATTTATTTTTGCAGTTAATCTCTAGTTTCAAAGCATTATGATCAGAGAATAAGGTTGGTATGATTTCAACCTTCTTATATTTGCTGAAGCTATCTCTGTGTCCCATTATGAGGTCGATTCTTGAGAATGTTCCACGTGTACCAGAGAAGAATGTATAAGCAGCTGTGTTGGGATCAAAGACTTTGGAAATGTCAATTATGTCTAGCTGGTTTAATGTGTCATTTAAAGATGTTATCTCATAATAATTTTCTGTTTGAATGATTTGTCCATGTCTGACAGTGGGATATTTACATCTCCTTCTATGATAGTGTTTTGGTCTGTTTTTCTAGTAATTGCTTTACATATTTCAGAGCTTCCTGATTAGGAATTGCTTTACATATTTTAGAGCTCCCTGATTGGGAGCATAGATATTAACAAGTGTTATGTCTTCTTGGTGCACAATACCCTTTATCATTATGGAGTGTCCTGCAGTATCTTTCTTAACCTCTTTTATTTTGAAGTCTATTTTGTTTGATATTAGTAATTCTATTCCCACTTTTCTCTGAATGCCGTTTGCTTGAAATATCATTGTCAACCCTTTCACTTTGAGTCTATATTTGTCTTTGGAGCTGATATGTATCTCCTGGAGGTAGCATATGGTTGGATTTTGTTTTTTTGATCCACTCTGCAACTCTGTGCCTTTTTATTGGTGAGTTCAGTCCATTTAAATTTAGGGTGATTACTGAAATATGAGGTATTTCTATAGCCATTTTATCTTTTGCTTTCTGGTAGCTCAGGGTTTTCATTTCTTCCTTGTCCTTGTGTTTCTGTTTTCTTTATTTTGGTGGCTTATGTTGGTTTTGCTTCTAATGCATCTTATTTTATGTTATATACTTCAGTTATGACTCTGTGATGTGTGTTTACCATTATACATATAAAAAAAAGATAATTACATGTATATAGTCATCCATTTTCTTCTGCGTTTGCCTTATCTCATTTCCCCTTTGTGAATTTGGATCTTTGAATCATGCCCTTTTTCGTCATTATTATCAGAATTTGTTTCTATGTATGCTGAACATTCATTACTATCTTGCTATAACAATTTTATTCTTACTATTTAAGCTTATAATGCTCTGTTCTTAGTAAGAGTTGCACTGATTGTTACTTTACTCTTAATTTTGTATTTTTGTTGTTATTATTTTGGTTTAGGTGCATTGACCCCTTTCAGAATTTCCTGTAGTGCAGGCCTCGTAGGGGAGAATTTCCACAATTTTTGTATGTCCACAAAGGTCTTAATTTCTCCTTCATATCTAAAGGAGAGCTTAGCTGGATACATTATTCTAGGCTGGTAGTTCCTTTCACTTAATAGTTTAAATATTTGATTCCATTCCTTTCTGGCTTGTAAGGTCTGCACTGAGAAGTGCAATGATAATCTAACGATTTTTCCTTTATACGTTAAAATTTTCTTTTCCCTGGCTGCCCTGAGAATTCTGTTTGTTATTGATTTTTGATAACTTTAATAGAACGTGTCTTGGCAGAGGCCTTTTTAGGTTGAGATAACTGGGTGTTCTGTTGACTTTTTGAATTCCAAGCTCCAGCTCATTCCTTAGATTTGGGAAATTCTCATTCACTATTTGTCTGAAAATGCTTTCTAGTCCTTGCTCCTTTTCCTTGCCTTCAGTAATGCGCATCATTTTTATGTTTTCTCTCATGATAATATCAGCTAGTTCTTGTATTTTTTTTTTGTTTCGTTTTTCATTCTTTGGTTTCTCTCTTTTTGCTTCTGATTTATTTCTAGATTTCTGTCTTCTATATCACTGATTCTTTTTTCCATTTAGTCGACTCTATTTCACAAACTTGCTATTTCATTTTTTAACTCTTGCATTTTTTAATCTCTAGATGTTCTATTTGGTTCTTTTCGAGGGTTTCGATATCCTTGCTTTGCTCATCTTGTTGTTTTTGCAATTTCTGAAATTGTTGATTCAACTCATTTCTGAAGTCGCTGAGTTTTTTCAGAAGTACCATCCTGAATTCTCTGTGACTTGCGTAACATATTTCTATGTCTGTAAGCACATTTTCTAAAGATTTTTCTCTTTCTTTCTGAGATGCCTTGTCACTTTCAATGTTCATTGCATTTAATTGACTATTTCTTTGTTATAATTCTTTAAATCTTATTCTGGAGTAGATTTTCAGTTTCCTCTTCTTGTCTGTCTATTATCTTACTCAAAGTTTTGTGTACTTTGGTCTTTTTGTTTCAGGTAGAAGACTTCCTTTAAACATTTACTGTAATACGGGTCTTGTGGTCATGAATGTCCTGAGCTTTTGTGTCTGTAAGTGTGCCTTCATTTCTCCCCCATATCTAAAGGAAATTTTTGCTAGATGTATTATTATTATTGGCTGATAGTTCCTCTTTAAGTATATTTTAAAAATTATTCTTGTCCTTTCTGTCTTGTAATGTTTCTACTGAGAAATCTGATAATAATATAATAAGGTTTTAATTGTAAGTTACGGTTGTTTTCTTTTTTTTTTTTCACCTCCTCTGGCTTCCTTGAGAAACCTTTCTTCATCTTTGATTTTTGACAGTTTGAATAAAATGTGTCTTGGAGAATGTCATTTTGCATTGATATGATTAGATGTTCTGCTATCTTTTTTATTCTAAAGTCCAGTTATTTCTATAAGTTTGGTAGATTTTCAACAATTATTTCTTCTATTGGACTCTCTGTACATTTTTTCCTCTTTTCTCCTTCTTATATGTCCATTATTCATATTTTAGTCTTTCTAAAGTAGTCAGATAGTTTTTAGAGTTTTATTTATTGATTGAATTTTACTCTTAATTTTCTCTTTTTTCTCCTGAGTCATTTGCAGTTTTTTGTCTTTAGGCTCACTAATTCTCTCTTCCATTTGATTGACTCTATTGTCTCTCTAGTGCAGTCCTCTCATTTCCTTTATTGAGTTGTTTCAGGTCTAAAATTTATTTTTGGCTCTTTTAAATAGTTTAATTGTTTTGGGTAAAATATCCTTTTTTCACTGTTTTTTTCTAAGCTCATTAAACTGCCTTTCTGAGTTTACTTGTATAGCACTGAGTTTCTTCATAACTGCAATTTTGAAATCTCTGTAATGTAAATCACAGTCTTTTATGACTATTTCTGTGGACTTTTTATTTTCTTTCTGAACCTTAGTTGTTGATGATATTTGATGGATTTCTTCTCTGCAGGTAGTAAACTCTTTCCTTGTTTAAATATCGTTTTGCTCCTAACCATTCAGCTAATTGATAAGTAAGGTATTCTTTTTGCTGTGTTGCTTAGGACATTTCAGGTTTTTTTTTATGTGGGTTTTGCCCAGGAATGTGGGTTAGAAAGGTATGTTTGCTATTTCCTGGCTGCACTCCCAAACCCCACAGGTACATTTTGCAGTAATGGCTATCAATTCTGCTGTAGTGTTCAAAGCTTTTCAGGTTTCCTTACTGGACTCTGCTGGAGAGTGTGAGGTAGAAAAGGCAATTCACAATTTTATGGCTCTATCCCTGCCAGCAAAGACACCTGGAAATGCTGAGTTGTTTAAAATCCCCCTACTTTCTTTACCAGGCTCTGCCTGGAAGCATGGGCAGGGAGGAGAGTTCTCAATCTCACAGCTTCACAATTCCAGTAATGGCTATCTGCACTGCTTATTCTTTGAAGTTTCCCAGCTTCCTCTACCTTTCTCTGCTGTCAGGGCAAGGGTAGATGGGGAGTACTTCTCCAGGAGAGAAACTGCACCTGTCTCTCATTCCACGCTGTAATGTGAGGGCTGCAGGCTGATCACTCTGCTGTCTCTGTTGGGGAAGGCTCAGCGTGTGCTCAAGTACACTGGCCTTTACCAGTCACCGGTCATCATACCTGCTCTTTCCACCATCTCATCTTCTCTACTCATGCTTCATGCCACTATCAGATTCCCAAAACGTGGATCTTTCATGCATGTTTGTGTGTTGAGCAGGAGATTCTATGTTGAGGTGTAGTTGTCTGACTTGTATGTTTAAGAGGAGAAACAATAGGGTCTGCTCTTTCCCCCATGATGCTGATGTCACTTTTCTAGTGTATTTTTCATTTCAGATATTGTATGTTTCAGCTGTGACTAGGTATTTTTTAAAAATATTTTTAAAGTTTTTGTTAAAGTTATCTGTCTGTTTATCTGTTCCTCTCAAGTTCAGTGAGCATCCTTATCATTATTACTTCAGTTCTCTAGCAGGCAAACTACTTATCTCTACTTCATTAGGGCTTAATTGTGAGGCTTTTTAAATGTGTCCCTTTGTACTTTTATTTCATTTGACTTTCTATGTTTGTTTCAAATCATCTATCTCTCCTGAACTGGAAGGAGTGGCCTTGTGTAGGAGCAGCCTCTTTGTAAACTGCATGTACACATGTACTAGATGACATGAACTGGCCAGTTGGAGCTGAAGCAGTTGTACAGTTGTACATGATATTGGGTGTACCCCAGCAGGCCAGCTAGTCAGTTTGGGAGTGAGTGTGCAATGAAGTAGCCCAGGGTACATTGCAGTAGCTTTGCAGTTCAGTTCTGAACTTGAACCAACCTCCCAGCCATGCAATCTGGTGGAGGGGTAATGTCAACTGCGACACTTGCTAGCACTTCTGATCCTGATGGGTTCTTGTTTCTCCCTGCCCCTTAGAAAGTGTCTTGGGCTTATGAATGAATTTCTTATCATGTATCATGTAGGTGTTCCTTAAGTTGTTGTTTTACCATGGTACCCCAGGGCAACTGAGTCTGCAATTTGCCCATTGGGATAGAGTTCCCATGGTTACCATTCTTAAGCTCTTCCTTGCTCTTCAGGAGGAATTGCTCTATATGTAGGTGTATATTCAGTGTGTCAGTGGCGGACCATGAGTTCAGTTTCTTACATTGCCATCTTAAACCCAACTCTTTTTAAAAATCTTTATAATTTCAAGCTATTTCATTATTAACTCCATAAACATACGAAACATAATCCATTGAATTTTTCATTTTTAAATAAAATAAAAACACTCACTGTGTTTTGTGCTTTATAACCTCTAAATAGAGCTACAAAAAAATTCTACTGTTTTATTAAAACTGATGATACAAGTGGTTTCATTTTGCAAGGCATTTGACTGAGGTTCCTGTACAGAAAATTTCAACAAAAAATTAATTTATTTTTTTTAATTGTCAATTGTGGTTAATTTCCCCTGATTCTAGTATTGATTTTCTTGTCACTGACTTCATATACCATATACTTAATTTTTATTTTTTGAAATAATATAGTTTCCTAAGATTTTCAGACTTGTCCTCTTTATATTTGGTTCAGATTTATAATCATTGTATCTATGTCTTCACTCAATGTATTTTTCTGAATTTAAGGTGCTAGCAAATGCCTGTTATTTATGTTTTCAATATTCCGCCCCTATATTATGTTCATGGCTCTCAATTATGAACCACTATCTCCCCATGAATCTAACGTTTTAAAATCAGCTTCAGCTTCTAGGTTACCGTATCTCTTGTTAATATTTTTTTTCTCTAGGAGTTATGCAAGATAGAAATATTTTAGGAAAGAAATATCTAAGTTTTCAAAAATAATGACCAATTGTATGTAAGAACACTTGAACTTGTTTTACATTCTCAAAAGTTATGTAAACAAAAGGACCATTTTTTAAAATCTTATTTTCAAAATCAGTTGATATTGCTTGATAGTTTTATTAAACTTCTGTGAACTTTTTGAGAAATGTTTTTTCACTCTTATTAATATGCTTTTTTTTTTACTGATTTGGGTACTTGTCTCATGTATTTACTGACCATTCAGATTTCCTCTTCAATAAATTTATTATTTCTCTTCAATAAATTTAGTTAAAACATATCTTTATATCTTGTGTTGTACTATACATCATTATTAATCTTTATCTTGTAAAAGCAAAAAATAAGAATATAATTTCACATTTTTATATAGATTCCCAATGTTTTTTCAGAATCATGTCTTTGGTTAGACCCTATTTCTATACTGATATATAATCCCACCTACTATCACTTACCAAATTACCATACATAAAGATATCTGTCTGAAGTCATTAATTAAATTAATTAGTTAATTAATTTCAGTATTACTTGCTTTTTGTTTCTATGACTACAAAACAAACCTTGAAGTTATTGAAGAAGTCATCTCCTGTTCATTATATATATTTTTTAACTAATTTATCAAGAATTGCTTAAACTCTATCTTTCATTACAAACTGCTTAAATCCAGGCTTTTTAAAATTATTTTGTGATTAAATAATGTATGTTAGAGAAACCTATTCATAACTGAAAGCAAATTTTAAGTTATTTGGATTGTTCTGTGATTGTGGTCATTTCTAAGAATTTTTTTCATATAAATAGCCATAACCACAATAGATGAATCATAATTTACATTCAGATATAAATTAACTGAATACTAGCAGGTTGTTCCCAAAGATGAGAACATCAAACCATATCCCAAAATAAAGTTTAGAAAATTCTTACTTGCCAACTTCTTTTGCACTATTGAACATTCAGTTTTAATAACTGAATCTGTCAGTGTGAGTTATATTACAAGCAAAAATGAGAAATAGCATGTGGTATTTTCAGCATAAACATAAAAAGAATTTGATAATGTTCAGTACGTGTATAACATTGTAAGTTACAGAACGTTAGAAAAATAATAAAAATTACTCAATTTACCCATACTATATAAAAATTAAAAATATTAATTTTATGATTGAAATTAAGATGTTTATGATCACTATACTACTATAGCTTAACATTGTGATGGATGTCTGTGGGACCAAGGAAAGAATAAATACAAATATGAAATTTAAAATTTAAAGAGGTACAGCTAAAATATTCCTTTTTTTCAAAGAAATAATTCAACTAGAATAAACAACAAAATCAAGAGACAGTTTATTAATCTAAAAATACAGTTCATCAAAATCAATCTGTAAGCTCATTTAACATATTACTCCACCAGCATGATAGTTTATAAAAATAAAAATTAATTTGCAATAAAAAGTGAAAAATACATATAAAAATATAACAGAATATAATGTAATTAATATATGATACCAAAATATAATTAATACAATATACATTAGTATAGTACATATATTAATATAACAGAATATAGCAAAGTTATCTATAGATAAAATAAAAAACAGAGAAGATAAATGAAATAAATAGGCATTCTGTGTTCAATGATGGGTTCACAATAACAATGTCACTTTTTTTCAATATAATATTTAAAATATTTTATTATTTTACAGAACTAATAAAGCATACTGGTAAATTATAATGTGCAGAGACTATTGGGTCATTATTGACGTCAATACCTAGGTTAAGATATATAGAAACCTAATATATCTGTTAAAGAAAAAAATTCATATCAAGGGAAAAAAAATTTTTATAGAAAAAACTAGTATGGAGAAAACTGATTCAGCATATAGAAGAAAGTAAATTTGTATTTACCTTTATGTATACATAAAAACTGGACCCTACATTCATTAAAGACTTAAATATTATTTCAAAGAACATTATGCTATTTGAACATAACATAAATTAATCTGTTTCTTATATAAAAACAAGGACAAGGATATACAATTATGTAAATGTAGACTATTCAACAAATTTTGTTGTGAAAACTGGATATATACCTGCAAAAAAGTAAAATAAATCAGGACTACTTTGTTACACCACTTAGAAAAATAAACTCAAAAAGGTTTAACAATTTAAATGTAAAACCTGAAACCATAAAACTTCTAAAAGATAATAGAGGAAATAAACTATTTGGCATCAGTCTGAGAAATACCTTTTTGGATACATCCCTTCAAGCAAGAGAAACAAAAGCAAAAATAAACACATGGAGCGACATCAAACTGAAAATCTTTTGCACAGCAAAGGAAACTTTCAACAATACAAAAAGGAAGCCCACTGAATGGGAGACGATATTCACAAATGATAACTTTGATATGGCATTGATATCCAAAATATATCAGAAATTCATGTGACTCAATGACAAAAACGTAGACAATCTGCTTGAAAAAAGGGCAGAGGACATATGTCCAAAGAGGATATACAGATGAACCACAGATCTTCAATATCACCAATCATCAGGAAAATGCAAATCAAAACCATGATGAGATACCATCTAACACTTGTTAGAATGGCTATTATCAAAAGTCAATAAATACAATGTGTTGACAAAGATGTGGAGCAAAGGGAATCCTTGTGCACTATTGGTGACATTACAAGCTGGTGTAACCCCTGTGCAAAACAGTATGGAGGTTCCACAAAAAAAATAAAAATACAAATACTATATGACCCAACAGTTCCACTTCTGGGTGTTTATCCAAAAAAATGAAAACACCCATTCAAAAGGATATATGCACCCTTAGGTTCACTGCAGCATTATTTACAATAGCCACCATATTGAAGCAACCTAGGTGTCCATCGATAGAAGATAAAATAAAGATTTGGTATATATGGATATATACACACATACATGTATACACATGAAATAGAATATTATGCAGAAAAAATTGAATTTTTGTCATTTGCAACAGCATATATGAGTCTAGAGAATATTATGTTAAGTGAAATAAGGCAGAGAAAGACAAGTATTTTATGGTTTCACTATATGTAGAATCTGAAAACAAAAGCATAAAGAAACAACAGAAAACAAAAAATTACAGGCTAATAGAAACAGAGACCAAAGGGATGTTTACCAGAAGAAAAGGATGGGAGAGTGGGTGTGTAAGGGGGGAGGGAAATTAAGTCAATAGTGCTGTGATGTGTTTGCATGGTGATAGGTAATTGTTGGAATTGGTGGAGTGATCTCATTGTAGGGTGTGGAAATATTCAATCACTGTGTTGAACATCTGAAACTAATAAAACCAAAATAAGGTTGTATAACATCTATACATAAACAAAAAAATAAATTAAAAAAAGAAATGCCAGATTTCTTCAACAAAATATTAAGAATGTTATTCAATCATTAATTAAATTAATAATTAAAATGATTTAAGTGATTAAATTAAAATTAAAATTGAAATAATGTCATTTGCGACAACATTGATGGATCTTGAGATTTTTACTCTAAATGAAATCAGAAAGAAAAAGTTGAGACTCATGATTTTACTCATATCTAGGATATAAAACTGAAAGTGTGCTGGCTGGAAAATTACTGTTTGGCTATCGCCCATGGGAACATATCTCTCTAACAATGAGCTTTCTGATTCTGTACCCCCGACTTGCACAACCAACCTGTGGGTTGACAATTAGTAAAAAGAAGAAAAATTGACTTGTGTGTTCAAACAGGATGAAGAATAAGTGTTTCGGTCTTAAAAACCCTACCTCTACATTTCAGGACTGCTTAATTTGGGGTCTGGATACCCCTGGCAGACTCAGCTAACTCACTGATTTCTGCTGGTCTGCATGTCTATCAGGGGCTGGCAGCTACAAAAAAAAAGTAACAAGCAAACAAGACAAACAAACAGAGACTCATAGACACAGACAACAATTTAGTGGTTACCAGTGAGAGAGGAGAGAGAGGAGGTAGATAGGGTAAAGGGGTCAAATATATGGTGATGAAAAGAACTTTAATTTTGGGTGGTGAACACGCAATACAATGTATATATTACATATTACATAATATGTATATTACACATAATCTATGTATTATTGAATTGCACACTTGAAACCTATATGACTTTATAACCAATATCACCCCAATAAATTTAATAAAAATAATAAAAATAAAATATTTATATAGTAAAAGAAATTATGGTTCAAATTAACACACCAATACAGATTAAAGATAGTTTTCATACCTAAATTTAACCAATAAAATCTAAAATAATCAGAAACTCCTACACATAGTTGAAGAGACCCAATTTCCTTAAAAACAAGAGAAACAAAAATTAAATAACAATAAAATATCACTTTTTGTTGAAGATGATGAGTTTGGGGCTTTATACACCAAAAATTAAAAAAAAAATCTTTCCAAGTACATGTCGTTTAAATTTATGATAGGGCTATAAAGTCATGCTTAATAGAATTCATAAACATAAGTCTAAGTGAACATGGTAAAATAATTTTAAAAGATTATAAAATAACACCATTTGTAGATTTTTAAATTAAATCCAAAGCATTGTTATATTCTGTTTAGTAAGACATAAATAGATTTAAAATTATTAGCAAGGACTTGAATAGTAAATGTTAAGTAATGAAAATTAGAAGGAAGATAAAATTGGCACTGGATAAAATTAGAATCATAGAATCAGATTTCTCCATTCAATAGATGGAAAACATATATACCAGAATATTAATGTGTATGAATATTATAAGGGGTTAATAAAGTATTTATTATTCTAAACTTTTCTGAATTTTAAATATCCTAAAATTTATAAAAGTAAAGAAGTTTCTCAAAGGTTACCACTTTCTCAAAATATACATTTTTTTTTCCTAAAATGATTGTGTTTAGTCACACAGATGTCCAACACTCATTCAAGTCTTTACAAACTGTGAATAATTTTCTTGCTTTATTTTTATTATGTTTATGCTATGACCGTTTACTAATTCTATCTGTTTTCTCTTATATTATCTTTGATCATTTTTATTCTTTTTCTTTCACATGTTACATTGAGTAGTCTTTGCAATGTAGATCTTTAGATCCTTAGACATTAATATTTCCTTTTTCCTTTTTTTTAAATATATATACCAAGTGGTGTAATATTTATTCATAAAATGACATTTTAGATGTTTTAAGTCTTCTTATTATTTCATTTCAAAATATATTCAACCTATTTTGATTTGTAAAATATGTTAAATTATTTTACTATTAATTATTCAATTGGTAGTAAAACCTTCATTTTTCCTATTGTTTTCACATATTTATGTATTTTACATTCTATTATTTTTATGTCTTATTTTATTAGTTTTCTAACATAGATTTTTTTTCATGTTTTAAAACTGTTATAGTTGCATTTTGAATTTTTTTGTATTTTGAATTTTTATAATTGTTTCCCTTAACAGAAAATTCATGCATATGTTTGATTTTGTTGATTTAAAGTTTATTTAATTATATATTCTTATATAGAATTTATTTAATCATATGTCATAAATAACTATAATTTATTTAATAAATTCTAAAAATATAGTTATATATTTATTTCAAAAAGGATTGAAATCTTTGCCACTTTACAAAAGTCTCTCTTTAAAATTTATCAGGGTTTTGTGATTGAACCAATAAAAATTATACTCTGTAACTCACAATATTATGTCATAAAAGGTGAAGCAGGTTCCATGTCACTCACTGGAATGACGATTTTTGAAAGCTTTAGCACCAGCTGATGTTTAAGCTGACAGCCAAAATCAACTGCCAGACATTTGAGTAAAGATACTTCCAGTTGGTTCCAGTTCTTAGCTATGAATCTTCCCAGATATTGAAGAAAAGAAATATACCAGGCCTATTTATTTTTACTGTTTCTTTACTGGCTTTCAGCAGATGTTGTCCTCAGCTCTTGAACCTGCTTCTTGCTCATGGCCCCTTTATCTTCACCGCTAGCAGTTGAAAGTCAAACCCTTTTCATGACTCAAATCCACCTTCCTTCCCCTCTTACTACCACCCAGAGAACTGTGTTCTTTAAAGGACTTGTGTGATTAAGTCAGCACAAACATGTGATATCACCATATCAAGGCCTACTGACAGACATGTTTCACTTATAGGACTTCCCTTGGCTGAGTGATGTCACAATCACAGCAGGGACATCCATAGTACTCAAAGTCCTTGGACTTTGGGTGAAAAATCTTGGTTAGCCATTGTAGAAGTATGCTAATCAGAAACTTTAAAATGTATTATAATTTATCTACATTTTTTAATTTTTCTTAATTTCAACCTTCTCAATATAAAATATAATACAATGCTAATGTTTTAAACCTGCTAATAGAGCACGCAGTTTTCATTCAATAAAGTTTGTTGCATTAAGGAGTAAGTAAAAGAGTAAGAAATGACTCAAGATTATGAGGATCCCACAAAATTATTACAGATTATATATATAAAATGATCTTCATTGAAAACCAATTTAGCAACAATTATAATGATCTAATTTGTGCAGGTAGATAACTATAAAATATGTATTTTTCCTTAAGCTTGTGTGTGTGCAGAAAACATGATTAATAAATTATATATGCATTTGTGTATATTTTTGTATATACATACACACATACAAAATATGAACATCAATACCTCTAGGCTCACGATGGTAAATAACCTCATTCTTGCAAAGCACTTTGATGCAATAGGAACTGTTCTAAGGGCTTCACACATGAGCATATTTAATCCTCACAGTCATTCCATCATTATAATTACCACTAGACAGGCATAGATATTCAATGTAGAGGGCATATTAATTTACCTGTAGTTATGTATCTAGTGATAAAGTTGAGTTGTGAATACAGGCCTATTATGACAGAGTTTTACCTTACAATGTAACATTCAAGGACAGAAAGACATACTCAAGTCTCATATTAATTTCAGAGACAATGAAATTAGGCAAAAGTTTGAGGTATGATTGAGTTAACTATATCTGGAATTTCTTGAAGATTATGCTTCAAAATATATTTATCAGGAGATACATAAGTCTGCCTGTAAAAGCTGGGCATATATCTCAAACTCTTCCAAGTACAAATTTCCTAGGATAGCCTTCAGGTAAGTTCATGGACACAAACCATAAAAATATAGATTTGAAACTACACAGCAATAAGTCAATACTCAGTTATATAATCATGAAATATATCATTTCCATAAATATGATTGTAAAATATATCAAAGGTATAAAAATAGGAACATAATCAAACACAGAAAAGAAATCTCAAAAATGCATAATTATCTGCATGTCAAAATACAACAGAGAGACACTAAGAATGAACAATATAGAATTAAATAACAATTAAATTGTTTCCAGATTGTATCAAAAAGGATGAAATATTTGGTAGTAAATTTAATAAAATAAAAAAGATTGCACATCTAAAAAGTACAAAATATTAAAAGAAATGTTATAAAAAAGAAACAGATTCAAAGATTTTTTTAATATGAGTTGTATAACTTACTGTTATTGAGCTATAAGTATAATATAATCTCTATAAAAATCCCAGATACTTTTTTTTTCAGAAATTGGAAATTTGACTTTAAAATTTATATGAAAATTAGAGACACCCAGATTAGACTAAACAATCTTGACTGAGAATAGTTTCTGAATCCTCAAGGCAGCACGTAAGGATAAATACTTAGAGCCAAGAAATAGAATTAAGGGTCTACGAGTAAATATGTACACTTATGGTCAAGTGATTTTCAGAAAAGATACAAAAACAAATCAATAGGGAAAGCATAGTTTCTTCAACAATTGGTATTGTGACAACTGAATATTTACAGGCAAAGAGTAAATTAGATTCTTATCTCACATCATATGTATTAAAAAATGCTTCACATGGAGCCACAACACAAATATAAAAAAATAAAACTTTAAAACTCTAAAAAATATTAATATTTGTGACCTTGTACATGACAATTTTCTTCCACATATTATACCAAAATCATATGCATAAAATGTTTTTAAAAATTTATACTGCACTAAAATTAAAACATTAATAAATTATTATTTAAAGGACACATTGATAAAGTAAAAAGACAACTCATTAAGAAAAAAATTAAAATGCACATCATATATCTGAAAAGAGTCATATTCAGAATACTGTATTTAAAGAAGGCTAACAACTCAACAACGAAAGCTAAACTCATAGATACAGAAATAATTTTTAATTTATTTTTTTTATTTTTAAAAGTTTATTTTAGTTTCCAGAATACATTTACATTGGTTAGACATTTATATAGTTCATAAAAATATCCTCCAAGTTGCTTCCTCCTTTCCCTGACCCTCCACCTAGCCAATGTATTAATGATATCTGCATTCCCGATGCCATGCTCCCCATCCCTGTGACCATCCATCAGCTACTAATTTGTACTTCTTTACCCCTTCACCTGATTCTCCCAGCCCCTCAAACTTCCCTCTGTCTGACACCAAAGTATCCATACACTTGTGAGTTTGTTTATGATTAGTTTATTCTTTTTATTCCTTAGGTTCTGCATATAAGTGAAATCATATAGTGTCCATCTTTCTCTGTCTGACTTAAGTACATTCTAGGTCCATCAAAGCAATATCATTTTCCATCCTCTTCTTTTTAGTCTGTGTATGTCTTTTAATCTGAAGTGTGTCATATATAAATATATAAATATAGATAGATAGATATAGATATATAGATAGATAATATAGATATACATATAGATGATATAGATATAGATGATATAGATATAGATGATATAGATATAGATAGATGTAGATGATCTAGACGTAGATGTAGATAGATAGATAGATATAGAGTAGAGATAGATATAGATATCTATCTATTTTTATATATATGTGTATGTGTGTATGTGTGTGTGTATATATATAAATATATATATATATAAAAATATATAATATATATATAAATATAACTATATAACTATATAACTATATAACTATATAACTATATAACTATATAACTATATAAGTATATAACTATATAACTATATATATATATATATATATATATATATATATATATATATATATATAATTTTTTTTTCCCTGAAAGAAGTCTCTCCAACATTTCCTGTAATACTGGCTAGGTGGTGATAAATTCCTTTAGCTAATTTTTGTCTGGGAAGTTCTTTATCTGTCATTCAACTCTAAATGATAGTTTTTCTGGATAAATTATTCTTGGTTATTCGAGAAATGCAAACAAAACCACAGTGAAATACTACTTCACACCCACTAGAATGGTTCATAATGTTAAAGTGAAAAATAGCAAGAATGATGAAGATGTTAAGAATTGAAGGAGGAAATATAAAATTTTTAGCCACAGATTGGCAGTTCTGCAAAAAATTAAACAGAAAATCACCATAATACCGAGCAATTATACTCCTAGGTTTATATATACCCAAGACACTAAAAGCTTATGTTTACACTGAAATGTGCATGTGAATCCTTGTAGCAGTATCATTCATAGCATCCAAAAGTGGAAATGCCTGTCAGTTGTTGTGTGGGTAAACTTTACAATAATATGCTATTTACTCATGTAAAGGAATGGGATCCTCATACACTTCAACATCAACCTTAAAAATATTATGCTAAATGAAACAAGACAGTCACAAAAGATCACATGTTGCATGGCTCCATTTTAGTATGATATCCTAAAGAGGCAAAACTATAGAGGAACAAGATAGTGATTGTAAGAGATGGAGAGGAGAAAATGGGGAATGAAAGTTAATGGTTATTGGTGTTCTTTTGAGGGTGATAAAAATGTTTGAAATTAGATTACATTGAAACTTGCACACATCTATGAATCTGTTAAAAAGTCAGCAAACTGTGTACCTTAAAATGTTGAATTTTCTTGTATATTATTGCAATATCTGTGTGTAGTGCCAGACAGGTACTAGAGTATTTGGGGGAATCACTTTATAAATTATATAAATGTGTACCCATTGTATTTTATACCTGAACCTAATATAATTTTAAATGGCAAATATACATGTGCACGTGCCCGCGCGCGCGCGCGCACGCACGCACGCACGCGCGCACACACACACACACACACACACACACTTACTGATAATAGTCTATTTGTCCCAAAATATTGCTGTTTCAACAAAGAATGCAACAGATTGTAACCAATGTGCATGTCATAAAAGCATAAAGTCTAAATCGAATTTAAAAAATGCATTTGTAGAACAAAAATACATTACACAATGAAGATTAGATTTAAAATAATGTATACAGAAATGAAAGTATTATTCATGAAGCAGACAAAGATTGCTTTTAATTTCAAGGATATAGATGATTCAGATATGCAAATTGCAATGAATTAATAACAATTCAGTTATGCTAATGTGTGTGCACTCCATGGAATATTTGCACAATTTTTATGAGACATTTGTAGACCATACATTCTCTTTAAGAAAGCTTTTGTCATTTTTGTAAGATATCAACTTTTCATAAATATATTAAATAAATCATGGTTGTCACATTCAGAAAATGATAGTTTTATAATATATTCAAGTTAATTCTAGTAATTAATATAAAATGAATGAGGAATAAAATCATTCATAATAAAGATGAAGTTTGTATAGCCTAACAAAATAGATATTATCTGTTAAAATATCCACTTTTATTTTAAATGTATAAATATGAGGAATTTCTAAGAGCGATTTTATATAAATATAGACTTGATTGAAGGGACTGCCAACACTAACTTCCTACTGCTAAATATGTAGGGATTAAGTAGAGGAGAGTTGGGAATAAAACAGTCAATGCACAGGTTCAAGGAGAGGTAAAACTGAAGGCAAATAGGTAAGTAACCCTTAAACAAAGAAGAAGATCACCAAAATTAGTGGATTAACTGCAACCTCTTTTGTTGGGAAAAGGAAAGGTCATCAATCATACTTATAGCTTGATTTATCCCAAAGTCAAGTGCTCATGACTAACAACCACTGATATAACTGAAATTTACAGGGTGATGCAATCTATGCTAATGTTAAAATACAGCGCACTTTACCTATAGTGTTCATATAATTTTATAATAGGCAAAGCTATTTTAAATTTGTAAAAATTAGGAGAAAAGACAAACTAGAAGTAAAAGAATGGACAAGGGATTTCAACTTCCATGAAGGAGTTTTGGCCAAAGTAGGCACTCAATAATGTTTTAAGATACATTAACTTTGCTTTCTTCAGTAATTTGTGAAGTCCCATGGATACCTCTTTGTTGAGGAGTCTGTGGGCAAGAGGGTTCATTTTGGCGGTGGGGATGATATAGAAGAATGGCACCATCTTGTTCTGGTCTGAAGTATGATTAGAGGCTGGGCTCATGTACGTGAACCTGGCAGCCTTGTAGTAGAGCCCTACCTTGGACAGGTGGAAGCAGCAACTTTCCACAGAGCCCACATGGATGACAGCTCCAAGGGGTCTGGAATAGGGTTCTGGAACAAAAGATTACGGAGATGGGAAAAATTTGCATCACTGCACAGCAGATGAAGAACAGTCTTTCAAATGTAGATCTGTCTGTGCAAGATAAGTTAAAAGAGAAGTAGCATCACACACACACACACACACACACACACACACACACACACACAAAAGATGAATTTCCAGAGAGCTCTAGTAAAAAAATGACAGAGCTACTGCAAGCATGATGATGTCATCATGAGAGCCCAAGACCCAGGAAGCAACAGTCAGGAGGACACAGAGATTCTGATTCAAAAAGAAAGTGTACCAAAGAGGGTGGCATGTAGCCACACAGTGATCACAGGCCATGACAGCCAACAGGAGACATTTTACTCCAAGCAGGAATACATAGCAGAATATCTGGGCCCCACAACTGTCCACAGCAATGGACTTGCTACCAAACAACTAGTTGAAGGTCGTCTTGGGCACAGTTGTGTAGAAAAGCATGAAGTTCATGAGGGACAGGTGGATGAGGAGGACATCCATGGGGGCATGGAGCCAGGGGTCCAAGAAGACAAGGAGAAAAATAGCCTGATTTTCCATGAAGGCCATTGAGAAGGTCCAAGACCAGAGAGAAAACGAAGGTGTGGTTGGGACTCTGACCAGGATAAAGTCGGAGTTGAAGATCTGATTCTCTCACAACATGATGAATGTGTTCTTTATCTGCTCCAACAAAAAATGATGCTAGTTTGTTATTAAACAAACCTTATTAAGCACTTCATGTGATAAAATTATAGGTGGATGATCAATGTGCCATGACCACAATTAGGAATCTCAAAAATCCAGAAGCGCAGTATCAGAAATATGTCCTGTTGTGCTGCTTCCTTTCTGAAACTGAGAAACTTCTTCTGAGCTCAACTTCTGAGTGTTCTTTTTCTTGATTGAAAAATTAGAATAATAATATGTACTTTTATAAAATTGATAATATTTCTACAAAAGTGAAACTTCCCAAAGGCAATTAAGTGGTATCTTGAAACATCAGTTCTTCACAGATAAATTAAAGGAGAAATTCAGTTTAATTGGCATGGGACAGATATAATAATAGAGATGGAGAATGAGATATAAGCCCTTGCTATCATGGTATCTTTAATATTGATGTTAACAAAACTTCTGCATTTGCCAATTATTTTATATTTAAAGTGTTTGGTTTGTAAATATTCTGCACAGTAACTGGATGAATTGAGAAAAAATTCTTTACCTATATAAATCTAAAACCTGTGTCAATTTTTATGTATTGACCTGAGTTCCTCCTAAAAAATATGCTAAGGCCCTGTCCCCAGCACCTTGGAGTGTGAGCTTATTGAAATTAGGTCTATAGAAGATGTTAATTGTTTAAGATGAGGTGGTACTTGTGTGGGGTGAAACCCTAATCCAACATGACTAGTCTGTTTATAAGAAGACTGCTGTGTGAAGACAGGGACACAAGGAGAATGACACGTGATGATGGAGGCAGAAGCTGAAGTAATACATCTAAAGCCAAGGAGTTCCAATGACTGTTGGTCATCATCAGAACCTGAGGAGAGGATGAAAAAGATTCTTCCGCTCAGAGCCCTCAGAAGGAGCCAGCCCTGTGGACACCTGGATTTCAGACTTATAGTCTGCAGCACTGTGAGAGAATACATTTCTATTGTTTAAAAGCCAACCAGTGTGTGGCACTTTCTTATGGCATCCCTAGGAAACTAATACACCCAGCATTTCCTACAGAGATTTAGTAATACAAAAACAGAAATCCAGAGAAGCTTGAAGTTCATACATTCATACAATGCCTATTTAGTTCTGCCTACGTGTTTGGCACTGGGAACAGGGCAGTGATCAGAATGATTATGACCTGAGAATACCATTCTCCAAAAAGTGCCTCTAATGGGTGCACAGGTGTATCTCATAAGCTGAGAAGAGCAATCTCATCACCACCATCATCATCATCATCATCATCATCATCATCATCATCATCATCATCTTGTCAGTTAGCATGAAGGGAGAAATAGGCCTGAAGTGTCCTCCTTTGGTGGTAGTGAGGTACAAGAAATTCTCTAGATATCCAGATGTGGTTATTGATAGCTCAAGTCCAGATTGAGACAACTTGAAAATCAGGAATGGATACCTCTGGGACCTCTTGCGGTTAGAGAGTGTTCCCTGCTGCAAGACACACTTGCAATTTTCAAAAAAGGGAGGCTTTAAGTTTAGTCAGGGGAAAGGACATGTCATTGCATCATTAATGTCAAGTACTCACACAACTGAATTCACTTCTGTAAAATTACTCATCTCTTCTATTTTATGGATGTCCCTCTTTTGATCATCATGTCACAGACTGACTAGTTACATTGAACTTGTTAACTATTGCAACAGACCTATTTACCCAAACAAGATTTTGCGTTACTCAAAAATTCAACCATAGCTTTCTTCAGTCTCTACAATGTGACTTTAAGAGTGAGGTCAGGTTAACCCACACCTATGCTACTTTCAATTTGACACAGAAGACTGGCACACAGAGATAAATCTTTCCCAGCCATTAAATTGATAATAAAAGTGGAATAATTCTATTGGTAGTAGCCTGGAAATTTTTGGCGTATAAACCCAAGTGAGTGATATAACAATAAAAGTGAGATTGGCAGATGTAGAATCTATACATTGCTCAGGAGATTCTCAGTTTTATCATTAGTTAAAGTGAAACTTAAACCCATACTTTTTTGCATCATATTGTCTCACCCCTCTTCACTGCTTCATAATTTCCTTCATAGGCATGTGCTAAAATGGTCTTTTTGAGTTTTCTCTGTCACAGAGAATGTGACAAGATATTGCCATATAAAAGTTTATAGCATTTTACTCATATGTGCTATGTAACACTGAAAGCAACAAAAAGAACAAGACAAACAAGCAGAGACTCATGGACATGGACAATAATTTAGTGGTTACCAGAGGAAATGGGAGTGGGGGAGGTGGATAGCAGCAAATGGGTCAAATATATGGTGACAGAAGAAACTTTAACTTTAGGTTGTGAACACACAATGCAATTTACATATGAAATTATCAAATTGTACTCTTGAAACATAATTATGTTAACCAATGTCATCTCAATAAATGTAATAAGATCAGTGATATAGGTGAATGATACTAAGCAATGGTATGCTCTATATTAAAATTCATGTGGATATTTATTTAAGAATATTCTGCAATAGTAGAAGGTAGGAGGGGGTGAAGATGCAAATCTGCTCTGTCCCAAGTGGCTGAGTGGAACAGCTGCAGACTTTCCTCTTAAAGAGGCTGTGTCTGCAACCAAACTCACTTGCTCTGAGCACTAGCACTGGGTTGGTTGCATGGGGGGCACCAGAGACTTACAGGGGTTCTCTGATTTTTTGGAGTGAGGACCAGAGGCAAGGCTTTCTTCCAGGCAGAAGTGCTGGTGGTATCTATTATTACTCTGTTGAGCCTCCATGTCTCCCAGTGTGCAGATGCAGCACCGCCATAGCTGAGATGTCATCAAACTAAATAATAGAGGTTGCTCTGCCCAAAAGATTCCATGAAACTGCACCTCCTTCACACATGGCCCCACCCAAGCCACATTCAGATGTGTCCTCAGTGAGTTCAGTGCTCCTTGCTGAACAGCTCCAAGATCAACACTGGTTCTAGCTGGCCTAAGTTTCTGGCACAGCCTCTTGAGGCAATTACAACAAAGAATCTGGGGATTGTTTTCTGAATCTTAACAGATGACCCCAGAAGGGCACAGTGGTGTTGAACTTAGCCTACAGCTAAACCCCATTCAGGACTGTGCTACTGGACAATTACTACACAAAGCCATGCTAATAAGACTGGGGGACTTAGGAGCTTTGCTTAGTACATAGAAACAGACAAAGAAAGGCAATTAAAATGGGAAGACAAAGAAACAGAAGCCATATGAGAGAGCAGAGATCCAGGAATAATGAAGTTAAGCAATGTAAGAGATGCAGAGTTCAAATCACTAGTTATAATGATGCTCAATGAACTTAGAGGAAATATAGATGAACTCAGTGAGAACTTTAACAAAGAAATAAAAAACAAGAGTATAAATAGAAATTATAAAAGGGAACCTATCAGAAATGAAAAATACATTATCTAAGATGAAGAGTATATTAAAGGGAATCAACACAGTGGATAAAGAAGAGGATCAAACCACTGATAAACAGGAGGGAGAAGCCAAGGATACCCAATCATAAGGTCAAGAGAAGAGAAACTAAGACTATAATAGTAATTAAAAGATCCTATGGGACAAAAGTAAATGAAAAAACATCTGTATCATAGGGGTAACTGAAGGAGAAGAAAGAGAACAAGAAGTTGAAAAACTATTTGAAGGAATAATGATGGAAAACTTTCCTAACCTGTAGAAGGAAATAGACATACAACCCCAGGAAGCTCAGAGAGTCCTGAAAAAGAGAAACTCAAAGAGGACCACACCAAGCCATATAATTAAAATTCCAAAGGTTAAAAACAAAGAGAGAATCTTAAAAGCAGCAAGAGAAAAGCAGATAGTTACCTACAAGGGAACACCCATAGACTGGTGGCTGATTTCTCAAAAGAAACTTTGTAGGATAGAGAGCCTGGCACAAAATAGTCAATGTAATAAAAACCCAGCTTCTACTACAAAAAATATTTTATCCAGCAAAGCTATCATTTAGAGTTGAAGGACAGATAAAGACCTTCTCAGACAAAAATATGCTAAAGGAATTCATCAATACTAAACTAGTATTACAGAAAATGTTAGAGGGACTTCTTTAAGAATAAAAAACATGTATTAAAAGCAGGAATAAAGAATGGTAATAACGAAAAGAGGGTGGTTGAATGAATAAGAAAACAAGACCTCTGCATATGCTGCCCTCAAGAGACTCATTTCCAATTAAAAGACACACACAGACCAAAAGGAAGGGGATGGAAAAAACACATTGCTTCAATAGACCTAGAGAATGTTGTGCTGAATGAAATGGGTTGGATAGAGAAAGACAAATATTATATAATTTCACAATAATGTAGAAATTAAAGATTAAAATAAATAATAACAACAACAAAAATGAAACAAACTCATAGATACAGAGAATATTTTGAGGGCTACTAGATTGAGGAGACATTGCAGGGATGGTGATAAGGGGCAAAGTGATTAAGAGGTACAAATGGATAGATACAAAATTATCATGGACATATAACGTGTGGCATAAGGAAAATAATTAAGAATGTTGTAACAAATATGTATGAGGAAAGAGGAGTACTGGATTTCATGGGGTGATCTCTGTGTGAGTTATATAGATCTCTAATCACTATTCTGTACAACTGAAAGTAATATATTACAGGCCAACTATAATTTAAAAAGAAAAACCTCATTGAATTGTATAATAATAATAATAATAATAATAATAATAATAATAATAACATTCAAGAAATGTCAAGTACTCCAGGACTGCTTGCTCAAGATAGAGCAGAACCTGCTGAGTAGCTGCTGTCTCAGCAAGAGGAAGATAACAAGCACAATTTCAAGAACGAATTTGAAATTTGGACATCTTGTTTATTTTTTTATTCTGAATACCTATAAACATTTCAATAATTATGTGATGAGGTACAAAAGTTTAAACTCTGCTTCAGACTTTGCCTATAGTTTCCTTTAATTCTTAGTTGTAATTTTATTTTTTTATTTTTTATTTTATCTAAATTATTTTTCTTAGGCTTCTTCACTTTTTTAAAGAGTGGGTATGCACATTTTTTAAGGTTATTCTTTTTTGTAATAGAAACAATCGGGAAATAAACATATTGGATAAGATTAACACCTCTCACGTGTCCAAGAGTGCCCACAGCAACCCTTCTTCCACCATGGACACCGGTGATGAAATAATAACTATACTGCAGCTGTTGTAATTGATGACCCTCAGGAACAGAATGTTGAATGAACAAAGTAGATCCTGGAGGCAACACCACCATATACCCCTCATATAAAGTTCAAACACAGATAGTACATTACTTAGGGAGTATAGATGATTGAGATCACAGTTATCAGCAGCGTGGACCACAGCAGTTTTATGAACAGAGAGTGTCATTCTGCTTTTCAAAAATACTGGTAATGCTTATTAAAAGTATTCCACAAAAATTCTTTATATGGAATAAATTTACTGTTAAACCCGGTGTCTACCTGAAGTTAAGTAAAATAGTTGAAAAATACGTGTAAAAGTCTTAAAAGAGCACATAACAATTGTAAAGTATCAGTAAGTGGGAGCAATGCTTATTAAAGAGAAGAGGATGGGGCCAAATCTGCCTTTCAAGTCATTCAGTTATGTTCTTATTCACACCTGCCACTTTTTTCCTTGGCAATACAAGCCACATGCATACATGTAAACAATATAAGTGAATGGTATTCCATTTTTGCCTGCTGTAAACTCAGGCAGGAAACTTAATTCTTCTGCCTCAAGTCTCTTATCCCTAAAATGAGAGTTGGCCCATATCCCTCAGAGTAAAAGAATGTAAATAAAGAAAAGGGAAGAGTGACATGAAGCACTGAGCACAGAATTCACTTAAAATATGAAGCCAAATACCACCATGTTCCACAGAAATGTTGGCGTCAGCTTACACATTCTCACTTGCTTATTTATATCACCTCTTAGTAAAGGTCTGAATAGCACACAAGTCCAATGAGAAAAGCAAATTATATATCTCACATGTTTTAATATTTTCATAATCTAAAAGCACCTACATACTGGTTTGAAAATGACTGTTATTAATAAATGAATGGAAAGACTAGGTAATGAATTATAGTTAAGAGTACACCTAGGGATAGTTACTCATAGTACTCATGAGAGTGGCCCCAAATCATCATAACATTACTAAATTAAATATAATTTAAAATATATTATTTGACCCTATAGATCATCAATATTACTCTAATTTTATAGACATGATATATCCTTAAACAGAAATATATATTATTTTTGTATTATATGTATAATCCAAAAAATGAAAATATACCTATTTTTAGAGATTTCTTAAGCAATTAATTATTAATATATTTCTACTTAAATTCTAGAATTACTTATGAAATCTGAAATTCATACCTGCTCTGATTTTTAATTGAAAATTTACCCTTCATAAAGAAAGAAGACACAAAGAAGCAGTATAAACTGGAAATTTTTTTATTCTGAGAGAATCCCTAATCAGCCTGCCAAAAGTAAAAAGACAGTTAAGGTTTTAATCCTCTGGGGTACACATTTCTTTGTCTTTAATTATAATAGTTTGTATTGCTTTCCCTCTCCTCTCCTATGACAAAGACACCGACTTAGCTTCATTTTCTTCAAAATACTTATTCAGTGTAGATCAATATGCTTCTTTCTCCCTTACTACAATAAAAAGAAGCAAAGTCACACTGGGAGCCTTCTGTGCAACTGATGCTGTGGTAAGAAGCATGCAGCCCACAGAACACTTTTAAACATTGCTAGGTCAGGTACTTCTAAAATCACTCTGATTATGCTCTTATATTGAAAAAAAGACAGTAGGCCGCAAATGAAGTTCATTGTACTAAGGCCATATCAGCACATCAATATCTAATACCTAACCTTAGTACAATTATAACCTCCCCAAATGTAGTCTTAACCTGGCCAATTGGTCTGGCATTTCCTGGTTGGCACAATGAGGTCATCTCAACATAGTCCCCTCTCCATCCCCCAAAGGAAGATGAGCTGGCCCTTTCCTCATCCCTCCCTTTTTGCCTACAGATGCCTTCCATTTTGTATAGCTCCTTGAGCTCCTCTCCACTTGCTAAATGGCATGCTGCCTAATTCATGCACCATTCAATAAAGCCAATTAGATTTTAAAATTTATTTGCTTAAATTTTCTTTTTAACATTTTTATAAAAACTGCTTAAATAAATTGTCCAAGGTCATAGAGTTAGGGAATGGCAGACAAGGTGTCCAATGCTGACATCAGCTTAGTTTATTTTCAGTTTTATAGAGATACATTTAGCAAATAAAAATAGGATACATTTAAGGTATAAAACTTGATGTTTGAGATTATGTGTGTGTGTGTGTGTGTGTGTGTGTGTGTGTGTATTCACCACAATAAAGCTAATTAACATCTTTTATAAAATTAATTTCTTTTTCCAATTTAACTTGAGATATTATATTAATTTTAGGTGTACAACACAGTGGTTAGACATTTATATACCTTACAAAGTGATCGCCCTGATAATATTAGTATTCATCTGTCACCATACATAGTTATATTATTGATTATATTCCTCATGAACAGATGAGGAATTTAAGAGAAAATTTAAACTACTAATTTGTACTTAATACCATCACCTTTTCCACCCAACCACCAATCCCCTCCAATCTGGCAAGTACCAGTTTGTTCTTTATCTATGACTCTTTTTTGGTTTTGTTTGTTTATTTATATCGTTCCCTAAATTCCACATATAACCAAAATCATATGGTATTTGTCTTTCTCTGTCTAACTTATTTAACTCATAATATTGTCTATTATGTCTATCATTGCAAATGTCAGGGTTTCATTTTTTATGGCTGAGTAATACTCCATTGTATATATGTACCACTTCTTCTTTATCCAATTGCTTATTAATTGACATTTATGTTGCATCCATGCCTTGGCTATTGGAAATAGTGCTGCAGTAAACATAGGGTTGAATATACCTTTTCAAATTAGTGGGTTTTTTTTTAGATAAATACCTAAAAGTGCAATTGTCTGGTCAAAGGTAGTTCTATTTTTAATTTTTAAGGAATATCAATACTGTTTTCCATAATGGCTGTACCAATGTGCAATCCCCCAAACAGAACACAGAGATTCTCTTTTCTCTACACCCTTGCCAACATTTGTTTTTTGATTTATCAATGATAACCAATCAGACAGCTGTAAAGTGACATCTCGTTGTGGTTTTAATTTGTGTTTCTCCGATAACTGGTGACCTCGAGCATCTTTTCATACATGTATTGGCCATCTCCATATCCTCTTTGGAAAAATGTCTATTTTTAGGTGTTCTGCTCATTTTTTAATTAGGTTATTTTTGGTTTTTGTTGTTGAGTTGTGTAAGTCCTTTATAAGTTTTGGATATTAAGCCCTTATCAGATGTATCCTAGGCAAATATATTCTCCCACTCAGAAAACTGTCTTTTAATTTTACTGATGGTTTTCTTTGCTGTGCATAAACTTTTTAGTTTGATGTAGTTTCATTTGTTTATTTATTTATTTTTTTTCATTTCCCTTAAGAGCAATGTTGGAGAGTTTTCTGCCTGTTTTCTTCAAGGAGTTTTATGGTTCAAAGTCTTACATTTACTTAAGCCTTTAATCCATTTTGAGTTTATTCTTATATATGCTGTAAAGTGACCAAGTTTTATTTTTTAATTTTTTTGCATATATCTGTCCAGTTTACTTAACATCATTTATTGAGAAAACTGTCTTCTTGATTGCATGTTCTTGTTTCCTTTGTCACATATTAAATTACCATATAGATGTGGGTTTATTTCTGGCTCTCTATTCTGTTTCACTGATCTATGTGTCCATTTTGTGCCAACACCCAGCTACTTTGATTAATACAGCCTTGTAGTATGATACCAGGTAGGATGATAGCTCCAACTTTGTTCTCTTTCTCAAGATTGTTGTGGCTATTTGTGATCTTTTATGGTTCCTTGTACATTTTTGGATTATTTTTCTAGTTTTCTGAAAAGTGCCTTTGGTATTTTGATAGGGATTGCATTGAATCTGTAGATTGCCTTGGATATTACGGACATTTTAATGATGTTGATTCTTTCTGTTCAAAAAGACAGTGTATGTTTCAATTTATTTGTATCTTCTTCAGTTTCTTCAGTTAACTAATTTCCTGAGTACAGGTCTTTTTCCTCATTGTTTAATTAATTTCTAATTATTTTATTGTTTATGATGCTATTGTAAGTGGGATTGTTTTCTTAGTTTTCTTCTGATAACTTGTTATTGGTGTATAAAAATGCGCAGTCTTTTGAATATTATTTTTGTTTCATTATTTTACTGAATTAATTTATCAGTTCAAATGTATTTTTAATGATATCTTTAGGGTTTACTCTATATAATATCATGTCATCTGCAAATTATGACAGTTTTACTTTCTGTTTTTCAATATGATGCCTTTTATTTCTCATTCTTGTCTGATTGCTGTTGCTTGGACTTCCAAAACTATGTCAAATAAAAGTGGTGAAAGTGGACATTCTTGTCTTGTTCATGATCTTAAGAAAAATGCTTTTAGCCTTTCTCCTTTGAGTATGTTGTTAGTTGTGGGTTTGTTATATATGGCCTTTGTTATGTTGAGCTATGTTCCCTCTATTCCCATTTAGCTGAGAGTTTTTATCATAAATGAATGCTGAATTTTGTTAATGCTTTTCTGTGTATAATGGTATCATCATATAATTTTTATCATTCAATTTGATAGTGTGTATCACAATAATTGATTTGTGGTTATTAAACCAACCTTGTATTCTAGAAATAAATCTAACTTGATCACAACACATAATATTTTTAATGTATTGCTGAATTTGGTTTGCTAATGTGTTGTTGAGAATTTTTGTGTCTATGAGCATCAGAGAAATTGGCCTCTAATTCTCTTTTTTAATAATGTCTGTCTGGTATTGGAATCAGGGTAATGGTGACCTTGTAAAATGAGTTTGAAACTTTTTCTCCTCTTGAATTTTTTGGAATAATTTAAGTAAAATAGGGGTAGGTGCTAATTCTTCTATGAACATCTTAAATTTATTTTTGTTTTTACTTATTTAATTTTTTGCTGTTCTGATTGGTTGTTTTCTTCTTTTTTTTTCCTTCAAAATTGCTGATTTCATCTTCTGCTTCATCTAAGCTATTGTCAATTTCATCTAGTGTATTTTTCATTTCAGTTACTCTATGTTTTATTTCTCACTGTTTACTTTTTTGTGTTTTTTTTATGGTTTCTGGTTTTTATGCTTTCTATGCTTACTATCTCTGTTGAAGTCCTCACTGAGATCATTTATTCTTCTTTTATATTCATTGATCATACTTATAACCAGTGCTTTGAACTCTGTCTTTGGTACATTGCTTGCTTTCATTTTATTTAATTTCATTTAGTTCTTTTTTCTGGAGTTCTCTCCTGTTGTTTCATGTGTAATGTCTTCATTTTCTCATTTTAGTTGCCTTTCTGTTTGTTTATATGTATTAGGTAGATTTGTAACATCCACTTCTTATGGCCAGGCGGACTTATGTAATAGGTACCCTTGTAGCCCAGTGGCCCAGTCTACATGATCATCAGTGCTGGGAGCTCCAGGGATGTCCCTTGTGTTTATTTTTTTGTGCCTCTCCTATTGCAGTTAAGCCTTCATTGCTGTTAGCATGTCAGTGGATGGGATTGACCCTCAGGCTGACAGTGAGGATTGGCCATGCCCACAGAATATGAACTGCTGTTTATGATTTATCCCATTGCATGTGATCTACCCCAGCATGCTCATGTATCTGTTGATACTACCTTTAGAGGGTGACACTTATGGGGCAAATCAGGTATTGCTCTGTTGTTTTCTCTGATGCTGGCTTCCTGGCGTGTTGGTTTTGTGGTCTCTTTGGAGAGGTCCCATGCAGTCAAAGGTCAGGCCTGCCTGCAACCACTGGGGATACCTGGTAGGAACTACAAACCTTTTCTCAGGTGGTTTCTGCCTGTGCGGAACCTGGAGACAAGTGTGAGATCACACTGTGAACTAAGACTTGCTGCCACTAGTGCTGAGACTGAGGCAGCTCAGAAAAATGTTCCAGGCACCACTTAGGCATGAGTCTGCCTGCGGACTGTCCATAAGGCTCCATAGCTCAAAGAGTCTTTAGGTGGTGAGTTTGGTAAGGCAGGAATCCAGGGAGTCACCAGGGTAAAGTGAGTAGATTTCCCCTGACCAATGCAGATTCAGGTTTGGTGCCAGTTCTGATCTTGTGTCCCCTTGCAAAAGTTTCAGATCATGGCAAAACTAACCACCATGCACTTGGACTCGCAGACACCTGAGATTTGTTCAATGGATACTGCATCTCAGGCTGAGGTTAGTTGCCTGCCACCGAGATTGTCCCCAGAGGCACATGAGCTGAAGCTTGTTGATTGTTGCTAAAAGAGCCTCCTGCAGAGAGGTTTGGGTGGTACAGGTTACCCAGTCATGGATATATCTCTAGTAATTAGTGAGTTAGATGGGGCAGGGTCTCAGGAAGTCACCTGGGTAAAGTGATCAGATTTCACAACACCAATGCTGATTCAGATTTGGTGCTAGTGTTGAGCCTTAGGCCTCCTGCAAATGTCTTATCATATTGAGGCCAGCCACCACCTGCCTTTGACCCCATAAAACTGTTCAAGAGACACCGCAGCTCAGGCCAACACTGGCCACTTGACACTAGAAGCTTCCCCTGAGGTACATTAGCACAGGATTGTGAATTGCTGTTGTATATGTCCCATATTGAGAGCTCAGGGTGGCGCTGGCTCCTGGGTAACTAGTCCGCCTGTGAAATTTGTAAGTTGAGAGACACAGGACCTTAGGGAGCCACTGACGAAATGAGCTGATCTCAGGGAGGGCTCAACACAGGTAAGATGGCACCTACCTGTAGACTACACAGGAGGGGGTGCCAAAAAGAGAAAATGGCGACTGTCTCTTCAGCCCTTGCCCTGAAGCCTGTCTTTCCCCGTATGTGTATGGCCCCTCCTGAGCTGCTGACCCTCAGCCAGAGCCCAGCATGTTTGTCTGCGAGTGAGTGAGTCTGTGCATGGGCTTTTTAAGGGGATGTTGGATTTCCAGGTTTCTTCTACATCACCTAGATGGTCAGAATCCTCACTGATATTTTCAGTTAGATTTTGTAAGGACTCCTCTTCCAAGAACTGGGACCCTGAGCTTAGGAGTCCCTGTGTGGGGCTGGGTCTCCTTACTCTTCTGGAGGCAGCTCACTTCTCATCTCTGCCCCTCCTGATAGTCTCAAAGTGGTGTCTTCTTCACATCATCCATTACAGGTAATATGTTCATCTAAACTTCAGGCAGTTCTCCAAGTTGATTATTTATAATTTAGTTGCAACTTTAATGTGACCATGGGAAGACGTGAGCTGCATTTACCTAGCCCACCATCTTCAAGGTAATTAACATTTTCATCCCTTCACAGTTACTGTTGTGTGTATATGTGTATGCAGGAGAGCACTTGAGGTCTACCTTTTTAGAAAATATTAAACATACAATAATGTTGTATTAATAATAGTAACTATGATGTATATTCTATATTGAGAATTTTTAGAGTGGAATATTAGTTATTCAGCTTTTATGTTGAATTGTCATTCTTGTGCTCCATCTTCTCATATTAGTGAACAATGTGCAACTTTCAACTTGTGCAGAATTGACATTTATAATATCTTGAAGTTCTGTAAATACTTCTCATTTCATTCTTATTTTCTTTTATGCATTTTACATCGCTCAAAACTAATGTGTACATTTTTTATGTACTCTGTTCCATTAAAATATTACTAATATTTTATACTTTGTTACTCTAATGTGTGAAACATTTTTCCTGTTATATATATTTTTTGTGATTACTGATATAAAGAAATCTATCAATTGATGTATGTCAATCCTGAATCCAAGAATGGCATTTACTACTTTAGCATTCTTTATTGCAGAGAAAATATTATTTTGAGCAATAAGAAGAGGGATTCTTTTGTTCCATTTCTTAGGCCCTCTTTTCTTAATTAATTTGATTAATTGAAGTTTTGCATATGTGCATACATAATATGAATACGTGTCTTTTTCTTTGTACTTTGCTACCTGAGATAACCAATGGCTTATGTTTATTTTTTTTTTAACATTTGTTGCATTTTTGTATAGTAAAGGCTCATTTTTATATCCAAAGCTGCATCCTACAATTCTGTATGTCTTGGTTTTTTTTTTTCCTTTCAAAGCACTGTTTGTAAAATTATTCCATTTTGATACATGATGCTATTTTTTTTAAGTTCTAGAAAGTATGGGATTTCCTCTTTTGCAAATATTAAAATCAATATTGTTGAGGTCCATATTTTCCTTTGAACATGTACTCAATTTTACATATAATATTGATTAGAAGTGGAATTATTGCCCAAAATAGTTTTTCTTTTTGAATTTTATTTAATTTGGAAATTTATCTCTAAAGTAACTACAATTTACATTGTCAACAGAAACATTGAATTTCTGTCATTCTCTATTCTTACAAAAACTGAATTCTGATAAACTTAAAATTTTCAATCCAAGGTCTGAATATTGTTAGATAAAAATAAAGTATGCTCTGTGAAATTTAAATATCAGGAAAACAATCATTATTATTTATGTAGCCATGTCCCACACAATATTTGGAGCAAACTTATGCTAAGATTTATTTGTTGTTTAACTGATATTCACATTTATTGAGTGTCCTGTTTTCTAATTTGCTTAATTTTGCAATTTGGCAACCCTGAACCTCAATGCCGACTGTATATGACCTGCATTTGCTGTTGCTTCTGTGTTTTCTGCTATATCCCCAAAACGTAGGCACATCTAAGTGTCTGGGCACATCTTTTACTCTTGGGTAAGTGATACTTTGTGTCATTGTTGTAAATAATTTTTTCTTCATAATTTTATTCTATTTGCCGAAATAAAAAATAAATTTTTTATATTGTTTTATGTCTAGCAACATCACTATATTCAATTTATAAGTACCTAAATAAAACATTAACATTTTACATCGTACTAAAATTTTAAAACCAGGTTGCCAGATCATCTCAATTTTTCAATACCTAATAAGGAAAATGTAGAAAAGTGACATTACCAAGATGGCAATGCAGGTCATTCCTTACTTTGCTTGTTTAATTAGAAAAACAATTAACAACTATTCACAGACAACACAACAATGTGAGCATCCCGGAACACAGAGCTGGAGCTAAAGCACCTGCGAAAGTAGGTAGGCCAAGACAAATTTTGGAAGAAGGGTGTGGAGGGCTGACTTTACTCCAAGAGTCAGGGGACCGGGCAGACAGAGGCTGCAGGGGTACCAGCAAACTCCCAGGGAGGCGTCCTCCCCTCCACCCCCATGTCAGGTGCCATGGCCTAGGCCTGGAAGATGTGCATTCAGGCCCATGGGCAACCCCAAGATGCTCTCAGACAGCAAACTGCTCAGTTTGGTGCAGAAGAGCAGCCGCCTCTCCCTGGCCTCAGCCTCGGTGGCAGGAGCGCAGGGCAGGGATCCGCATCCATACGGGAGAGAGCGCACCACCCCACCTGGACGAGGCAGGAGGAGCAGGTGGCCTCCAATGGTTGGGTTGGTGGGCCTAGTTCCAAAGGCTTCAGGCAGAGGTGGGGACAGTGAGTGCAGGACTCCAAGGCGGACCTGTGGCTCTGTGTGAAGCAGTCAGATTTGACCCTGATGCAGGGCCTGTGCCCCTCAGCTACCCAGCGAAGCAATCTCTGAGCAGGTGACATGCGTCCTCTACTTGGGGCTGGCAAGTAAAGTGCGCAACCCAATCCCTCTCCACCAGCAGGATGCAGCCTCTTCCCACCACCGACCACCATGACCACCATGACCCAATCCCTGCCTTGGGCTTTTTGGCTGAGATCAAGAACAAGATTGCTTACTAGTGTGATTATCAGGCAAAAGAAGATCTTCACAATTGGATAGAAGTGACAGGTATGAAGGCTGGCACTAGCTTGCAACTGGGCTTAAAAAATTACAGTCTTCTGAGAACTCATAAACAAGCTGCAACAACATTCACTGAAGAGGTCAATGAGTCATCATTAAACTGGCTTTACTTGGAGAATATTGCCAACTTTATTCAAGCTATTCATTTTGAGGATATAAAGCCACATGACATATTTGAAGCAAATGATATTTTTGAGAGTGGAAACATGATGCAGGTTCAGTCTACACTGGTAGCTTCAGCAGGCCTGGCTAACACAAAAGGCTTCCATACAATCATTGAATTGGAGTAAAGTAAGCAGAAAAACAAGACATTTTATTGATGGAAAATTAACACCTGGCCCCAGAATAATTGATTTGTAGATGGGAACCAACAGATGCTTCAGCTAGGGGGGTATGACAGACAGCCTGTTAGACCAGAAGGCATCTTTATGATTCCAAAATGTAAACTGACTAACCTTCTGACCATGGTTAGTCTGATGATGGGCTCCAGCAAAGGAGCCAGCCAGATGAGGTTGTTAGCTCCAGGCACCAGAAGAGACATCTACCATCAGAAGCTAACCAGCAACCAGTGGACAACTTGATATTTCTCTATAGATTGGCAAAAAAAAAAAAAAAAAGAAAAAAAGAAAAAAAAAAAAGTCACTTCCCAGAAAAGAATAAGTGTGAATGGACTTGGGAGGCAAGTATATGATCCCAAATACTATGCTGCTTCCATTCACAACGGAAGCCAAGGAACAGGAACAAATGAGTTGCAAATCAGTGACAGCGATTACTGGGCAGAATACCCAGATGAGCATCATGGTATCAAGAAGACTACTCCAGAGATTACCAGTATGGTGACAAAGACATTGATGATTAGATTCTCAGAGAGGAGCTCAGTATTAGCCCATTGCTTTTATTCAGTGAGACCCAAGCTAACCCTGAGTAATGTTTATCTTGTCTTCCTCAAACACTATTAGCTTATTGTACCTAAAGGGAATATTGCCTTACACACATTCCTTTTTCTATCTCTTTCCTAAACAGTTGCCTTTTTAGTGCCATAATCATTAAATCCTTTGACATAACCACTAATTCACATATGAAATAAAAAGCAATACTGAGAGAGGAGGATACTCCTGTACAGTCAATTCTTTCAGTACAGATCTATGCTTTTTTACAATCTTCTACTTAAATTGGTGTTTTCAAATAACAAGAAACTTTATTTTCACAGTTTAGTGTCTGGTTTCTAAGAGCTATTTGCCAACTGACTTTAAGATGCATCATTTTAAAAATAAATTTACATATCAATGTTTTTACAGTACTATTTGCTATTTTTTAAATAAAGTCATGATCTGTGGGCATTTGTAATCATATGTGTACTCATTCTCTCACCTCAGCTGACAATATCTTCTCAGAGTGGTGTTTGGAATGGAGCATGTACAACATTGGCCTGCAGGCATGTAGGTCTGGGTGATTTATGTGTTCTTCCTGTTTGTGCCAATTTTTTGATGTAGAGTTCATCTGTTTTCTCCAATTGTATTTATTTCTGCATTTCTCAGCATAAACTTATACCATTGTATTTTTTTTATAAATATTGTTTGAACATTAAAAAAAAAGATAAAGAGAACCACATGAAGACAGACAGGAGAGCAGAGGAAGAGGACGCTGGGTAGAAGATCCCCAGAACACCTGGCTTTGAAAATCAGTGGGCTTAAGTTTGCAGGAGCTAAGGCCAGCAGGAAACCAAGTTCGCACTCTCTCTAAGTCCCAAGACAGAGGCAGCCATTTGAAAGCATCTGGATCATAAGTGAAGGTAATACATTGACTGATTTTAGGGCAAGTGCTAGAGGGCAGAGATCTGGTGGGAGTTTCTTCAGGAACAGAAGCGCTAGGGGGTGCCATTTGTTTACTCTCCATCTACTTATGTGGTCTGATACTGGCAGAAACTGTGTTTGACATGCTTTGTTAACCTTGATAACACTGTTTGCCAACTGTGGCATTGCCTTGAGGATACACTCTGGCTGGCACCACTCCTAAATGGCTTCTGCCTTGTAACAGCCAGCGGGTGGCCTCAGCCAGCACTGGTGCTCCTCTAATGTGGCACTGTCTTGCTACACCTCTTGGACAGGCTCCATTGACAATAACGCTCAGCAGTGAGTGCAACAGTTGAGGCTGGGCCTCACAGTCCTGTCACCAGTGCACCAGCAGCAGTTGCAGTCAAACCCACTAGTTAGCTGTATCAGGGGTGCTGCCCTACACACTAGTGTACCTGAAATAGTGTGTCCAGGCCTTACAGCCAGCAGGGCCAGGAAATAGCCTTGCCTGACAGTGCATCCATAGCAGTTGTAGCCCAGCCACAACAGATGGCCACACTAATCCAAACAGTGAACACCTCTGGAGCAGCTGATTCTGGTGACCAGAAAGGATTGCATCCCTGGGCCCCACAGGACACCTTCTACATAAGGCCACTTTTTCAACAACAGGAGATGTAGCTGATCTACCTATGACATAGGAACAAAGAGGTAAAATGAAGAGAAAAAGAATATGTTCAAGAATATGTTAAAAAAAAAAAAAAGCAAAATGCTATCTCAGAAAAAGAACTAAATGAATGGAGGTAACCTGTCAACTACATAAACAGTTGAAAGTCATAGTCATAAAGATGCTCATTAAGCTCTGCAGAACAGCGAGTCAACTCAGTGAGGACTTCAACAAAGGGATAAACAATGTGCAAAGGAACCAATCAGAACTGAAGAATGTAACAACTGAAATAAAAAATACACTAGAGGAAATCAATAACAGATAATGCAGTAGAATGGATCAGTGGGAGTGGTCAAGAAAACAGGAAAGTGGAAATCATCCAACTGGAATAACAATAAAAAAAAAGATTAAAAAAAATGAGACTAGTATAAGGAAGCCCTGGGACAACATCAAACATACTAATAACATTTGTATCATAGGAGTCCCAGGAAGACAAAAGAGAAAGGGACAGAAAATTTACCTGAGGAAATAATGGCTAAAACTTTCCTAACCTGATGAAAGAAACAGAAATCCAAATCCAGGAAGTACAGAGAGTTCCCAAGCAAGATGAACCCATAGAGACATAGGGTGACTAAATAGATAAAAAATCAAGACCCTTACAAAAGCTACCTACAAGAGACTCACTTCAGATCTAAAGACACACAGAGATTGAAAGTAAATGGGTGAAAAAATATTTCATGCAAAAAGAAATGAAAAAAAAGGCTGGTGTAGCAATACTTAGACAAAATAGACTTTAAAACAAAGAATGTAACAAGAAACAAGGGTATGACATAAATGATAAAAGGATCAGTCCAACAAGAGAAAATAACACTTGTTAACATCTGTGCATCCAACATAGAAGCACCTCAGCCAATATTTACAAACGTAAGTAGAGAGATTGACAGTAATGCAATAATACTAGGAGATTTATGTACTCCACTTACACCAATGGGTAGATCATTCAGACAAAATCAATAAGGAAACAGTGACCTTAATCGATACATTAGATCAATGGATAAAATAGATATATACAAAACATTATATTTTAAAACAACAGAATACACATTTTTTCTCAAGTGCACATTAAACATTTTTCAGGATAAATCACATATTAGACCACAAAACAAGTCTCAATATATTAAAGAAGATTGAAATCATATCAAGCTTCTTTTCTGAACATAATAATATAAAACTAGAAATTAGTTATAAGAGAAAAACTGACAAAAACACACTTGGAGGCTGAATAACATGCTACTAAACCACCAATGGGTCCGGTGAAGAAATCAAATAGGAAATCAAAAATACTTTGAGACAAATGAAAATGGAAACAATATTACAAAATCATGGGACACAGCAAAACCCTTTCTAAGGGAAAGCTTCTAGTAATACAGGACTACTTCAAGAAACAAGAAAAATCTCAAATAATCTAACTTTACACCTAAAGGAATTAGGGAAGAACAAAAAAAGCTCCAAGTTAGTAGAAGAAAAAATAGCAAGAAAGACCAAAGAAGAAGTAAGTAAAATTGAGTTTAAATACTTCACTCTTCCTGGTTTCACACTATACTATAAAGCTGTAGTAATCAAAATAGTATGGCACTGCAAAAACACTTAATTAAATGAAACAGAACAAAATGCTCAGAAATAAATCCACACTTTTATAATCAACTAAATTTACAGCAAAGGAGTCAAGAATATACAATAAGGAAGTCTTCAATAAATGGTGTTGGAAAAATTGAACAGCTATATGGAAAAATATAAAACAGGACCATTTTCTTACACGAGGTAGAAAAATAAACTCAAAATGGATTAAAGATTTAAATGTAAGACCTGAAACCATAAAAATCCTAGAAGAAAAAGTGGCAGTAAGCTTTTTGATGTTGATTAGAAATATATTTCTGGATGTGTCTTCTTGGGCAAGGGCAATAAAATAAAAAATAAACAAATGAAACTACATTAGACCAAAAGGTTTTTGTACAGTAAAGGAAACCATCAACAAAATGGAAAAAAAATCTACTGACTGAGGGAAGATATTTGCAAATGATATATCTGATAAAGGATTAATATCTAAAACATATAAAGACTTTATACAGCTCAATCTCAGAAAAACAAATAATTAAATTCAAAAATGGGCAGAAGGCCTAAATAGGTATTTCTTCAAAGAAGACATGAGAATGTTGAACAGACACATGAAAAAGTGCTCAAAATTACCAATAATAAGGGGAATGCAGGTAAAAACCACAATGAGACATCACTCACACCTGTCAAAATTGCCACCGTTGAAAATAAATGACAAGTGTTTGTGAGGTTGTGGAGAAAAGAGAACCCTCATACACTGTTGGTGGGATTGCAAATTGGGACATCCACTATGGAAAACATTATGGTGTTTCCTCAAAAAATTAAATATAGAACTACCATACAATTTATCAATTCCAGTTCTGGAAATTTATCCTAAGAAAACAAACCAAAAAAACCTAATCATATATATGGCACCTAGGTGTCCATCAATAGATAATGGATAAAGAAGGGTGAATATAGAACAATGGAATATTACTTAGACATAAAGAATAAAATCTTACCATATATGACTACATGGATGGACCATGAATGGTTAAGTAGAATAAGTCATAGAAAGGCAAATACTCTATCATTCCACTTATACATGGAATCTAACCTAAACAAATGAACAAACAAAACAAAACAGACTCATAGATACAGAAAACAAATTGATAGTTCCCAGAGGTTTGGGTGGTGGGCATAATGGGCAAAAATTGTGAAGGGGATTAAGAGCTGCAAACTTATAGTTATAACATAACTATAGTCACAGGGTTATAGTGTACAACACGGGGAATACAGTCAGTAATATCCTGATGACTTTGTACAATGACAGATGATTATTAGACTTCTCGTGGTGATCACATCATAAGTTACGTAAATGTTAGATCACCTGGATGTACACCAGGAACTACTACAGTATTGTAGGTCAGCTATAGTTTAATTAAAAAGAGCTTTACATTCCATAATTAAAAAAGAAAAAAAAAAATACTATCAACGAGAATAATACTATACCCAGCAAGTTGTCCTTCAGAAGTAAAGAAAGACTTTACCGAACAAACAAGCCTGAAAAAATTGATCAACACTAGATATGCCTTACAAATAAGTTAAAGTACTTGGGGTGGTAATAAAACAATACTAATTAACACTGTAAAAAAATAAGAAGGCAGTGTAAAACTCACTGGCAATGGAAAATATATAGTCAAATGTGCATTCTGTAATATTCTAATGATAATGCATAGTTTCTTTACAACTCTAGGTTAAAGGTTCAAATAAAAGAGGTAGGAAAAATAACTATAATGAATATAATCTCTTAATTGTCATATAATATAAAGAATAAGTAAATTGTAACATCAATAACCTGAAAAGAGGTGAAAAGCAGAATATTAAACTCAGAAATTCTATTAAACTTTAGTTGTTATTAATTTAAAATAAGATGTTATAATTTTAAGATGTAAGCCTCATGGTAACCCAGAGTGAATAACCAAAGTAATTACAGGAAAGAATATGATAAAAGTCAAAGCAGACTGATATCTCAAGGTATCAAAACACACGCTGATAGCAGAATAAATAAAAAAAAATAATAGTTCTGCAAAAAAACTAGAAAACTTTAACAATGTGGCAATAGATAAATCTTTTATTTTCAATATTTACTGTGATTGTAAATGAATTGAATTATCCATAAAAAACATGGACAGTTTAAATGTATATTAAAAAAAAAAAAACAACCATGATTCAGTGATATGTTCTCTTATATAAACTAGAATAAAAGAAAGCATACAGTTGACCCTTTCTATTTATGGATTCCCAACCACAGATCAAAAACACTGCTTTTGTTTTTTTGTGACATTATTTCAATTTGAAGATGTGAAACTCAGGTACCAGAAGGGCCAACTGCATATTTATTGAAAAAAATCCACTTATAAGTGGACCTGCATAGTTAAACATCGTGTTGTTCAAGGGACAGCTGTATGTATATATGTGTGTGTTTTAAAAAGCCATTACAAGAAAATAATACAAATTCATAAGCAGTTATTTCATAGAAAAGGGCACAGGTGGCCAATAAAGATGTGAAATAGATGAAATTTCAAGAATGAGATTTCTCCTTCAAGTAAAAAAGTAAAAAAAATAAAATAAAATAATAAATGATTCAGACAATACCAAGTGTTGGTGAATATGTTCAGGAGTATACCATTTAACACTACTAATCAGAATGTACACAGATATGATGATTTTAGTGGAGATTGACAATGCATACATACTGCACATTCACATTGACAGCCTCACTTTCTATTGCTAGGTGTACTCTCAAAGGAAATTCTTACAGTTTTAAGAAGTCATATAAACAAATTTTCAAAAACTTGTCCTTTGTAGCAGAAATATAAAAATCGTAAAGGTTCATCCACAGATGTGTTAAAAAATAATGTGTAATATTCACACAATAAAATATTTTACAATAGCCCAAATCAATAAACTCTAGCAATCTGAAATATATAAAATCAATCTTAGTGACATAATAGCATAAAGAATTTCAAAAAAGTTACAGAATAGTGCACAGTACCGTTTTTTTTCTTAAACAAAGGTAAAGCATTAAACAGTTAAAATAAAAGATGTTTAATGTCTATATTTAGATGAGATAAAACTAAATGAAAGAGTATGAGTGAGCTGAATACTGGGTTCCTTCCTGTGGTAGATGTAGGAAAATGGGGCAAAGGGAGACCACATTTTAAATGTAAATTGCTGTTTGGTTGCTGGATTTTATATTGGCTGCTAATTTCAGGGTGTTTTTTAAAAGATCAATAACAAACAACCAAAATTTTATAATAAATAGAAATGAAAAAGTATCACGCTCCCCGCCAAAATTTACATATTTGAGAGAGACACTTTAGAGAAGACTCAAATAAATGTTCATATATTAATATACTAAAATCATTTGATTTAAATGATTTCCAAAATTATCAAATGATTCAGTTTAATCAGAAACAAAATCTAAAAAGGCTAGTATTGTGTGTAATTAAAATTATATATGTATACACACACACACACACACACACATACACATGTAAAGGCCAAGAAGAGATAAAACAATTTTTAACAAGTAGAAGTTTGCAAACATTTCTATAACTGGAATTAAATCAAATAAAACAAGTCAGAGTAATGGACAGAAAATTTTAAAAACTTTCAGAAGACTTATTCTGTGGATTCCCCAGAAGCACAGCCTCAGGTAATGATTCAACCATCACTTTTTAATGTGAATTGTCATTTCAGGGAAGTAGTGTTTAGCAAAACATAGTGAGCAGAAAAGTAAGGAGGAAAAACATGAGTCTGTCACCAGAGGCATCTAAGAAATGCAACTGATGGCTCAGTCTCATAGAACCATCTTCTGAAACCCATAAAACTGGCTAGTCTTACTAGTTGGAGCCTATCTTCCAAATTTTATCATTTTTCCCTGTAGTAAATTATCTTTATTCTTTAACCCTGCAGAAGGGGTACAGAGACACAGGGCACAAGCAGAGCATACAGAGTTGCTGGTCAGCATGTGGCTTGGCTGGAAGGGAGCACAGGGCAAAAGCCCTGGTGACCAATGGGATGAGAGGTTCAGGTGACAAATGGGTTGATAGGGTGAGAGTGTTTTGGCACAACCAAGACCCATGAAGCCAATTGAGATTAATTATGAGCCTTTATTAGCCAGCCAGTGACTGACCCTCTACCACACAGGGTTGGAAGGGACCAGTCCCGGGTTCTTAGGGGAGGCAGTTTATATAGCCTTTCCCCACTACTGCATTTAGGAACAAAGTAAGTTAAAAAAAAAAAAACACAGAAGTTAGCTATTCACAAAGCTATCAGGAATTAGTCATTACAAAGATAAATTAAATGTAGCTGGGGAATTTACTGGTTTACAACATGGCCTTGCAGATGGTCTTGTTATCTGTATCCTGGAACGTTGTGCTCCTTGCACTCTTCTTGTGGATGATTTACTGCCTAGAGATGTCACCTCCTTGTGGCTGGTTCACTGGGAAGTTTTAACCCTTACAAGAGGAATTGAGTGTGTTTTTCCTTGACCAAGCCATACTTGCCCTTATACAACAGTAACCACAAACCAAGTATCAGTTAACGTGGAATTTGTTTCAGTACAAATACCATAGCCAGCAAGGCATCTGCAATTAATGCACTGCTGACTGAAATCTTCTCCATCATACTGCCATCCAAGGGGCCATTTGAGGCTTGAGGGTGGCTTGACCAGTGAATTGAGCAGGACTCTGAGGGAATCTGGGTCCCTATATTCTTGATGGTTGTGTGCTTTCTGGTGTTTCCTTCTAAAATGCAGCATCACTTCTAATTCACTCACTCACTTGAGGAGTGGGGTTTAGGGCCATGTCTGCTTTCTCTTCCATGTCAAAATGACCCTGACTCCACAGTTCAGGAAACTGATGGGTGGACACTGCTGATTTTTATCCCTGTATAACTTTCATGTTGTGGGAAACAGTCATTGAACCAGTGGTGATGGATCAGAACTAATGCTCCACCTATCACCTGGTATCCAAAGGTTTCTACTTGGACCAGAGGACCAAGTAGATAGTAATGATGGCTCAGACAGTGTAGCTAACCACACTTAATGAGTTTAGATACTACAATTTCCCCAATGCATTAACTTTAAAAAGTGGTGACAGAAATATCTGGGAAATGAGGTGAGAAATATTCTTTATATATTTGGTGAACTCACAGTGCTTCCTGAAAGAAATGTTTAAATGATGCACTCTAGATCATGAATTGTCAGATCCCTAACTGTGTGAGAGACTATGATATTCAACTTTGGTTGATGTTTTCCTTCTGCTAAGTTTTTGTTTGTTTGTTTCTTTGTTTGTTTGTTTTGGGGGGAATATATTTACTAAGCAACACCATTGCAAGCTGTCCATCTATCTCTTTGTCTACTGTACAACCCTGTGGGTTTGGATTCTCCAGAAACCATTTGTTTCTTAACTCTCACTATGGAATTATACCCACTTTTCCACTGCCACATGCTCTGGTATTCCAGAGCAACATCACACCCAGTCACCATGGCATTCACATCTACCCCAGTTGTAAAACTTGCCTTTGGATATGGCAAACATCAAGTTTCTCGAAGAGGGGATTACCACCTCATCAGAGACTTCTTTATGGCCACAGTAAAGAGGGGTTCTTCTGTGCTATCCTAAGGTACACAGTCAGTGGTGGGTGGTCTGGAATCACATGGCATATCTGTTCTGACATCCCCAGTAACCCAAGCCTTCTGACCTTCCCTCAGTACACTTTCAAGGCAGTTTTGTCATCTCCAAGACATTTACTTTCATCACTCTTATTGTCAAGCTCCTAGTACCTTCTGGGTTCACACAAAAATTTTGTATTTTGTCATGGTGAGTGTCCTCATGTAAATAATCATTTCCTAAAGAGACATATGCTATGGTCCCTCCCAGGCTTATGTAATCAAGAACCATTGCCACGTGTGGTACCCAAGTTTCTGGCTGTGCATTCTAGTGAGGTCTAGGTATGGATGTAAAACAGGGAAAATTCCCTTAAGTGTGGGGAGACCAAGGCCTGCACTGGGAGAGGTGTAGGTTCCTGTGTTAGCCAAAGTTAGAGTCAAAAGTTTATTAGAGAAGGGGCAACACTTCAGAGACAGAGTGTGGTCTCTCTGAGGCAGAGTGAAAGAGCCTGAGAGAGACCCAGAGAGACAGAGACAATAGAGAGGGATAAAGACAGTGAGAGAGACAGAGTAAAGGCACTTACAGGGACTGAGAGAAAGATACTGGGAGGGACAGAGTAAAGACAGTGAGAGGGCCCCTGAGTGTTTGGGGAATTCAGTTTATATATTATTCCTTAGTTCCAGTGAGTTATAGTTTAAAGTATTTTTTTACCCATTTTTTTCTTTGATACAGACATACAGTGAGGAAGGATAAGAGTATGTAGCATAAAAAGAGAAGAATATGCAACATGAAAGGACTGCTGCAGTTCCCAGACTTTAATCCCTAGTTCCCCCATAGTTTTAGTCATATAGAATGAATGATTTGATTTTGTGTGGGGCAGGCACTTAAAGACTCTGTTTTCCAGTTTCCCCTTCACAGATGTGAGAAATGGGTTGTTAGCAATCTCAACAGAAATCTTCCTTTGTCCTGCAGGTGTTCTCCTGGCCCGGATGCAGGGCTTATCAACAAATTGCAGTCTCTGATTGTGGTTTGATTAACATTTAGTTATCTTGTCCTCTTGCTGCATGAACAGCTCCTCCCAGAACAAAGGTTGTGCTCTGATCCCTGCCATTAGTTTAGTGCTATGAGAAATATATACATAAACCTCCAAGTAGATAGAAATATTTTTCTTTGGTAAAGAGCTGGGGTTGGCCCTGTTGCTGTGAAAGGTTCAAAATTATTTTTAAAGGTTTTCAGACTTGTTCCTCTCAATATTTCTGATCCAGGTTTCCGATCTTAGATGTGTTCTATCAGGATTGTGATTGTGATGCACAAGTCCAGTTGAGAATGTGAATCCAGTGCTCATTGCAGCTCCACACTGTCATGGTTAATGTCTGGACCTGATTTTTGGCATAGTCATTTTTTTTTGCTTAAAGATTAGATTCTCTTCACAGCTAACAAGGGTGACTTTTTGGCTTTTTTGGAATGCTTTAAATTGATGTTCTGAACTTTACATTTTTTTCAATACTTAATTATTTTTAACAAGAGCCAGTTTAATGCAAAATTCTTACACTTTTTTGTTTCCCCACTCCACTCAAGTGCTACAGCTAACACATATTTAAAATTCTTCTAGTTCATTTCTACCTGCTCCATTTTATCTGCAAAGTAAATGTCCCTGAATGCCACATACACCATAACAACAGCATTGCCATCCCATATGGAGTCTCCTTTTAAGAACACTCCTAAAAAACTTTCTCATTGTAGGATCCCCAGGAAGCAAAACCTGTGACAAACCTTCAGATATTACTACTTAATTAAAAAGAAAAATTCTAGTGACCAGGAGTAAAAGGAGAGAGGGATGACACATTGAAGAACAGGGCACAAATAGAAACATGTATTTGCAACCAGCAACCACTGGATGTCAATAATGGTTTGATTTTATTAGATGACTTTTTGCAAATTCATATAAAGTTTATATAGATACATTTTACTGAGAAGAAGAAAGATGAATAAGTTACTTTTGGAATCTCATCTCCTAATTACATATTTCTGTCTTGAATATGCATGGGCACCAGGCATGTCCTGTGATCTTTGTTGTCTCAGTATAAAAATAAAAGTCCAACAAAGAAAGTAAGAATAGTGCAGTGCAATTATGTGATGAAGCAGAATTGGCTTGATCCTACTGAAAATCTAGTCTCCTGAATACATTGGTAATTTTGAAAAAACAAATAAGATAAAATTAGACAAACCATGGGGTAAAAGAGTGAAACATCTGAATAGGCATTTATTGGAGAGAAAATGGAAATATTAAGTAAATGGTAGAAATGTTGTTCAACCTCAAAAAATATGAAAGTTAAAATTACAGTGAAATTCCACCAACACAACTGACTAAAAATAAATAAATAAATAAAGGCTTATAATATCATGAATTATTTAGAAATCAATAACATCTTCTACTGTATGTCTATAGTGATAAACATATTTTTAAAAACAACTCAGTATAATGTAATAAAATTGAATTCATGAATAACCTGAGCTTCTGGAAATAACCAATAAAACACTTGTGCACATGGACTCCAGGAACCATATTTGAGACTCTTACCAGAGAGGGTACCTGTTGTGATGCCAGAGTAGAGAAATGCTGTGTCTGCCTCTTCTCATGGCCACATTTAAATTATACCTAAATTATAAAACAATCATTATGGAGAATCACATGAAGTCTAGCTGAACAGAAGTCCTACAACTAAGGACATACAGTAGAAGTCATGTCAACCCTAGTAGAAAATGCACAGAGGAGAAACGGAAAGGCATATCTGAGCTTTGGAAGTCTTCACACCAGTCTCCCCATCCCAGAAGACCTGTAACAGAAAAAGAAGCCCCCACAATATCTGGCTGTGAAAACTACCAGGAATTCTGTCCGTCCAAATAAAAAAGGGGGTGGCTGGAAACCCAGCTGTCCTCTGGAAGGGCCTGTGCACAGACTTACTAGCTCCCAGATACTCACTTTGGGCTCCATCAGAAGGACAGCAACTCAGGAAATGCCAGAGACATACAGAGATAAACTGAATAGTGTGGGTTCAAGGGGAGAGCTGGAAAAATGGACAGCCTCCATCCTGCTTGTATTGAGCCCACCTCTCATATGTCTAAATATGAATCTGCATTGGCCTGGTGAACTCTGCTTTTTCCACCCTGGTGACTATCTGGGACCCTGTCCTCCCAACCTGAGCACCACCTGAAGCTCTTTCAGCTGCCAACAGCCAGTGTTAGCTCACACTATACTTTTTATTGGACAATGAATAGCCTCAGTGTTCCCTTAGCCTTTAACACAGTGGCCCCAGATTCAGCAATGACACACAAAATCTGAATCTGCACTAATGTGTTGAATACCACTTGCCACATCCTGGTGACTTCCTGAGACCCCGCCTCACTCAACTCCTAAACTATCCGAGACCCTTTCAGCAGCTGAGCTGTACAGGCAGATTGAAGGATTTAGGGTTTCCTGGGCTTTTGCTGAGCTTCCCCAGGCCTAGTACTAGTAGCCAGACTTGCTTCCTAGCAAGGCCTCTCTCATGTACCTCCAGGTTCAGCAAAGGAAGCAACCAAGTTCAGATCACTTTGTAGCTCCTAACAGGTGGTCCTAGGTCAGTCACAGGCAGCTGCTGACCTTGGACTACACAGGAGCTCCTCCCAAGAGGCCTCAGAGCCAACACAAATGGTGGCTGAATTTAGACCACAACATAGCATCATAAGATTAGCCTCACAAGATGACATACCTAGAGGATGGTCTCAACTGGCACCAGAGCCTACTAGGCAAAACCATCTCCAAAGGGTAGGCCTCTGTACAACAGTTACTATGTATGCTGTGATCATGGCCAATCCTCAAAGCCAGTAAGAATGAGGGTAAATTATACTCACTGTTGTGCCAACAGCAATCAAGCCTCAACTACAAAGGTGAGCACACATAACTCACACAAGGGACACCCCTGTAGCATCAGGCTAACGTGACAAGGAAGAGAGAATACCTACTACAAAAGATCATTCTACCAAGACTGGGAGACATAGAAGATCTACCTAATACAAAGAAACACACACAGAGAGACAGCCAAAATGAGAAAACAAAGAAACATATTTCAAAAGGAAGAAAAAGAGAAATCTCAGGGAAAAAAATGAAATAGAGATAAGACATCTACCAGGTACAGAGTTCAAACACTGACCAGAAGGAAGCTCAATAACCATAGTGAGAACTTAAGGAAATAATAAGCACTAAAAAATCATAAAAACTATAAAAAATAACCAGTCAGAAATGAAGAATAGAATAACTGAAACGAAGAGTACACTAGAAGAAATCAACAGCAGGTTATATAAAGCAGAGGACAGAATTAGCGATTTGGAAGATAAAGTAGCAGAAAACATAATCAAAACAACAAAAATTAAAAAGGAATAAAAAAGAGGATAGTTTAATGGACCTCTAGGACAATATCAAGCATGACAGCATTCACATCATAGGGGTCCAGAAGTAGAGAGCAAAGGATTAAGAACTTATTTGAATAAATAATGATGGAAAATTTTTCTAATCTGGTGAAGGAAATAGACATACAAGTTCAGGAAACAGAGTTCCAAATAAGATGAACTCAATGACACATCATAATTAAAATGCAAATGTTAAGATAAAAGAATCTTAAAAGCAGCAAGAGAAAGACAGTTACCTAGAAGGAGGCCCATAAGACTGTCAGCTGATTTCTCAACAGAAATATTGCAGGCCAGAAGGGATTGACATGATATATGCAAAGTGATGAAAGGCAAAAACCTACAAACAAGATTACTCTATGCAAAAAGGCTAACATTTAAAATTCAAAGAGCAATAAAGAGTTTCCAGACAAAAAAAAGCTAAAAAGGTTCATTACAACATACCAGTTTTAGAAAAATTTTAAAGAGACTTATTTAAAAGAAGGAAAAAATAAAACATAAATATGAATAATAAAATGGCAATAAGTATATGTCTATAAATAATAACTTAAAATGAAAATGAATTAAATTCTCCAATTAATAGACATAGGGTAGCTAAACTGATACATAAATGAGACCCATACATATGCTGTCTACAAGAGACACACTTAGATCATAAGACACACACAGACATAAAGGGATGGAAATAAAGTATTTCATAAAATGGAAACAATAAAAGCTGAAATAGTATTTATATCACAAATTGAATTTAAAATAAAGCCTTTAAAAAGAGACAAAGAAGAGCATAATAATAAAGAGAGCAATCTAAGAAGAGGTTATAACACTTATAAACATTTATGCACTCAACTCGGGAACAACGAAATACATAAAACAAAATTAACCCACATATAGGAGAGGTTTACAGTAAATCAATTATTAAAAAAAAATTAACAGTCCATCGATATCAATGGATATATTTACTAGACAGAAAATCAACAAGGTATAGCAGCTCTAAGTGACACATTAGACCATATAGATTTAATTTATAGTTGTAGAGCATGTTAACCAAAAGCATCAGAATATACATTCTTTTCATGTATACATGGTACATTTTCCAAGACAGACCATGTGTTAGGCCACAAAACAAATCTCAATAAATTTAGAAAGTTTGAAATCATATCATGTGTCTTCTCTAACACAGTGATATGAAACTAGAAATCAATTACAAGAAAAAAAAATTAAGCTTACACATAAAAAAACTAGGAAAGAAAACAGAGTATGAGGAAGGAGATAAAAATCAAAGCAGAAGTAAATGAAATAGTGTCTAAAAACAATAAAAATATCAATGAAACCAAAAGCTGGTTCTTTGAAAGGAAAATGAATAATGATAAGCCTTTAACTAGACTTTTCAAGAAATAAAAATCTATATAAATAAAATCTGAAATGAAAGAGAAGTGACAAGTGGCAACACAGAAATAAAAAGAAGTATAAAAAATGCTATGAACAGTTAGTTATATGCCAACAAATTAGAAAACCTGGAAGAAATAGATTAATTCCAAGAAACATACAATCATCTAAGACTGAATCAAAAAGAAACAGACAATCTGAACAGACTGATTACTACTAAGAACATGGGATCAGTAATAATAATAATAATATAATAATAATTATAATAACTTCAAACAAGCAAAAGCTTTGGAACAATCGTATCACAGGTGAATTTTATCAAACACATGAAGAAGACTTAAAATTTATCCTCCTCAATCTATTACAAAAATTCAGAGGAAGAAAGTTTTTCAGTTCGTTTACTCTGTCCGTGATCCTGATTACAAAACCAGACACAGATATTAAAAGAATAGAAAATTATAAGCCAATATCCCTGATAAGCATAGATGCAAAAATTTTTAAGAAAATATTAGCGAACTTAATTTAGCAATTTATTTATAATGCTATACACCATATTTAAGTGGGGTTTATTCCTGGGATGCAAGTTTAGTTCAACATTTGCGAATCAATTTACATGATACATTCCATAAATAAAATAACAGTTAAATATCATATGATCATATCAATAGATGCAGAAAAAGCATTAGGCAAAATTTATCACCCACTTATGATAAAAACTATCAGTTAAGTGGGAATAGTGGGAACATGCCTCAACGTAATAAAGGCTCTATACGACAAATCCACAACTAACATTATACTCAATGTTGAAAAGCTAAAAACATTCTCCATATGATCAAAAACAAGAGAAGGATGAACTCTCTCACCATTTTCATTCAACACAGTGTTTGAAGTCCTAGCTATAGCCTTCAGACAAGCAAAAACAAACAAACAAACAAACAAACAAATAAATAAATAAATAAAAGGCATCCAAATTGGAAAGAAAAATGAAATTGTCATTATTTTCAGATGGCATGATACTATATAGAGTGGGTTCTAAAGATTTAATTAAAAATCTGTTAGAATTGATCAATGAATTTAGTAAAGCAGAACCCAAAATTAATATTCAGATATCAGTTGCATTTGTCTACACCAGTACAAAATATCAGAAAAAAAATTAGAAAAACAATTCCATTTACAATCACATTAAAAAATATCTAAGAATAAATTTAACCAAGGAGGTAAAAGACCTGTAATCAGAAATTATATGACATTGAAGAAATAAACCAAAGATACTAACAAGTGAAATAATATATCTTGCACACTGATAGAAAAATTAACATTGTTAAAATGGCCATACTACCCAAAGAAAGCTATAGATTCAATGCAATTCCTATCAAAACTTCAATAACATTTTACACAGAAGTAGAACATAATTTTAAAATTAAATGGAATCATAAAAGACCTTGAATAATCACAATAATCTTAAGAAAGAAGAACAAAGTTAGAGGTATTATGCTACCTGATATCCAAATAAATCATGCCTATATAGCTGTTTAATCTGTGACAAAAATATACAATAAGGACAGTCTATTTAATAAATAGTGCTTGGAAAACTGGACAGATACATGCAAAAAATAAAACTAGACCACCTTCTTACACCATATAAAATCACAAAATAGATTGAAGACTTACTTGTAAGACCCCAAACCATAAAACTCCCTAGAAGAACACATAGGCAGTAAACTCTCTGAGATTGCTGTCAGTAATTTTTTTCCCTGATATATCTCTTTGAGCAAGGAAAATAACAACAAAAATAAACAAATGGGACTATGCTAAACCAAGGTATTTGCATAGCAAAAGAAATTATCAACAAAATGGAATAATAAACAATATACCAAATGGGAGAAGATATATGTTCAATAGAGTATTATTTAAAATAGCCAAGATATGGAAGCAATTTAAGCATCCTTCAAAAGATGAATAGGTTGAGAAGATGTAGAACATATGTACAATTGAATATTACTCAGGCATGGAAACAGCTTATTTGTAACAACATGAATGGAACTGGATGGTTAATGCTAAGTAAAATAAGTCAAACAGAGAAAAACAAATATTATATGATCTGTCTTATGTGTTGAATCTAAAGAATACAATAAATGAACAAAACAGAAGTGGACTCATAGATGCAGAGAACAAACTGAAAGTTGAGAATAGAAGGGTTTGGGAGCTGGATGAAAGAAGTAAAAGGATTAAGAAGTACAAATTGGTAGTTACAAAATAGTCACACAGACGTGAATACAACATAGGAAATACAGTCAATAATATTGTAATAACCACGTATAGCCCTAGTGGGTACTAGACTTATCAGGGGAATCACTTCAAAATTATATAAATGTTTAATCACTATGCCGTCCACCTGAAACAAATATATATTAAATGTCAGTCTAATTGAAAAAAAAAATGTAATAATAAGAAGTGGGGAAGTTGAAGTGGATAAAAAAGTTCAAATTTCCAATTATAAAATAAGTCATGGGGATGTATTGTATAGCATAGGGGATACATAGACAATAACATTGTAGTAAAATTGTTCAGTGTCAAATGATTACTAGACTTATAATAGTGATCACTTCTTTAGGTATATAAACATGACTAACTATGGTGTATACCTAAAATTAATATAATATTTTATGTTAGCTGTATTTTAATAAAAATTTAAAAAGACAAAAAATATTTCAAGAAATCATTGTTTGTGATAATCCCAATCTGAGAAAAATATAACACTTCTACAAATAACCCTATCATCACGTTAGTTCATTACACAGAGATGCTCTAGAGAGAGGGTTTATATAAACCTCCTCCCCCCCACAACAAGTGAAGAAGGTGTTGCCAATTCTCCTCTAATGTTTCCACAAAAGCCCCAAACAAGAGCTACTTAGGGCTCTGCATGTTAATGGACAAATGCTTATAAGAAATACAAAAAATTCTTAGGAGAATATTGGCCTTGAAAGTAGCTTAGAGCTCAGTTCTCCTGGAAGTGCAGTAGACTAGTAAAGAAAATAAGTTGGGCTGTGAATCTGGAAGATAGATCTTTAGACATGTTGGAGGAGTAGGTAAATCTTTGCAATTCCATGTGCACCATTTTGTATTCTGTTTCTTCATCATGTGGATAGCCGATGCAGCAGACAGACTAAAGGCCTTTTCTGGTAAAGTGAATGCATGTGTTTTCTAGGCGCTTATGCTGGCATGTGACTACAGGAAGAAATACACTTTACTGCACCGCATGTTTTAAACAGGATTACACAGGTATATTTTTATGAGATGTTCTGTTGTATTTTGTATTCTATTATGAGGATAAAATACAAAGGTGACACAATAAACTGATTTAATGACTCAAATAATGTTTGAAATACAAGTTTCAAAATGAAACAAAAAGTCTTTATTTTTTATAAAGAGGCTTCCTTTACTTGATTTCAAAGTTTGTGTCTTCCAGGGGCTACATTTTCTCAGTCTCAGAGGAGAATTTATAAAATACTGAGGTAGTCTGTGATTTCGGGAAAAAAAAAAAAAAAAAAAAAAAGATAGATTGTTAGAACATTAGAACATTTCTGCAGTCAGGTTCAGCTATTTAAACAACTAAATTGAGGGTGAGGAAAAAAAAACAAACACAAAATGCTTGTGTTTAAAAATAGGCATTTTGCTGGACATTCAGCACTGTGTATATTTCTCTCACAGATGCTATCTGAGTGGCTATGGGTAGTCACAGTAGGAAACTGAGGATCTGTGTATCCTCAGGACCTAAACAAATCCATAATGCCTTTGCATTATGATGGTTACTTACTATTACAAGTGAATTTATCAATAACGATAACTATAACTATTAAAACAAAAGCAGGGTCCAAATAACAGTACAAGAAGACTATGAGCTCACTTTTTCCTATAGATACACTAAATACATATCTACATATAGAGAAAGGCATCCTGAAGAATAGCTGAGGGCATACTGGACAGCTTCTGCACAACAAATAAGAGGGACCAAATGGTGGAGGAGGGTAGGAGAAATAAAGATGCAGTGATCAGAGTCCCACACTGTTGGGGCTGCCTGAGGTAGAGATATCAGTGAGGTGCCACAGAAGTGCCTGTTCTGAGGCACAGTGATAAAAAAAGTAATTTAGAAGGCACCTGTACTATTTATGAAAAAATAGAGCTCCAACATGCCTTCTGAACTGTGCAAACTCCAAGGATCTTGAGGAACTCTCCAGGATCAGATATGTCAGTGAGTGGATTGTTTACATTGTCCCTTCACCTAGATAGCACTCAGTCCAAGTGCTGCAGACATCCTTCAAGGCTGATGTAGCATGCCACAAGCAGCCTTGTGTACACCCACTTTAGACTTTGTCAGTTGGTCAGCCAAAGCCACCCGGTACAGAGTCAGCATAGATGTAGTCCTTAAACAAGGTCAATCCTTTAAGATCTAGAGAGGTGGCTTCTTTGTCAAATTATTAGGAAAGAAAACACAGAAGATCAAACAAAATAAGAAGAGAAATAAATATGTTACAAATTAAAGAACAATAAATAAACATGGAAATATATTTTAATAAAGTGCAAATAAGTAACTTTGTTGATAAGAAATTCAAAGTAATACTTATAAGGATGTTCACCAAACTTGTGAGAAGAATAGAGAAACAATGAGAACTTTAACAGAGTTAGAAAATATCAAATAAAATCATTCAGAACTAAAGACAATGACTAAAATGAAAAGTAAACCAGAGGGAATCAACAACAGATTAGACATTATAGAACAGAAGATTAGCAACATGGAAAGTAGAACAGTGAAAATTATCCAATAAGAACAGAAAAAAATGAAAAAATATTAAAAGAATAGTTTAAAGAAAAATGCTAATAATCACATTTATAAAGATCACAAATGAAGAAATAGAACAGGGAAGACAATTTATTTGAAGAAATAATGGCTGAAAAACTCCCTAACCAAGGAAAGGAAATGAACTTCCAGAGCCAGGATACACAGAAAGTCCCAATCAAAGTGAACCCCAAAAGATCTATACAAAGACACATCATAACTAAAATATCAAAGTTTAAGGGCAAAGAGATAATCTTAAATGGATTGATAGGGAAAAAAATGTAGTCACATACGGGAAATCCCATAAATGTGATTTATCAGCTGAAATTTTGTAGCCCACAAGAAAGTAGAAGATATATTGAAAGTGCTAAAAGGCAAGAACCTACAGCCTCAAAACTATACCCAGAAAGGTTATTCATAATTGAGGGAAAAATTGTTTCTTAGACAAGCAAAAACTAAAGGAATTCATCACCACTAAACTACTTCTACGAGAAATGCTCAAGAGACTTCATTAAGTGGAAAATAAAAGGCCACAACCAGAAAATACATTAATATATACTTTTAAAAAATCTCACTGCTAAAGATAAATATATAGTAAAGACAATAGATCAGTCATTAAAAAGTTATATGCAAAAGTAAAATGCAAAAGAAAAAAATAAATTACAAGCAGTTAGGGGATAACACACACAAAACAACATCTAATATGACATAAAATACATAAAGTATAAAAGAGCACAACAACATGATAAAGTGTATAGACCAGAACAAGATATAACATTTATAAATATTTATGCATTCATTATAGGAGCACCTTAAACATATGAAACAAATATTAAGAGACATAAAGAAAAAGTTGACAGTAATTGCCTGATAAAGAATTCAAAATAATTCTACCATAATAGTAGTGGACATTAATAATCCTTTACATCAATTTTTAGATCTTCCAGACAGAAAACCAATTATGAAGCATAAGCCTTAAAAGACACATGAAATCAAATAGTTTCATAGATATATATAGAATATTTTACTCAATAACTGCAGAATACATATTCTTTTTAAGTGCACATAGACTGACTATTCTCCAGGATAAATCACATGTTAGGACATAAAACAAACCTACATAATTTCAAGAAAGTTGAAATTATATCAAGCACATTTTCTAATTCCAATGACATTAAAGTAGAAATCAATTACAGAAAGAAAACAGAAAAATACAAAAAGGTGGAGACTAAACAACATGCTACTAAAACAGTGTGTCTGCCAATAAATAAACAGGTAATCAAAAATATCTTGTGACAAATAAAAATGGAAACAAAACTTTCTAAAATCTACATGATGCAGGAATAGTAGTTCTAAGAGAGAATCAAATAGTGACACATATCTACATCAAAAACAAGAACTTGAGTATAAAAAATAGAAATTATCAATGAAATTAAAAATTTGTTATTTAAAAAGATAAACAAAATAATAAACATTTAGCCAAACTCATCAAGAAAAAAAGAGGATGCTTAAATAAATGAAATCAAAATGAAAGAAGTTACAACCTTACCACAGAATTATAAATTATCATGAAAAAATACTATGAACAATTATATGTCAAAAAACAAATCACCTAAAAAAATAAATTTCTAGAAACAGAAAACTTCCCAAGATAAAACCAGAAAAAAATACAGAAAAATCTGGAGACCAGCTGCAAGTAGCAAATTGGAATTAATAATCAAAAACCTTTGCAAAACAGAAATTTAGAACCAGATAACCTCATAGATTGTCTCAAAGAGTTAAAGACATATTAATACTTGTCCTTCTCAATATATTGTATTCCAAAATATTGAAGTCAAAGGAACAATTCAAACTCATTGTGCAATACCAATATTATCCTGATATAAAGACCAAACAAATGAACTAAAAAAAAAAAAAATTTCAGGCCAATATTCCTGATAAACATAGACACAAAAATTCTCAGCATAATATTAGCACACCAAATTCAACAATATATTAATAGGATCACACATCATGATCAAGTGGAATTTATTCTGGGGCTGCAAGGACAGTTCAATATCCCTAAATCAGTGTCATATACCACATAAGCATTACCAAGGGTGAACATTACATAATCATCTGTAACAGATCCAGAAAAAGCATTTGACAAAATTAAACATAGTTATAATTTTAAAAACTCTCAACAAATAGGGTATTGAGGAAATTTACCTCAATTATAATAAAGGTCATACAGGACAAACCCACAGCTAATGTTATACTCAATGGCAAAAACTGCAAGCTTTTTCTTTAAGATCAGAAACAAGACACTCAGCAATTCTATTCAACCTAGCATTTGAAGTTCTAGCCACAGCACTCACACAAGAAAAAAAAAAAGCATGCAAATTGTATGAAAGAAATAAAATTGTCATCATTTGCAGATGACATAATACTATATATAAGAAAATATTAATATTCCAAAAAAATTTAGTAGAATTAATTTTAAAATTAAAATTTCAGAATACAAAATTAATATACAAAATATGTTGTTTCTACACATTAAAAAATCAGAAAGATAATAAGAAAATAATTGCATTAATCAATCAATCAATCAAATCCCTAAAATAAATTTATTCAAGGAGATGAAAAATCTACACTCTAAAAACTATAAGATATTGCTAAAATATATTAAAAATGACACCAATAAATAAAGGCATATATCATGTTCATGGACTGGAAAAAATAATATTGTTAAAATATTCATACTACCCAAAACACGGTAAAAATCAATACAATCCCTATCAAAATGCCAATGACGTTTTTTAACAGAACTAGAACAAATAATCCTAAATTTTATGTGAAACCACAAAAAAACAACCTGAATAGCCTAAGTAAAGTAAAATACTGTCATTTGCAATAATGCGGATAGATCTTGAGATTATCATGCCAAGAAAAATAAGTCAGAAAAAGTAGAGAACCATATGATTTGACTTATGCGTGGGATCTAAAACTGAACGCAACAAATAGACATGACTAACAGAGACTGATGGACAAGGACAACAGATCACTGGTTGCCAATGAAGAGGGGGAGTGAGAAAGGTAGATAAGGGTAAAGGGAATCAAATATATGGCGTTGGAAGGAGATTTGACTTTGGGTGATGAACACACAATGGAATATACATATGACATTATTGAATTGTATACTTGATTAACCAATGTCATGCCACTATATTTAATTAAAAAAAAAAGATACAGAAAGTTAGAAATGTTATGCTTCTTGCTTTTATACCACAAGGCTATAGTAATTAAAAAAAAAAAAAAAAAAAAAAAACGGCTGCCTACAAGAGACTCACTTCAGATTAAAAGACACACACAAACTAAAAGGAATGAGATGGAAAAAGATATTGCTTTGATGGACCTAGAGGGTATTGTGCTGAATGAAATAGGACAGATAGAGAAAGACAAACATCACATGATTTCACATGCATGTGGGATCTAAAGAAGAAAATCAACAACACCAACAAAAGTGGAAATAAACTCATAGATACAGAGAATATGTAGAGGGATACTAGATGGGAAGGGGTAAGGGGGAACAAAAAAAGGCAAAGGGATTAAGAGGTACAAATGGACAGCTGCAGAATAGACATGGAGTTGTAAAGTGTAGCATGGGGAAGATGGTTAATAATGTAATAAATATATGAAGGGGAAGGGGGGTACTAGAATTAGTGGGATGATTGCTTTGCAAGTTATGCGGATCTCTGATTACTATGCCATACAACTGAAACCAGTATATCATTGTATGACAACTACAATTGAAAAAAAACTCATTCCATTGTACAATGTAAATACAAGTACCTAATTTTCTATTATATTTTAATAAAGACAGAAAAAAAGTAAATAAAATAAAATAATATAAAATAAAAAGTGAAAAAGCCAGCATGGTACTGGGATAAAAACAGACACATAGATCACTGAAACAAAATAGAGAGCCCAGAAGTAAACTCACACCTGTATGATCATTTAATATATGAGATAAGAGGACAACATATACAATTGGGTAAAGACAGTCTCTTTAATAAATGCTGTTGGGAAAACTGGACATATATATGCAAAAAATGAAACTGGACCACTTTCTTATACCCTATACAAGAATAAGCACAAAATAGAATAAATTCTTGAACATAAAACCTGAAAATGAAATTTCTAAAAAAAAAAAACGTAGGCAATAAACTATTGGATACTAGTCTCAGCAATATTGTATGAACATGTTTGAACATAACTAAAAGATGCTCGACTTCACTAACCACCAGAGAAATACAAATTAAAAACACAATGAGCTATCTCCTCACACCTGTCAGAATGGCTATCATCGATAAATCAACACATGATGGTGAAGATGTAGAGAAGAGGGAAACCTTGTGCACTGTTAATGGAATTGCAAATTGGTATAGTCTGGAGGTTTATTAAAAAAAAAAAACTAAAAAAAGAAATAACATAGGACTCATCATTCTTCCACTAATGGGTATTTATTCAAATTACACATAAACAAAAATTGAAAAAAATATGCACCCCTATGTTCAGGAAAATTTATTTATGAGAATCAAGATGCGGAAGCAACCTAGGTTTTCATCAATAGGTGAATAGATTAAAAGAGGTGTGTGTGTGTGTGTGTGTATGTAATAGAGTATTATTACCCACACATTGAAATGAATAAAATCATCCCATTTGCAACAACATGAATAGAGGGTATTGGACTAAGTGAAATCTGATGGACTGAGAAAGTTAAGTAACTGCATGATTTCACTTATATATGGTGTCTAAAAACAAAATAAGTGAACAAACAAAACAAAACAGAAATAGATTTGGAGAAACAGAAAAAACAGAGGGAGTGGGTGAAAAAAATGAAGAGAAACAAGAAGTACAAACTTTTTGTTATAAAATAAATGTTACAGAAATAAAATGTATAGCACAAATAATATAGTCAATAATATTATAATAACTTTGTACAATGAAGATGTTTACAAGACTTATAGTGGTGATCACAAAAGGGATATAAATGTGAAATTACTATGTTGACAAAAAAATTACTATAGTTGACATATAATATTATATAATATTATATGTCAACTATAATTAGTAAAAAAGCAATGGTTTTGTGAAATAGAATACATGTAAAGTACCTCATGGTTTCATAAACTTTCTTTCTCCACCTAACCCCTCCTTTATTTTCACAAATGTAGGACAACAAAATACAATGGTAAAAAAAATGTGTAAAAGAGATTTTAGTTTGGTTTCTTTAAATGCTCACATATTAAATAATTAAGAAGCAAAGAGAGACTAGAAATAACTTCATTTCTCCAGCTTCTAGATTTGGAAGTTTGCCACACAATCCATTCTACCATACCTGGGTTTGTTGGACGTACTCTATATATAGTCCCTTAAATATATTTGCTTATATCAGCGTATGTTCTACACAGCACTGATACAGTGGGGTCTTCCATTACTCATTATACTTTAATGAAATTGGTCAATAGAAATTGAAGGGTGCTTCAGCCGCCTGGAGATATAATTTCTAGGTAGATTTGATTCACTTTTTTTTTCTCTTACATTTGTGTGGTTGGAATGTTCACTAACAAAACAGCATGGCACTAATCATAGGCACTGCGTGCTCCAAGGGAGAAGAAACGCACCTTAATTGGAAGAGCAACGCTGGGCTCAGTATAAAGTCTCCTGGGATTGTGGGTAAAACTTTTAATGCAGCACCCATTGAGCCTTGTTAAATATAGTCTCTCAATTAGCAAGAGTTAAAACTTTACCTTTCCCCTGAGAATGTGCGTTTAATTGGATCTTTCAACCTATTAGCAGAAATAAGAGAAACTCTTTAGGATCAGTAAGCATCTTTTATTAGCAAACAAAGAATGCAATGTTGTGTGGTTGCCACGACAACACCTGGCCAAGAGATGAACTTCATAGCAGTAAAGTGTCACCTCTATGAGCTGTTTAGCAGTCTTGTTCCTGGTGTACAATAGTCACAGGTGACATGCTAAGCTTTTAACAGTAAAACTTTGTTTCCTGCTGTCCAGATGTGAAGGCACAAAGACAAAATTTGTTAATTCAAACACGCGCGCACACACACACACACACAACTTAGACTGATTTATCGATATTAAATAAAGGCACAGATTTTCACTTCAAAATGTAATTAATATATAGTTCATTGCAATATACCTGAGATATGCATAAAGAAAATATGATAAAAATCTGCCACCCAGAAATATGCTGACAGAAAGCATTTATCATTTCACTTTATAATGGGTGATTATGTATTCATGAAGAGAAATTTCTTTTGGATAGTCTTTAAGGTTATCAATAATTCAACTAGACTATTATCCTCAATTTTATATCATTTTATCAATCTGATCAATAGACATGGGTATATGTTTCAAATTCAGAATACTTAAATTAAAAGAACAAATGTATACTATATCTTGAAATATTTCAAATATACAGATAGGAGTAGGGATAATATAACACACATTTAGAAATCTAGCACCTAGGTTAATCTTGCTTACACTTTTGTTTATTTGTCTATAATACTTTAAAAAATAAACACAAAATTAGATAGAAACAAGACCTTGTGATGCCTCTCCTATTACTACTACCTCGGGCCCCTACCTTCTACTGTTAAACCAGAAAGTAGTAGCATGTAGTCAGTGTCACTCTCCTTACTCAAGCTCCATTGCGCCATTCTTCTAGTTAAAATGCAACAGAAACATTTTTCCAGACTTCCTTGTTTCCTCGGTCTTCTATAAGTGCTTGCAATTTGGCCAGTTTGATGTTTGCTCCAGTGAGCTGCAATAAGGAAGCAAAATACAGTGCACTTCTGCCCCCATCAGACAATTGTAACCATGAATTAATACTTTAAGAGAGGAAGCAGTACTTTCTCGGTGGTGGCCTTCCAGCATCCTTGCTCCCTTCCTGCAGAGTGTCATGATGGTGAGTTATCTCTTAGTTATGCTGGAGCAGACGTTGTGGGAAGGTCATCCCAAATTGCCCAGCACAAAAATTCTTTACCAAAAACCTTTCTGTTTAGTTTCCTGCACTAACTATGATAGCGGAGGGGAAAAAAATGTGTAGTTTCGTTTTTTGCTAAAATGTATGAATCCACAAAGATTACTTACTTTTGCTTGAAATTATGTACTTGTTTTAATTTTTTGAATATAAAAGTATTTATTGATCACTTTTTACCAGTATTTACAATTAAGGGAACAATATACAGCTGCATAACATTCTGATTCCTACAAAGTTATTGTTTTTCTTGGCTTCTGCCAAACCAGTAACCCAAACACTGATATCAAGTCAACATGTAAAGAATGAATTGGGATAATAAAAATACACGTAGGTCAAGTTTAGATTATAAAAGTTCGTTCATGCATTTATCCCAGCAGGTCCTAAACTGCTAGGTCTCCAGCCACCTCTAACCTTCATTTCATGAACAAAGTTGTAAACGTTCAGTAAATCTAATTCTTTAAGTTAATGCAGCACAAGGATTTCATCTCTCGTAAAGGAACCTTTAAATAAATCTTACTTTTCTAATTAAAACACAGCAGGATTTGCCTAGTCTTCTCTTTTGGGTGGGGAGGTTGTTCATAGTGACAAAATTTTCCTTCGAGGGTTTTGAAAATAAACATGCATTTTTATGGCTGTAGATACAAATATAGAGTTTGATATGGCTGCTTTAAATTGTTCAATTTTAGCTGCTTACATTACATTTAAATTGCCCAAATTAATTACAAATTATCTCTTTAATTGCAAAGGTTTCTTAGGTTGTTGAAAATGATGGCATCCCGGAATGATGGGCCAATCCATGGTGGTGAAATGCTATTTTGTTTTTATAAATGTTAAAAAAGAAAGAAAACAATTTACTTATGTATTCTATGTATACACACCAAAAAGAAACTAAATACACACACAACCCAGGCTGATCCTTAGGCATACACCAATCATGACCAAGTAATGACAAAGGAGGTTCTAACATTTAGAAAATCTGTCTCTAATGCAGAGGAAAAAATACACCATCGTGTCAAATGTTCTTTTCTGATCAAGGAAACAAACACAGAAAGCTTTTTTCATAGTAACCGGTGCTATAAATGTGGCCGCCCCTGTCCCCACAACTCCCCCAATAGTAATTCAAAGCAAGCATATCAAATTGATTTTCATTAGAATGAAGTTATTTCTTCACACTATCACATCACAAGACAAGATACACACACACACACACACACACACACACACACACACACACACAGCAATGCAAAAATTGTTGGGCTTTGTCTTCAGACAAAAATGCCAAGTTAGTTTCTCTTCATAGAAAGCAGTTACCATTTGAGGAACTTCTTATTTGCCTCTTTGCCAGCATCAGATCTGCTTCATCTGCATCTTTCCACCATGAGAGACATCTCCACTGCTGTCCATGGCACCAACTGTTCATTCAGCATCAAGACCTCTGGCAAAACCTCTTGGTTTATCAGCAGCATCTTGTTTTTTATTTGGTTTGCTATCATCAGGCTCACTGTCAGATAAATATTTTCTTTTTGTACCATCTATTTCTTTACCAGCTTTTTGAGAATTAAGATTTGCTTCAATTAACTCTGAACAATCTAAATTTTCTTCAGGTTCCCAAGTAGTATTAGCATCTGTGAATTTTATTTCTTCCACTTAGGAAGTATTCCATCTTCTCATTCACAATACATAGGTCTAGTACATTTTCCACCACAAATAAATGATGTATCATGTATATTATTATTCAGCTTGTACTTATATACAATTATTTTTAGTGTAGGTATATACAGAGATATGCAGTTATGCATCATTCATTGAAACTGTGGAATTATGTTTCATTTTATAAATTACTACCATGCTATAATTATCAATTTCTATGTTGATATAAATTTGGGTTGTTCCCATAAACAAAATGTAAATATATTACATGAACATTCTTATGCATGTGTCTTTGTCTCAAACTGTTATAATAATATGCATATATACTATTATTGAAATGAAGTATCTTTATATGCATACAATGTTCTTAATTTTTAATTTTAATTTTATTTTATTAGTTTCAAGTATACAGTACATTTGTTAGACATTTATATAGAAGATAAAATGATCTCCGTAATAGCTCTTTCTCTTCTCTGGTTCTCTATCTAGCCAATACTATGTTTCATTAAATCTTACTCTTCTGTGAGATGTCTGTTAATAAACTGACAAATAAGAACTCTAATGTATAGTGATAAGATTAATTTTAGATGGTTTTGTCATGTTTTTTTTAAAAAATATCTGATAGATTTTATTGCATTCTTTATGTAGATAATCATATTCTCTTTACATAACAGGATTTTTACTTTCCAAATACTGCACATAATATTTATTTTTGTTGTCTTTTTACATTGTTTAGTGCCTCATTGCAATGTTGTAAGAGTCTACATGTGATTACAAGCAATCTACATATGACTGATACCCTTGCTGTGCTAAGGTGCCTTAAGGGGCCAAGTCAGAAGACAACATTAGCTTCCCCTGTGCAGGTTTTTTTGCTGGTCAGTCAGAGTTTCAGGATACACCACTACCAGATGCTCTTTTAAGGGTTTTTGTTCCCTTGATAAATTATTTAAAAGTTCACAACAAGAACCAAGACAGCCTTTTTTTATGTAATAAATTACTGAAGTTCTCTTGGCTAAGCTTGCAATTTGAGAGAGGCAGAATTTTAGAAAATCGTCGTGGCTGAGCAACCTGTTTTTTCCAGGCTAATGCCACCTGAGTCTGAAGGCTGGGATGTGGGAGGGCTTAACAAAGAACATAATATTCTGCCTACATGTCTGTTCAGGAGCCAGTAGTTTCTCCAAGGTTTACCCTGAAGTCCAACAGCTCAGAGCATCTCCACATGTCCCTTGTTTTCTTTAAGCAGCTTTCACACTACTAGAGCTCAGATTGAGTAAGTCCATCAGCATTTAAGGTTGGCATGTGCCCATTAAGTGGAAGTTCTCTACTTCCAACAACTATCTTCTTACTCTGCTTCAAAATATACTGGTTTTCAGAGCCAACATTTATGTGGACTTCTCTCATAGATGTTGGGGAGCCCAGTGTGAGGCTGGGACCCTTCACTCCTAAGGTAGGGGAGGTGGCTCTGCAGCCAAGACAGGCCTCTAAATTCATAATCACCACATGTGGTTTTAGAATCTGCCCCCTTTTTGTGTCTCTGCCCTTTTAACTGTTTGGGGTGATCTGTTTGTTATGTTAGGTGATCTAGTTGTAGGGCTTCTGCTTTAGCTAGACCTCTGGTGACTTAACCTACTGCTTGCTCTGTAGTTACACTATAATTTGAAGGTGGTCAAGTGCTGGAGCATGCCAGCAACACTCAGGTCCTGAAAGAGACATCAGTTTGCAGCAAAGTAGAAAAGAGAGACAGAAAGTATGGGGTCGGGAGGTTCAGTTCTAAGGAACTGACCTCGTCTTTATTTTATAGAGGCTTTTTATACATTTATCATTTCCAGGATACAGCAAAGTTTTCAAACAAACAAATCATCTCCTGAGAACAATCTCTTGGGAACAGTCTCCTGGGAACAATATATTTATTAAACTTTTACTTATGTGCATAGAATCTATTCTATGCACATAAGTAAACATCCAAAGGCTATGTTCACAGCCTTTGGATGTGAACATCCAAAGGCTATGTTCACAGGGAAACTTTCTGGGAACCATGAGCACAGAGAGCTTTTATCTGTAAACAGATACCAGAGTGCAATGGCAGCTCCCTTGCCAGCCCAGAACCTTATCCAGCTCCTTCTCCAGGGTGGCTCCCCACAGTCAAGTGATATCAGAAACATGATAGAGTGAGTGATGTTCTCAGATCTCTCCCTTGAAACAGCAATAAGCTGAACATGAGAAATTCAACAGAAAGCACCCAAACTGCACACCAGCATGTCTGAGTGTGGGATCTGTGCATAAGACCTACCACAGGTCAAAACTCTGGGTCTTGGGCGGTGGACTTGGAGAAACAAAGAAGCTATCCTTTTATAGCCAGAGCTCTCTGTAGAAGAAGGTGAAAGGGGAGGAGGTGCAGCAAGTTCACTGAACAGTTCTGCCTGAGAGAGTTGTAAGCTCCACCTGGCTGGTGGCAGTGTCCAGTCATAAGGGCAGAAAGCACAGAAATGGGGACAGTAGAGAAGTTGGGATGACAGAGAAATAATAGTCGATTTTGCTAGCTGCAGTTGCAAAACATGAGACTGAGCTGAAGCCCTAATCCCCCAAACAAGAAGGTACCTCCTCCCAACACTATGGAGATCTAGGGGAATTTGAGCAAAAGCTACCAAAACTGTCACTAACACTGACTGTGACTGAGGGTAGCAAGCATGATTAAACATCTATATAAAAAAAGGCATTGCTGAGGCTTTATATGAAGCAAGGATTCAAGATGCTAAGAACCCACTTACTGGAAACCAAAAGAAAAATGCCTTCTTTGCAACAGGCTAAAGAAAGACCTTTATATAATAAATCTTCATTCTGGAAAAAAAAAGCAGAATACATTTTTATTAATGACCAAGTGAAAAAATAGTTCATTAAACACCATGAAAAAACAAGGTGACAAACCATCTCAGAAAGAAAGAGAAAATTCCAGAAAATAAACTTACTGTCATAGAATTATGCAAATTAAATAACAGAGAATTAAGAATGGTACTTCTGAAAAAACTCAGTGAGATCTAAAATGATTCATATCAACAATTTTAGGAACTGATAAAACAACTAGATGAGCAGAATGTGTGAAAAATGTCTTCTTCCAAATAAAATGTGATTATTACAAAGAGCTGAGTGATTTAACTAAAAATCTTTTTTAAACTAAACACAGAAACTGAAATACACACACACACATACACACACAAGCTCACTATTATTGTTCAGTTTGTGGACTCTTGATTCTTTCTTTAGAACACACCAAATGACCTGGCTGAGTGCAGGGTTCACTGCTTTGATTGAATAATTATGTTGTGTTTGTGTTGCCAAGAATAATTTTCTTACCTCCATAGCCTTGCTGGTAATGGCATATGATCAGAATCTCTTGTGGACCAACTGGCCGTATGGACAATTGGGATAAACCAAAAGTTCACTAATCATTTCATATATAATGTAATTAATATACTATTGCTATATTATATGATATATATGAAATGCAATACAATATATTTAATAAAATTAGCATATAGATTTGTGTGAATTATAATTATATATGTAAAATGATGTCTCTAATAATTTTTATCCAATTTTATTTTAGTGGATGTGTTGGTAAATTGAATAAAATGTACACAATTAATTAGTATATGTGGGCACAGTGTAACTATGTACTTAGTGGATATAGTATACAAATTTAGTAATGTAAAAAAATTCAACAAAATAATTCTTGCAATAAAATAAAATGTTAAAATAAAAAACATTTGTTTTTTTCACCTAACTGTTCTTTAGTAGTTATTCTTCTTCTGGGAATCTACCCCCAAAATAGAAAATGTTTATCTGTGAAGACATATGCATCCTGATGTTCATAGCAGCCTTAGTGACTGTGGCCAAGATATGGAAATGACCTAACTTTCCTTCAAGAGATGACTGGATAAAGAAGATATGGTAGATACAAACAAGGGAATATTACTTAACCAAAAGGTAAGATAAAATACTGCTATTTACAACATGGATGGACCTTGAGATTGTCATGCTAAGCAAAATAAGTCAAACAGAAAAAATTGTGAACCACATGATTTCACTTATATGTGGGAAATAAAACAGAAAGCAGTAGATGAACATGACAAACAAACTGGGACTCCTGGACACAGATAACACTGTAATGCTGACCAGTGTCTTTCTAGATGTATCTGAAGTAACAAGTCCAGATATGAGAGGTGAGTTTATACTTTTATTAGAATACACTCATGGAAGTTTGCTCAAGAGATGCACAGAGCACTGCCCAGAACTTAGGAAGACAGGGACCCCCTGCATCTAATATATGTTTTTATCGAGAAGCATGCAAATACTTTAGAAGCATTTTGATTATGTTAATAAAGAATTGGTCTTAGTTAGCAATGAGATCAGTCAGATATAAATTTGCATCTCATTAACTAGAGGACTTCAAAAGAAAAATTATACTGTTATTCTACCATGTATCAAATTGCTATATGTAGATTTAAAAACAAAACTCAAAGAATTAGATAGTGACTTGTTAAGTTTATTAACACAAAGTTTTATTTATGCCTAAAATATGCATTATTTTCAGTTATGATAAAAAAATTGTTCTCAAAAATAATACACTCTAGAAAGAAGGTGGAAAATGCTGAATTGTTGATGTTGTATGTAATCTTACCTGAATTGTGGGCACAGCACATAGCCCTCTCTGAGAGCTGCAACCTTTATGAAATGTAGGAACTGGGAACATGACAATGGTGGGTGATGGATGTGAAAATGAGAATACAGGGGGACTAAGATGAAACCAAGGATGGCAAGAGAATTTGTGTGTCCTGATTGACCAAAGGAACATATATAACAAGGAGTATTTAACAGGAGGCTTAAACTTTAAGAAGGATTTATGACATTAGACAATGCAGAAGAGGGTACTCCAAGATGAAGGGAAAAGTTTTTCTTAAACTTTTAAAAATAGGTTTTTAATAATATTGCTGCAATCATATTGATTAGGCTATTTTACTCACTTTATGTAATAATATTTTCAAGTTTCTACATACACTATATGTTATATTTTTAATGACTGAAAATATTTATGATTATGCTTTGTGAGTGGTGTATGAAGGTAAAGCCCACTACAGAACCTCTGACATAGAGTGGGAATTGGCAGCAAAGGAGAGAATGTGGATGTGAAGTTTTTACATGGACTTTTTACTCTCAGTGAAAATGTCCACATGTAGCCACCTCATATAAGAATACACATTTTAATTCCATTTTAAATTATTCTTTTGGCAGTGTGCTTGCAGATCTGGAAGGCATGTTGCTGCATTCCAGGAGTAAATTCACAGAAAAGTAGAGCTCAGAATTAGATTAGAGGTGGGTGGCAGGCTGGCTGGTTTTTACACTGTGTGGAACAGAGTGCCTGGAGGACAAGCACAGACAACAATTTGGTGTTTGTGTAGTTTGTTTCCCAAGCTAATCCACACACAAGATGTCAGAATTTCAAGAGCTGAGATGAGGGTCAGACTGGAAATTCTTGAAAGGGCTGGGCTCTTGCAGTGCCCAATATAGGAAATGAATCAACTGTTACATAGCTGACCCTGAGGGTCAAGGTCATACCTGGATCCAAGTGTTCAGTAAAGAACCCGAAGGGTGTGGTTTCTTGAGTGCAGCTGTGCCAGTCACAGCCAGTGGTCATGAGGAATCTGGGGCTTTAACTCAATACTAACTCTCCCCTGCTATTGGCCTCATGTACTCACTGAAGGAATGGAGACATGATGACAGCACAGGCAATCTGACATTGCTCTTGGGAGCATAAAAAGAAAAAAAAATACTTCATTGTTGCAGAGTCTTAGTAGATGACAACGTGCAAATGATGAAGACTGATTGAACCTACATTAACTGAGTTTCTTAACAAAATTGACACTTTGAACCAAATAGCTTTTTGTCTCTGAGTGTCCTGTGCTTTATAAAATATTTAGCAGCACCCGCTACATAGCAGTACTGATAGTCAAACACATCTCCATCCATTGCCCAAAGTCCCCTGGGGAGAGGACTGATTCATCCCACAGTTGAGAACCAGTTCTTTAACTGATAACTTATATGTCAGATGGGCTTAGCACTCACGATGTAGTGCTTTATTTAATGATTTTCTACCTGTTAATTTGCAAGTGACAAGCTCACAGAATAAAATTCACCTGATCAATGTCACACTCCTAATAAGTGACAGCACTAGAGGTAAATCAAAGATTTGACAGTTCATGCTGTGCAATTTACTTGTGAATGTATCAGTATCACCCAACTTGAAAGAGCAAAAAGCAGCATCCATCCTGCAGCACACTGTGTGTACGTGTGTGCACATGCACGTGGCACATATGTGTGTGTAACCTTGACCCTAGTGAATTCTAACTTATGAAATTATGGGAACATGTACACAGTATAAATTCTCACTTTTTTACATTATTGAAAATGTAATTTAAGTACTAAATAACATGTATAAATGTTTAGATCACTGGAGGAATGCATGGTATTAATACATTAATCCCATTTTATATCTCCTCTCATGGGGTTGGCTGAGTTAAGCATTGGTGAATGAGAAATCTCACACCAGATGACACTCACAGATGCATTATTGTAAACCTTAGGAGAGGTAAGGATTTTGGCCTCTACATGTGAGGCTCTCTAAGGATTTTCTGAAATATAAATATTTTCTTGTGAACAATGTGTCATTGATAAAGCAGGCTAATTTCTGGTAAGTAGTATTGCTGGTATAAAAAGTCTCACAGAAATGGAATGCTGAATTTTGAAACAGTTTAGAATTATGGACACAACTCTATATAGTGAATCAAAACAGGAATTCTTGACCTGGTTATCCATGGAGTCACCATGTAGATTTCAAGAAATATCTGTAAGTCAATCTTTGGGTCTTAGTTCTTTTTCTTTTTTCAATCTGTGTGACAATGCAAGTATATTTTAAATATATGTGAAAAAAGAAAACGAATACATGTATTCTAAATTGAGAAATTTTTCTCAATTCCAAACTTCTAAAAAAATAGATAAGAAAAATGGAGCTATACAAAGAAAGTAGTTACAGAAATATAATGTGTGGCATTTTCAAGCTTAGGAAGCAACCTAAGGATAAAATATATTTGTCCACAGCGGGAGTTACAGGTCCAGTGTGGGTGGTCTTTGATAAACATAAATTCCTAGATAGGGACACTTTTTGTTTAAAAGCAACATATGATTTAGACTTCAGTTAGAGTGCCTGAGGTGTTATGTACCTAAGTGATACTGTGAAGCCTTTTTTCTCCCACTTACTAGAGGCTGGTGTGAACTCAGGTTGCTGCAGCTCCCCAGTGAAAACATAGCAAGAGTAGGAGACCCAAGGAAGCACGACTCTAGGGAGATGTGAAATTTGAAAGCTTTAAATTCTACAATATTTTTATTGAAGCATAAAAAAATTATCAAATACATTTCTCATCATCTACTGCCTAATGTGAATAATAGTTTTGGTGCCTAAAACATGACTCTCACATTTCTGATTCACCACTTCTCATATGGAAAGGGATAAGAATATCTTTTTAGCTCATGATATAAGGAAAGTCATTTAAATTCTCTGAATGTCAGTTCTTTTACAAATGTAGACTGTAATACCAACCTCAGAAGCTTGCTGTCAAGTTAGCATAATTCCTGACACCTATCATGATGCTAGCCAGGATTGGTAGGAGATTCATGCCTGAGTTTTCCCTTACATGGACAGAAATTCCCCAGGAGTGAGGAATGCTCTTTCTCTCAACCAGCATACACTGTTAGGTGATATCTGTTGTCTCCTGTATATCATGAAGTAGATTCTAATGCTTAAGTATTAACATTTTTAAAGTGATAGAAAATAATCAAAAGGGGTAAAAGATTTTTGAAAAAGAAGTATAAGTAGGTTAGCTCTTTTTATTTCAATGACTAGATAAGAAAAAAATTCAAAATTAATCTAATAGAAGTTTAACTGTCCATTAACAAATGGCCTTTTCTTTAATACACATATTTAGTGGTTGTGATTGAATCCTTTGTAGAAAGAACCTTTCATTTTAGTGGAGCCCTAGTCTCAACAATGTATCTAAAAATTGCATACTCCCTGGATCCAGTACCAGGTCTGATGGGTCACCTGCTATTTTCATGATCTCTTCATATCCCTGACCCTCATATGTCTATTATACTATGTAAATAATAAGTACCCATTAAATTTTGCTGTGGAAAGTCATATTTGGAAAAGCAACGATAAGAAGTGAAAGTAAAAATTATTTCATACACAGTTTTGGCAACAGCTAAATAATTCAGGCTAAATGTAAATATATCTTGATGTCTGCTTAATTATTGTTTCTTTTACAGAAAACCAAAGGACATTTTAAGAAAAAATTTTTACTTTTTTTCAGTTAGTATATTGTGTTATCAGAGTGGTTCTCATTTATTTTGCTGGACTCTGTGAATGATGTTTCGGAGGTGGCTTATGTTGTTTGATTCTGAAAAATAGTATAATAATTTAATTCCCTATATCTTTCTTCATATTTGTAGAAATACCCTAATCACACATACGTACTCTTGATCAGTTATCTTATTTCCTAGTTTTTTTATTTTTTACTGTTTCTTCTATTTTCCTTTATTTATACTTTCCATTTTTTACTGTCCTTTTTGCTCAGATCAAGTGTCTCAAACTTCATGGAAAATTTTTTTGCATTTGTTTTTTAGAATTTTGGATGAATAATTTATAATGGCTAATTCTTTTAAATTTTCAAGAATGCATATTTTAGTGGAATGATATGTTATAAATTTCTGATAATGGTACATTTATTTTAAATTTTTTTCATCTATATTTTTTTTTCCTTCTGAGTTTTTGCTCTATGATATTTTAATCCCCTCTCTTTCTTGACTTCCTCAAAATTCTCAGATCTAAAAACCTAGAATTCTATATTAATCTTATGGTAACTTGCTGGATCCAGTTTTTCCAAGATGTTCTTGGAATTAAAACTGAAAGCCCATGTTCCACAAGCCCCCTTCATTGGGGCAAAGCAGAATGGAGGGCAGCCTAACAATTGAGCATGATGTCAATGTTTTTATACAAGTAGATTTTTCTTTGGAATACAATTTCCTCCCTATCTTCACAGTTTCTTAGAATGTCAAAACCTTTTTTCTGTTAACTGAATAACCATTTTTCTGTTCAAATTTCATCATCTAAAATGTGTTAAAATCTTCCATTTGTCATTTATTTCTTTGTGTATATTTTTTATATTTTGATAATTAACATTTTGTGCTTCCTGAGTCTGAAAAAAGGCAACAGTGTACATGGCTTACAGAAAATATGGAGATGGGTCTGCCCTCTGTGAAAGAGCTACCAATTGAAACAGAAAAATAAAAATGACAACAATGGAAGAATTTTATAATCAGGGCTATTAATTTGTATCTGATAGTATTAGGGAATAAACACGTATTTTTCTTCACCCATGCCACCTATGGCAATTTTCAGGAGGGATTACACAGCAACGTTAAGCATAGTGATATCAGAAGCTAATATAGCTCCTAAATGTGAGGGAAAAAATGTTACACTTATGTTTTAAATGATGAGCAAAAATGAAATCTCAAAAACAGGAAAAACTGTCACCTTCTCTGTATCACTATTTTCATTCATATAATGAGCCAAACCCATATTCATTTAAATTGATATCCATTTGTGTTCAGTCTTGGTATAAGAATTCTGTTTAAGTTTAATTTAAATATTTAATATTTTTTAATATGTGAATTTATGAGGGCAGAATATAAAATATCCTATTCAAGGAGGCAGAGATATTTTCCTATTGTTGTGTCTCAGATTCTTTACAAGATTTGGATATAATGCACGCTCCCTGATCTAGTGACTTTGGATAATGTCACTAGAGAATGGGGTTTATATTTTCTAAATAAGAAATTTTTATTATTAATTTAACAAACTGGGTATTTTCTGAAATACTCAGAGTTAGATTAAAAGAAAAATTATAAAACAAAATAAACGGTTCAAGTTCTTTATTTACCATGCATGCATGTATATCTTGTCTCTTTTTTCAAGAAAGCCAACGAATGGAGATTTACAACCAAATGTCAACTGATTTCTTCTTATTGGAGTTCCTCCTACCATCAAAAATTGGGCTGTTCTTTTTTCTCTCATTGTGCTCATGTTCACACTGCATCCTCTATATCCCCTACTGTAGATGCAGAACCATCAACCATTTCTTCTGTGACATCCCAGCCGTGATGACTCTGGTCTGCATGGTATTTGCAAGCACCGTCTTCTTCCTCTTTTTGCCTTTCATGGCTATTGTGTATTCCTAAAGCTGGGTGCTTCATGCTATTCTCCACATGCGTTCAACAGTAGGGAGAAAGAAGGCCTACTGGACCTGCAGCACCCATCTCCATGGTGACTTTGTTCTATGCACCTTTGGTTTACAATTACTTATGCCGAGATCCCTGAGATCTCCCAAAGAGGACATGGTACTGACTATCTTCTACACCATCCTGACCAGAGTGCTCATCCCTGTCATCTACATTCTGAGAAACAAGGAGGTGATGGCGGGGGGGTGGGGCTTGAGGAGAGTGATTCAGAGAATCCACTCTGTGAAAATGTAAACACAGTCACATAAGCCCTGAAGCCTCACAGGGAGGTCACATCAACATTGCATAGTCACTAGGAAAAATATAATTCCAGGATGAGAAATAGGACTAAATTAATCTAAAATATTAATGTAATTAAGATTAGGCAAAATAATTATATTTATCCCAACCCCTGTTTTTGTTTCATTTGTGAACATAAAGGACATGAATTTTACTCTGATCTGAGGACAATATAGTTTTACTAATATGTAGAAATAAAAATGAAAAGCCAATGATTTCATCATTCATTAGAATAGTTCTACTATACTCATTTATCACACCAATGGCTAAAATGAGATAAAGGGACATTAAAATTATACCATTGAGGGTTAATTTGAGAGTATGTATTTGTTTTATTTCTATTACAGTTTTCTCATAACTAGTACATACTGGTTATTCTATTTTTCGATATTTAGTGGAGTTGATAAATATAGAGATTAGCCAGAGGGCCTTGCAGGAAACTTGGAGTCTTTACAACACTATAAAGCAAATACAACCATTTTATATCTTTCATTAGTGGGGCCCTATAAACATATGGGACAATTATAAATAAGTAACATATTTAAAGGTCTGTACAACCTACAGAATAAATAGTTATGGTTGTGGAAATGCAAAATGGACTGTAGAAGAATGAGAGTCACTTCATAAAACAGTTAATGGAGGAAGATTCAAGGTGGCATAGAAGTTAAAGACTGTGTATGTTTCCTCTACTGACCCCCAGAATACAGAGAAGGCAGTACATGGAGTCTTCAGAGTTCTGGATGAATAGAATCCCTATGACTAGGTCATCTCAAATAACAGGTCACCTCAAAATAGTAAGTGGGGTAGACACTTGAAATGGCCCAGCCCCGCGACTCTGAGGGGTGATGGAAAGAAAATAGGGAAGGCTATCATAGCTACAAAGCCACCTTTCCCATCCAAGGAGTGAGGAGTCTGATGCACACTAAGCTCCCAAGCACAGAGTTTCAGTGCAGGGAAGAGAGGTCTCCACAATATCTATCTGTGAAAGGAGCTGAAGGTGTGGTTGAGTGAGTTAGAGGGCTGCGGGAAGAGGAGACCTTCTTCATTAAGATTTCACTCCTGGCATTGATCACTGACACACTTGCTCACGCTTGAGCTCCAGTGTTATGAAAGCAGCTAAAAGGGTGCCATGGACATATAGGGAGGTACTGAGCTGTTAGGATTCACAGTGAGGGCTGGAGACATAGCTGACTCGTGGACAGGGGATGTGGCATAAACCATTTTTCTTCTGTTGAGCTCACCCCAAACACAGCCTGTAGATACAGGTGCCATCAACCTGGATAGCATAAGTCACTCTGCCCAAGGGATTCCCAGAGACTTACCCACTCTCAACTTGTGCTCCCACCTAAGCCATGATTAGTGATTTATTCCATACAAACAGACTGTCTTGGGTCCAGCTATAAAATTTCATAAAGTCTTTTAAAGGATCACAAAACCTTAAAAGGAATATCTGACCTTAGTGTGCCCTATACCTATAGCCAAGCAGCCACTATCTCCACAATAGTGGTGCAAGATTTGGCTTCTGACTTGGCCCCTTAAGGCACCTTAGCACAGCAAGGGTATCAGTCACATGTAGATTGCTTGTAATCACATGTAGACTCTTACAACATGGCCACAGAGGTACACAGGCTGTGACCCAACTAAGCCTGTAGCCAGTCTCCTCACAGGTCTGTGGCAAGGGGACGCACAGCATACCTAATAAATAAAGCCACTCTACTAACAGCAGAAGACTTAGAAGTCCTACCAAATATGTAGAAACAGACACCAGGAGGCAGCCAAAATGGACATACAAAGAAGCATGCCCCACTTGAAGGAACAGGACAAAGCTCCAAAAAAAAAAAAATTCACCAAAATGGAGACAAACAATGCAGAGTTCAAAACACTGGTTATAAAGATGCTTCAGGAACATGGGAGGAAAGTAGATAAATTCAATGACAATTTCACAAAGAGATAAACAACAACAACAACAAAAACAACAATAACATAAAACTGGAGATGAAAAACATAGTAGGAATCCAGTCAGGAATGAATAATACAATATCTTAGATGAAGGGTATATTAGAGACAATCAACAGGATGGATAAAGTCGAGGATCGAATCACCGATATAGAGGATGGGGTGGTGGAAGACACCCAATCAGAACAGCAACAAGAAATAGGAACCCCACTCAAAATAAAGATAATTTCAGAAGCCTCTGGGAAAACATTATGCATAACAACATTTGCATCATAGGAGTACCAGAAGGAGAAGAGAGAGGGCAAGGAATTGAAAACCTATTTGAAGAATTCCTGATGAAAAACTTCCCTAACCTGGTGAAGAATGTAGACATGCAACCCAAGGCAGTTCAGAGAGTCCCAAAGAAGATGAACTCAAAGAGGCCCAGGCCAAGATACATCATAATTAAATTGCTAAAGGTTAAATTCAGAGAAACTCTTAAAAGCCACAGGAAAAAAGCAACTAGTAGTGACTTCAGGAACATGTTGTAGAGATGTCTCCAGATCTCTCTTCTTGAAACAACATTAGCTGAACATCTGAAACTCAACAAAAACACACAAACTACATACCAACACGTCTGAGCATGGGATGTGTGTGAATAAGAGCTATCACAGGTCAGAACTTCGGGAGGCCTGGTGGTAGACTGAGAGAAACAAAGACGCTGCCTCTTGAAGCCAGAGCTCCTTGCAGGAGAAGGGGGAGGGGAGAAAGTGCAATGGGTTCTCTGAACTACCTGGCCTGGGAGAGCTGTGAGCTACACACAGCTGGGGCCAGAGCCCAGGGATCAAGGTGGAGAGCAGAGAAGTGGGAATGGTGGAGAATTGGGGATGGCAGAGAAACAACTGTTGATTATTACCAGCCTCCATTACAGAACACAAGGCTGAGCCACAGCCCCATTCTCCCAACCCAGAGGGCACCTCCTCCTGTATCCTCTGAGACTAAACACCGTGGAACCCCAGGGGAATCTGGGCAAATGCTCCTGAAACTGACACTACCCTGACAGGGACTGAGACTGAGGGTAGCAGCGTGATTGAGTATCTGTTAGGGGAAATAGGCATTATTAAGATTTTATGTAAAGCAGGGATCCAAGAGGCTTAGATGTCATCTACTGGAAAGTGCCCCCCCCCCAAAGGCCTTCTTTGCAACACACACACAAAGAAAGAGAATACACTTCCTTTAATGACCAGGAGGAGAAATAACCCATTCAACACCATGAACAGCCAAGGAGACAAGGCAGCTCAGAAAGAAAGAAAAAAGTCACCAGAAAACAAGCTTACAGACATAGAAATATGCAACTTAAATGACAGAGAATTCAGGGTGGTACTTCTGAAAAAACTCAATGACATCCAAAACGATTCATATCAACAATTTCAGGAATTGAAGAAAACAACTAGATGAGCAGAATGGGTCCTGCATCAAGAAACTTAAACTCTCAAAAAGAACCAAATAGATCTTCTAGAGATGAAGAACACACTGGAAGAGAAGAAAAATGAAATAGCAAGCTTGAGAAATAGAGTCGAACAAATGGAGGAAAAGATCAGTCACATAGAAGACAGAAATCTACAAATAAATCAGAAGAAAAAAGACAGAAACCAAAGAATGAAAAATAATGAAAGAGAAATAGAAGAACTAGCTGATATCATCAAGAGAGGAAACATAAGAATAATGGGTATTTTTGAGGGGGAGGAAAAGGAGCAGGGATTAGAAAGCATTTCAGACAAATAGTTTCAGATGAGAATTTCCCAAATCTAAGGAATGAGCTGAAGATTAGAGTTCAAGAAGTCAACAGAATACCCAGTTATCTCAACCTTAAAAGGCCTTTTCTGAAACACATACATTAAATTGATCGAAATTGAATGACAAACAATTCTCAGGGTAGACAGGAGAAAGGAAAAGGCAACCGATAAGAAAACCCATAAAATTATCGTTGGGCTTCTCAGCACAAATCTTACAAGACAGAAAGGAGTGGAATCAAATATTTAAACTATTAAATTAAAAAAGCAAACAAGCCAAGAAAAATGTATCCAGCCATGCCCTTCTTTAGATATGAAGGATAAATAAAAACCTTTTCAGACATACAAAAATTGAAGGAAATCAAATATTCAAACCTTTAAACAGAAAGAACTACCAGCCAAGAATAATGTATCCAGCAAAGCTCCTTTTTAGTTATGAAGGAGAAATAAATTTTCGAATACAATGGATACATTATAAGAAATGACAAAAGAGGTTAGCTCACCTTAAACAAAATGACTTAAAATGACATAACTATGAGTATGGAGTCTACCAGGCATATAGAAGCAGTGGAGTGCAATCCTGATTAAGAACAGGATATTATAAGCTTAAACAATAAGAAGAGGTTTATTACTTCAAAATATTAATGAACATTCAGCATGCATAGGGACAAACTGAGACAACAATAACAGAAAAAGGGAGGATTCAAAGATCTAAATTCACAAAGTGAAAGGTGATTAGATACACACAGGAAAAAGTGGAATACTATATCTATCTATCTATCTATCTATCTATCTATCTATCTATCTATCTATCTATACCTATGACCTTCATATTTCTAATGGTAGTCACATTTCAAAAATTCAGAATTGAAGTATATATCATAAAACAAGAAGAACCAGAGGGAAAACCCACAAAACCAAACACCCCCCAAACACACATTTGCACACACACACACACATGAACAAAGAAGCATGGAAACACTGAGCTACCAGCAAGCAAAACCTAAAGTGGTTATAGAAAAACCTCAAATTTTAATAATCACCCTACATGCAAATGGACTGAACTCACTAATAAAAAGGCAAATGTGCAGATTTGATAAAAACATAAAACACAACCATGTGCTGCCTCCAAGATATACATCTCAGATCCTGCGACACATACAAACTGAAAGTGAAAAGGAAGAAAATGATACTTCAAACAAATGGCATTCAGAGAAAAGCGAGAATAGCGGTACTAATACCCCATGAAATAGATGTCAAAATAAAAAAAGGTAAAGAAAGATACTGAGGGACACTTCATGATGATAAGGCACCAAGAAGATATAAAGCTAATTAATATCTATGTTCCCAGGCAAGGAGCCCTGAAATCTATAAAGCAATTACTAACAGAACTAAAAGAAGATACAGACCAAAACACTATCATAGTAGGGGACCTAAATAACCCACTATTGATATGGACAGATCATTTAAACAGAAAATCTATAAGGAAGTAACACCGTTAAATGACACATTAGACCAACTGGACATAATTGGCATTTAAAAAGCCTTTTATCCCAAACCAGCTCTTATGCATTCTCTACTATACATAGCACATTCTAATAATTGACCACATCCTGGGACGCAGAGATAGCCTCAACAAATATAAGAAGGTTTAAATTATACCAACCATATTCTCTGATCATAATGCTTTGAAAATAGAGATAACTACAAAAAGAAAGCAGGAAGAACAACAAATACGTGGAGATTAGACAACATGCTACTCAAGAATAAAGGGGCAGAGACATTATAAAGAAAGATCAAGAGATTCCCAGAAATGAATGATAATATTACTATGAAATCTAAAAATTTGGGGGACTTGGCAAAAGCAGTCATAAGAGGAGGGTTCATATCATTAGAAGCCTATCTTAAAGAACAAGAATGAGCCCAAATAAACAACCTATCACTTTAACTTAAAAAAACTATAAAAGAAAATACAAATGAACCCTAAAATCAGCAGAAAGAAAGAAATAATCAAATTAGAGCAGCAATAAATAAAATTGAAAACAAAAAAAAAATAAAAGCAAAAAAATAAAATGCAAAAAAGAGCCGTTACTTTGAGAAGGTTAATAAAATTGGCAAACCCCTGGATAGGTTCATTAAAAAAAAATAAGAGAAGGACAGAAATAAAGTAAGAAATGAAAATGAAGAATTTATGACAGATACTGCAGAAATACAAAGGATCATACAAAAATAATATGAAAAAAGTATATAACACCAAAATTAATAACTTAGAAGAAATGGACCAGTTCTTAGAAAAATACAATCTTCCTAGACTGAAGCAAGAAAACCTGGAAATTTTAAGTAGACTGGTCAGCATTATAGAAATTGAAATGATCATCAAAAACCCACCAAAAAATAAAAGTCCAGGAACAGATGTCTTCACCAGTGAATTCTATTAAACATTCAAAGAAAATGTAATACCTATTCTTCTCAAATTCTTCCAAAAATTCAAATAAGAGGCAATAGTTCCCAACTCATTTTATTAGGTCAATATTACTCTGATACCAAAAACTGGTAAAGATAACACAAGAAAATAAAACTACAGACTATATGTCTCATGAACACACATGCAAAAGTCCTAAATAATATACTAGCGGACTGAATACAGCAACGTATTAAAAAGATTACACACCACATTCAAGTGGGCTTCAACCCAGAGGCACAGGGATGGTTCAACATATGCAAATTGATTAATGTGATACTCCACATAAACAAATTAAAAAAATAAGAATCATATGATCATATCAATAGATGCAGAAAAAGCCTTCTACAAGATACAGCATTTATTTATGATCAAAACACTTAACAGATTTAGTATAGAGGGAAAGTACCTTAACATAATAAAGGCCATCTGTGACACTCACAGCTAACATTACACTTAATGGTGAAAAACTAAAAACCTTCTCTCTAAGATTAAGGACAAGGCAAAGATGCCCACTATTGCCACTACTGAGTCCCTAGAAATTGCAATGAGGCAAGAGATAGATATAAAAGGCATCCACATAGTAAATGAAGAACTTCAACTGTCACTATTTGTGGATGGCATGATTCTTTATAAAGAAAATCTTAAGAACTCCACAAGAGCACTACTAGAAAAAGCAAGCAAATACAGTAAAGCCTCTGAATACAAAATCAACTTTCAAAAAACCCTAGTGATCCTATACTCTAATAATGAAGCGTCAGAAAAAGAAATGAAAAAAATAATTCCTTTTCTAATGGCATCAAAAAGAATAAAATACCTATATATAAATACCTATGAAAATAAATCAAAGAAGATACAGAGAAAGGGAAAGATATTCTGTGTTTTAGGATTGGAGGAATCAACATAGTTAAAATGACCATATTACCTAAAGCATTATACAGATTTGTTGCAATCCCCATTGAAATCCCATCCGCATTTTAAAAAAAGAAATAGGAAAAAAATCATCAAATTTTTACAGGAGTGTAAAATCCATGCATCGTTGATGCGATCCCGAGAAATAAGAACCAGGCTGGAGGCTTCACTCTGCCCAACTTCAAATTATATTACAACGCAACAGTAATCAAAACAGCATGGTATTGACAGCAAAACAGACACGTGGACCAGTGGAACAGAATTGAGAGTGCAGAAGTAAATCCATATTTATATAGGCAAATAATTGCCAAACAAAAAAAGAGCCAAAAACATTCAGTGGAGAAAGGAAAGTGCCTTCAATAAATGATGGTGGGAAAATTGGAAAACCACCTGCTAAAGAATGAAACTAGACCATTGTCTACCACCACACACCAAAATTAAGTTAAAATGTATTCAGGACCTGAATGTAAGACCTGAAACAATCAAATGCATAGAAGAAAACATAGGAACTAAACTCATGGACCTTGGACTTAAAGAAGATTTTATAAATTTGACCACAAAAGAAAGGGAAGTAAAAGCTAAAATAAATGAACAGAATTACATCAAACTAAAATGTTTCTGTTCAGCAAAAGAATCATCAACAAGGTAAAAAGATAACCATCTGAAATGTAAAATATATTGGCAAGCAACTCCTCCAATAAGGGTCTAATATCTAAAATATACAAAGAACTCATATAACTCAATAACAACAAGAAAAAAAAATAATCCAAACAAAAACAGGGGAGAGGACTTGATCTGACACTCCTCCCTAGAGGACATACAAATGGCCAACAAATATTTGAAAAGATGCTCAACATCTCTAGCTATTAGGGAAACCCAAATCAAAACACAATGAGATGCCATCTCAGTCTTGTTTGAATAGCTGTTATCAACAGAACAAGGAATAACAAATGTAGGAGAAAATGCAAAGGACAGCAACGCTCACACACTGCTGGTGGGACTGCAAATTAGTACAGCCACTATGGAAAACAGTATGGAGGTTACTCAAAACAGTAAAAATTGACCTACCATGCAATCCAGCAATCTCTCTACTGTGTATTTATCCCAAGTCTTAAAAAACCTACATTTGAAAAGATCTTTGGACACCAATGTTCATCATGGCATTATTTACAGTGGCCAAGACATGAAAGCAACTGTAGTGCCGTATGATAAATCAGCGAATAAAGAAACGGTTGTGTGTGTGTATGTATGTACACACACACACACACACACACACACACACACACACACACACACACAATGGAATAATACTCAGCCATAAGAAGAGATAAAATGCTGCCATTTGAGACAACATAAAGGCACCACAAGATAATCATGTTAAGCAAAATAAGCCAGACAGAAAAAGTAGAAAATCATGAGATATCTGCATCATGGATGCAGACTATATATTAGTGGTTATGAGAGGGTAGGCGGTGGGGAGGACTGCTAAAGGGTGTCAATAGGGGGTTAGGGAGAGCATGAAGTGGGTAAGCGGGACCAAATATATGGTAGCTGAAGGAAACTGGACTTTGAATTGTAAACACACAATAAAATATACAGATATCAAATTATAATGTATACCTGAAAATTACATAATTGTATTAATCAATGTGACCACAATAAATTTAATTAAAAAATATAATAGAAATAGGTAACATGAAAAGAAAAAAGTAATAATTACTTTAAAGAAATAATGACAGAAACTTCTCTATCCTAGAGAAGGAAATGACCATATAAGATAAGCAAGGATTGAGTGCCCCAAATTAGATGAATCTAAAGAGACCCCTGCCAAGATGCATCATCATTGAAATGCCAAAGAAACAGAGAATCTTAAAAGCACAAGAGAAAGGCAATTAGCTACCTACGAAGGAGCTCCCATAAGACTGTCAGATAATATCTCAACAGAAATTTTGCAGGTCAGAAAGATTGGCATGAAATATTCAAAGTAATGAAAAGCAAGGACCTACATCCAAAACCATTCTACCCAGCATGGCTATTAATTAAAATTGAAGGACAGGTGAAGAGCTTCCATATAAGAAAGAGTTAAATACCTTCATCACTACAGAGCCAGTATTACATAAAATGTAAAATACCTTTTGAAGAGGAAGATTTAAAAAACACAATAATAAATAATAAAATGACAATAACTATGTATCTATCAATCACCACTTGAAACATAAACGATTAAATGCTACAATAAAAAGACATACTATAGCAGAATGGATAAGAAAACAAGATCCATTTGGGTTATCTACAAGAGACTCACTTCAGATTGAAAGATACACACAGACTGAAAGTTAAGAGATGGAAAAAGATATTTTATGAAAATGAAAACCAAAAAGAAAAAAGAAAAGAAAAGAAAAGCTAGGGTAGCAATACTTATACAAAATAGGCTTTAAGACAAAGACTGTACTAAGAGACAAAAAAGAACATTACATAATGATATAGAGTTCAATCCAGCAAGAGGACATAACCCTAGTGAATATTTATGTAGCCAACATAGGAGCATTTAAATGTGTAAAGCAAATATTGACAAATATGAAGGAAGAAATAAACAGTAATAGAGTCATGGTGAGAAACTTTAACATCGCATTGACATCAAAGGACAGATCTTCCAGACAGAAAATCAGTAAAGAAAGAGCAGCTTCAAATGACACACTAGACCAGATGTATTTATTTTTAGAGCATTTTTCATGAAAGCAGCAGAATATGCATTCTTTTCATGGAACATTTTCCAAAATAGGCTACATATTAGGCCACAAATCAAGTTTTAATAAATTAAAAAGAAAAACTAAACTAAAACTATATCAAGCATCATCTCTCACCACAATGGAATGAAACTAAAAATCAATTCTAAAAAAAAAAAAAAATACTTAAAAATGCACAAATGCCTGAAAGTTAAGTACCATGCTACCAAACAATGAATGGGTTAACAATGATATCAGTGTAGACATCAAATATACCTTGAGGCAAATGAAGATGAAAATACAGTGATCCAAATTCTATGGGACACATCTAAAACTATAGTAAGAAGAAAATTCATAGCATTACAGACCTATCTCAAATAACAAACAAAAAAAAAGTCAAATAAACAATACAACTACATACAAAGGAACTGAAAAAAGGAAAAGGTAATAAACTTTGAAATGATTATAAGAAAAATAAATAGATATCAGAGCAGAAAAGAAAACACAATAGTGTCTAAAAACACAATCCAAAGACCAAAGAAACCAAGAAATGATTACTTAAAAAGATAAAGAAAATCGATAAACCTTTAACCAAACTGGTCAAGAAAAAACAAAAAAATACTGCCACTTGCAACAATGTGGATGGATCTTAAGATGATCATTCTAAGCAGAATAAAACAGACAGAAAAAGTTGAGAACCATATGATTTCACTCATATTTGGAATATAAAACCAAAAACAACAAATGAACAAGACAAATAAACAGAAAATTATAACCACAGATAACAACTTACTGGTTACCAGAGGAAAATGGGGAAGGGTGAGGTAGATAAAGGTAAAGGATCAAACGCATGGTCACAAAAGGAGATTTTACTTAGGATGGTGAATACACAATGCATTATACAGATAACACACTACTGAATTGCACACTTGAAACCTATATCATTTTATTAACCAATGTCACCGCAATAAATTTAATAAAAAATAAGTAAAAAGAAAAATAATAAAATTAGAAATGGAAAAAGAGAAGTGACAACTGACACCACAGAAATACAAAGAAGTGTAAGAAAAACTAGAAACAAATATATGCCAAAAAATTGGACAATCGGAAGAAATTGATACATTTCGGGAAACCTACAATCTTTCAGAGTTGAATCAAAAAGAAACAGAAAATTTTAAAAGACCATTTACTATGAACAAAATCAAATCAGTAATTTAAAAACTTCCAAAAGACAAAAGTCCTGGACCAGATGGCTTTACAGGTGGATTTTACCAAACATTAAAAGAATAATTAATGCCTATTTTTCTCAAACTATTCCAAAAATTCTAGAGAAAGGAAGGCTCCTAAGTTCATTTTTTGAGGTCACCGTTACTCTAATTCTAAAACCAGACAAAGATACTACAAAAAAAGAAAAATTATATGCCAATATCCCTGATGAACATAAATGCAAAAATTCTCAACAGATATTAGGAAACCAAATTCAGCAATACTTTAAAAATAACATATACCATGAAAAGAGGAATTTATTCCTGGAATACAAGCTTGGTTTAATATATGCAAATCAATTAACATGATACACTACATAAAAAAATAAAAGATAGAAATCATATTATATCAATAGATGCAAAAAAAGCATTTGACAAAATCCAATATCAATTTATGATAAAAACTCTCAGCTAAGTAGGAATAGTGACACATATCTCTATATAGTAAAGACCATGTATGATACAGCTAACATCATACTCAATGGTGAAAAGCTAAATGTGTTGTCCTTAAGATCAGGAACAAGACAAAGATATCCACTTTCACCATTTTTATTCAAAATAATATTGGAAGTCGTAGCCACAATATCAGACCAGAAAAATAAAGGCATTCAAATTGGAAGGGAAGAGGTAAAACTGTCATTATTTGCAGATGACATGATAGTATAGAGAAAGAACCCTAAATATTCCTTAAAAAAAAACACTACTAGAACTGACAAATGAATTTAGTAAAGTAGCAGAGAACAAAATTAATTTTCAGAAATCATCTGAATTTTATATACCACAATGAACTATCAAAAAAGAAATTAAGAAAATAAGCTCATTTACATTTGCATTAAAAACCATAGCTCGGAATAAATTTAAGGTGTCAAAAGAACTGTACTCATAAAATTATAAGATATTGAAGAAAAAAATTGATGATGACACAAATAAATGAAAGAATGTACTGTGTTCATGGATAGGAATAATTAACTTTGTTAAAATGTCCATACTATCCAAAGCAATCCATAGATTCAATGCTATACCTATGAACAGTCCAATGACATTTTTCACAGAACTCAATCAAATAACCCTAAAATATATATAGAATCATAAAAGACCCCAAATGCCCACAGCAATCTTGAGAAAGAACAACGAAGTAGAAGGTATCATGCTATCTGGTATCAAACTATATTACAAGGCTATCATAATCAAACAACATGGTACTGGCATAAAAACAGGCATATAGATGAATGAAACGGAATAGAATGCACAGAAATAAATTCAAGCCTGTATGGTCAATTAATTTATGACAAATGAGGCAAAAAATATACAATTATACTACAACAAACTGAAAAGGTTTTGCACAGCAAAGGAAATTATCAACAAAATGAAAAGACAACCTACAGGTTGGGAAATGATGTTCACCAACAGGATTGCAAATTGGTATAGCCACAATGGAAAACTATGGATGCTTCTCAAAAAATTAAAAAGAAAACAACTTTATGATCCAGCAGTTCCACTTCCAGGCATTTATCAAAACACTAATTTAAAAAAATATATGTCTTCTATGCCCATTGCAACATTGTTTACAATAGCCAAGATATGGAGGCAACATAAGTGCCCATCAATTGATGACTGGATAAAGAAGTGGTACATATATACTATGGAATATTGCTTGACCACAAAAATATGAAATCTTACCATTTATGACATCATGGGTAGACCTAGAGGGTATTATGCTAAGCGAAATAAGTTCAACAGGGAAAGACAAATATCATAAGTTCACTTATATGTAACCTAAACAGCAATATAAACAAAACAGAAACAGACTCAAAGATACAAAGAACATTTTGGTAGTACCAGACGGGAGGGGGTTGGAAAGCTAGGCTAAAAAAAGGTAAGCTGGGTGAAGAGTGGGAAGAGATTAAGACAGTTACAAAATAGTCACAGGCATGTGAAGTACAGAATAGGGAAAATAGTCAATATGATAATAACAACAGTGTATAGTGCTGGGTGGGGACGAGACTTATCAGGAGGATTACTTTGTAAATTCTATAAATGTCTAATCACTACACTGTATACCTTAAACTAATATAAGATAATATTAAATGTCAATTATAATTGAAAAAAATGTAAATAAATAATAAAAATAAAAATGTTAAGAAAACCATCTTATTTAAAACACCATAATAAAAATAAAATAATTAAGAGTACAATCATCCTAGAACGTAAAAGTCTTCACAAAAAAACTATACAATATTGAGTAAAGAAATTAAAAAATACACAAAGAAATAAAAATATGCCTTATATTCATGGATTGTAAATTCTAATATTGTTAGAATGTCCATATTAGTCAGAGCAGTCCACAGTATCTGTAGTAATCCCTATACTAGTAACATTTTTCTGAGAAATCAAAAACAGGTTTTAAACTCTTATGGACTTATAAAAGACCACATAGCCATAGCAATCATGAGAATGAAAAAGTTGAAGACACCACAATTTCTGATTTCAAGTTATATTACAAAATTTCGGTAATCAAAACAGGATGGTATAGCTATAAGAACAAACACACAGTCCCATAGACTATAATAGAGAGCCCAGAAATAAATCCAAGCATATAAGGCCAACTATTTTTTAGATTGCCACAAAAACACAATGGAAAATAGACAGTCCCTTTAAGTAAACGGTAGTGAAGAAACTGCTAAACTATACATTTTTAAATTAAATTACATATTTATCTTACACCGCACACAAAATTAACTCAAAATTGGTAAAAATCTTAAATGAAAGACCTTAGACTTTAACTCCTAGAAGAAAACATGGAATAAACTTTCCTTGGCATTGATCTTAGTAATTATTTTATAGATAAGGCAATGAAAGCAAAAATCAATAAATGAGACTACACCAACCTCAAAGCCTTCTTCACAGTAAAGAGAACAATCAGAAAAATGGACAGGTAACTTAGGAAATGTAAAAAAAAATGTTTGCAAACCATGTATCTTTTAAGAGGAGTTAATATCAAAAATATGTAAGGAACACATACAACTTGATAACAAATGATAATAATAATAATAATAATAACCCAATTAAAATGTGCAAGGTGTCTGGGTAGAAAATTTTCCAAACAAGACACAGACTTATGAAAATGTCCTCAATGTTATTACTCATCACAGAAATGTAAATCAAAACCACAATGAGATTTTACCTCACACATTTTAGGGTGGCTATTACAAAAGGACAAGACCTAACAAATGTTGAGAAGGATATGGAAAAAAGAATACTCTGTATACTGTTGGTAAGAATGTAAATTGATACAGTCATGTGGAAAACAGTGTGGAAGTTCCTCAAAAAGTTAAAAATAGAACTTTCTTATGATCCAGCAATTTAATTGCTGGGGATATAGCCAAAGGTAACAAAATCTGGATTTAAAAGGAGTATTTGCACTTCTGTATTCATTGCAACTATATTCATTATAGCCAAAAAAATGGAAACAGGCCAAACATTTATCAGTGGATGATGGGATCAAGAAAATAGGGTGTATAAATGTACAAATATTAATGTCATAATAAAATTCTTCATTTACAACAATATGGATGAAACTAGAGGATATATGCTAAGTGGAATAATCAAGACAATATTTGAAAGACAGATATTGTATGTTCTTATGTATCAGTGGATTATTTAAAAAGTCAAACTTAAAAGAAGCAAAATATATAACATTAAAATGATATAAACTTTATAACATATGAAAACATTTGAAAGAGTATACAAAAATGATGCAAAAATATTAACAGAATCACAAGCTATGGGGAAAGAACTTTTTAAAAATATCGATTATTTTAAATGTAAGCAAATTCAAACATTGTTAACAAATGTGATTAGATTTCTATAAACACTAAGTCTTGAAGCATGTTGTTTATAAGAGAAGCAGGTTGAAGAATTTTAAAACACAAACACTTACAATGATTTAATTCTAAAAGATATATACATTACAAATATTTTATGAAAAATAACTTGTATCATATTATATGAGAAAAATGTACCAGACAATTAAAATTAATCCAGTGTTCAGAAATTTGATAATCAAGAATTTATGTGCATCCAATGTAACATTAAAATATTTATTTAAAACATCTCAAATATTTAAAAAGCAAAACCAACAAATTTACAATGACAATGGAAAATTTGATAAGTCAACCTGACGAAACTTAAGAAAGGTATTCTAGAAATGCACAATAACAATGTTAACAATGCATACAAATATATAAAATAAGTAACGGTAAATTTAAATAGAAGCTAAACATAACATAGAATAAAGAGTATAACGTAGATAAATATAAAATTAATAAAATAAAAATCAGTAAGTAGAATCAAGACTGTTAAAATAGAGTTCAAAGAATGCTAACAGGGCAAACAATAGCAAAATTGAGAAATAAAGAAAAGACAGAACATACATGAGATATTTAAAAATATGTCACAATACAAAATACATAAAATGCATAAAGAATATATATTAAAAATTCTAAGATGTGACAATTTTTGCTTGAGAATTTAAAACTAAGAAATAGTTAACTTATCCAAAATAAAAATTACAAAAATTCAGTCCTGATTAAGAGGAAAACGTGGATTAACCAATCCCTCAAAAATTGTAATAAAATATATATAACATAATTTATAATTTAAGCCATGTTATGGTGACACAGTGTTGTACAACCATCACACATGTCCATGTCCTGAACCAGTCATCACTCTGAACTCTGCCTCTGTAATCACTCGGCGATAACCAGTCATCTCTCCTACCTCCAGGCCCTGGAAGTGGCTGTTTTACTTTCAGTCACTATGAATCTCAGTATCATAAGTACTTCACATGTGTTTTTGTAAACTGGCTTATTTCACTTAACATAATCTCTCCCAGTTTCATCTATTTTGTAGCATTCATCATAATTTCATTGCTTTTAAGTCTGAATAATATTTCATTGCATAATCTGAATAATATATCTGAGTTGATTCATCCATCCATTGATGGACACTTTGGGTCGTTTCCATCCGCTGGCCATTGTAGGTAACATTGCTATAAACATGGGTGTACAAATATCTACTTAAATCTCTGCTTTCAATTCTCTTGTTGTAAATACTCAAATATGGAATTTCTGGATCATACAAATTCTGTGTTTATTTTTTCAAGAAATGCAACTGGCAATGCATGAGATACCCAATTTTTGGACGTTCTCATTAAGACATTGTTTTCTGTTTGTTATATTTTATTTGAATTTTTAGTAATAGTCATCTCAATATGTGTAAAGTGTTATCTTACTAAAGGTCGATTTGCATTTTCCTAGTGATAAATTATATTGAGCATCTTTTCATGTGTTTATTGGTTCTCATTTATATTCTTTAAAGAATGTTTATTTAGGGTTTTGTTCATAATTTAATTGGATTATTGTTCTTTTTGAATTAAAGGGCTTTTAAATATATTCCAGTAATTAATACTTTATCGAATATGTATTTGCAAACATTTTCTCCAATCTGTGAATCGCTAAAATTCTTTGATAGTGTTCTTTGATTAACAAATGTTTTCGACTTGATAAGGTCCAATTTATATACATACATACATACACACACACACACATATATGTACATATGTGTGTGTATGTATATATATAATCAATTTTAAAATTACCTATGCTTTTGGTATCATATCCAAGAAATTGTTGCCAAATCTTATTCCATGAAGTTTTCCCCCTATGTTTTCCTTTAAGAGTTTTACAATTTTAGGTCTTATGTTTAGACATTTGATTTATATTAAGTGAATTTTTATTTATGGTATAAGTTAAAGGTACAAATTAATCATTTTTTATGTGGACATTTAGATTTCCCAGACTCATTAATTGAAATGATGGTCTTTTACCCATTGAATGATTGGCACTCTTGTTCAAAATAATGAGACCATAGATGTAAGGGTAATTTCTGGACTCTCTATTCTATTTTATTGCTCTATGTGTCTGGTTTATGTTGAACTATGTTGTTTTGATAACTGCAGCTTTGTTGTAAGTTTTGAAAACAGGAATGTAAGACCTTCAACTTTGTTTTGCTTTTTGTTTTTGTTTTTGTTTTTAAACTGCTTTAGCAACTTGGAGATAATTGAAATTCTTCGTGAACTTTAGGATGGAATATTTTATTTCTCAGGAAAACATTATTGTGATCTTGTTACAATTCACATTGAATATACATATATACACATACTTTGGGTCATATTAACATCTTAATACTATTGTCTTGCAAACTTTTTTAAATGAAATATCTTTCCATTTTTGTGCATCTTCTTTAATTTCTTTCAAAAATATATATTTAATTTTTCAGTTTACAAGTCTTTCACCTCATTCATTAAGTTTATAAATAATTTGTTCTGTTTTTTGCTATTTTATGTTAAATCATTTTAAATTTTCTTTCCAATTTTGTTATTGTTAGTGTACAGAAAGGCAATTGTTTTTGTGTGTTGATTTTGTATCTTGCAACTTTTGCCTTTGCATAGTAATTGGTTACACAGAGCAAAGAAAGGAGTTTATTGAGATGGGATCCACTCCTGGTGCAGTTGCTGTGAAGATGGTTGAAGTGACAACAAAGGGTTTAGAATATTACATGAATCTTGTTGCTAAAGCAGTGGCTGGATTTGAGATTACTGACTCCAATTTTGAAAGAAGTTGTGTAAGTAAAATGCTATCAAACAGCATCATGTGCTACAGAGAAATTTTTCATAAAAGGAAGAGTCATTTGATGGAGCAAATTTCATTGTTGGTTTACGTTAAGAAATTGCCACAGCCACCCAGTCTTCAACAACTACCACCCTATTCAGTGAGCAGCCAAAAGAATCGAGGCAAAACCCTCCACCAGCAAAAAGACTATGGTTCACTGAAGGCTCAGAAGATGGTTAGCATTTTTAACAATAAAATATTTATAGAGTACGTACATTAATTTTAGTTAGAACTTTATTCACACTAAATAGACTATAGTATAGCATAAACATAACACTATATGTATCAGGAAACTAAAATATTGTGTGACTTGCTTTATTACAATATTTGCTTAATTGTGGTGGACTGAAACTAAACTTGAAATATCTCCGAGCTATTGCTCGCCGTATGTCTTATTGTGGATTTCTCTAAAGAAATCTACATGGTGTCATTGAGCTTTCAGATTTTCAGTCTTGCCTTTTCTCAAATTTGTAGTTTTAACCATTGCTTCTTCAAATAATCCCTCTGCTCCTTTTTTTCTCATATCTTTCTGAGACTTCCATAATAAATATATTTGCTCTTTTGGTGGTGTGTCATATGTATTCCAGCCTCTGTTTAACTTTTGGTTGTTGTTCCTTGGACTCCATAATTTCACAAGTCTAATTTTTTAGTTCTCTGATCTTCTGCCTGCCTATGTTAACTGTCAAAACCCCACACTCATTTTTAAAAATCTGTTCATCATATTTTTTCAGCTCCAGATATTGTTTTAATTACTCATCATAATTTATATCTCTTTATCTATGTGTTAACTTTTTACATATGCTGTTTTTTTTCTAATTTCCTTTAGTTCGCTTTCTTTAACTCATTGAACATTTGTAAGACAGTTGTTTCAAGTCTGTCCAGTAAGTTTTATTTTTATGTATCTTCAAGGATTGCTTTTGAATTTTTTAAGTGTCGTGTATCTCAGTTTTTTGTATGCCTTATGAACATCTTCATCAAAATTTGTGCACTGAAAAATATCCATCTCTTGCATGAGAGACAACCTAAGAAGGTCAGGTGCTGTAGGTGTAAAAAAGAAAAAAATAATAAGGTATTGTAAGCTGACAAGGTCCTTGTAATTTGTGAGGTCAACCAAGGGTTGCTTCGCCTGAAAGCAAACAAACAAACAAACAAATCCATTTCAGCTAGTGTTTGCAGACTGGCTTTGAGCCAGGGAAGTCCTTCACTGATTTCCTGAGCCCTGTTTGTGAGCCTTAGAATCCATCTGATGAGATGGCTTATGGTCTTCTCAGACTTCTCTTAGCATGCACTTTCACTGGACCTGTGTGTGGCTTTTTAGATTGTTCTCATATACACAATTTGATTTATATGTCTTAATTTTCCAATGATTTCTCTCTTGAAGACATCTGATGATCTATTCTATGTCTCTACTCGTAAGCTCTTGCTCCAGGCATGTGTGGTTCAGTCTTCTTGCAATTTTTTATGCTGCCTTTTGCTATCTCAGGCAAAACAGACCAGTACTGCAGAAAGCCTCTGACAATTTAAAACATTGTAAATGATGTTTGCCCCACTGCCTCCAGAACAAAGAAGGGAACTGGGAGCTGGGATTCTGCCTTACATAGCATATTGTATATCTCATAATACTCTGTTTCAGGTGTTTGAAAATTGGCCTGCCTCCATCTTTTATAAGTGATGTTAGCTATTCTTCCTGCCTGAGATCTGAATTAAGTAAACCAAAGATGAGTTTTTTAGGCAGCCCTCATACAAGTTAGGATGATGAAAATAAGGTCTGATTTACTCCCTCTGATTTGAGCGAGGGATATGTAAATGGATTGAACTCAGCTATGAAGTCACAGATTTGCAGATTGGGTCAAAACATAAAACCCAAACATATATTACCTTTAGGAGACACATCTCACCTCCAAAGACAAATATAGACTCAAAGAGATAGGGTGGAAAATAATATTTCAAACAAATGGTATTCAGAGCAAATTAGGAGTAGCAGTACTAATATCAAATGAAATAAAAAATAAAAAAGGTAAAAAAAGATACTGAGGGCACTTCATAATGATAAAGGGAGTTATTCGCCAAGAAGACATAATACTTATTAACAGCTATACTCCCAATCAGGCATCCTTGAAATTATAAAGTAATTACTAAAAGATCTAAAGGGAGAAACATTCTAAACACTGTAATAATAAGGATGTAAATACCCTACTGTCTGATATGGGCAGATCATCCAAACCATAAATCAATAAGGAAATACCATCCTCAAATGACACATTAGTCGAACTGGACATAACTGACATTTACAGAGCCTTCCATTCCAAAACAGATGCTTATATATTCTTCTGTGGTACACATGGCGCATTTTTAGGATTGACCACATTGTGGGACACAAAGATTGACTCAACAAATATACGATAGTTGAAATCATACCAATCACATTCTTTAATCATAATGCTTTGGAACTGGCAATCAACTGTAAAGAGAAATCAGAAAGAACCACAAAAACATGAAGATTGAACAACATGGTACTAAAGAATGACTGGGTCAGAGAAGACATAAAAAGAGAGATCAAGAGATACATAGAAATGAATGATAATGATAGTATATCATACCAAAATATTTGGGACATGGCAAAAAGCAGTCATAAGAGGAAAGTTTATATCATTACAAGCCTATATCAAAGAATAAGAATGAGGTTATGGTAGCAGTTAGAATGTCTGCTTTACACGCAGAAAGTCCTGGGTTCATGCCCAAGTGGAGCCACAGTTCAGGTCTAATGTTATGCCACCTGAAATAAGCCCAATGTCTGATCTTGAAATCTAAGCCGGGTCAGGCCTGGCTAGTACTTGGATGGGAGACCACTTAGGAAGACCAGATGCTGTAAGCATAAATAGTAATAATAATAATAATAATAATAATAATAATAATAACAATAATAATAATAAGAAGAACAATAATAATAGAATGAGCCCAAATAAACAACTTAATGCTTCCTCTAAGAAAAACTAGAAAGAACATATGAAGCCTAAAGTCAGCAGAATGAAAGACATAATCAAAATGAGAGCAGAAATAAATGAAATTGAAAACAAACAAACAAAAAATACAAAAAAAAAAATAAATGCAGCAAAAAGCTGGTTATTCAAGAAGGTTAATAATAATAAAATTGGCAAACCCATGGCTAGACTCACTAAAGAAAAAAGAGAAAGGACAGAAACAAAATGAAGGATGAAAGAGGGGAAATTACTACAGACACCACAGAAATACAAAGGATCATACAATACTATGAAAGAGTATATAGCACCAAATTTAATAACCTAGAATAAATAGAAAAGTATTTAGAAAATATAACTTTCATAGAATTAATCAAGAATTGGAAAATGTAAATAGACAATCAGCAGTATGGAAATTGAAACAATTGTCAAAAACCAACCAAAAAGTAAAAGTCTAAGACCAGATGGCTTCACCAGTTAATTCTAACAAACATTCACAAATTTAATACCTATTCTCCTCAAATGCTTCCAAAAAATTTAAGAGGAGGCAAGACTTTTCAACTCATTTTATGAGGCCAATGTTACTATGATACCCAAACCTGGTAAAGCCCATACCAAAAAAAAAAAAATTACAGACTAATATGAACTCAAATAAAAATTTGTAAGATACTAGCAAACTGAATGCAGCAACATGTTAAAAAGATTACATACCATGATAAAGTGGGCTTCATCCCAGGGACACAGGGATAGTTCAACATATGCAAACCAATTAATGTGATACACTACATAAACAAATTAAAAAATAAGAATCATATGATCATATTAATAGATGCAGAAAAAGCCTCCGACAAGATACATCATTCATTTATGACCACAACACTTCACAAAATCAGTTGGAAGGAAAGCACTCTAACACAATCAAGGCCATATATAACAAACCACTAGCCAACATTATAATTACTGGTGAAAAACTAAAAACCTTTCGTCTAAGGTCAAGAACAAAGCAAGACTGCTAGTCATTACCACTGTTATTCAGTATAACACTAGAGATCCTAGCAAGTGCAATCGGGCAAGAGATAGATATAAAAGGTATCCAAATAGGAAATGAAGAACTTAAAATGTCACTATTTGCAAATGACATGATTCTCTAAATAGAAAACCCAAAAGACTTCACAAGAATACTGATAGAAACAATAAGAAAATACAGTATATTTTCTGGAAACAAAATCAGTGTTCAATAATCCATAGCATTTCCCCGCTAATAACAAAGTTTCAGTAAAAGAAATAGAAAAAATAATTCTTTTGCAAATGCAACAAAAAGAATAAAATACCTAGGAATATCTAATGAAACATATGAAGGACTTATATAATGAAAACTATAAGACTCTATTAATAAAAATAGAAGACGATACTCAGAAATGGAAAGATATTCAATGTTCTTGGATTGGAAGAACTAAGATAGTTAAAATAACTTTTTTACCTACATCAAACTAAAAAGATTTGCACAGCAAAAACAAACAAACAAACAAAAAAAAAAACAATCAACAATGTAAAGAAACAACCATCCAAATAGAAAAATATATTTTCAAGCAATGCTTCCAATAAGGATCTAATTTCCAAAATATACAAAGAACTCATACAACTCAACAACAACAAAAAAGGCAATCTAATCCAAAAATTGGGAAAGGAACTGAACAGATACTTCTCTCAAGAAGACATACAAATGACAAACAAACACAAAAAGATGCTCGTCATCACTAGCTATTAGGCTAATATAATTCAAGACCACAATGATATAATATCTCACACCTATTAGAATAACTGTTATCAATAGGACAAGTGTGACAAATGTTGGAGAGAATATTGAGAAAAAGGATCCCTCATATGTTGCTGCTTGGACTACAAACTGGTACAGCCACTAAAAAACTAAGAATTGAAGCTACTACATGATCCAGCAATTCCTCCGCTAGGTGTTACCCCCCAGACTTGAAAACTCATATCCAAATAGATGTTCATAGCATTAATCATGATGGCCAGGACATAGATGTATTTAAAGTGTCCTATGATAGATGATTTGATAAAGGAGCTGTGGTACGTATATACAATGGAATAATACTTCAGGCTTAAGAAGAGATGCAATACTGCTATTTGCGTTAACATGGACAGATCACGAGATAATCATGCTAAGCGAAATAAGTCTGACAGAGAAAGGTGAAAATCACATGATATCACTTATATGTAGGATATAAAACTAAAAGAAACAAATTAACAGGACAAACAGAGACTCATGGACATGGACAATAGACTAGTGGTTACCCTCTGGTAGCAGGGATAAGAGAGAGGGGAGGTATACAGTAAAAAAGGGGTCAAATATGTGGTGACAGGAAGAAATCTAACTATGGGAGCTGAAAATACAGTGTAAATTTATATATATATATATATATATATATATATATATATATATATATATCACACATACACATGCACATACACACATATATACATATATGTGTGTGTGTATATATATATGTGTGTGTGTGTGTGTGTGTATATCTATCTATATCTATATATCTATATCTATATCTATCTCTATCTCTATCTCTATATATATCTCTATCTCTATCTCTATCTATCTCTATATATATCTATATCTATATCTATATCTATATCTATATCTATATCTATATCATCTATATCTATATATCTATCTATATCTATGCCTTGTTTTTAAAGTGTACAGCAGAAACTTATTTTGTTAATCAATATTACCATAAAAATATCTTAATTCATTAAAAATAATAATTTTGAGTTGATGAAAGAGGAAACGTGTACAGATTTTACCTTCTATTTCATCTTGACTCTCCATTAATTCTTTTATAAAGTGTCTCTCCTTCTTCTATAGTCTATTTTGCATCTCTCCAGCGATATTCATCTATTCTGAAGGTTGCGTGGACCTGTAAATAAATTACTTCTTAAAATTTACCCATATGTTTCCAGGAAACCTTATATGAAAGATATAAACTTGTGTTTGCTTTATAGTGTTGTAAAAATTATAATTTCATACAGAACTCTCTGACTGTCTTCATATTTATCACCTCTTCTGAAAAATGGGAAATAGAGGAACCAGCATTTACCAGCTAAAAGAAAACTGTAATAGGAATAAAACCAATATATACTGTCAAATGAACACAGCAATGTATAACATTTAGTGCTCTTTTCACTTATGTTAGCCATTGAGGTCATATATAAAGTATAATAGAAGTAGTATAGTGAATGATAACATGAAGTTTGGTAGTTTTAATTTTTATTCCTATTTTATTCATATTGGTACAACTTTATTGTCCACACATTAGAGAAAAATATATGCCCTTTACATTCATTGAAATGTTACCACAAATGAAACAAAAACAAGGGTTAAAAATATAATTATTTTGTCTAATCTCAATTACATAAATGTTCTATATTAATTTAGCCCCTGTTCTCATCTTTGAATTATGTTTTTACTAATAACTATACAATTTTGACATGAGCTCCCTGTGAGGTTGCAGGGATAATGTAACTGTGTTTACATTTTCACAAGTGGATTCTCTGAATCACTCTCTTAAAGGCCCCCATCACCTCCTTGTTTCTTAGACTGTAGATGACAGGGTTGAGCACTGGGGTCAGGATGGTGTAGAAGACTGCCAGAACCATGTCTTCTGTTGGAGATCTCAGGGATCTTGAGCGTAGGTAAGTGTAGACAAAGGGTGCATAGTACAAAGTCACCACGGTGAGATGAGTGCTGCAGGTCCAGTAGGCCTTTTTTCTCCCTGCCTCTGAATGCATGTGAAGAACAGCAAGGAGCACCCGGCCATAGGAACACACAATAGTAATGAAAGGAAACAAGAGAAACAAGGTGGTGCTTGCAAACACTGTGCGCTCATAGACCCAGGTGTCCATGCATGCCAGAGTCAGCATAGCTGGGACATCACAGAAGAAATGGTTGATAGCCCTGGATCGGCAGTAGGGGATATGTAAGGCATATGCAGTGTGGGCACAGGAGTTGATAGCACCCATCATCCAAGCCCCTACTATCATCAGCACACACATCCTTTTACTCATCCGGATTGGATAATGGAGAGGAAAGCAAATGGCCAAAAAGCGGTCATAGGCCATGCATGTCAACAACAGAGCTTCTGTGACTGCTAAAGTCAAGAAGAAGAAGCTCTGAACCGCACACCCGATAAATGAGATAGATTTGCTGTCCAGAAGGTAGTCGAAAGCCATTTTGGGGACAGTGGTAGAGACGTAGTTCAGATCAATGAGGGAGAGCTGGCTCAGGAAGATATACATGGGGGTGTGGAGGTGGGCGTCCAGCACAATGAGGAGGACCATGAACAGGTTGCCAAGCAAAGCCATCAGGAACATGAGAATAATGAGAAAGCAGAAGAACAGCCCAAGTTTTGATGGTGGGAGCAGCCCCAATAAGAAGAAATCAGTTGATGTTTGGTTGTAATTCTCCATTCGTTTGCTCTCCTGAAAGAAGAGACAAGATATGAATGCATGTATGTTAAATAAAGAATTGTGAACTGGGTATTTGTTTTTTTTTAATTTCGTTTTTATTCTAACTCTCAATATTTTATTAATACCCAGTTCATTATGCAAATAATTAAAGTTTCTTATTATGAAAAAAAAAATCTCATTCTCTTATTCAAAACCAAAGTTCAAGTGATGTATATTTACATCCAGGTCTTTTATAAGGAATCCATGAAATAACAAAATGAAAATATCTCTACATACTTGGATATAAATGATTATCAACCATCACAAATACATGTATCAAATATATCAAATATTTAAATTAAACATAAGCATAATTATTATGCCAAGACTGACTACAAATGGATATCAGTTTAAATGAACATGTGTTTGGCTCATTCTATAAATGAATTTAGTGATACACAGAAGCTGACATTTTTTCTTGTATTCAGGATTTTGTTTTTTATCATTATTTGATACGTGTAATTACAACTTTTTTCTCATAATAAAACATTTAATTATAACTCTTTTTCTCATATTGGGAAGCTAAATAAGCTCTTTGATATCTTAGATATTTTTAATAACTTTGGTGAGTAAAATCTTCTGAAATTTATTTATCATTAAGAGTCATGACCTAAGAAAAAAAATCAGGCTTTATTTTCTAATATTATCAAATACACACTAATAGTCTTGATTGTGGGATTCTTACATTATCATCAGTTTTATTCTTCCTTTCAATCATGCACTCTTTAGTAGATGGTAGACCTCTTTCCAGATCTTATGAACTCCATGGGCACTGCAGCCACCATTATCCAGAGGCTCAGGAATCATCAAATGTTAATTATCATGAGATTAAAAATGCAGAAAGAAAAAAATGTCAGATGGAAAATTTTAATATATTTTAGTTGATAAAATTTTAATAAAAAACAGTTATTCAATTAATGTGGAAATGGTTTTGTCATTTTAAGAAATTGTGGAGATTGGAGGAAATAACATTTCAAATAAATCTTCCAGTAGAAACACTTTGACATCATGACAGATTGATAGGCTGCCAACCATCCTGGTTTGCTCCAAATGAGGAGCCTCTTGGAACATGGGGCTTTCAGTTTTAATACTAGAAATGTCCTGAAACAACTGGAACTAAGAATACTGTATGACTCATACAGATTATGAATCCATAGATGGCTAGATTTTTGAGTAAGTCAAGAAGAAGGGGATTAAAATATACACAGAGAAAAATGTTTTAAAAATGTAGACAAAATATTTTAAAATAACAAGTAACATATTCAAATGCTATAACGTTATTCCACCACAATAAGTACTCTTGAATATTTAAAAGAATTAACTGACATAAATAATTAATTCATAGTTTTGAAAAGAAATGAAAAAAAATTTACAAGGAAGATGAGGTAAACAGGTCTATACAAATTTGAAAGTAAAAATAAAGAAAAAACAGAGAGGCACTAAAAAATAATATATTGGAAATTAGGGAAGTGAGAAGGAATACATATGTATGATTAGGGTATTTCTACAAATGTGCAAAAAATTTTAAGGAATTAAATTATTGGATCATTTCTCAGAATTGAACAATATGAGCCAAGATTGCACCACCATTCACAGAGTCCAGCAAAATGCATGAGAACCACTGTGATATACATGATATACTAACTAAGAAAGAGCAAAGATTTTTTTAAACGTCCTTTGGTTTTCTGTAGCCAACACAGCATATTAAGCTGCTATCAAGATATAGTACATTAGTCTGAATTATTTACCCCGTTGCCAAAGCAGTGTTTTGAATAACTTTTACTATCATTGCTTAACATTGGTATTTTTAAATAGAACTTTCCACAACAAAATTTAACAAGTATTTATTATTTACATTGTATGATGGACATAAGAAGGTGAGGGATATAAAGAGGCCATGGAAATAGCAGGTGACCCATCAGACCTGGTACTGGATCCATGGAGTGTGAAATTTTTAGTTATGCGGTTTAGACTAGGGCTTCACTAAAATGAAAGGTTCTTCCTACAAAAAAATCAATCATACACATTATATTTGTATTTTAAAGAGAAGACCATTTTCGAATGGACATAGAAATTTCTATAAGATTATTTCTACAAAGTTTTTTCTGCTTCTAGCCTTTGAAATAACAATAACTAACCTATTTATTCTTTTTTTAAAAAATTCATCTTTTTTGGTTACTTTTAATCACCTTAAAAACATTGACTTTTAAAAACAAAACAAAATAAACATTGACACGTAAGCATCAGAATCTATTTCACAATATACAGGAGAAAACAGCACCTGTCTAGCATTGTACGCTGGATGAGACAAAGATCACGTCACACTCCTGGACAATAACATCTATGTGAGGAAACACACAGGCATGAATGTATTGTCCATTCCCACCAGCAGCCTGACAGGTATCAAGAATTATGCCAACTTGACAGCAAGCTTCTGAGGTTGTTATTACCATCCACATTTGTAAAAGAACTAACATTCAGAGAATTTAAGTGACTTTCCTTATATTATGAGCTAAAAACGTATCCTTATTCCTATCCCTATGGGAGGTGGTAAATCAGAAATATGAGGTTTATATTTTAGCCACTCCAAGCTATTTATATACCAATTCTCTATTCAAACTAAGCAGCAGATGATGGAAAATTTATTTGACAGGTTATTTTATGTTCCAATAAAAATGTTTTAGAGTTTAAAGACTTCACATTTCACATCTCCCTAGCCATGCTTTCTTGTGTCTCTTGCTCTTGCTGTGTTTTCACTGATATGCTGCAGCAACCCAAAAGTTCACACTAGTAAGTTGGAGAAGAAAGGCTTCATGATATCACTCAGATGTACATAATACCTTATGGATTCTATTTGAAGTCTAAATCACATGTTGCTTTTTATAAAATGAGTCCCTATGTAGAAATATTTTTTACCAAACACCATCTGTATTTTCCCTAAGTCAGGTAATGGACATTCATTCTATCTATAGGTTGAATCATGAGTTTGAAAGGGACTCATATCACATTTCTGTAAATATTTTTCTTCCATAGCTCATATTTTTAAATCTTTTTCTTAGAAAGTTTGGAAGCAATGTATTGAGAAAAATTTCTCAATATTTGAATTCATGTATTTATTTTTGTTATAGATATTTAAAATGTACTTGCATGGTTACACAGATTAAAAAATAAAGCACAAAGACCCAATGATTTATAGTCATTTCATCAAAACTACACAGTTACCACATGGATAGCCAGTTCCAGAATTCCTATTTTCTGTTTCACTGTGCAGAGTTGTGTCCCAAATTAAAAGCAATTTCAGAACTCGGCTTTCCTTCTTTTCTGGTGGCTTTTCAAACCAGCAGCAATCCTTACCAGAAATTAGCCTGCTTCATCAAGGACACATATTATTTACATGAAAAAATATTATGTTTTTGGAATCTTTTAGGGAGTCTAACCAGCCAGAGCTCATGTGTACACTCCAAACACGCTACCTCCCTGACAGCGTATAATTATGCATCTGTGGGTGTCATCTTGTGTGAGGTTTCTCATTCGCCAATGCTTAAGTAAGCAAACCCCAGGATAAGAGATACAAAGTGTGCTTAATGTGTTAATACCATGCTTTCCTCGAGTCATTTAAACATGTAAGTATGTTGTTTAGCATTTAGTCAAATTACATTTTCAATAAAGTGAGAATTTATACTGTGTGTGAGCTCCCATAATTTCATAAGTTAGAATTTACTAAGATCAAGGTTACACACACATTATACATGTGAATGTGCACATACAATACACATTGTGCTCCGGAATGTATTCAGCTTTGTGCTATTTTAGGATGGGTGATACTGATACACTCACAAATAAATTGCACAGCATTAACTGTCAGACCTTCAATTTATCTCTAGTACTGCCACTTATTAGGAATGTGACATTGATCTAGCTTAACTCTGAGCTTGTTGCTTACAAACTAAGAGGCATAAAATTATTAAACAGGGCAGTACATAGTGAGTGCTAAACCCATCTGACACATGTTATCAGTTAAGCATGTGGTTCTTATCTGGGAAGCGAATGGGTCCTTTCCTCACAGGACATGGGGCAATGTCTGGAGATGCATTTGACTCTCACTGCTGCCATGTAACAGGTGCAGCTAAATATTCTTGGAAGAACAGGACACTCACAGACAAAGAACAATCTAGCACAAAGAGACAATTTTTGTTAAGAAACTCAGTTAATATAGTTTCAATCTTTTTAGTTTTAATCTCTGTCTTCAATCGCATATTGTCATCTACTATGACTCTGCAGTGAAGTGTTTTCTCTTTTTAATGCTCCCAAGTAAGTCACAAGAGCAATTTCAGGTTGCCTATGCTGTTGTCATGTTCCATTCTTTAAGGTTCAGTGAGTGCATGAGGCCAACAGCAGGGGACAGTCAGTACTGAGCTAAAGCCCCGGGTAACCCATGACCACCAGCCCTAACTAGCACAACTGCAGTCGGGAAACTATACCCTCCAGGGTCTTTACTGAGCACTTGGATCTAGGTATAACCGTTAGCCATTGAATCAATTGTGCACTAAGTTGATTCAGTTCCCATGGGTGAGCACTGGACATACCCCAACCATTGTATTAACTCCCAGTCCAAACCTCATCTCATCTCTCTTGCAATTCTGACACCTCCCATGTGGGTTAGCTTGGAAAACAAACTGTACAAACACCAAACTGTTGACTGTGCTGGTCCTCCAGGCACTCTGCCCCACACTGTGTAAAAAGTAGGCACCTGGCACCTGCCTCTAATCTAATTCTGAGCTCTACTTGCCTGTGAATTGACTCCTGCACTGAAACACCAACTCCTTTCAGATATGCAAGCACACCACCCAAAGAGTAATTTAAAATGGAATTAAAATATGGCTACTGGTGGACCTTTCACTACTTAAAGTGTCCATATAAACACCTTATATTTCTCATTCTCACAATTGCTGCCTACTCCCACTCTACGCCAGAGGTTCTGTAGGGGTCTCTAGATTCATCATACCACTCACAAGGCATAACCATGAATATTTGCAGTCATTAAAAGTATAACATATATGCAGAAACTTAGAAAATATTATTAATAAAGTGAGTAAAATAGCCTATTCAATATGATTGCAACAGTATTATTAACAGCCTACTTAAAAAGTAATTTAAAAAAATCCTTCCCTTAGTCGTGGAGTCCCCTCCCCTACATTGTCTGATGTCATGAATACTTCTTATTGTTTAAGCCTCCTGTTAAACACACTTTGTTATTTATGTTTCTTTTGTCAATTACAACACATGAATTCTCGTGTCATCTGTGGTTTCACCTTAGCTCTCCTGTACTTTTATTTTTACATCTGTCACCTGCCATCGACATGTCCCCAGTGCCTGTTTCATGAATGTAGCAGCCTTGAGAGAGGGTTGTTGCACCCACAATTTATGGAAGAAGGTCCTACTTTACATCAGCAACTTCATAATTTTTCTTCTTTCTTCTAGGGTGTATAAGCTCTGATCACAAAAGTTTTTTTTCAGAACTGATGATAATGTATGTGTTAGGAATAAATAAATTTTTGTGTTAAAAAATCATAATAGCCATTTAATTCTTTGTATTTAATTTTTTAAATCTACATATAGCAATTTAGGGAAGAAGATCACACATAACATCAACACTTCATCATTTTTCACCTTCTATCTAGGGAATAATATTTGTGATCATAGATTTTTTTTATCAGAACTGAAGATAATGCACATTTTAGGAATAAATAACACTTTGTCTTAAAAAAATTCACATGTAGCCATCTAATTCTTTGCTTTTTACTTTTAAATCTACATATAGCAATTTGATACATAGTAGAATAACAGTATAATTTTTCTTTTGAAGTTCTCTTGTTAATGATATGTGTCTTTATCTTTGATCTCATTGCTTAAAAAAGACCAATTCTTTATTAATATAATCAGAATGCTCCTAAAGCATTTTGCATGTTTCTCCATAAAAATATGTATTAGAAGCAGTAGGTCCCTGTCTTCTTAATTTCTGGGCAGTGCCCTGTGCATTTCTAGAGCAAACTACCATGAGTACATTCTAATAAAATTAGAAACTCACCTCTCAAATCTGAAATTCTCATTTCAAATGCTTCCATGAAGATATGTCTGCATCCTTGATTTAGGTTTCAGTTCATGGATGTTAATTCTAATTCTCTTTGTTTGGTTTGTGTTCATTGGACAATGTCTCCTGCGTCTAGAACAATGAATTGAAAGTCATTAATAAAGCAGGCTGGCCTCAGGCCAGCCTGAGGGAGGTGCAAAGAAAACTCCCTGATGTTTTCATGTTGTCTCTGCTAGTTCTTTGGGACAAAAAATAAATGTTATTTATATATTTTTTTTCAATTTTTAAAAATGTATTGCAGCAACATTAGTTAAAAATATTATATAGATTTCAAGTGTACAATTCAATAATACATAATTATATATACTGCATCGTATGTTTACTATCCAAAGTCAAATATCCTTCTGTCACCATATTTTGACACCTTTTTCCTTGATCTACCTCCCCCTTCCTCCCTTCTTCCCTCTGGCAACCACTAAACTCTTCTCTGTGTCTATGAGTTTCTGTTTGTCTCATTCATTTGCTAATTACATATTTAAATCCTACATATAAGTGAAAGCAAATGATTTTCTACTTTTCTGTCTGACTTATTTCACTTCGCATGATGATCTCAAGATCTATTAATGTTGTCACAAATTACAACATTTTATCTTTTTTTGAGGCTGAATTATATTGCATTGTATGTATTTACCACATCTTTGTTAAACCATCTATGGAAGGACACTTAGGTTTTTTCCATGTCTTGGTCACCATAAATAACGCTGCTATGAACATTGGGGTGCACATGTCTTTAGGGATGAATGTTTTCTAGTTTTGAGGTAGATATCCAGAGAAGGGATTGTTACTAAAGAACAACTGAGTCAAAAACAAATATTATTTATCTTAACATTTAATTTATTGAAAGAATTATTTTATTAAAGTTATCTACATTTTTATGTTTTATATATTATTAAACCCTTTATTAATGCTTTGAAGATTATGTCATCCTGTTCTTCCCATAAAGTTGACTCAGGACTGTCCTTCTTTAGTAATACATTTAAAAATTTTGCCATAAAAAAGATATTTGATATCGAATTTTGGTAAGAGATGACTAGCCCAAGAAAACTTCACAATTGGCACTTAATTTTGGGCCTTGGGAAACTTAGGACCCCATGAAGCCCATGTGGATCCAGTTGTAGTTCTCATTCTGATGTGATATCCCAATTGTTGAAACAAATGTGTGAACACATTGTTTTCCTTCCCAGGTAAAGGCAAAAAGTATTGGCTAGCTTCATTATCTGAGAAACCGAAGAATGCAGTGCATGAATCAGTTACCATAAGAATTTACTTCTAGTTGGGATAGATTATGGTAGTGTATGAGGGTTAGGAGCAGCAGGGTGCCAGGGACAATGATGCAAATTTTGACCAAAGGTCCTGTACGAACCTCCACCCTCAACCCTTTGGCTTCCTTACAGGTAAAATAGCAGTGTTACAGGGGTTACTGAAGGAATAATAAAACCCTCAATTATGCCATCTTCTATTATAAATTTTAAACCTTGAAGAGCCTTTTAACTTAGAGGATTTGATGAATTCTGGAAAAGGTTTGAAGGACCAAATAGAACCTTATTAAAATGCACATTACGAATTCTGACAACATTAGTTGGTGAATTTGCCCATAAAGAAGATGGCAGTTGGTCCAATAAGAACAATGGATCAGTGCTCTCTGATTCAGCTCCTGTACCATCAAAAACAGAAGAAATTAAAGAAGTTTCAAGGATATTTAATGCACCTAATTGTTCATTCTGACAGTTGCTCTCAAACTCTAACATCATTTCTCCCTTTTGGGAAATGGACATTACAGCATGACACTTCCCTAGGAAGTCTCAGCCTTGTAGAAGAAGAGGCAGAGGAACTAGTAGAAAACAGTGTGTAACTTAAGAAGCATGAACAAAAAGGCTTAGGTTCAGAGACTGAACCTGCTTAGTGTATCTGACATTCATGCCTTTCAACTGTGCTATTGCTCCAAGGCAGAAGTGAGTTTGGACAGTGGGGCTGAACATCCAGAGTTCAGCACCACTGTTAGGTAGAATAGAGAATGCTTCCTTACCAGTATGAAGAGAAGTTTCTCCAAGCAGATGAGGGGAAAGAAAAAAGCTCTATGGGTCCTTGGTGCCTTATCTTTGGGGAGAATAAGGGCTTTGAAAGGATTGCTTAAAAGGCTGAGAATGTCTTTAATGCTTATACTTACAGTAATCCCTTTCCAGTGTCTTCACTCTTATTAATAATGGCTTGATTTTGGAGTTTTTTGGCCTCACATAAGGCCTCACATTTGCCAAGGCTGAAAATTAAAGATCTTGGCAACCTTCCTTTTGGGTTGTTCATCTAGAGGACAGACAAGTTGATTGTCCAAATTAATCAAATCTTGGGTGGCCATGGTCTCCCATTCCATCTCTATTCTCTTAACCAGGAGGGAAAGCTCTTTTTTAAGACCATTAACAAATAGAATTAAAAGTTACCAATTGAAAGGTCTGTTCATATTTTTAGCTTTAGTGTACCTTAAGGCAATGCCATTTATATTTTTTTCATCATAAATGATGAGAAAGATTAAGATGGGAAGACCTCTATCTGAGAAAAGCACTTTGTTTCATCTCTATCTTCCTCCCAGTGGCTCACAGACTAGATAATGTGCCTCTCATATTTAACTGACAATTTATTTGCTCTTTTGTCTCCTTAAATGAAAAAAAAAGAACTTTATGTTTTCTCACTATTAAGCCATCTGAAACTCATCTCATCACCTTTATCTAGATCTGAAGCTGCTGTCTCTAAAAATGCCATTACATTATGCTTTGTATCAGTTAGAGCTATAGAAATCTTAAATAGCTTTAGTACAAATCAGTATTTTTTGAACAAATCTTGACGTAGGGAGCAGCTGGCCTTCTCATAATTTAAGGTTTTTGCAAAGGTCCACAGGGTTAGCAATAGTACAAAATCAGAGTCTGCACTAACATGGGTAGTAACAACTGGCTCTGAAGTGGTGACTCCTTGGGATCCTGCATCACTCAACTTGCATACAACCAGAGATGCTTTCAGTTACTGAGGCTCATAGGATGCTGTCAGGGAGACTTAGGCATGGAAGTGCCTTGGGCCTTTTGCTAAGATACTGCAGACTTAATGTTGCTGGCAGCTGGCCTCTGGTCATTGTGTGGACTCTCCCAGGTGCTTCCACTTCCAGGACAGGCAGCCATCAACTTCAGACAGCTTTGTAGCTCTTAGCAGGTATCCTCAGGCTAGTCATATGCAGCAGCTGATCTTGGCCTGCATGAGAGCCCTACCTAAGGGATTCTAGTACCAACACACCTAGTAGCTGTATTTAGACTGCAAGAAAAAGCCAGCTGAATAACCCCACAAGGAAAACACCCCAAGAGTGGTATAAACAACAACATAAGCCTATTGGGGCAAATCTCAATCTGTGGATTCAGTCCCTACACCATACCCTATGGCTACAGGCAATACCAGTCACTCACTGATGTGACAAAAACAATCAAGGTTTAACTTCCACATGAGGGCATACATGATCCACATAAAAAAATAACAAACAAACAAACAAAAATAAATTCCTGAAGCACTGAGCACAGTTGATCAGATTGATTGAGGCACTGGGCCACACAGGGCACCTACTACATACAGCCACATGACCAAGAATAAGAGACACAGCAGATCTACCTAACATTTAGAAACAAACACAGAGAAGAAGCCAAAAGGAAAAGAAAAAAATGAAGAAAAGTCCCAAATGAAAGACCAAGTGAGAACTCCAGAAAAAAAAAAAAATGAATTGATGGCAAACAACCTGCCAAATACACAGTTCAAAACATTCATTAAATAAATGCTCAATGAAAGGGAAAGAATGGTTGATCTCAGTGAGAATTTCAACAAAGTGATAGAAAGCATAAAAAAGAATACAAAAATCTTTTAAAAAGTTAGAAATGAAGAATACAGTAACTGAAATAAAAATACACTAGAAAAGATTGACAGTAGATTAGTGAAGCAGAGGATCAAATCAGCTATTTGGAAGACAAGGTAGCAGACAACCAATTGGAACAGAAAAAAAGAAGAAAAATTTAAAAGATGAGGATAGCTTAGTGGGCCTCTGGGACAACTTAACTGTACCACAATTTGTAACAGAAAGAGAAGAGAAAGCACAAGGGACTGAGAACCTATTTGTAGTAACAATGAAAATGACCCTCACCTGGTGAAAAGAAAATAAACATAAAAGGTCAGGAGGCGCAGGGAGTCTTAAAAAAGAAGAACTCAAAGAAGCCTAAACCAAGACATATCACCATTAAAATGGCAAAGATTAAAGATAAAGAGATAATTCTAAAATCAACAAGAGGAAGGCAGCTAGTTGGTCACTTACAATTGAGCTCCCATCACATTGTCAGCTAGCTGATGGCTCAACAGAAACTTTGCAGGCCAGAGAGACTGACATGAAATTCTCCATGTAATGAACAGGAAAAAAGCTATAATGAAGACTACTCAGCAAGGCTGTCATTTAGAAGTAAATGACTGATAAAGTGCTTCCCAGACAAGAAAAAGCTAAAGAAACTTATCAACACCACTGCAGTATAAAAGAAAGATTGAAGTGATTTCCTTAGAAGAAGGGGAAGAAAAATAACAATTTAAATATAAATAATAATATGGTAATAATCACTTTCAATGTACATGAATAAAATCTTCCAATCAAGACATAAGGTTGCTGAATAAATAAGAAAATAAGATCTATACATATATTGTTACAAGATATTCACTTTAGATAAAAAGATATACAGTGACTGAAATTAAAGATATGGAAAAAATATGTCATACTAATAGAAATGATAAAACAAAAGATGCTGTAGACGAAAGCTAAAAAAAAAAGAGAAAGGAGTACATTACATAATAATAAAAGGATTGATCCAACAAGAGGCTATAAACCTAGTAAACATCTGTTCCCACAACATAGGCACATCTAAATGTATAAAGCTAATATTGATAGACATACAGAAAGAGATAGACAGTAATACAGCCCCAGAAGGGAATTTTACACCTCAATGACATCAATGGACAGATCTTCCAGACAAAAAATCAAGAAGGAAGCAGCGACCTTAAAAGACACACTAGATCAGAAAAATTTAATTGATACATTTAGTGTTTCACATCGAAGCAGCCAAATATATATTATTTGTCAAGTGCACATGAAACATTTCCTAGGATAGACCCAATGGGAGGGCACAAAACAAATCTCTTTAAATTTAAGAAAATTTAAATTATATCAAGTATCTTCTCTGACAATAATGGTATAAAACTAGAAATCAATTACAAGAAAAAACTGGTAAATACATATACATATGAAGGTTAAATAGCATGATACTGAACAATAAATGGGATAACAGTGAGCTCTGAAAAGAAATCAAAGATACTTTGAGACAAATCAAAGTGATAAAACAATGACCCAATATGTATGGAACAGAGTGAAAGCAGTTCTAAGAAGAACACTCACAGCAATATAGGCCCACTTCAAAAAACTGGAAAAATCCCAAGTCAGTAATCTAACCTTCCACCTAAAGAAAGTAGAAAACAATTGCAAACACAGCCCAAAATGAGGAGAGAAATAAAAATAAAGATCAGAATGGAAAGAAACAATATAGAGTCTAAAAAATCAATACAAAATATAAATAATACCAAGAATTGGTTCTTTGAAAAGACAAAGAACATTGGTAAACTTTTAAGCATACTCATTAAAAGAAAAAGGAGGACCCACATAAATAAATGAGCTGTAAAAGAGAGGATTGACAATGAACTCCACAGAAATACAAAATTGATAAGAAAATACTTTGAATAATCCCATGCCAAGAATTTGGACAATCTAGAAGATATATATACATTCCTACAACATGCAATCATCCAGACTGAGTCAAGAAGAAACAGGATTCTTGAATTTACTGATTACTACTTCTCTGAAAACCAAAGTGCTGAATTTGATGGCTTCAAAGGTAAATTTTACTAAATATTTGCAGAAGAATTAACACTTTCTCTTATTAAACTATTAGAAAGAATTCAAGAGGATGGAAGTCTCCCAAGTTCATTTTATGAAGCCACTATTACCTTGATTCCAAAATCAGAAAAAGAAATTAGAAAAAATTATAGGTTTATATCCCTGATGAATTTATATATATAATTCCTCAGAAATATTAGCAAATTAAATTAAACCATACATTAAAAAGACCATACACCAAAACAAGAAAGATTTAGGTCTGATATGCAAGATAGATTCAATAACCACAAATCAATTAATCTGATACATTGCATTAATTAAATGAAAGATAAATATTACATGATCAGATCAATAGATGCAGAAAAAAATGTGGCAACATCATAAATTAAAATATAATAAAAACTCTCAACATAGTGAGAATAGAGGAAACATACTTCAAAATAGTAAAGTCCATATAAGACAAACCCAGAGCTAATATCATACTCAATGGGGAAATTCTAATAGCATTTTCCTTAAGATCAGGAACAACACTAAGATGTCCAATTTCACCACTTTTATTCACACAGTATTGGAAGTCCTAGCTATAGAAATCAGACAAGAAGAAGAAATAAAAGGCATCTAAATTAAAATCAGGAAGTAAAACTGTCATTATTTGCAGTTGACATAATATTATATCTAGAGAACCCTTGAGATTTGATTAAAATTTTGTTAGAACTGAAATGAATTTAGTAAAGTAGCAGGATATGAAATTAATATTCAGAAATTGATTGCATTTCCATATACCAATAATGAACTGTCAGAAAAAGAAATTTTAAAAACCCTATTGATAATTGCATCATAAACAATAAAATACCAGGAAAAGCATTTAACTTAACAGATTAAGAGTTGTAATTGAAAAGTTCTAGGTCATTAAATAAATTGGAGCAGAAAAAAATAAATAAAAGCATATACTGTGCTCATGAATAAAAGATTTAACAATCAAAATGTTCATACTACCCAAAGCAATCTATGGAGTCAATGCAATCTTTATCAAAATACCAATGGAATTTTTTAGAAAACAAAAACAAATAATCTAAAAATGTATTTAGAACCATTAGAAGTCCCAATCAGCCATAACAATCTTGAGAAAAAAAAAGAACAAAGTAGAAGGAATCATATTACCTGGTATCAAAATATACTACTAGGCTATAAGGGGAAAAAAACAGCCTGATACTGTCATAAAAGCAGACACATAAGTGCGTGAAACAAAATAGAGAGTACAGAAAAAAATCCACATCCACATGGTCATTTAATCTATGACAAATGAATCAAAAATATACAAATGGGGTAAAGTTCATTCGATGATTGATGTTGGGAATACTGGACAAATAGATCCATGCCAAAAAATGAAACTGAACCACCCTTCTTACAGAATATCCAAGAATAAACTGAAAACAGGTTAAAGACTTAAATGTAAGACCGAAAACCATAAACTCCTAGAAGAAAACAGGCAGAAAATTCTTTGACATTGCTTAGTATATTTCCTCTAACATATTTTCTTAGGTAAGAATAGAAAAAAACTGTGTCTACATCAAACTAAAACGTTTCTGCATAGCGAAAGAAAACGTCATAAAAGGAAATGACAGCCTCCAGAATGGGAGAAGACATTTGCTAATAATACATCTGATATGTCTAAATTTATAAAAAACTCATACAACTCAGCAACAACAAAACAAACCAATTAAAAAATGGGTAGAAGACCTCAATAGGCATTGCTCCAGAGAGAACATGCAGATGGCTAATGAATATATAAAAAAATGCTCGAAGTCACTAATCAATTAGAGAAATCTGAATTAAAACTATGAGATATCACCCAACACCTATCAGAATGGCTATCATCAATAAATCAAAATACACCAAATGTAGTCCATGATGTGGAGAAAAGGGAACGCTCGTTCACGTTTGTTGCGATTGCAAATTGGCGCAACTAGTACAAAAAAACAGTTTGGAGATTTCTCAAAAAATTTAAAAAGAAACTACCTTTTGACCCAGCAAAGTCACTATGGTTACTATCCAAAGAAAACAAAAATACTAGTTTATAAAGATCTGTGAACACCTATGTTCATGGCAGCACTATTGACAATAGGCAAGATATAGAAACAAAGTGCCTACCAAGAAACGATTGGAGAAACAAGTAATACTACATATATACAGTGAAATGTTACTTAACCATGTGAGTTGGTTGAGTTGGGCTCTCAGGGAGTTGCCAGGGTTGGGTGAGTGGTGTTCGCCAGATCAATGCATATTCAGATTTGGCTATATGAAAGGAGGGCTTAACAGTGGGACAACACTGGTAGCTCTTCCTCCAGCCCTGGCCCTGAATCCAAGTAACTAATTCCCCTTTATGTCTCTGGCAATCGCCTTGTCCCCATCCCTCCACCAGAGTTCAGGGTGAGTGTCTTCATGGCAGGGAGTCTGTGTATAGGTCCTTTCAGAGGATGCTTTGTTTTCCAGCTGCCCTCTGTCTCACCCAGGTGGAATGAATACCTCCTGATTTTCATAGCCAGATATGGTGGGGACTCCTCTTTCTGGTCCTAGAGCTCTGGGCTGGAACTCCTCGCTCCTCAGTGGGGGATTTCAAAATCCAAAATATCCCTACTGATCCTCAACCATCACACAGGGGTTAGGCCATTTCACATCTTCTTTCCTCCTACCTGTCTTGACATGGTTTTTTCTTTAAATTCTTAGTTATAGGACTTTGTTCAGTTAGTCTTCAGATGCTTCTCTAGGTTGATCATTCTATAATTTAGTTATAATTTATAGACGTTTGTAAATTTGGTTAATAAACTTATTCCTAGTTTACTAAGAGTTTTAAGTGTTGAAGAAGTGTTGGATTTTGTTGAATGCTTTTTGTACATCTACTGCTATGATTATGTGATTTTATTTTTCAGACTATTGATGTGATGGGCTAAATTTATTGGTTTTTTGAAGATCTAACAAGCCTCACACACCTAAAATTAATAGCCCTTGGTTACAGTATATAATGACTTTTATACAATATTGCATCTATTGTTATTAATATTTTGATTTTTTATCTGTGTTTATAAGAGATAAATGATCACATATTTTTCTTACTGTAATGTCTTTGTCTGATTTTGGTACTAGTCTAGTTGTAACCTTATAGAAACAGTAAGGAAGTATTCCTTTTATAATCTGAATGTTAGAGTGTATAATTGGTATTATTTGTTTCTTAAAAGTCTGGTAGAATTTTTTGGTGAACCCAGATAGGCCAGTAATTTCTGTTTTGAAGGTAACAACTTATTGTTTAGATTTACTTAATAGATCTAGACCTATTCAGATTGTCTACTTCTTGTGTGAGTTTTGGCAAATTGATTTTTTAAGTAATTGATCAATTATTTTTTCATATTGTGATGTTTTTATTTATTTATTTTTATTATATTTATTGTGAAGACATTGGTTAATAAAATCATATAGACTTCAAGTATAAAATTCAATAACATATTATATGTATTGTGTGTTCACCACGCAAAGTTAAATTTTCTTCTACCACCATATATTTGATCCCCCTCCCTTATCTTTATCTACCTCCATCCCCCTTTCCTCTGGTAAGTACTAATCCATTGTCCTTTTCATGAGTCCCTCTTTGTTTGTCATGTTTGTTACTTTTAGTTTTATATTCCACATATAAAAAAAAATCATATGATTCTCAGCTTTTTCTGTCTAACTTAATTTGCTTAGCATGACAATTTCAGGATCCATCCATGCTGTAGCATATGGCAGTATTTCATTTTTTCTTATGGTTGAGTATTATTCCATTGTATATATGTACCACATATTCTTTATCCAATCATGTATAGATGGGTATTTTGGTTTCTTTTTTGTCCTGATCGTCTTGAATAATGATGCTATAAACATCAGAGTGCATACAAGTTTGCAGATAAATTTTTTGGGGTAAAACCCTGAAAAGTGATTGATAAGTTATATGGTAATTCTATTCTCAGGTTCTTGATAAACCTCCATAATATTTTCCAGGTAACTGTACCAATTTAAACTTCCACTAGCAGTGCATGAGTGTTCTGTTTTCTTCGCAATCTCTCCAACACTTGTAATTTCTTGTCCTGCTGATGACAGCCATTCTGACAGGTGTAAAATGTTATCACATTGTGGGTTTGATTTGCATTTTCTTAATAGCGAGTGTAGTTGAGCATCATCTCATATGTGTGTTGGCTGTTTCTACGTCTTTTCAACAAAGGTGTCTGTTCAGGTCCTCTTCCCACTTCTTATTGGGTTGTCAGTCTTGTTTTTGTTCTTGTTGTACTTTATATAATTTGAATATTAATTCCTTAAAAGAGGCATTTCAAATATAGTCTCCCATTCAAAAGTTTGCTTCTTGTCTTGATGGTTTCTTTTGCTGGGCAGAAGATTTGTAGTTTAATATAGTTTCAGTCGTTTATTTTTACTCTTACTTGTCTTATCTGTTTTTGAGGTCATATTCATTAAATTATCTCTAAATCCAAGGTCCATAAGTTTAATACCTATGTTTTTTAAAGTAATTTATTGTTTCAGGTCACCTATTCTGGTCTTTGATCCATTTTGAGTTCATTTTGGTGTATGGTGACAGCAGTCTAGTTTCATTATTCACATATGGCTTTCTAACTTTCCCAGCACGGTTTTTGAAGAAACTTCCTTTTCCCCATTATACATATAAACAAATAATTTTTGACATAGGACATAGGAGTCTATTGCTGATTGTATTTAGGTATTTCTACTTTTGCTTACATGACACATCTTCCCCTGCAGGCAGTTCTCTTATTTATTAGAGACCTTACCTTATTAATTATAGTTGTTTTACAATCCTGGTCTGATAATTTCAACATCCTTGCCACATATCGTTTTGATGCTTGTTATTAATTTTTTATTTTTTTGCCTTTTAGTATACTTTGTAGTTATTTAATTGCCTTTTTATTTAGTAGCCAAAAAGTATGAACTGGAGAAAAGGTACTGCTGTATGTAGGCCTCTAGCAATGTGATAGTGAGGTGTGTGGGGAGTGGAATCATTTTATAGTTCTTTTATTTGGTCTCTATCTCTTAATGAGCTGGAGCCAGTGAACCATGAACTTCACAAGTTTTTCTCACACTCAGAAATAATAATATGTCTAGAGTGAGCAAGAGTTGAATATTTTTCTCCTTGCTCATCAAAGATTAGATCTAAAGGAAGTTTGGAAGTTTCTATTTCTCTGTGTCAGACAGGCTCTGATAATGGCTCATGTATTAGAGTCTGATTAACTAGCTTCTCCTGAAGGCAGGCATGGGTAAGAAAAATGGTGCTCTGGGGTATTACAAATCTGCTTCGTTTCTTCCTCTTCCCCAAGCTAGAGCATGGGTGAATTTTTCCTGGAAGTTACTGTTGCATCCTGGCCAAGCCCCTGGGGGGGTAAACCTCACAAACATTTGCCTACCCCCACTTACTTTAGATTTTCCTGGAGTTTTTAACTCTGAGATATCCACACTGAGGCTCCAGCAATTAGTCATTTATCATTCAGATTTTCTTACTCCAGCACTGGTTACCACTGTGGTCTGCTCTAGTGAGTCTCTGCTTTGGTAAGCCATGACTCCCTACATATACCTATATCTCTGATCGCAGAAGCTGTGGTTTGTTCAATGCCTTTAATTTTCTTATGAATTTAAGAAGATTTGATATTTCTCTGCCCCTTCAGCCTTTTACTTGTTAAGACAAAGAATGGCTTTTGAAACTTACATATGAAACTAAAAACCAGGAGTTTTTATTTTGTTAATATTTTGCAAAGACAATTTACTAAAAATTCATGTTCACTAAGTTTTCAATGATCTAGTTTTTGAAAGTTAATTGATTTTATTTTTGAGGTTAGAATTAAAAAAAAACACACACACACACACACAACTGTATTTGAGCAGAGCCATCCTTAGTGTATTCAGGCCAGTTGGTTTACTCATTCTTTAGAGCACAAAACACGTGTGTAGGAAAATAGCAAACAAGATCCTTCATTTGCTGTTGAGATAGGAGAGGATGTTGGAGATAATTTGCACAAATAAAGAAAGACATTACCCTCTATGTCCATAAAAGCAATATCTTTTTCCGTCCCTTTCCTTTTAGTCTGTGTGTATCTTTTAATCTAAAGTGAGTCTTTTGTAGACAGCACATGTAGGGCCCCTGTTTTCTTATCCTTTCAGCCACTCTATCTTTTTGTTGGAGCACTTAATTCTTTTTCATCTGAAGTAATTCTTGATAAGAATGTAGTTACTACCATTTTTTATTCCTGTTTTTGATACGTTTTTTCTCCTTAAAGAAATTCCTCCAACATTTCCTATCATATTGGCTTTGTGTTGAAAAATTTCCTTAGCTTATCTTTGTCTCAGAAGCTTTTTATCTGTTATTTGACTCAAAATGATATCTTCTGAATAAAGTATTATTGACTGTAGATTCTGGGTTTTCAGTATGTCAATTATTTAGTGCCAATCTCTTCTGTCCTACATAGTTTCTTTTGAGCAATCAGCTGCCAGTCTAATGGGTGCACACTTATAGCTAACTAACTGCTTTTCCCTTTCTGCTTTTAAGATTCTTTCTTTGTATTTAATCTTTGACATTTTAATTATGATGTGTCTTTAGTGTGGATTTCTTTGAATTTAACTTGTTTGAGATTATCTGAACTTTCTTGGGTTGTATTTCTATGTTTTTCACAAAGTTAGGGAAGTTTTCCATCAATTCTTCAAATAGATTTTCAATTCCTTGCTGTCTCTTTTCTCCTTCTGGTACTCCTGTAATGCAAATGTTGTTGTGCTTGACATTGTCCCAGAGGCTTCTTAAACTATTTTTATTTTTATGGACACTTATTTTTTGTTGATGCTCTGATTGGGTCTCCCTTGCTTCTCCATTTGTATTCCAGTAATTTGATCTTCATTTCATCCACTCTGGATTTCCTCTAATGTACTCTTTATCTCAGATATTGTTGTCTTCATTTCTGACTGGCTACTACTACGTTTTCCACCTTCATTTTTATGTTTTTTTTTTTTTTTTTTACCTCTTTGTTAAATTTCTTACTGTATCCATCTGCTTTTCTCCTGCTTCTTGACCATCTTCATAACCAGTTTTTTCAACTCTGCATTGAGTAGGTTGCTTGTCTCCATTTTTGGATTTTTTTTTCTGGAGCATTGTCCTGTTCTTTCAAGTGAGACATGCTTCTTTGTTTACCCATTTTGTCTGCCTCCCTGTGTCTGTTTTTTGTGTATTAAGTAGAATACTTAGTACTCTCCCAGTCCTAATAGAGTGGCCTAGTTATAGTAGCTGTGCTGTGGGGCCTCATGACACAAACCTTAGAGAATTCCAGTAGAAGACAATTTCAGCCACAGTCTGTCCATTTCTGGGGTCAGCTGGTAAGAGTCACCAAGAAAACTGTGTATGGCTGTCACTTGTGCTGAAGCCAAGTCAGAAACCAAGGCTGGATGCAGTTTATATGGGGCTTGAAGCTTGTGAGCAAGAAATTAAGGGTATGCTGAGGCCAGATACTCCTTTTTTTGGGTTATGAAATTTGCAGCAAGAGCCAAGACAGCCAGTTTGTATGGAATAAAACTAGAAGTGGCTTGGGTGAGATAGAAAGTTGAGAGAAGTAAAGTTTCAGGAAATCCCCTGGGCCAAGCGACCAGTGCTATCATAATTGGAATCTGTGTTTGCCGGCTGGGAAGGGAGAGGTCTCAACAAAGAGCATGGCTTCTGACTACACCTCTGTCCAGGAGTCAGGAGCCCCTCCAGCAGTCCCCCTGAAGTCTAACAGATCAGAGCTTCTTTCTATGGCACTCCTTAGCAAAAGTCTAGCACTGGAGCTCCGAGTAAGCAATTTCATGAGTGAGTAAGGCTGGGAGTGGGCCCTTTAAGAGGAAGGTCTCTGCTGTCTTACTCTGCTGCTACCTCTGTTGGTTTTCACAGCTAGAGGTGGTACGGACTCCTCTTCTAGATGCTGGAAAGCACAGTGTATGGCTAGGATCTCTCAACTCTCAGCTGGGGAAGGTGGCTCTGTGGCAAAGACATATCTTTTATTCTTGACCACCACTCATGGGTGTGGGATTGGACCTGTTTTGTGTCTCCACCCCTTAATTTGAGGTGACCTATGATGTGAGGTGATCTAGTTGTAGAGCTTCTGTTCAGCCAGAACTCTGGTTACTTCATGTACTGCTTGCTCTGTAGTTTTTAAAATAATTTTTGGGTGGTTTAAAGAGAAGGTGTGTACAGCTTTTGCTTTCTATGTCATCTTGTCTCTCCATTAATCCTTTTATAAAGCCACTCTCATTCTTCTATAGTCCATTTTGCATCTCCCCAACCATAATTATTTATTTTGCACATTGAGTAGACTTATAAATAAATTACTTAGGAGTCACCTGTATATTCCAAGGAACCTATCATGAAAGATATAAACTTGTTGTGTTTGCTTTATGGTGTTGTAATTATCTGTATAATTACCACCTCGCTTAAAAATAAAGAAAGAGAAGAACTGGTATTCACCATTTAAGATAAAAATATAATAGAAATAAAACAAAAATATACTATAATATGAACCCAGCAGTGGTATAACATTTAGGATTCATTTATCTTAGGTGATATGTGAAGTATAGCAGAACAATTATAATGAATGATAATATCAAGTTTGGCAGTTCTTTTATCTTATTTCTAGATATTAGTAAAACTATGTTGTTCATATGTTAGAATAAAATAGATGCCTTTTAGAGTATTGAAATATTACCAAAAATAAAACAAAAATGTTGGTTGGTAAAATATAATTATTTTGTCAAATTAATTTATTACTCTATATTAATTTAGCTCCTGCTCTAATCCTGGAATTATATTTCTCCTAGTGACTACACAATGTTGAGGTGATCTCCCTGTGAGGCTGCAGGGTGAATGCGATGGTGTTTACATTTTCGCAGAGTAGATTCTCTGAGTCACTCTCCTCAAGGCCCCCAACACCTCCTTGTTTCTAAGACTGTAGATGAAGGGGTTGAGCACTGGGGTCAGGATGGTGTAGAAGACGGCCAGTATCATGTCCTCTCTTGAAGATCTTAGGGATCTCGGGCGCAAGTAAGTGTAAACAAAGGGTGCATAGTACAAAGTCACCACAGTGAAGTGGGTGCTGCAGGTCCAGTAAGCCTTCTTCCTCCCTGCTTCTGAGTGCATGTGGAGGACAGCAAGAAGCACTCGGCCATAGGAACCTGCAATAGCAATGAAAGGCAACACGAGGAAGAGGGTGGTGCTTGCAAACACTGTGCACTCATAGACCCAGGTGTCCATACAGGCCAGAGTCAGCATAGCTGGGACATCACAGAAGAAATGGTTGATAGCCCTGGATCGACAGTAGGGAATATGTAGGGCATATGCGGTATGCGCACAGGAGTTGATAGCACTTGTCATCCAAGACCCTGCTATCATCAGCACACACACCCTTTTACTCATCCAGGTGGGATAGTGGAGAGGAAAGCAAATGGCCACATAGCGGTCATAGGCCATGCATGTCAACAGCAGAGTTTCTGCACCTCCTAAAGTCAAGAAGAAGAAACTCTGAACCCCACATCCGATGAACGAGATAGATTTGTTCCCCAGCAGGTAGTTGAAAGCCATTTTTGGGACAGTGGTGGAAACATAGTTCAGATCAATGAGAGAGAGCTGGCTCAGGAGGATATACATGGGAGTGTGGAGTTGGGCATCCAGCACGATGAGGAGGACCATAGACAGGTTGCCAAGCAGAGCCATCAGGAACATGAGCACAATGAGAGAGAAGAAGAATAGCCCAATTTTTGATGGTGGGAGTAGACCCAATAAGACAAAATCAGTTGATGTTTGGTTGTAATTCTCCATTCGTTGGCTTTCCAGAAAGAAAAGACAAGATATGCATGCATACATGGTAAATTAAGACCTGTGAACTGCATATTTTTTTAATTATAGTTTTTAATCTAAATCTAAATATTTCAGGAAATAAACAATTCTTTAAATTTTTAATTAAAGTTTCTATCTTAGAAGAAAAAGTAAATCCTATTATGTTATCCGAAGTCAGAGGTCAGATGGTGTTCATTCACATCCAAGATTTTGTAAAGATTCTATGTAATAACAAAAGGAAAATATCTCTACCTACCTGATAGAATAAAAATTATTGACTGTCCTTTTGACACACACACACACACACACACATATATATATATATATATATATATATATATATATATATATATATAATACTATATATGTGTCTGTGTGTGCACGTGCACGCGTGCACACACAGACACATATATAGTATTGAATGTTTTAATTTACATAAATATAATTTTTTTCAAAACTGAGAACAAACTTGATATCAGTTTAAATAAATATGGATTTGGCTCATTATACAAATGAACTTAGAGATACACAAAAAGTGACTTTTTCATATTCAGAATTTTGTTTTTTGCTTATCATTTGAAACATAATTTCATCTTTTTATAAATTATATTTGAGAGTTAAATTCGCTTGTTGGCATCACTATGTTTAAATACCTATGTAAATCATTACGAATGTCAGTTGTCAGTAAATCGTATGAGCTAAGATAAACCCCAGTCTCTATTTTTTAATACTATCAGGTACAAACTGATAGTGTTGACTGATGGATTCTTCCATTATCATCATTTTTATCTTTCCATTTAAATTGCTCACTCTTCAATAGAGAGAAGACCCTTCTCCAGATCTCCTGTGAGCCATGTGCAGTGTAGCCAGCATTATTCAGATGTTCAAAAATCATCAAATGTTAAGTATCATGATATTAAAATAAACACAAGGGAGAAATATGAGATGGAAATTTTTACACAATTTAATGATCGGACTTAAATGAAAACTGGTTATTTAATTAATGGGGAAGAGGTTTTGAAATTCCAAAATATGGGAAGAAATAGCATTCCAAAAAAATCTACCATTAGTAAAACTTTGGTATTATGTCAGTTTTGGTGGACTGCCAACTAGCTTGGTTGGCCCCAAATAAAGGTGTTCTTGGAACATAAGGCTTTCAGGTTTAAAACAAGGAAAGGCCTCAAAAACCTGGAACTGGCAATTTGCTATATGACTCATAGACTTCTAAATCCATAGATTTCTAGAATTTTGAGGAAGTCAAGAAATAGGGAATTAAAATATACACAGAGCAAAATTATTTTTTAAAAGAGAAAATATAGACAAAAATATTTTAAAATAAAAAGTACCACCTTCAGAAACCTATGACATATTATTCCACAAAAAATAATGTTCTTGAAGATTTAAAAAAATTAGCCAATGTAAATGATTCATTCAAAATTTTCAAATACGAATATCAAAAAATCTTCCAGGAAGATTATTGCAAATAGGCCTATAAAAAGTATGAAGCAAAAATAAAGAAAAAAAGGGACGAACTGTAAAAATTGATACACTGAAAATTAAGAAACTGAGTGGAAATACTTATATATTATAAAGCTATTTTTTACAAATGTGCAGAAAAAATATATTGAATTAAATTATCGGACATTTTCTCAGAATCGAACAATATGAGGCACCATTGAAACACCATTCACAGAGTCCAGCAAAATGAATGAGAATCATTCTGATACACAAAGAAAAAGCAAGCTATTTTTCTTAAAATGTACTTTGCTTTTCTGTAGAAGACACAGCATCTTAAGCTGTTATTAAGATATATTTCATTAGTCAGAATTATTTACCTTGTTGCCAAAGCATTGTTTGAAATATCTTTTACTATAGCTACTTATCATTGGTTTTCCAAATATGATTTTCCACAGCAAAATTTAACAAGTATCTATATTTACAAGTATCATATAGGCAGAAGAGAGTAAGCAGTATAAGAGATCATGAAAATAGCAGGTGACCCATCAGACATGGTACTGGATCCATGGAGAGTGCAATTTTTAGTTATGTCATTTAGACTAGAGCTTCACTAAAATGAAAGGATATTCCTACAAAGGAATCAATCATATGCATTATATGTATTTTAAAGAGAAGACCATTTTTGAATGAACATAGAAACTTCTATAAGTTATTTCTATGAGGTTACTTCTGCTTCTAGCCATTGAAATAACAATGACTACTCTATTTATACTTCATTAAATAAACCTTTCATCTCTTTGGATTACTTTATGTCACCTTAAAAACACTGGCATTTAAGTATCAAACTATTTCACAATATATAAGAGAAAACAGCACCTGTCTAACATTGTACTCTGGATGAGAGTAGGGCATGCCATGCTCTTGGCAATTTATGTCTGTGTGAGAGAAGACTCAGGCATAAATCTATTGCCCATCCCCAGTGGCAGCCTGACAGGTGTCAGGAATTATGCCAACTTGACAACAAGCTTCTAGGGATGGTATTATTATCCACATTTTTAAAAGAACTGACATTTAGAGAATTTAAGTGACTTTCCAAATATCACAAACTAAAAACATATTCTTATCTCTTTCTGTATGAGAGGTGGTAAATCAGAAATGAGATGCTTATGTTTTACCCACTCCAAGCTATTTACACACCAATTCTCTATTCAAACTAGGCAGTAGATGATGGAAACTGTTTTTGATGGGTTATTTTATGTCCAATAAAAATGTTTTAGAGTTTGATGTTTTCACATTTCACATCTCTCTAGAGACATGCATTCTTGGGTCTCCTGCTCTTGCTGTTTCACTGTTGTGCTGTAGCAACCCAAGAGTTCACACCAGCCTCTAGTAAGTGGGAGAAGAAAGACTTCATGATATCACTCAGAGGAACATAATACCTTATAGATTTTATCTGAAGTCTGAATTATATGTTGCTTTTTATAAAAGATGTGCCTGCGTAGAATGACATTTTTACCAAACACCACCCACATTGCTCCTAAGTCAGGTGGTAGAAGTATACATTCTATCCACAATTTCCATTGTAACTTTGAAAGTGACACACATCACATTTCTGTAACTATTTCTTTGCATAGCTCCATTTTTTTATTATTTTTTTCAGATATTGGAATAATTTAATAAGAAAAATGTCTTGAATTTATAATTAATGAATTTATTGTTAGTACAAACATTTAAAATGTACTTGCATGGTTACACAGATTAAAAAATAAAGCACAAAGACCCAATGATTTATAGTCATTTCATCAAAACTACACAGTTACCACAAGGATAGCCAGTTCCAGAATTTCTGTTTTCTGTTTCACTGTGCAGAGTTGTGTCCCAAATTAAAAGCAGTTTCAGAACTCGGCTTTCCTTCTTTTCTGGTGGCTTTTCAAACCAGCAGCAATCCTTACCAGAAATTAGCCTGCTTCATCAAGGACACACATTATTTACATGAAAAAATATTATGTTTTTGGAATCTTTTAGGGAGTCTAACCAGCCAGAGCTCATGTGTACACTCCAAACACGCTACCTCCCTGACAGTATATAATTATGCATCTGTGGGTGTCATCTTGTGTGAGGTTTCTCATTCGCCAATGCTTAAGTAAGCAAACCCCAGGATAAGAGATACAAAGTGTGCTTAATGTGTTAATACCATGCTTTCCTCGAGTCATTTAAACATGTAAGTATGTTGTTTAGCATTTAGTCAAATTACATTTTCAATAAAGTGAGAATTTATACTGTGTGCAAGTTCCCATAATTTCATAAGCTAGAATTCACTAAGATCAAGGTTACACACACATATATACATGTGCACGTGCACATACAATACACAGTGTGCTCCGGCATGGATGCAGCTTTGTGCTGTTTCAGGATGAATAATACTAATATATCCCCAAAGTAAATTGCATAGCATTAACTGTCAGACCTTCAATTTGCCTCTAGTACTGCCACTTATTAGGAATGTGACATTAGTCCAGTCAATTTTACTTTATGAGCTTGTTGCTTGCAAATTAACAGGTACAAAATCATTAAAGAGGTACAACATTGTTAAGGCCATCTGATTATATTAGTGATCAGTTGGGCAAGTAGTTCTTATCTGGGAAATGAATTGGCCCTCTCCCAGGGTTTTTGGGAAGTGTATGGAGATGTGTTTGACTGTCACTACTGTCATGTAGGAGTGTTGTTAAATATTCAAATAAGCACAGGACACTCAGAGATGTAAAACAATTTGGCTCTAAGTGCCGATTTTGTTGAGAAACCCACAGTTAATGTAGCTTCGCCTTCTTAGTTTTCAACTTTGTCTTCATCTTTGTACATTGTCATCCACTAAGACTATGCAATGATGAAGTGCTTCTTCTTCTTCTTTTTTTTTATATGCTCCAATTTGAGTCACAAGAGCAATGTCGGATTGCCTGTGCTATCATCATGTGCCCATATCCTGAGGGTTCAGTTAGTACACAAGGCCAACAGCAGAGAGTCAATACTGAATTAAAGCTCTGGGCACCCCGTGACCACTGGCCATGACTGGCACCACTGCACAGAGGAAACCTCCCAGGGTCTTTACTGAACACTTGGCTACGGGTGTGACTTTGACCCTCTGAGTCAGCTGTGCAGCCAGTTGAATCAGTTCCCATATGATTAGGAGCCCAGCCTATTTCAATGAGTCCCAGGCTGACCCTCATCTCATCTCTCCTGCAATTCTGACATCTCCCATGTGGTTTAGCTTGGAAAGCAAGCTAAATACCAAACTGTTGTTTGTGCTGGTCCTCCAGGCACTCTGCCCCACACTGTGTAAAAAATATCTAGCCTGGTATTCGCCTCTAATCTGATTCTGAGCTCTGCTTGCCTATGAATTGACTCCTAGATTGCAGCACCAACTCCTTCCAGATATCCAAGCACAACCGCCAAAAGGGTGAATTAAAATGTGTATTCTTATATGAGGTGGCTACATGTAGACACCTTCGCTACTTAAAGTATAATCTCCATATAAAAACCTCGCATTCCTTGTTCTCACAATTGCTGCCAACTCCCACTCTATGCCAGAGGTTCTGTAGTGGGCTCTAGCTTCATCATACTGCTCACAAAGCATAGCCATAAATATTTTCAGTCATTGAAAGTATAACGTACAAGTGCATGTAGAAACTTGAAAAATATTATTACATAAAATGGGTAGAGTATCATGTTCAGCCTGACAACAGCATTATTATTAAATGCTTATTAGAAAAGTTAAAAAAATATGTAAGAAATAAAAAAAAAAAAAACAACCTTCCCTTGGCCTTGGAGTCCCTTCTTCTGCATTGTCTAATGTCATGAATCCTTCTTATAGTTTAAGCCTCCTGTTAAACACACCCTGTTATATATATTCTTTTGGTCATTCAGGACACACAAATTCTCCTGCCATCTGTGGTTTCATCTTAGCTCCCTTGTACTCTTATTTTCACACCTGTCACTTGCCATCATCATGGTCCCAGTGCCTACATTTCATGAATGTTGTAGCTCTGAGAGAAGACTGTATGCTGTGCCCACAATTCAAGAAAGAAGGTTACATATAACATCAACCACTTCACCTACTTTAACAATCCATCTAGGTTATATTATCTGTAATCACAACATTTTTATAAGCACTGAGGATAATGTATGTTTTGGTCATAAATAAAAATTTGTCTAAGAAAAGTTCACAAATAGCCATCATATTTTGCATTTTAATTTTTAAAGCTACATGTAGCAATTTAATATATGGTAAAAAACAAGTATAATTTTTTCTTTATCAGATGTGAATTTATCAGTGATATATCCAAGTGCTTTAGAATCAATTCTTTATTAATTATAATCAAAATGCTTTTGAAATATTTGCATGTTTCTTGATAAAAACACGAATTAGAAGCAGTGGGTTCCATTCTCCCTGACCTCTGGACAGTGCCCTGCATCTCTTGAGCAACCTTCCATGAGTACATTCTATAAAAATTATAAACTCACCTCTCAAATCTGGATTTCTCATTTCAGATCCATCCATGGAAACAGCACTGCAGACTTGACTCCAGGCTTCAATTTGTAGATGTTAATTCTAATTTTCCTTATTTGGTTTGTGTTTATTCGTCAATGTCCCCTGAGCTTAGGACAATGAAGAGAAGGTTGTTAATAAAGCAGGGTAGCCTCAGACCAGCCAGGGGGAGGGCAGATGTTTTCTACTTTGTCTCTGCCAGTTCCTTGGAGAAAAAGCCAAATGTTATTTATATGTTTTTTTTCTTTAGTTTATAAAAATGTATTAGGGTGCCATTAATTAATAATTTACATAAGTCTTAAGTGTACCATTCAATAATATATCATATGTATATTGCACTGTGTGTTCACCCCACAAAGTCAAATCTCCTTCCATCACTACTTTTTTGACCCCCTGTCCCCTGATCTACCTCCACCCTCCTCTGCCTTTGGTAAGCACTAAACTGTTGTCTGTGTCCATGAGTCTCTGTTTTATATTGATCATTTGTTGCCTTCAGTTCTATATCACACATTGGAGTAAAATCATATGGTTCTCAAATTTTTTCAGGCTTATTTTGCTTAGCATGATAAATCAAGATCAATTCATGTTCCTGTAAATGACAGTATTTTTAAATTAAGTTTATTGGGTAACATTGGTTTATACAATTATATAATTTTCAGGTGTACATTATAATTTGACATCTGTATATTCTATTGTTTGTTTACCACCCAAAGTCCAGTTTCCTTCAGCTACCATGTATTTGATCCTGTTTACCCACTTCACTCTCCCACTACCCTCCCCCCATATTTGCCCTTTTTGACTCCATCTAACTCTTCCCTCCTTCCCCACCCCCTAGCATCTGGTAACCACTAGTCTATAGGCCATGTCCCTGAGTCCCTGTTTGTCCTGTTCATTTGCTGCTTTTAGATTTATATCCTACATATAAGCAATACCACGTGATTTACAACTTTTTCTGTCCAGCTTACTTTGCTTAGCATGATCATCAAAAACAGCAGTATTTCATCTCCTCTTATGGCTGAGTTATACTACATCGTATATATGTACCACAGCTTCTTTAGCCAATCATCTGTTGTAGGACACTTTGGTTGCTTCCATGTCCTGGCTATTGTGAATAATGCTGCTATGAACATCTTTTTGAATATGAGTTTTCAAGTCTTTGGGGTAAACACTTAGTAGAGGGATTACCAGATCATATTGTAAATCAATTCTGATTTTTTTGAGGAACCTCCATACTGTTTTCAATAGTAGCTATACCAGTGCAGTCCCACCAGCAGTATAAAAGGGATTCTTTGTCTCTACATCCTCTCTAATTTTTGTTATTGTCCTGTTGATTATAGCTTTTCTAACAGGTGTGAAATGATAGCTCATTGTGGTTTTGATTTGCATTTCCCTAATAGCTAGCAATGTTGAGCATCATTTCAAATATTTGTTGTCATTTGAATGTTCTCTAGAGAGAGGTGTCTGTTTAGGTCTTCTGCTCATTTTTTGATTGGATCATTTCCTTTTTTGTTGTTATTGAGTTGTAGGAGTTGTTTGTATAGTTTGTATATTAAGCCTTTATTGGAGGTGTTGCTTGCAAATGTATTCTCTCATTCAGATGTTGTCTCTTTACTTTATTGACAATTTCTTTGCTGGGCAGAAACTTTTTAGTTTGATGTAATCCCATTCATTTCTTTCAGCTTTTACTTCCCTTGCTTTTGAGTTCAAATTCATAAAAATCTTCTTTATGTCCAGGGTCCTTGAGTTTAGTTCCTATGTTTCTATGTGTTTTATTGATTCCAGTCTTATGTTCAGATCCTTAATCCATTTTGAGTTAATTTTGAAGCCTAGTTTCATTTTTATGCAGGTTGCTTTTCAGTTTTCACAGCACCACTTATTAAAGAGGCTTTCCTTTCTCCTCTGTATGTTTTTGGCTATTTTGTCAAAAATTATTTACTCATATAAATATGGGTTTACTTATGAACTCTTGAATCTGTTCCACTAGTCCCTCTGTCTGTTTTCCTGCCAATACCATGCTGATTTATTTACTGTCACTTTGTAGTATAATTTGAAATCAAGCAAAATGATGCCTCCAGCCTTGTTCATTTTTCTCAGGGTGGCTTTGGCATTTCAGGGTCTTTTGTGCTTCCATACACATCTGATAAATTTTAGCTCTATTTCTTTAAAAAATTCCATTGGGATTTTAATGGAGATTGCATTAAATCTGCATGATGCTTTAGGTAATATGGTCATTTTAACTACATTGTTTCTCCCAATCCAAAAACATAGACTATCTTTTCATTTCTTTGTATCTACTTCAATTTCTTTTAACAGAGTCTTGTAGTTTTCATTATATAGGTCCTTCACATGTTTGTTAAATTTATTCTTAGGTATTTTGTTCATTTTCTGCAATTGCAAATGGAATTATGTTTTCCACTTCTTTTTCTAACACTTCATTATTAGAGTATAGGAACACTATGGATTTTTGAATGTTTATTTTGAATCCAGAGAATGTAATGTATTTGCTTATTGATTCTAGTAGTGTTCTTGTGGAGTCATTAGGGTTTTCTAAGTAGAGAATCATGCCATTCTCAAATAGTAACAGTTTGACTTTTTTGTTTTATATTTGGATGCTTTTTATATCTTTTTCTTCTCTGATTGTACTTGCTAGGGGCTGCAATATTATATTGAATAAGAGTGGTAATAGAGAAAAGCCTTGCCTTGTGCCAGATCTTACAGGGAAAGTTTTTAGTTTTTTATCCATAAGTATAATAATGGCTTAGGTTTTCTCATACATGTCCTTTATCATGTTAAGATACTTTCCTTCTGATTGCGTTAAGTATTTCTATAATAAATGGATGCAGTATCTTGTCAAAGGCTTTTTCTGCATCTATTGATATAATCAGATGACCTTATTTTTTTAATTTAATTATGAGCTGAATCACATTAATTGATATGCATATGCTGAACCATTCCTGTGCCCCTGGAGTGAAGCCTACTTGATCATGGTGTATAATCTTTCTAATATGTTGCTGTATTTGGTTCCCTAGTATCATATTTAGGAGTTTTGCATCTGTGTTCATGAGAGATTCCAGTCTCTAGTATTCTTTTGTGTGTGTTTTCATTACCAAGTTTTGGTATCAATATTTGGTAATATTAGCCTAATAAAGATTTGGGAAGTACTGCCTCCTCTCCAATTTTTTGGAAGAGTTTGAGGAGAATGGGCATTAAATTTTCTTTGAATGTTGGGTAGAATTCGCTGGTGAAGCCCTCTGTCCATGGACTTTTACTTTTCGGTAGGTTTTTGATGAATGTTTTAATTTTCATACTACTAATTGGTCTATTTAGATTTTCTACTTCTTCTTGATTCAATGTAGGAAGACCGTATATTTTTTAAGTACTAGTCCATTTCTTCTGGATTATTAAATTTGTTATTATATACTTTTTCATAGTATTCTTGAATGATCCTTTGTATTTCTGTGATGTCAGTCATAATTTCCCCTCTTTTGTCCATGATTTTATTTATTTGTGTTCTTTCTTTTTTTTCTTTAGTGAGTCTAACCAAGGATTTGTCAGTTTTATTAATCTTCTCAAAAAAAACCAGCTCTTTGTTGTATTAATTTTTTTCTATAATTTTTGTTTTGTTTTCAATTTCATTTATTTATGCTCTAATTTTGATCATTTATTCCCTATGCCATTTGCTGATTTTATGCCACATTTGTTCTTCCTTTTCTAGTTTTATAAGATGAAGTGTTAAGTTATTTATTTGGCCTCATTCTTGTTTTTGGAGGTAGGCTTGTAATGATATGAACTTTCCTCTTATGACAGCTTTTCCTGTGTCCCAAAAGTTTTGATATGTACTATCATTATCACTCATTTCTATGTTGTTCTTGATCTCTCTTTTTATTTCTTCTCTGATCCAGTCATTTTTCAGTAGCATGTTGTTTAATCTCCATGTATATATGGTTCTTCCTGATTTCTTTTTGCTGTTGATTGCCAGCTCCACAGCATTATGATCAGAGAATATTATTGTTATGATTCCAATTCTCTTCTATTTGTTGAGACTATCTCTTTGTCCCAAGATATGGTTGATTCTTGAAAATATTCCATGTGCACTAGAGAAGAATGCACAAACAGATATTTGGGGAAGGAAGGCTCTGTATATGTCAATTAGGCTAATGTGTCATTTAAGGTGTTTCCTTATAGGTGTTCTATTCGAATGATCTTTCCATAGTTGACAGTGAGGTATTTAGGTCCCCTACTATGACAGTGTTTTGGTCTGTTTCTCCCTTTAGTTGTGTTAGTAATTGCTTTATATATTTTGGGGCTTGCTAATTGGGAGTATAGCTGTTAATAAGTGTTATGTCTTCTTGGTGCATGATTTCCTTTATCATTATGAAGTGTCCCACTGTATCTTTCTTTACCTTTTTTACTTCGAAGTCTATTTTTGTTGATATCAGCATCGCTACTGCTTTTCTCTGAATGCCATTTGCTTGAAATATCATTTTTCACCCTTTTACTTTGAGTCTATATTTGTCTTTAGAGCTGAGCTGTCTCCTGGAGGCAGCATGTGTTTTTTTTTTTTTTTTATCCAGTTTGCAACTCTGTGCCATTTTATTGGCGAGTCAATTCATTTACATTTAGAGTGATTATTGAAATATGAGGTCTTCTTATAGCAATTTTATATTTTGCTTTCTGGTAGCTCGGTGTTTCCATTGCTTCCTTGTCCTTGTGTTTCTGTTTTCTTTATCTTGGTTAGCTTTTGTTGGTTTTCCCTCTGGTTCTTCTTGTTTTATGTTATATAATTCAGTTCTGAATCTTTGGTGTGTGGTTACCATTACATATATGTAAAGGAGATTATATCTCTATCTATTTATATCTATACCTATCTATCTATGTCTATGTCTATGTCTAGGTCTAGGTCTAGGTCTATGTCTATCTCTATCTATCTCTATCTCTCTATCTCTATCTCTATATCTCTATCTCTATGTCTATCTCTATCTCTCTTTCTCTATCTATCTCTATCTCTATCTATCTCTATCTCTATCTCTATAATCTCTATCTCATCTCTATCTCTATCTCTATTTCTATCTCTATCTCTATCTATCATCTCTGTCTCTGTCTCTGTCTCTGTCTATGTCTATGTCTATCTCTATCATCTATCTCTATCTCTATCTCTCTCTCTATCTCTATCTCTCTCTATTTCTATATCTCTATATCTCTATCTATATCATCTATCTATCTAAATATACATATACACATACACATACACATACATATACATATACATATACATATACATATACATATACATATACACACTGTTGTCCATTTTCTTTTGTGTGTGCATTATCTTCATTCCCCTTTGCAAATTTAGATGTTTGAATTCTCCCTTTTTCAGTCATTGTTGCCTCAATTTGTCCCTATGTATGCTGAATGTTCATTGCTATCTTACCATAGCAATTCTCTTCTTATTATTTAAACTTATAATCTCCTGTCCTTAGTAAGGATTGCTCTCTGCTGGTTCTATTTGCCTGATAGTTATTTTACTCCTAACTATGTTTTTTTTTGTTTGTTTTTTATTTATTTATTTTATTTTATTATTTTTTTTGTCATTTTGTTTTAGGTGAGCTGGCCTCTTTCAATATTTTTTGTAGTACAGGCCTCATAGCAGTGGAGAACTTCAATATTTGAATGTCTGGAAAGGTCTTAATTTCTCCATTATATCTAAAAGAGAAGTAGCTGGAGCTCATTATTCTAGGCTGGTAGTTCCTTTCACTTAATAGACTAAATATATAATTTGATTCCTTAGGCTTGTAAGATCTGTGCTGAGAAGTCTGAGAATAATCTATGGATTTTTCTTTATAAGTTACTGTTTTCTTGTTTCTGGCTACCCTGAGAATTCTGTATTTGTTGTTGATTTTCAATAATTTGAATACAATGTGTTTTGAGGAAGGCCTTTTTGGGTTGAGATAATTGGTTGTTCTGTTGACTTCTTGAATTCCAAACTAGAGCTCATTCCTTAGATTTGGGAAATTCTCGTCAACTATTTGTCTGAAAATGCTTTCTAGTCCTGCTCCTTTTCCTCACCTTCAATAATGCACATTATTCTTATATTTTCTCTCTTGATGGTATCAGCTAGTTCTTGAATTTCTCTTTCATTATTTTTCATTCTTTGGTTTCTCTCTTCTTTCTTCTGATTTATTTCTAGCATTTTGTCTTTGATATCACTGATCCTTTCCTCCATTTGGTCAGCTCTATTTTCCAAGCTTGCTGTTTTATTTTCCAACACTTGCAGCGTGTTCTTCATCTCCAGAAGATCTATTTGGTTCCTTTTGAGGTTTTAATCTCCTTGCTCTGCTCATCTAGTTGTTTCTTCTATTCCTGAAATGGTTGACATGAATCATTTGGATCTCACTGAGTTTTTTCAGAAGTACCATTCTGAATTTTCTGTCATTTAAGTCTCATTTTTCTATGTTTGTAAGCTAATTTTCTGGAGATGTTTCTTTTCCTTTCTGAGATGCCTTGTCATATTGTTTTTTAATAATGTTTAATGGACTATTTTTTCACCTGGTCATTAATGAAAGAGTATTCTGCATTTTTTCTAGAAAGAAGTTTTATTATGCAAGGGTCTTTCTTTAACTTGCTTCAAAGAAAGTGTTTTGTTTTTTTTTTTTTTGTTTTTTTTTTTTTTTTTGGTTTTCTGTAGGTGGCATCTAAGCCTCTTTGATCCCTGCTTTATATAAAGCCTTAGTAATGTCTTTATATAATGCCTTCTTTTTTTCCTTGTGGATATTTAATCATGCTTGTTGCCCTCAGTTTCAATCCCTCTCAGTATCAGCAACAGTTTCAGTAGCATTTGCTCAGATTCCTCTAGGGCTTCATGTGTTTAGCCTCAGATGTTCTCGTGGGAGGGGCCCTCTGGGTTGAGTTTTGGGGATATGGCTCATCCTCAGTTTTGCAACAGAGGCCAGTACAGATCAACTGTTGTTTCTCTGCTGTCCTTCTTCTCTCCTTTCTGCCCTGATTACTGCGATCTGCCTCTGGCTGCATGAAACTCATAAACTCTCAAAGGTAGGGTGATTCATGGAAGTCACTGTACCTTCTCTTGGTCTACCATATGATCTAGCAATCTCTTCTCCTCCTCCTACAGAAAGCTCCTGTGGCTGAGAGAGGCAACTTCTTTATTTCTTCCTGTCCACCAACTGACACTCAGGGTTCTGACCTGTGGTAGCTCTATTATGCACAGATCCCATGCTCAGATGTGCTGATGTGGAGTTTGGGTATTTTTTTTTTTTGAGTCTTATATGGTCAGCTTATTGTTGTTTCAGGGGGAGATCTGCGGACATCTCTCACTCCACCATGTTTCAAAAAATGTGTAAATGATGGTATTTTATCTATTCTTGTGGCTGAATAATATTTCATTGCATATATGTACCACATCATCTCTATCTAGTCATCTGTGGAAGAGCACTTAGGTCATTTCCAAGTCTTGGCCATGGTCAATAGTGATGTTATGAATATTAGGGTGCATTTGTTTTTACCGGCAACAGTTTTCAAGTTTTGGGGTACATATCCAGAAGAGAAATTGCTTTCAAAACAGCTGCTCAAATATCAAATTTTATTTATTCTAAAATCTTACATTATTGAAAATATTATTTTCTTGACATTTTCTAAATTTCTCTATATTATTTACTACTATTCACTAAGTACACAGTTATACTCTGCTCACACATATTAATTGTATGCATTTTATTCAATTTACCAACACAGCTATTTAAAAAGGGATGAATTTTATTAGAGAAATCATTTAAAATATATGTAGTTATATATTCACACGCATATGCTAATTTTTAAAAATTTGGTAAGTTATATTATATTAATTATATTATGTTATGTTATATATTGTATTATATTGTATTGTATTAATTATATTAATTATATTATATTATATTATATTATAAATTATATTATATTATATATTATTATTTAAAAAAATTTGTGAACATTTGACAGTGTAGTTCCTGTCAGGGTTTGCACCTTCTTTAGGTGAGACATGACCATCCAAATCTGCTCCCTGGAGTTAGCACCACAGAGTTAGTCATCAGAAGATGGGAAGGGTCCTTCCAGCAGTGCTGGAGGCAATCTTTAGTGAAGAGAATTTTCCAGCAAAAAAAATCTTTACATGGTAGAGTGTGAACATCCAAGTTTTCCTATCCTTGCAGTATACTGTGGAAAGGTAGTTCCACCAATGGTGATTCGTTTCAATAGAAGCAAATACTCTTTATAACGTTGAAGTGCATCTCCCTTTATTAACTGTGGATTAAAGAAGCAGGAGCCAAATGTGTAGGGACATCCTGGAATTATATCGCGTGGTGAAAGCTACTGAGCCCCAAAGCTGCAGACCTGAAAATTCAGAGTAATAAAAAAAAAGATTTTGGCCAAAGTACATGAAGAGATTCTACAGTTTTTTTTCAGCTGAACCTTAGCAATGCCACTAGTATGTCCAATTTAACCTAAAGACCAAGGTAGTAGGAACAGTGCAGATGTTGCAGAACTGGCCAAATAGCACCAACTGGTTGGATAATATGACTTGTGCTCATTGTGGAGTTTGAAAGAAGTTCCCAAAATGGGAATGCTGTTGTCTTGCAGGCCTTTAATAACTCAGAGGCAGCAGCTAGCCTGTGAGGGAAAGCTTCAGTCTAGTGAGAAAACAAACAGACCATGACTAAAACATATTTAGACCATGATATGGCAGAAGCTATATAAATCCTATTTGTCAAACGTCAAATAATCTTTTAGACAACTGAAAATATCCAGGTGCTTTGTGTATAGGCTTCCCTGGCTCATACCTTGGACAGTTGGGAAACATAAGGTTGTCGTTTTTTGCATTCTTGGTCATATGTTCCCACCAATATTGATTCTTGAGTGTTGTCATTTTGTCAGTGGACCAATGGTTTAATGTTGTGCAGTAGTGAGGTTTGGATATTCAGTTCTGGTAAAACAGGGTTGTTATTTCATCCTAACCAGAGCTTTCTCTTCTCATCAAACTAACAATTGTTGGATTTCCATTTTGTTCTTCTCTTTCTGAAGTCAATATTAGAGAATCCATGTCCAGTTTTTATGTTATCAGATGAAGATATGTCTCTTTGGACCATAACAGAGGTTTAACAGCTGCTGATGCCTTTCGAGGAGACGTTATTCACAGAAATGTCAGCAAGATCATTTCCTTTAGCATCCAGGCAGATTTAAAATGTCCTTTAATCTTAAGAAAAACTAAAGCATCAGGTAAAAATATAGCATCCAGTAAATCTTGAACTAGTAGACCATGTTTAATTTTATCTCCTTTGAAAGTAAGAAAACTATGTTACTTCCATAACATTGTTTTCCTCTAACCAGTGTTGTTGGTGATGAGCTAAAAAGGGCCTATCCACTGTCAGTATAAATGCGAATAGCTTCACCCTTGGCTAAAATGCCAGCCAGAGGGTGGCATACAATTCAACCTCTTTCTCTGGAGTGGCCAAAGGCAAGGATGCTGCCTCGGTGACTTCAGAAAGGTTTGCAAAGGCATAACTGGTGCTGTACTTACCACCTTCACTTTTAAGCCTGAGCCATCCACGAACCATTAAAATTAGTGTTACCCAGAGAAGTCACCTGCAAATACTCACAACAGGTGATCCTTGAGTCAAGCCATCATGTGGGACTTCATCAGTCTCAGAAGTGAGAAGAGTGGCAGCTTAAGGTTATTACAGTTTGTAAGAGTTATGTGAGATTTGGTTAACTGAGAAGCAAGTTGTAATAGGTGAGGTGATGGACTGACGATGCTGGCCATAATAAGAATTCAGAAAGGCTTCTACTGCACCATACACAGATGGTTAGAGGGGACCTCACAACCGTCTCTTCTGTGGTCTTGACCAAGAGGAAAGTGACAGGTGTGGATCTAAGGTGAGGGAGGACCCCATGCCACAGGATTTGCTGTTGACCAAAGTGTCCTAGGGTCACAGTCGGTCCCCATGTTTTGAGTGAGTAACCCAAGTGTTTTCCTTTCCTTTTGATATACAAAGGACAACAAGAGAATCAAAAAGGAGTTGGCTTGCCCAAGAACATGTGGGTTTATTAAACTCTTTTTTAAGACTTTAAACACCATGTCATCTTGTTCTTCCAATCAAATTGGGTTAGAATTGTCATTTTTTAGTAATACATATAGATATTTGCCATTAGGAAGAGATTTTGGATCCAATTTCAGCAATAGTTGACTTTTCCAAAGAAATCTCATAACTGGCACTTAGTTTTAGGCCATGAGAAACTTAAGATCTCATGAAGCCCATGTGGATCTATGTGTAGTCTTTGTTCTGATGTGATGTTCCAAATGTGAGACCAAATGTGTGGACACGTTGTTTCCCTTCCCAGTTAAAGGCGAAAAGGTACTGACTAGCTTCATCAGCTGGAATATCAAAGAATGCAGTGCATGAATCTTATCACAAGGAATATGCTTCTATTTGGGAGGGATACTGGTGGGGTAGGAGGGTTTCAAGGAAAATGATGCAGATTGTTGGTCAAAGGACATGTGTGAATCTTCGCTCTCATCCCTTTGGCTTTCTCAGAGATAAAATAAGAGTGTTACAGCCCAAGGAATAATAAGGCCCTGAGTTATGTCATCTTCTATTATGTGTTTTAAACCTTGAAGGGCCTGTTTATTTAGAGGAATTGTTGAATTCTAGAACAGGTTTTAATAATCAAGTTGAATTTTAATAAAATGTATAATGTCATTCAGCCAATATCAGTTGGAGAATTTACCCAGAAAGAAGATGATGGTTGGTCTAATAGGGACAGTGGATCAGTGCTCCCAGATTCAGTTCCTGAACTGTCAAAAATGAAACACATTAAAAACGTTGAAAGGTTATTTAATACACCCAATTGATAATTCTGACAATTGTGATCAAACTATAACATTATTTCTCCCTTTCAAAAAGAAAATATTCCAGTGTGACACTTCTCTGGTAAGTCTCAGCCTTGTAAATAAAAAGAGGCAGAGGAACCAAGGGTAAAACAATGTGTATCTTAAGAAGCCTGAGCCAAAAGGCTTAGGTTCAGACACAGCCTATTGAGTGCATCTGATATCCTTGCCTTTGAATTATGTTTCTGAGGCAGAGGCAAGTTAAAACAGTGGGGTGGATCACTAAGAGTGCAGCACCACTGTAAATAAAAATAGAAAAATCTTCCTTATGATTTTGATGGGAAGTTTCTCAAATCAGATGAGAGAAATGTGAAAAAATTCTTGTAGGTCCCTAAAACCTCATCACTGTGGAGTAGAAGGGCCCTGAAAGGGCTGCTTAGAAGGCTGAGAGTATCCAAAATGTTCACACTTACAGCAACCCCTTTCCAGTGTCCTTACTCTTTGTAATAATGGCTAGAGTTTAGAATCTTTCTGTTTCCAATACTGCCTCTTATTTACCAAGGCAAAAAATTAAATATTGTGACAACATTATTTCTGAGTTCTTCATCTAGAGGATGGGCTAACTGATTGTTCAAATTAACCAAATCATGGATGGCCATGGTCTCCCATTTCTTCTAGATTCTCTTACCAAGAAGGGAAAGCTCTCTGTTCAGAACATTAACAACGTATTAAAAGTTCCTCAAGTGAAAGGACCATTTAGATGTTCAGCTTTAAGGTGTCTTAGGGATTTTCATTTTTATTTTTAACATCATAAGTGACCAGGAAGAATAAAAGAGGAAGACATCTGTCAGAGACCAAGTCCTTCTCCTACATCTATGTCTACTGAGGCTTATGCACTGCCAGCAAGGGGCCTCAGGTCTGGGAATGATTTAGGACTAAACTACCACTGCCCCAGGGCTGGTCGAAGCTGCTTTTAGTCACTAAGTTGTTTCTCCCACATTCCTCCAGTTTCAGGACAGGTAGCCAATAACCACAGATAGTTTTCTATCTCTTATCAGGTAGCTTCAAACTTGAACACTGCGACTGAACTTGGCCTACAATGGAACCCCTCCCAAGATGTCCAAGAGACAACACACCCTGTGGCTGGCTTCAGACCACAACAGAGAGAAACCTGGTTAGTGTCACAAGACAAAACAAAACAAAACAAAACAAAACAAAACAAAACAAAACAAAACAAAAACACTCAATGAGTGGTCTCAACAAGCAGAAAAAGCCTTTGAGACAAATCACACTCTGTGGGCTAAACCGAAACACAACTTCTCTTGCCATGTGGACATGGTCAATCCTCAAAGCTAATCAGCCCGAAAGTCAATGCCATCTACTCATGTGACAAAAGCACTCAAGGCTTAACTACAACAGGAGGTAACAAATGACCAAACAAAAGATACTCCTGAAGCCTTGGGCACTGTTGGTCAAGGAGATACTGACACTGGACCACACAGGACACTTATGACAGAAGGCCACAAGGCCAAGACTGAGAGACATAACATATCTACATAAAACATAGAAAGAAACACAGAGAGGCAGACAAAAGGGGTGGAAAAACACTAAGAAATGTGTTCCAAATAAAAGACCAGGAGAAAACTCAAGGAAAAATAAGTAAATGAAGTGAGGGCAAGCAAATTGACAAGCAGAGTGCTCAAAACATTGGTTATAAGCATGCTTATTGAACTTAGGAAAAAATAGAGATCTCAGTATAAACTTCAACACAGAGAGAGTCAGCATAAAAGACATAGAAACAATGAAAAATGTTGGAAATGAAGACCAAATGGAAGAGTAAAATGAGTGAAGAATAAATAAATAAAATTAAAATAATATAAGAGACTTCTAGGAAAACTTCAAGTGTACCAAAATTTATATCATAGAATTTTCAAAAAAATAAAGAGAGCAAGAGACTGAAGACGTGTTTGAGAAAATAATGATGAAAAGCATCTCTAACCTTGTGAAATGAATAAAATAAAAGGTCAGGAAGCACAGAGAGCCTTAAACAAGATAAACCCAAAGAGGTCTAGGTCAAGACACATCACCATTAAAATGAAAAAGATGATAAACAGAGAAAAATCCTAAAAGCAGCAAGAGAAAAGCAACTGGCTACTGACAAGGGAGTGCCTATAAGACTGTCAGCTGATTGCTCAACAGAAATTATGCAAGTCAGAAGGGATTGGCATTAAATAAGCAAAGTGAATGAAAGCAAAAACCCATAACCAAGACTATGATACCTAGCAAAGCTGTCATTTAGAATCAAAGGACAGATAGGGAGGTTCCAAAACAAGAAAAAGAAAAAAAAATGAATTCCAAGGCAATATAGAAGAAGGGTTGAAGTGACCTTTTTAGAAGAAGAGAAAGAAAGAAAATTATCGTAATCGTGAATAATAAAATGGCAATAATCAACTTAAATGTAAATAGACTAAATCCAATCAAGGCATAAGTTTACTGGATGATAAAAAATACAAGACGCATACCTATGCTTTTACAAAATACCCACTTCAGATGAAAAAAAAAAACAAAAACCCAAATACCGAATGTAAAGGTATATCATGTAAAAGCAAATTAAAAAAAAAAAAAAGCCAAAATAACACTACAAATATTAGACAAAATACTCTTTATAAGAAAAGCTATAAAAAGAGACAAAAATCATTACATAATAATAAAGAGGTTAATCTAGCAAGAAGCTATAACCCTAGTAAACACTTATACACCCAAAATAGGAGCACCTAAATATATAAAGCTAATATTGATAGACATAAAGAAAGAGAAGACAGTAATCCAGTCCTCGTAGGTAATTTTACATCCCAATGACATCAATGGACAGATATTCCAGCCAGAAAATCAATAAGAAAACTGAGCTCTTCAAAGGTACATGAAAACAGAGAAATTTAATTGGTGTGTTTAGAATGTTTTACTTCAAAGCAGCCAAATATTTTTTTTTCTCAAGTGCATATGAAACATTTTCCAAGGTAGACCTCATGGTAGGCCACAAAACAAGTCCCATTAAATTTAAGAAAATCAAAATCATATGAAGCCTTTTTCTGGCCACAATGGTACAAAACTAGAAATCAATAACAAGGAAAAACTAAAAAACACATACACAAATGGAAGCTAAATAACAAGCTACTAAACAATTGATGGGATAACAGAGAAATCTGAAAAGACATCAAAGATGCTTTGAGACAAATTAAAATGATAAAAAAAAAAGACACAAAACTTCAACAGAATATAGCAAATGCAATCCTAAGAGGAAAACTCGTAACAATGCAGGCCCACCTCAAGGAAGAAGAAAAGTCTCAAATCAACAATCTGAACTTACAGCTAAAGGACTTAGAAAAGGAACTGTAAACAAACCCAAAGTGATTAGAAGAAAAAAAAAAAAAGATTAGAGGGGAAATAAACAATATAGAGTCTAAAAACACACTACAAAATATCAAAGAAACAAAGAGTTGATTCTTGGAAAAGACAAACAAAATTGATAAACATTTAACTAGACTCATTAAGAGTAAAAGAGAAAGAGGACCCTGATAAGTAAGTCAGAAGTGAAAGAAAGAAGTGACTACAGACACCACAGAAATACAAAGTGGTCTAAGAAAACACTTTGAGCAAGAAAACTCTATTAAAATGAACAATTCAGAAGTTATGGATAAATTCCTACAGACATACAATTATCCAAGACTGAGTCAAAAAGAAAGAGAAAACCTGAACTGAAGTCAAATCAGTTACCAAAGAGCTCTCAGAAAACAAAAGTATTGGACTGAATGGCTTCACAGGTAAATTTTACCAAATATTTAAAAAATAATTAACATTTTTTTTTCTTTTTAGTTAACCTATTACAAGTGGAGAGAAGACCCCAATGTCATTTTATGAGGCAACCATCACCTTTATTTCAAAACCAGAAAATACAGAAAGAAAAAAGTATAGGTTTATAGCCTATAAATACAAAAATTCTTAACAAAATATTTGCAAATTATATTCAGCAATACGTTAAGATCATACACCATGACAAGGAAGGTTTAGGTCTGGGATGCAAGAATGGTTCAATAACCACAAATCAATTAATCTGGTACACCACATTAACAAATTGAAAGATAAACATGATGTGATCAATTGCTGCAGAAAAAGTGTTTGGCAACATACAACATTAAATTATGATAAAAGCTCTCAGCAAAGTGTGAATAGAAGAAACGCATCATAGTAAAGGGCATGTGAGAAAAACACAGCTAACATTGTTCTTGATGAGGAAATGCTAATAATATTTTCCTTAAGATGAGAAAAAACATGAGGATTTCCAGTTTCACCAATTTTATCCAACACAGTATTGGAAGTCCAAGCTATAGCAGTCAGACAAAAAGAAACAAAAGGCAACCGAATTGCAAAAGAAGAATTAAAATTGTCTTTTAAGATGACATGTTACTATATATAAAGAACCCTAAAGATTTAATGATGATAAATTAATTCAGTACAGTAAAAGGATACAAAATTAATAATCAGAAATAGGTTGCATATCTATATATAAATAATGACTATGAATGAGAAATTAAGAAAACAAGCCTAATTACAATTGTATCAATAAGAATATACCACTTAGGAATAAATGTAACCAAATGGGTAAAAAACTTGTGCTTGAAAACTTATAGGTCATTTAAAAAATTGAGGAAGAAACAAATAAATGATGGTATAGATCATGCTTAGGACGAATAAACACCACTAAAATGTCAATACTACACATAGTGATCTGTAGATTTGGTGCAATCCTTATCAAAATACCAGTGTCATTTTTTAGAGACCTAGAACAAATAAACCAAAAATTTATATGGAACTATAAAAGATCCCAAATAGTCATGACAATGTTGAGAAAGAGAACAATGCTGAAAGTATATGTTACCTAATATCAAACTATACTACAAGGCTATAGTAAACAAATCAAGAGTGTACTGGCATAAAAGCAGGAACATAGATGAATGGAACAGAGTAGAGAGTCCAGAAATAATCTACACCTCTATAGTCTTGACACAAAGGTGTCAAGAATATACAATGAAGTAAAGCCAGTATACTCAATAATTGATGTTGAGAAAATTTGACATAAATGCAAAAATATGAAATTGGACTACCTTTGTACACTGTCTACTAGAATAAACTGAAAATAGATTAAAGACTTAAATGTAAGACCCAAAACCAAAACTCCTAGAAAAAAAATAGGCAGTAAATTCTTTGGCATTGATCCTCATAATATTCTTTTTAAATATATCTCCTCATGTAAGAAAAACAAAAGAAAAAATAAACAAGTGGGATGATGTCAATCTAAAAAGTTTTTGCACAGCAAAAGAAACCATCAGCAAAAATTTTTTAAAAATCTATTAAAAGGTAGAAGATATTGGCCAATATACATCTGATAAGAGATTAAAATCCTAAATGTATAAAGAACTCATTCTACTCACAACAGAAAAATAAACGATGCTCATGATAACTCATCATCTGAGAGATATAGATTAAAATCACAATGAGATATCATCTCACACCTGTCAGAATGGTTATCATCCAGATACCGAGAAACAAAGATTTTTGGCGAGGATGTGGAGTAAAGGGAATCTCGTGTATGGTGGGATTGTAAATTGGTTCAGCCACTGCAGCAAATATTATGGAGGTTTCTCAAAAATTAAAAAAAAAAAAAAACAAACAACTACTGTTTGACCCAGCCATTGCACTTGTGTGTATTTATCCAAAGAAAACAAAAATGCTAGTTTGTATAGATCACTGTGTTTACAACTATGTCCCAGCCCGCGCGACGATCAACCAAGACCCTAGAAACCAAGAAAAGAAGGAGGACAAGAGACGCAAAGAATGGAAACAAGACAGGCTTTCTGAACAAGTCTCATTTATTGAGGGCTCAAGCAGTTACTTATATAGGTTCCAACATGGGGGAAGGTTTTTTTCCTGGAAGGCAGGGTTGCCATGGTGACCTAGCTGTAAGTTGACTCTTCTCCTTATCTTGCCAGATAGCAGCTGTAAAGACTCTTCTCTTTATCTATACTTTCTGGGCAGCAGCTGTAAAGGCTCTTGCCGGACAGCAGCTTCAAAGGGTAGAAGTACAAAGGTAAGATTAGAAGCAGGCCCTGGGCTGAGCTCTGGGAAACAACTCACATCTTTGCTCTCATGCCATTTGTTATTCTTCTGTCCATAAGCTTTTTCTTATGAACGGCTCCTCACACAGCTACACTATTCATAGTTACTAAGCCATAGAAGCAACCTAAGTGCCCATGAAGAGATGATTGGATAAAAAAATTATGGTACATATATACAATGGAATAATACTCAGCCATAAAAATAAAATCTTGTCATTTGTGATAACATGTTGGACCTAGAGTATACTATGCTGAGTCAGACAGAGAAACATAAGTACCATATGATTTCACTTATACACAGAAACTAAGGAACAAAAGAATGAACAAACTGAAATAAAAACCAGACTCATAGATACAGAGGACAATGCAGTGATTGCTAGAGGATGGTGTGTGGGGCACAGTGTGAATAAGTTGAAGGGATGAAGATGTATAAACTAGTGGTTACAAAACAGTCAGGTGATACAGAGTACAGCATAGGGAATATGATCTATATTATTTAATACTTGTGTGTAGTGACAAATGAGTGATTGAGTAATTGAGGGTTCACTTGATAAATAATAAATATTTCTAACCATCGTACTGAATACTTGCAGCCAATATAAAATAAAATAAAAAAATAAAACAAAATATATAAAAACTCATACAACTTAACACTAATAAAGCATAAAACCTAATTAGTAAATGAGCAGTGTGGTTTTTAATAAGCATCTCTCCAAAGAGAACATACAGATGGCCAACATACAGATCACCATATAAAATGTTGCTCAAGGTCTCTAATCCTTGAGACACAAATTAAAACCTCAATCACATATTACCTTACACTTGTAATAAATGTTGTCATCAATAAATCAGAAAGTGAGAAGTGTTTGAGAGAATGTGAATAAATACAATTCTGACATACTATTGGTGAGATTGCAAATTGCTGCTGCTACTATGGGAAGTTTGGAGGTTCCTCAAAAAATTTTTTAAAAAACTACTAAACACACCACAATTATACTACTGGATATTTATCTAAAACAAAACAAAACGCAATTCTTGAAGATCTATACACCCTTATGTCCAAGGCAGTGCTATTGACAAAAGCTGGAATATGGAAGCAACCTAAGTGCCCATCAATAGATGGTTAGATTAGCAAGTCATGGTACATATACAGATTGAAATGTTACTCAGCCATAAAAAATAGAATGTTACCATTTGTGACAACATGTTAGACCTAGAGTGTAGTAGTCTAAGTGACATAAATCAGAAGGAGAAACCCAATATCATATGATTTCACTAGTACGTGGAATTAAAAAAAAATAAACAAAATGGAAACAGACTCATAGATATGAGAACAAACTGGTGATTGCAAGGTGGAAAGGAGGTTTGGGGAAAAGGTGAAAAAGGGAAAGAGATTAAAAAGTTCAATTTGGCAGTTACAAAATAGTTACAAGTTTTAGAGTACAGATGGCATGGATAATATAGTCAATAATATTGTAATCACTATGCATGGGTCCAGGTGAGTACTAGATTATCTAGTGGTATCATTTCTTATATTATATAAATGTCTAACCACTAAACTATTTACCTAAAACTAACATAAAATAATTTTGAATGTCAACTCTAATTAAAACTAAAATGTAAAAAATAAAGTAATGATTGATTTAAAAAATATATTAGTGCCAATGCTGAACCACAGACCACTCAGCAAAAAGCTTAAGACACACAGAGGCCATCCACCATCTTCCTGTGGCCTGTGGAAATTTGATAGTTTTTTTTTTTTTTTTTCAGAAAGACTGCATCACTGGTGAATGCTGGCTACCTGCTGCTGAACTGTCTGCTGGGGGCATGAGAGTTGGCTATATTAGGGTCTCAGTTAGTCATCAGGATGGGTGACTTGTATTCACCAGACCCATGCAGATTCATATTTGACCATGTCGCAGAAGAGGGACACTGGCAGCTGTTCCTCCATCCCTTTCCCTGAAGCCACACAACTCAGATACTGCCATATGGCTCTGGCAACCCCCAAGTCACCATTCCTCTACCATAGTCCAGGGTGAGTGTCTGCCCACCAGAGAGTTTGCGAGCGGGACTGTTAAGAGGAGGTCCGGTTTTCCAGCTGTCCCCCAACTCACCCAGATAGACTGAATTCATGTGGGTTTTCACATCCAAATGTTGTCAGAGCTCCTTTTCCTGGTCCTAGAGCTCTGTTTTGGGACCCCTCACTCTTCACTGGGGGATTTTTAACCATCACTTGTAGTAGCAGGGCCGACTCATTCCTGTCTCCACCAGTTTTGATGTGGCTTCTCTATATAGTTAGTTATAGGACTTTGTTCAGTTAGTCTTCAGATGGTTCGCTAGGTTGATATTCGCATAATTAGTAATAAATTATTTCTATCAATCAGGTTAATAAAATTCCCATATTTCTTGTTTACTGAGAGTTTTAAGTGTGGAGGAATGTTGGATTATGTTAAATGCTTTTTCTACATCTTTTGCTATGATTCTGTGATTTTACTACTTTAGTCTGTTGATGTGATGAATTAAATTTATTGAATTTTAAAGATTTAACCTGCTTTGCTCAGCTGGAATAAATTATACTTGATTGTGGCATATAATTAATTTATACAGTGTTGCCCCTAATTTGTTATTTATATATGATTTTTATATGTTTATATAAGATAATTATCATAATTCGGTCTTATTGTCATGACCTGTCTAATTTTGTTATTTGGGTAGTCATAGCCTTATAGAAAGAATTAGAAAGCATTCCTTTTATCCTTTGAATGGTTGTGTGCACAGTTGGTATATATTTCTTTCATTAACGTCTGATAGTATTTTTCAGTGAAGTGAAATAAGCCAGCAATTTCCATTTTGGAAGATCACTCATTACTAATTAGATTTACTTAATAGATCTAGGCCTATTAAGATGATTCACTTCTTATGTGAGTTTTGGCAAATTGTTTTTTAGAAAAAATTGACCAAATTTTTTTTCCATTATTTCAATGACATTTATCTATCTATCTATCATCTATCTATCTATCTATCTATCTATCTATCTATCTATCTATCATCTATCTATCTATCATCTATCTATCATCTATCTATCATCTATCTTTATCTATCTATCTATCTATCTATCTATCTATCTATCTATCTATCTATCTATCATCTATCTATCTATCATCATCTATCATCTATCTATCTATCTATCTATCTATCTATCATCATCTATCTATATCTATCATCTATCTATCTGTCATCTATCTATTTATATTAAATTTAGTGTAGTGATATTGGATTATACAGGTTTCAAGTGTACAATTCAATAATACATCATTATGTATATTGCATTGTGTGTTCTCCACCCAAAATCAAATCTTCTTCAGTCACCATACATTATACCCCCTTTATACATATCTGCCTTTCCCCATCTCTTTTCACTCTCCTACCCACTAAAGAGTTGTCTGTGTCTATGAGTTTCTGTTTATCCTGTTCATTTGTTGCTTTCAGTTTTATATCTCACATATGAGTGAAATTATATCATTCCCAGGTTTTACCTTCTGATTTATTTCGCTAAGCATGATAATCTCAAGATTCATTCATGTTTTCTAAATGGCAGTATCTCATCTTCTTATGGCAGACTAATATTCTATTGTATAATGTATCACATCTTATTTATCTAATCATGTATCAAAGGAACATCCACTGTTTCCATGTCTTGACCACTGTTAATAATTCTGCAATGAACATCAGGGCACATTTATCTTTCTAGATAAGCATCTTTAAAATTGGGTGGAAGATACTGAGAGGAAAAGTTGCTGGGTTACATGATAATTATATTCTTAGTTTTTCAAGGAAACTTCATACTGTTTTCCATAGTGGCTGTACCAATTTGCAGTCCCACCAACAGAATACGAGGCTTCCTTTTCCCCCACAACCTCTCCAACACATGTTATTACTTGTCCTTTTGATAATATCCATTCTAACAGGTGAGAGATGGTATATCATTGTGCTTTTGATTTTCATTTCCTATACAGAGGGTGAAGTTGAGCATCTTTTCATATGTCCTATGGACATTGTACGTCTTCTTTGGAGAAGCATCTGTTTGAGTCCCTTGCCCAACTTTTAATGGGGTTATTTGTCATTTTAATTGACCATACTTATTATGTCCTTTTATTTTTTGGCATATTAGTTATACTTTTTCAAAAATCTTTTTCTTTTTGTGATCTTTAGCATTTGCAGTATACATTTATAATTAATCCAAGTTTACTTTTAAATAACATTATATCATTTAGAAAGTAGTGTGGGTACTTTATAGAAAAAAATAATTACAATTTTTCTCTTATTTTTGATTATTGATCCAATTGTTTTCACTTACATATGAGCATATATATTTGTATATCTGATATATCCATAATCATGGATAAAATAGTACATTATTGCTATTACTATTTTGAACAATTTGTTATCTGCTGCATTGTTTAAGAAAAAGGAAAATGAAAGGTTTTATTTAACCATTCTTTTTTTAAATCATGGTTTGTAAAAATGTTTTTCAAGTTTTTAATGTATACCATTCTTTTTTTTTCTAAAGAAGGTATTTTAACACTTCTGTAAAAGTCTCTATTTTTTCTCACTTTTCAGTATTCAAAATTTTAGGCTGCTGTTTTTATTTTTTCTTCTCTCAGCCATTTAAATAATTATCTCTACTCTCTTATTCCTTGCGTGGTGTCTGAGAAGAAGTCAAATGTAATTCTGTCCAATTGGTTCTTTTTCATATTTCCTTCATTTATTTCACTTGGTTTTCACTGAGCTTCTTGGGCCTGTGGTTGGTATTTAAATATTCCTTTTTATTTTTTCTTTCTCTTTTCATCCTCTTTCTGGTATTTCCATTTTCCATGTGCCACACCTTTAGTATTTCCCACAATTGTTTGATTATTTTTAAAAGTTCGGTCTTTCTAACTTTAAAATTCTATTAATATATTTTCTAGCTCAGAAATTCTTTCCTCAGCCATGTTCGTTCTAGTAATAAATCATTCTCAGGCATTCTTCATACATGTTGCAGTTGTTTTTAAATATCTAGCATTTGTTTATTTTCTTTAAATTATTGAGGTGACATTGGTTAATAAAATCAAATAGTTCTTAAGTGTACAATTGAATAATACATCGTATGTTTATTACATTCTGTGTTCACTACTCATAGTTAAATTTTCTTCTGCCACCAAATATTTGACCCTCCTTACACCATCTACTCATTCCTTCCCCACTTTCCTCTAGCAACCTCTAATCCACGCTCTGTTTCTGTGCATCCCTCTGTCATAATTGTTTGTGACTTTTAGTTTCATATTTCATGTTAGTGAAGTCATATAGTTCTCAAATTTTTCTGCCTGACATATTTTGCTAAGCATTGTAATCTCAAAATTATACACATTGTCTCAAATGGTAGTATCTCATCTTTTCTTATGGCTGAGTAATATTTCTTTGAATACATGTACCACTTTTCTTAATCCAATCATGTTTCGATAGATATTTCAGTTGCTTTCTTGTCGTGGCTGCCATGAGTAATGCCACTATGAACATCCGAGTGCATATATTTTGAGGATAAATGTTTTCAAATTTTGGGGGTACATGCCCGAAAGAAGGATTACTAAGTCACGTGGTAATTCTATTTTTAATTTTTTGATGAACTTTCATAGTGTTTTCCAAGGTGCTGTACTAATTTACATTCCCACCAGCACTAAATGAAGGTTCCTTTTTCTTCACAACTTTTCCAACACTGTTATTTCTTGTCCTGTTGATGACAGCCATTGTAACAGGTGTGAAGTTGTATCTCAAGAGTTTCATTTGCATTATTTTAATAACTAATGAAATTGAACTTTGTCTTATACATCTTTTGGCCATTTGTGTCTTCTTGAGAGCAGTATCTGTTCAGGTCCTCTGCTCATTTTTCAATTGGGTTGTCTTTTAGTATGCTTTGTTGTTATTTGTTTGTTTGTTGATTAGCCAAATAATATGAGCTAGATAAAAATAACTGCTGTAGATAGGCCTTTAGCAATGTGAAAGTAAGGTGTATGGGGAGTGGAGTCCTTCTGTACTTCTAATATTTGGTCTCTATCTCTTAATGAGCTAGAGCCTGTGAACTGTGAACTTCACAATTTTTTTTCATTTTGTTCTCACCATCAGAAAGAACCAGAATGGCTAGAGAGAGCAGGTGTTAAGTATCTTCCTTCCAGTTTGAAAAGGTTAGAGCCAAATGAAGTTCAGGAATTCCTATTTTACCAGGTCAGACAGGCTCTGATAATGACCCATGTGTTAGGGTCTGGTTAACTAATTTTTCTTGAAGGCAGGCCTTGATTTGAAAAATAAAGTGCTCTGGGCTGTTTTTACAATGCTTATTTTATTTTATTTTATTTTATTTATTTTATTATTTTATTTTATTTTGTTATTTTATTTCATTTTAATTTTTTATCTTCCGCCTGCTAGAGCATGAGTGGATTTTTCTAGAATTAACTATTTCATTTTGGTAGTGTCACTGGGGGTAAATAACACAAAGGAGTGTCCCCACCTCCAGTTCTGGATTTCCTTGGATTTTTAACTCTGAGCTGCCCACACTGAAACTCCAGCAAATAGTCAGTTATCATTCAGAATTTCTTACCCCGCCACTGTTTCTCACTGTGGTCTGCTCTAGAGAGTCTCTGCTTTGGTAAACTATGATTCCCTATATTTGCCTGTATCGCCAATCTCAGAAGCCATGGTTTGCCAGTCTTTTATTGTCTTATGGATTTAAGAAATTACTGATATTTCAGAGTGTTTGACCTTTTGTCATTAAGACAAAGAGGGCTTTCAGGTTTTTTACAAAAGAAACTAAAAACCAGGAGTCTAGTTATTTTGTTAATTTTTAGCAGAGACAATTAATTACCTGAAAATCTAGATAGTTTTTCAATGATCTTCATATGAAAAGTTGAAAGGGTTTCTTTTTTTGTCAATATTAAAATTAAAAAACAAAACAAAACTGTGTTTGAGCTGAGCTAGCCTCAGTGTATTAGTAAGTACACTAAAGCTCTTTCTTTTGAGCACAAAACACTTCTGCATTGAAAGAGGAAGCAAGATTCTTTATCTGCTGTTGGGATGGGAGTGGGTGTTGGAGATAATTTGCGCAAAAAAAGAAAGCCGTTTTAATTAATGGCTCAGAAGAGGCAAATGAATATAGCTGTGAGAGTTCAAGTTGGAAACTCAGAGGAACTTAGCCTGTGATACCATGGAGCTGCCACCTGTGTCTCAGGACAGAATTTTCCTCCATGAGCTACCACTTTTGAGTGTGGTGGCCATGTGTTAAATCAGGGAAGTACTGAGTAAGCCCATCACAGCAGGGAAGCCTTCCAGAGCACTCTACATTTCCCTAGAGCATTGTAGCAGGGGCTATGGGTGAGTGATGTTATTTCCCTAGGAGACACAAAAACACTGGAAGTAGCACCCAGCCAAGACATTTGATGTGTTGTAAAGGAAGAATCAGGAGTTTAGAATCTGAAAGAAGTGATCTTCTTTTCTTTTCTTTTCTTTTCTTTTCTTTTCTTTTCTTTTCTTTTCTTTTCTTTCCTCTTCTCTTCTCTTCTCTTTATAGTTTCTGTGTTTAAACAGATTTTAATTAAATTATATAGCTCTTTACATGAATAATCACATTGCTTATTTTGAAGATGACACTTTTCACACATTCTTAAATATCACATGTATTCGTGATGCAAACAGACAACTAATGGGCAAAAGGACAGTGTTTAAGCAGAATGTATTAAAAACATTGATTATATTTTTTATTTCTGACATCTCTTTGACATGTTTTGAACAGATGCTAGGACCTAAATTTGGCATTAAAAATATTAGGTCCCAGACTTCAATTTTAGAATGTATCACTCAAAAGAGCCAGAAATGTTCTCATCCACTAAGAAACAGGCATGAGAATAAAAATGAAGAATTACAAGAGCAATAAATTCACCAGGTTTTCAGAGGAGCCCATCACATGGTACTGGGACTGTAAACGGCATGCAATAGGGACAGTCGTGATGTCTTCACACAAATTATTCTCAAGAGCATATTAAAATTTTCTTGTGATTGTGGCATCTTCAGACATGTCTGGCTACAATTTCTGGAGATTCTACAAGTCTCTCACTCTTTATTAATAAATAACTTCTACTTAAATTGTACTGAATTTATTTCTGTTAAGGTATGTCTTTACTTCAGCTAAGGACCTTAGCTAACCATATTCCAGTTCCCATTTTAATTCAGTTAAGAATAATTGCTACAAAAATGGTAAATGCTAGTAAATGCTTGGCCATTGAAATTAAGCAGTAAATGTCTTATTTTTTCTCTAAATTTGAAAATTAAGTTATACAATGTGAAGTAAATCTTCTAAAAGCAAGCAAACTATCCTTTTAAAATAGTACTATATTGTTATACTGTTTATTTTGATGAGAAAATTTCCCATCATATATTAAGACATGTTCAAGTCTTACTTATCTGCAATTCGAAAATCAAAATTTAATCAGTTAATGCTGAAGAAATCTCTAAGTACTCACATGGTTTTAGTTTTAAAACATCCAAATTCGTATCATCTCTTACAATATGTGAATATTTTGGGGAAAAAAGTATTCATTTTTAATCCTAATCCATAAATAATCCATCAATGTCATGAATTGGATAATTCAGGGCTTCTTTCATATTCATTAGAACTTCTTTGTTCCCACCTGTCCTCAGAGAATATAGAATACAGCAGTATATTCTCTGGACAATCATGACCTTCCATCTGTATTGTACATATGTACCGGTAACCTGAGAGTGATGGCAGGGCCTTTATAGGCTAGTGACTGTGCAAGTGTACCTATTAAAGATGTTGGTGCTGAGAGGATCACTCCAAAATATCTCCCTAAATTTTGTTCAGTAGAATTATTAGAGTAGTAACTGAAGAATAAAATGACAGTGATTATCTTATAAAAGGTCAGCAGTAGCTACTTGGGAAGTAAACCTAGTATCTTGAAGAATCATTGAGGATTGACTCAGATGGATATTTTTTTTGTGGTATTGTAGTATTGCCATTTTTTATTTAAACTTTTGATACATACTTTTTTCACTATATTAAATAAATTTCTTTAAAATTTTCTTTAATATTGACCTAGAGGTGATTAACACCTTTAGGCTGTTTCTTCTCTGAAAAGCTCTTTTTCTGTCCTTCGATTCTAAATGTTAACTTTGCTGGGTAAAGTTGTAGGTCCTGGATTGTCATCACTTTGAATATTTTGTGCCAAGTCTTTCTGGCATGTAATGTTTCTCTTGAGAAATAAGCTTATATAGTCTTATGGGTGTTCCCTTGTATGTAACTAAGTGCTTTTCTCTTGCTGCATTTGAGTCTCTCTTCAAAGTTAACCTTTAGCAAATTAATTATGATATGTCTTGGAGTAGGCATCTTTGAGTTTATCTTCTTTAGGACTTGCTGAACTTCCTTGGGTTGTATGTCCATATTCTTTACCAGGGAAGATTTCCATAATTAATTCTTCAAATAGATTTTCGTTTCATTGCTATCTCTCTTCTCTTTCTAGTATTTTCATAATGCATATGTTGTTATGCTTGATGTTTTCTAAGAGGCTTCTAAAACTTTATTTTTTGTATTCTTTTTTTTTTTCCATTCTGATCGGGTGTCCTCCACTACCTCATTCTCTGTATCAGTGATTTGATCCTCTACTTTGTCCACTTTGTTGATTTCCTCTAATGTACTCTTCATCTCAAATATTGTATTCTTCATTTCTGACTGGTTTTCTACTATGTTTTCCATTTCCATTTTTATGTTTTTATCTATTTGATAAAGTTGTCACTGAATTCATCTACCCCCCCCATGTTTATTGAGCAACTTTATATCTAATGTTTTGAACCCTGAATCTGGTCGGTTGTTTATCTCCATTTTGGTGAACTCTTTCTGGAGATTTCTTCTGTTCTTTCAAGTGAGGAATGCTTTCTTGTCTACCTATTTTAGTTGCCTCCCAGTGTCTGTTTTAATATATTAGGTAGGAATTCTAAATCTCCTGTTCTTAGAAGAGTGGCTTTATTTGTTAGGTCTCCTTGCCAGAGACCTGTGAGGATTACAGCTGCAGATCTAGTTCAGTCACAGCCTGTATACCTCTAGCGCCACATTGTAAGAATCGCCAAACAATTCACATGTGGCTGCCATTCTTGCTGGGCTTATAGGTGCCTCAAGTAGCCAAGTCAGAAACTGGGGCTGGCTGCCACTGGTGCAGGCTTTGGGCTGCACAGCAATCGGTACAGAACATGCTGATGTCAGAAGTTTCTCTTTTGGGGTCTGTGAATCTTTGAAAGATGTTATGAATTTTTGTAGCAGAAGCCAAGACAACACATTTGTATAGAATAAATCACTGGATGCAACTTTGGTGGGCACACAAGATGGGAGGGGAAAAGTCTTAGAGAATCCTCTGGACAAAGTGTCTTGTGCTGTTTAGATTGACGATGCCTTTATCTGCAAGCTGGGAGCAGGAAGAGCTCAACAATAGCTATGTCTACACCTCTGTCCAGGAGCCAGCCATGCCTCCAGCCTTTTCCATGAATCTTAACAGTTTAGTACCTTTCCATATGTTTATGGAACCTCTCAAGTAGCTTCTCTAGCACTGGAGCTCAAGAAGGAGCAAATCTCTCAGTGATTATGCCAGGAGTAGACTCTTTAAGAAGAAGGTCTCCATTTCCCACTCCCTCAGTCTCACTCAACCACGTGCTCAGCTCTTTTTCACAGCCAGATATTGTGGGCACTTCTCTCCCCTGCACTGGAATCCTGCTCTGGAGAGCCTAGTGTATGGAAGAAACTCCTTGCTCCTCAGATGGGAGAGGTGGTTCTGCAGCCTTGATAGCCTTCTCAATTCATTATCACCCCTCAGAATTGTGGAGCTGGGCTAAACAACTTTTGTTCAGCCAGAACTCTGATGACTCCATGTATTGCCTGCTCTCTAGTTTTGCTATAATATTGGGGTAGTCAGTAGAGGAGGCATGCACAGTCTTCTATGCCACCTTGAATCTCTCTTCATTAATTGTTTTATAAAAAGACTCTCATACTTCTATAGTCCATTTTCAATTTCCCCAACCATAACCATTTATACTTCAGGTTGTATAGACCTGTAAATAAGTCACTTTTTAAGATTCCTTCATTTATTTATGGGCTCCAGTCATGAAAATTATAAAATTGTTGTGTGCACTTTATAGTGTTGTAAAGATGTCTAACTTCCTGCAGAACCTCTGACTAATCTATATATTTATTACCTCCTCTAGAAATTGGAAAATAGAACAAGTATGTACCACTTAATAAAAAACTATAATAGAAATAAAACATATACGTACTGTCAAATGAATCCAGCGATGCTATAATTTGGATTCATGAGTATAGTAGAACTGTTATAGTGAATGATGACATCAAGTCTGGCAGTTTTCATTTTTATTTCTACATCTTAGTAAAACTATAGTGTCCATATGTTAGAGTAAAATACATGCCTTTTATATTCATTAAAATACTACCACAAATAAAACAAAACAGTGATTGGGAAAATATAGTTATTTTGTCAAATTACTTTATTACTCTATATTAATTTACCTCCTGTTCTAATTCTGGAATTATATTTCTCCTAGTGACTACACAATGTTGACATGACCTCCTTGTGAGGCTGCAGGACTAATGTGACTGTGTTTACATTTTCACAGAGCAGATTCTCTGAATCACTCTCCTCAAGGCCCCCATCACCTCCTTGTTTCTCAGACTATAGATGATGGGGTTGAGCACTGGGGTCAGAATGGTGTAGAAGACAGCCAGTATCATGTCCTCTGTTGGAGATCGCAGGGATCTTGAACGTAGGTAAGTGTAAGCAAAAGGTGCATAGAATAAAGTCACCACAGTGAGGTGGGTACTGCAGGTCCAGTAGGCCTTCTTTCTCCCTGCTGCTGACCGCATGCGAAAAACAGCAAGGAGCACCCGGCCATAGGAACATACAATAGCAATGAAAGGCAACACAAGGAGGAAGATAGTGCTCGCAAACACTGTGCACTCATAGAACCAGGTGTCCATGCAGGCCAGAGTCATCATGGCTGGGATGTCACAGAAGAAATGGTTGATGGTTCTGGATCTACAGTAGGGGATATGAAGGACATATACAGTGTGGGCACAAGAGTTACTGGCGCCTGCTATCCATGACCCTGCTATCATTAGCACATACACTCTTTTACTCATTTGGGTGGGGTAGTGGAGAGGAAAGCAAATGGCCACATAGCGGTCATAGGCCATGCATGTCAGCAGCAGTCCTTCTGTGCCTGCTAAAGTCACAAAGAAGAAGCTCTGAACCCCACACCCGATGAATGAGATAGAGTTGTTACCCAGCAGGTAATTGAAAGCCATTTTTGGGACAGTGGTGGAGACGTAGTTCAGATCAATGAGAGACAACTGGCTCAGGAGGACATACATAGGGGTGTGGAGGTGGGCATCCAGCATAATGAGGAGGACCATGGACAGGTTGCCAAGCAGAGCCATCAGGAACATGAGGATAATGAGAAAGAAGAAGATGATCCCAATTTTTGATGGTGGGACCAATCCCAATAAGAAGAAATCAGTTGACGTTTGGTTGTAATTCTCCATTTGCTGGCTTTCCTGAAAGAAGAGACAAGATATGCATGCATGCATGGTAAATAAAAAATCTTGAACTGTGTATTTTTTAAAAATTTTTACTTTTAATCTAACTCTGATTATTTTAGGAAATATACAGTTTTTTTAAAATAAATAATTAAAGTTTATATTTTGAAAAAAATAAATAAAACATTCTTTTATCCAGACACTAGATCAGGGGGTCTGCATTTACATCCAAGAATCTATGAAATAACAACAGAAAAATATCTCTACCTACTAATAGAATATAAATGATTTTCTACCCTTATAATTTTATATGCCAAAAATTATGAAATCTTTAAATTTAACATAAACATAATTCTTATACCAAGACTAAGTAAGAATTTGATATCTATTTAAATAAATGTGGTTTTTCTCATTATACCAATGAATTTAGCAATACCAGAGGGTGACATTTTTTTCCAGTATTTGAAATTTTAATTTTGCTCATCATTTGAAACATAATTGTTACTTTTATCCTCATACTGGGAAGCTAGATTAGTTTTTTGATATCACTATGTTTAATATTGCTGAGTAAACCCTCCTGAAAATTTTTAGTTAGTGGTGTGGGCTAAGAAAAACATTAGTTTTTATTACTTGATGCCATCAGGCACAAATTAATAGTCCTGATTGTTGAATTCTTCTATTATTGTCATTTTTCCTATCATTTTAAGTGCTCAATGTTTCATGCAGTACAGACCCTACTCTAGATCTCCTGTAAGCCATGTGCACTGTATTTGCCATTATTCAGAGGCCCAGGAAATGTTAAATATTAATTATTATGAAATTAAAACATACAGAAGAAATGTCAGATAGATTTTAACACATTTTAGATAATGAGATTTAAGCAAAAAAATGATTATTCAATTAATGGAGGAAAAGTTTTGACATTTCAATAAACTATGGGGATGGGAAGAAATTGTATTCCAAGGCAAAATCTACTAGTAGAAAACACTTGATATCATGCCAGGTTGGTGGCATGATTTTTCCCAAATAAGGGGCTACATGTCAATGGGGCTTTCTGTATTAACATCAGGAACATCCTGGAATACTGTATCCAGCAAGTTACCATATGACTAACATAGAAGTCTAAGTTCATAGTTTCTGAGATTTTTGAGGAAGTCAAGAAAAAGAGGGCGTTAAAATATACAAAGAGCAAAAATTCAGAAAAAAAGAGAAAATATAGACAAAAATATTTTAAAATAAAACGTATTATTTTTAGTAATCTGTAACATATTAATTTACAAAAATATGTTCTTGAAAATTTAAAAGAATCAGCCAATGTAAATGATTCATTTAATATTTTGAAAAACAAATATCAAAAAAAAAAAAAAAATCTTCCAAGAAGTTTGATGCACTTGATCTGAGCAGATAAGTGAATAAGAAATGGAAAGTATAAATGAAGAAAAAAAGAAACAGGAAGTGAGATCATTGATCAGAAGTACTTATGTATGATTCTGGTATTTCTACGAAAGAACAGAAAAATATAGAGAATTAAAATAATAAACCATTTCTCAAAATTAAACAATATGAGCCACCTCTGAAACACCATTCATAGAGTTCAGCAAAATGAATGAGATATACTCTGATAACTCATGATATACTAATTGAGAAAAAGTAAATTTTTTTCTTTTAAAATGGCCTTTGGTTTTCTGTAGAAGAAACAGCATATTAAGCGGCTATCAAGATATATTTATATTAGTCTGAGTTATTTAGCTGTTGCCAAAGCTGTGTATGAAATAATTTTTACTATTAATGCTTATCACTGATTTTCTAAAAAAGAATTTCCATGGCAAAATTTCTAACAAGAATTTATTATTTACATAGTATCATAGACATAAGAGGGTGAGGGATATGAAGAAATCATGGAAATAGCAAGTGACCCAGCAGACCTGGTATGTATGTATGGAGTGTGCAAATTTTAGTTATACCATTTACACTAGGCTTCACTAAGATGAAAGGATCTTCCTGAAAAGGATTCAGTCACATCTAGTATATGTGTATTTTTTCAGAGAAGACCATTTTTAAATGGAAAGTTAATCTATTAGATTATTGTATGTGTTTTGTTGTGCTTCTAGTCTCTTAAATAATAAAACTAACCTATTTATACTTCATTTTCAAAATATTTCACCTCTTTTGATTATTTTCTATCACCTGAAAACTGTTGACACTTAAGCATTAGAATCAACTTCATAATATACAGGAGAAAACAGAAATTACCTGTCTAATGTTGTACTCTGGGTGAGAGAAAGGGCGTGCTACAGTCCTGAGCAATTTCATTCAGTGTGAGGGAAGACTCAGTGTCAGTCAATCTATTGCCCATTCCAGCTGGCATCCTGTCTGGAGTCAGGAATTATGTTAAATTGATAGCAAGCTTGTGAGTTTGGTATTACTGTCCATGTATATAACAACTGACATTCAGAAAATTTAAGTGATTTTCCTTACAGCACAAGCTAAAAATGCACCCTTATCCCTCTCCATATGAGAGGTGATGAATCAGAAATGTTAGGTTCACATTTTAGCCATCCAAAACTATTTACACATGAATTCTCTAATCAGAGTAGGCAGTAGATGGCTGAAAATGTATTCCATAAGATATTTTATGCCTCAAAAAAATTTAGAGTTAAAACTTTCACATTTTTTATCTCCCTAAAGACATGCTTTCTCGGGTCTCCTGCTCTTGGTGTTTTCACTGGTGTGCTGCAGCAACCCAAGAGTTCACACCAGCCTCTGAAACATGGAAGAAGAAAGGTCTCATGGTGTCACTTAGGTACATAATACCTGAGGGATTCTAACTGAAGTAAATCATATGTTGCTTTTAATCAGTTGCATTCCTATCTAGGAATATGTTTACCAAAGACCACCTGCACTGACCCTGTAACTCAGGCCACAGATGTACACATTCTATCCTCAGGTTACTTCCAAAGTTTGAAAGTGATATACATCACATTTCTGTAAACACTCTCTTTGCATAGCTCCACTTTTCTTATGCTTCTCTCCAGATGTTCAGAAGTAATGTATTGATAAAATTTTCTCAATTTTACAATTCATGTATTTAATGTTGATAAAAAATATTTAAAATGTACTTTATAGCTACAGATTGAAAAAAAAAAAAAGCGGTAAGACCCAAAGATTTACTGTCATTTCTCCAAAACTACAAACACCCCATGGGTAGCCGGGTCAAAAATTCCTGTTTTTGGATTCTCTATGCAAAGTTGCACCCACAATTCAAAACTATTTGAAAATTCAGTTTCACTTCTTTCCTGTGTGACTTTTCAGACCAGCAATAATTTTTACCAGAAATTAACTTGCTTTATCAAAGATACATTTTTTATAGAAAAACAAATTACAATTTTGAAAATCCTTTAGAAAATCTAATCAGCCAGAGAGTACATGTACAGTCCAACACTCTATCTTTCTTAAATTATACAATTATTCATTTCTAAGTGTCATCCAGTGTGAGGTTTCTCTAATTAACTAATGCTTAACTCAGCCAACTCTAGGATAAGAGTTATAAAGTGCACTCAATGTTTTAATAGCATGCATTCCTTGAGTGATTTAAATATTTAAGTATGTTTTTTAGTATTTATACAAATTGCATTTTCAATAATAAGGGTACAAAGTGATAATTTATACTTGTGTCCATGTTTCTACAATTTTCCAAGTTAGAATTGACTAGAATCAAGGTCATACACACCTATACATGCATGTGCAAAGCACACACACATGGAGTTTAGGATGAATGCTGCTTCTGTGCTATTTAGAGATGGGTGATACCAATACATTCACAGAATGAACTGTCAAAACTTCGATTTGCTTCTACTACTGCCACTTACTAGGAATGTGATATTAATCTGGTGAATTTTATTCTGTGAACTTGTCGCTTGCAATCTAACAGGCATAAAATCATTAAACAAGGCAGTACATAGTGAGTACTAAGCCCATCTGACATGTAAGCTATCAGTTAAGCAAGTGGTTCTTATCTGGAAGTGAATTGGCCCTCTTCCCAGGGGTCAATGAGCAATGTTTGGAGATGTGTTTGGCTGTCCCTACTGCCATGTAGCGGTGCTGCTAAATAGTCTAATAAAATCAGGACACTGACAGACAAAAAATGTTCTATCCCAAAATGTCAATTTTGTTTAAGAAAAAAAAAAAACTCTCCATGTATCTCTGGTCTTCTTAGTTTTCATCTTTGTCTTCATCATTTGCACTTTGTCATCTTCTATGACTATGCAATGATGATGTGTTTTCTTTTTTTTTTTGTGCTCCCAAATGATTCACAAGGACAATTTCAGGTTGGCTGTGCTGTTCAGGAAGTGTGCAAAGCCAACAGCATGGGAAAATCAGCGCTGAGCTACAGCCCTGAGCAACCTGTGACTACCAGCCCTGACTGGCACAACTGCACTTGGAAAACAATACCCTCCAGGATCTTTACTGTACACCTGGCTCCAGGTGTGACCATGACCCTCAGAGTCAGCTGTGCAGCCAGTTGATTCAGTTCCCATGGGTGAGCACTGCACATGCCCTAACCATTTCAATAACTCTCAGTACAACCCTCATCTCATCTCTCTTGCAATTCTGATATCTCACATGTGGATTAGCTTGGAAAAGAAAGAACACAAACACTAAACTGTTGTCTGTGCTGGTCCTCAAGACACTCTGACCCACACTGTTTAAAAAGCATCCAGCCTGTCATCTGCCTCTAATCTAATTCTGAGCTCTACTTGCGTATGAATTGACTCCTGGACCACAGCACTATCTCTTCCAGATGTGCAAGCACACCTCCAAAAGGGGGATTTAAAATAAAATTAAAATTTAGCTACAGGTGAAACTTTTATTGTTTAGAGTAAAATGTCCATATGAAAAACTCATATTCCTCATTCTCACAATTGCTAACAACTCCTACTCTATTCCAGAGGTTCTGTAGTGGGCTCTAGATTCATCATACCATTCACAAAGCATAATCATGAATACTTTCAGCCATTAAAAGTATAACATATAGTGCATGTAGAAACTTGAAAAATATTATTACATAAAGTGAGTAAAATAGCATGTTCAACCTGATAGCAACATTATTATTTAAAGCATATTTAAAAAATTAAAAAAAAAAAAAAACCTTCTCCTGGTCTCAGAGTACCCTCCTTGCATTTTCTAATGTTAGGAATCCTTCTTAAAGTTTAAGGCTCCGGTTAAACACACCTAGTTATATATGATCTTTTAAGCACACAAATTCTTTTGCCATCTGTAGTTTCACCTTAGCTCTCCTGTACTCTTATTTTCACATCTATCACCTGCCATTGTCATGTTCCCAGTGCTTATGTTTCATGAATATGGCAGCCTTGAGAAAGGGCTGTGTGCTATGCCCACAATTTAGGAAAGAAGATTATATGTAACATGAACCATTTCACCATTATTTACCTTCCATCTGGGGTACATATCAGTGATCACAAAATTTTTCATCAGTACTGAATATTATATATGTTTGGGGCATAAATAATATTTCATCAAAAAGATTCATAGGTAGCCATCATACCTTTACATTTTAATTTTTAAAACTATATGTAGCAATTTAGGGAAAGGGAAGAATATCCCACATAACATCAACACTTCACCACCATTTTTCATCATACATATAGGGTATATTTGTGATCACAAAATTTTTATCAAAAATTAAGATAATGCATATTTTAGAAATAAATACAACTGTCTTTTAAAAGTTCACATGTAGCCATTTAATTCTTTGCATTTTACTTTTAAATCTACATATAGCAATTTGAAACACAGTAGAACACAAGTATAATTTTTCTTTTGAAGTTCTCTAGTTAATGAGATGTGAATTTTTCTCTAACTGATCCCATTGCTTAACAAAGACTGATTCTTTATTAATATAATCAAAATGCTCCTAAAGCATTTGCATGTTTCTTGATAAAATCAGAAATTAAAAGCAGTGGGTCCCTGTCTTCCTAACTTCTGGGTAGTGCCCTATGCATCTCTTGAGCAAACTTCCATGAGTATATTCAAAAGAAAGTACAAACTCACCTCTCGAATCTAGACTTTTTCTTTCAAATACATCCATGAAGATACATCTGCAGCCTTGACTCTAGGTTTCAATTCGAGGATGTTAACTCTATTACTCATTGTTTGGCTGGAGTTCATTGGGCAATGTCCCCTGAGACTAGGACAATGAAGAGAAAGTCATTAAGAAAGTAGGGTGGCCTCAGACCAGCAATAAAGAAAACAACAGAAACCTCCCAGATATTTTCAGGCTTGTCACTTCCAGTTCCTTGGAGGAAAAGCCAAATATTATTTATATTTTTTTTCTTTCTTTGGTTTTTAAGCATTTATTGTGGTGATATTAGTTAATAAAATTATATCAGTTTCAAGTGTAGAATTCAATAATACATCCTAGGTACATTGCACTGTTATTCACAACCCAAAGTTAAATTTCTTTTCAACATCATATATTTGACCCTTTACCCTTATCTACCTCTCCTCCCACAATTCCTCTGGTAGGAACTGAAGTGTTGGCTATGTCTATGAGTCCCTATGTTCTTGTCATGTTCATTTGTTGTTTTCTGTTTTATGTCTCACATATAAGTGAAACCACGTCCTTAAATTTTTCTGTCTGACTTACATCACTTAGGATGACAATCTCAAGATCCATTCATGTTGTTGTAAATTACAGCATTTCATCTTTTTGTGGCTGAGTAATACTCCATTCTTTATATATGTACTGCAGCATCTTTAATCAGCTATCAAAGGGCACTTAGGTCATTTCCGAGTCTTGCCCAGGGTGAATAATGCTGCTGTGAACATCAGGGTTCACATGTCTTTAGTTTATGGATGAATATTTTTTAGATGAAAAATAAAAGGGATTGCTTCTAAAAAACAACTTGGTCAAAAAACAAATGCTATTTATTTTAACATGTTATTTTATTGAAAAATTATTTTGTTGAATTTTTCTACATTTCTTAAATTTATATTCTACTAACCACTAAGAGCATTGTTACACTGCGCCCACACATACTAATTCAATTTATTTTATTAAATTTGCTGACACATTCATTAAAATAAAATGAAACAAATTTTATTAGACACATCACATTATATCTATATATACACATATTCACACACATATTTTAATTTCATTAAATATTTTATACTGTATTAAATTGTTTTGTACTAATTATATAAAATAATTCGTGAACATTTGCTCTTGCCCAAAATGTCCATAGGACCATCTGGTCCACAACAAGAGATTTTAATCAAATGTCATTACCAGCAAGAATGTAGAGGCAAGAAAGGTTATTGCTGGTAATACTGCCACAACACAACTATTGGACCAAAGTCACATATAAATATTTTTTATATTTTAACCTTGTAGACATGATGTTCCAAATATTAATACCAAGTGTGGACACATTTTTTTTTTCCTTTCCAGGTAAATGCAAACAAGTATTGGCTAGCTTCATTACCTGGGACATCAAAGAATGCAGTGCATGAATCAATTTCTATAAGAAATATTCTTCTACTTGGGATGGTTATTAGAGGGTAGGAGCAGCAGGGTGTCAGGGACAACCTGATTGTTGGTCGAAGGTCCTGGGTAAAACTCCATCCTCATTCCTTTGGTTTTTTTCACAGGCAAACTAAATGTGTCTTAGGGGCTAGTGCAAGGAATAATAAGGTCCTAAGATATGTCATCTTCTGTTATGGGTTTTGGAACTTTAAGGGTCTCTTTACTTAAAGGATTTGATGAATTCTGAAAGAGATTTGATGGATCAAGTAGAACCTTAATAAAAGGTACAATGTGGATTCTGCCAATATCAATTGGAGAATTTGCCTGTAGGGAAGAAAACAGTTGGTCCAATAAGGACAATGGATCGGTGCTCTCAGATTCGCCTCCGGTACTGTCAAAATCAGAACACAATTAAAAATGTTGACAGGCCATTTAATACACCTAATTTTTCATTCTGACAGTTGCTATCAAACTCTAATATTATTTCTTTCTTTTGGGGAGAAAACATTTCAGCATTACACTTTCCTAGGAAGTTTCAGGCCTAGTAAGTAAGAAGGAGTAGAAGAACTGAGGGTGGAGGGCGGGAATGTGGATCTTAAAAAGCCTGAACAAAAAGGCTTAAGTTCAGAAACTAAACCTTTTGAGTGTATCTGACATCCCCACCCTTTGAACTGTGTTATTGCTCTGAGGCAGAGGCAAGTTATGACAGTGGAGCTGAACGTTGAGAGTGCAGCTCCTGTCAGTGAAAATGGAACAGCTCCCTTACCATATGAGTAGTTTCTTTCGACATATGAGGTGAAGGTGAAAAAAGTCCTGAAGGTCTCTTGCACCCTCTCACTAGAATATAGAAGGTCCATAAAAGGGCTGCTTACAAGGCTGAGAAACTCTGAAATGCTAGTACTTAAAGCATACATATTTTCAGTGTCCTTACTCTTTGCAATAATGGAAAGAGTTTGGAGTCTTTGGTTTTGCATAGGGTCCGTCATTTGCCAAGTCTAAAAATTAAAGATCTTTGCAATCTGACTTCTGTGTTGCTCATCTAGAGAATAGGTAAGCTGACTGTCCAAATTAACCAAATCTTGGGTGGCCATAGACCCCATTCCATCTCGTTATCTTAACCAGGAGGGAAAACTCTCTGTTAGGGCCTTTAACAAACGAGGATTAAAAGTTACTCAATTAAATGGACTGTGTAAGTTTTCATGTTAATTATTTCTTAGGACAATTTCGTTTTTATATTTTTCATCAAAAAAGACCAGAAATATTAAAAGGGGGAGACATCTGTGAGAGACCAAGTCCTTGTTTATTCCCCTCCCAGCAGCTCACAGACTGGATCATGTGCCCCTTTTTGAAGTAACCAGTTATTTGCTTTATTGCCTCCTTGATAGAAGGACATGAAGGTTAGGTTTTTGCTACTGATTTAATCATTTGAAACTCACCTCATCATCCTGTCCTGGGTCTGAAGCTGATATTTTAAAAATCCCCATCTCATATTGCTTTAGTAAGTTAATGCTGGAAAAATCTTAAGTGGCTTTTGTACAAAAGAACATTTCTTGAATATATCTCAGAGAGATGTGGACTTGAGGCCAGAAAGAGTTGGCCTTATCATGATCTAAGACTGGTGAGGGTCCACAGGCTAAGCACTAACACCGTATCTGAACATTCACTAACCTGAAAAATCCACTGGCCATAATGTAGAGCTACCTGGGATCCTGAAATACCCAATTTGCATACAGCAGAGGCTCTTTCAACTGCTGAGGCTTAGGTATCACCAGCAAGGAGCCTCAAGCCTGGTAGACTTTTGCTGAGCTACCATAGACCCAATTCGTGTGGCTTTCATCACTGTGTGGCATTTCTGTCATGCCTCCAATTCCAAGAGAGGTAGCCATCAACTGCAGACAGGTTTGTAGTTTTTAGCAAGTAGCCTCAGACTTGTAACACTGTAGTTAACATTGGCCTGCATGGGAACCCCTCCCAAAATCTCCTAGAAACAGTATGCCAAGTGGATGTCTTCAGACCATGACAGAGAGCCACCAGATTAGCCCCACAAGCAAAATACTCAACGAGTGGTCTCAACAGGCACAACAGCCTTTTGGGACAAATGCCACTCTCTGGGCTCAGCCCCAAAACAGCAGCTCATACCCTGTGGATATAGCCAGTCCTCACAGCCAGTCAGCCTGAGAGTCAGTACCACACACCAATGTGACAAAAGCACTCAGGGCTTAAGTACAATAGGAGGTAACACATTACCCATACAAAAGACGTTCCTGAAGCACTGGGCACAGTTGATCAGGGAGACTGTGCCACAGAGCCACACAGGACACTTATAATATAAGTTCAATAGGCCAAACAGGAGACGTAAAAGATCTATGTAACACTTGAAAACATGCACAGAGAGGCATGCAAAAGTGAATGAAAACAAAGCAAAACTAAACTAAACTAAACTAAACTAAAACACATGTCTAAAATAAAATACCAAAAGAAAACTCAAGAAAAAAAAAAAAAATGAGGTTGCCAGGGTCGGTGAAGGCTGCCATGGAGGCTTGGCCTCTTGGGCCTGCTGGTGGTGGTGGACTAGAGAGCTGTGGTGGCTGCTGGGCAGCAATGAGGCAGAATGAGAGACATCTTCAGTTCTCTCCCTTTGAAACAACAATAAGCTGAACATCTAAAACTCAACAAAAAACACCCAAACTGCACACCAGCACATCTGAGTGTGGGATCTGCACATAAGAGCTACCACAGGTCAGAACTCTTAGTGTCTGGTGATGAATTGGGACAAATAAAGAAGCTGCCTCTCGCAGCCACCAGAGCTCTTTGCAGGAGAAGGGGAAGGGGTGAAGGTATAGCGACTTCCCTGATCAGCCTGCCTGTAAGGGCCAGAACTTCTAGTAGTGGGCACCAGGGCCCAGTCATCAGGACAGAAAGCAGAGAAGTTGACAGGATCACAGAGAAACAACAGTTGATTTTTAACAAACCCTGATTGCAAAACTGAGGCTGAGCCACAACCCCCAACTCTCAATCCAAATGTCCCCTCCTACTATAACCTCCAAGACCAATCACCGTGAAGCCCATGGGAATCTGAGCAAACACTTCGGAAACTGCTGCTAACAATGACAGGGACTGAAACTGAGAGTATCAAGTGTAATTAAATAGCTAAAAGTAAAAAAAAAAAAAAAAAAAAAAAAAAAAGATATTTAGGCTTTATATAAAGCACTGATCCAAGAGGCTTAGATGCCACCTACAAAAAAACAAAAGAAAACACCTTCTTTGCAGCAGGCTAAAGAGAGACTTTCATATAATAAATAATTCTGGAAAAACAGAAGAATATAATTTCATTAACATCCTGGTGGAGAAATAGTTCATGAAATATGCAACTTAAATGTCAGAATTCAGAATGGTACTTGCGAAAAAACTCAGTGAGATCCAAAACAACTCAAATCAACAATTTTAATAATTGAAAAAACAACTAGATGAGCAGAACAAAAATATTGAAACTCTCAAAAAGAACCAAATACATCTTCTGGAGATGAAAAACACACTGCAAGAGTTGAAAAATGAAATAGCAAGCTTGGGAAATAGAGTTGATAAAATGGAGGAAAGAATCAGTGACATTGAAGCCAGAAATCTAGAAATAAATCAGAAGTTAAAAAAGTAATAAGAATAAATCAAAGAATGAAAAATAATAAAAGAGAAATTTAAGAAATAGCTGATACCATCAGGAAAATAAACATAACAATGGGCATTATTTAAAGTGAGGAAAAGAATCAGAGACTAGAAAGCAATTTCAGATAAACAGTGGACAAGAATTTTCCAAATTGAAGGAATGAGCTATAGCTTGGAATACAAGAACTCAAAAAAACATCCAATTATTGCAACCCAAAATGCCTTTACCAAGACACATTGTATTAAAATTATTGAAAATCAACAACAAAGACAAAATTCTCAGGGCAGCAGGGAAAAGAAGACAGTAACATATAAAGGAAACCCCATTAGAGTATCATTGGACTTCTCAGTGCAAATCTTACAAGCCAGAAAGAAATGAAAACAAATATTCAAATTATAAAGTGTAAGGAACTACCAGCCTAGAATAATGTATCCAGCTAAGGTCTCCTTTAGATGAGAAGAAATTAAGACTTTTTCAGATGTACAAAAATTGAGGGAATTCTCCATTACAAGGCATGCACTACAGAAAATACTGAAAGTTGTCAACTCCTCTAAAACAAAATAACAAAACAAAACAAAACAAAACAAAAATACCTAATTAGAAATAAAGTGACTATATGGCAAATAGAAACAGAGGAATGCAACCCTTACTAAGAACAGGGCATTACGTTTAAATAACAAAAATAGAATTGCTATAGCAAGATAGTAATGAATATTCAGTACACATAGGGACAAATTGAGACAACAATCACTGAAAAGGGGAGGTTTAAAGCTCCAAATTCTCAAAGGGGAAAAGACATAAGGCAAATGCAGAATAAAATGATCAACTGAATATATATATATATATATATATATATATATGTGTGTGTGTGTGTGTGTGTGTTTGTGTGTGTGTGTATATGTGTGTGTATATATATATATATATATATTTATATATATATTCAGTTGATCATATATATATAGCTATTCTTTTCATATTTGTAATGGTAACCATACACCAAAGATTGAGAACTAAAGTATATGACATAAAACAAGAAGAACCAGAAGGAAAACCACAGAATCCAACCAAAATTTAGAAAATAGAAGCACAAGGACAAGGAAGCAATGGATTCACCAAGCTACCGGAAAGCAAAAGATAAAATAGCTATAAGAAGACCACGTATTTCAATAATCACCCTAAAAGTAATTAGACTGAACCAAGAAAATGGCACAGAGTTGCAAAATAAATTAGAGAAACAAAACCCAACCACATACTGCCACCATGAGACACATCTCAGAGCCAAAGACACATATAGACTCAAAGTGAAAGGATGGAAAATGATATTTCAAGCAAATGACATTCAGAGAAAAGCAGATGTAGCAGTACTAATATCAGAAAAAATAGACTTCAAAAATGAAAAAGGTAGAGAAAGATACTGAGGGACATTTCATAATGATAAAGGAAGTCATGCACCAAGAAGACATAACACTTATTAATAGCAATGCTCCCAATCAGGAAACCTCGAAATATGTACAGCAATTACTAACAGAACTAAAGGGAGAAATAGGCCAAAACACTATCATAGGACAGGACTTAAATACCCCACTGTCAAATATAGACAGATCATCCAAACAGAAAATCAATAAGGAAATAACATCTTCAGAGAGGGTTGAAATCATACCAACCATATTCTATGATCACAATGCTTTGAATCTAGAGATTACCTGCAAAAGGAAATCAAGAAGAACCACAAATACAAAAAGATTAAACAACATACTACTGAAGAAATGACTGAGTCATAAAAGAACTAAAGACAGAGATAAAGATATACACAGTAACAAATGATAATGATAGTACAACATAAACTTCTGAGACACAGCAAGAGCAGTCATAAGAGGAAAGTTCATATCATTACAGAGCTACCTCCAAAAACAAAAATAAGCCCAAACAAACAACCTAACGCTTCATCTTAGAAAACAAAAAAAGGAAGAACAAGTGAGGCCTAAAGTCAGCAGACAGAAAGAAATGGCCAAATTAAGAGCAGAAATAAATGAAATTGTAAACAACAACTACAACAACAAAAAACCAATAGAAAAAATAAATACAACAAAGAGCTGGGTCTTTGAGAAGATTAATAAAACTGACAAATCCCTGGTTAGACTCACTAAAGAAAAAAGAGAAAGGACACAAATAAACAAAATCATGGATAAAAGAGGGGAAATTATTACTGACATTGGAGAAATACAAAGGATCATACAAAAATATTATGAAAAAGTATATAATAACAAATTCAACAACCTAGAAAAAATAGACCAGTGATTAGAAAAATACAGTCTTCCTAGATTGAATCAAGAAGAACTGGAAAATCTAAATAGATCAATCAGCTATATAGAAATTGAAATATTCATCAAAAACCTACCAAAAAGTAAAAGTCATGGACAGATGACTTCACCTGTGAATTTTACCCAACATCTAAAGATGTAATATCTATTCTCCTCAAATTCTGTGAAAAAGTCAAAAAGAAGCAATACCTCCTAACTCATTTTATGAGTCCAATGTTATCCTGATTCTGAAACCTGGTAAAGATGATACAAAGAAAGAAAACTATAGACCAATATCTCTCATGAACACACATGCAAAAATCCTAAATAAGATACTAGTGAACTAAACAGAGCAACACATTAGAAAGATTATACACCACCATCAAGTTGGCTGCATCCCAGGGGCACAGGGCTGGGTCAACATACACAAATCAATTAATGTGATACACTACATAAACTAATTTAAAAAATAGAAATCATGTGATCATATCAATAGAATCGGCAGAAAACTTCAAAAAAAAAAAACACAGCATCCATTTACGATCAAAACACTTAACAAAATTGGTATAATAGGAAAGTGCCTTAATATAATAAAGGCCATATGTGACAAATTCTCAGCCAACATTATACTTGTTGGTGAAAAACTAAAAACCTTCTCCTTAAATTCAGGAACAAGGCAAGTCTGTCCACTATTGCCACTGTTTTTCAAATAACATTGGAGGTCCTAGCAAGTACAATCAGGCAAGAGAAAGATAAAATAAAACATTTAAATAGGAAACAAAAAAGTCAAACTGTCACTATTTGTAGATGACTTCATTCTCTACATAGAAAACCCTAAAGACTCCACAAGAACATAAGTAGAAATAATAAGCAAATACAGTAAAGTCTCTGGATACAAAATCAACATTCAAAAATTCATAGCATCCCTATATTCTAATAACTAAGTGTCAGAAAAAGAAATGGAAAATGTGATTCCTTTTGCAATTGCAACAAAAAGAATAAAAAACCTGGGCATAAATTTAATGAAACATGTGAAGGACCTATATAATGCAAATTACAAGACCCTATTAAAAGAAACCAAAGAAGATACAAAGAAATAGAAAGATATTTAGTGCTTTTGGATTGGAAGATATTCATAGTTAAAATGACCATATTACCTAAAGTATATGCAGATTTAGTGCAATCTCCATCAAAATTCCATTGGCATTTTTTAAAAGAAATACAGCAAATAATTATCAGATTTTTTACAGAAGCACAAAAGACTCCAAAATGCCAAAGCCATCCTGAGAAAAAAGAACGAGGCTGGAGGCATTACTCTGCTCGACTTCAAATTATACTACAAAGTGACAGTAATCAAAAAGGCATGGTACCAGCAGCAAAATAGATAGATAAACCAGTGGAACAGAATTGAGAGTCCAAAAGTAAACCCATATTTATATAAGCAAATAATTTTTGATAAAAAGCCAAAATACATACAGTGGAAAAAGGAAAGCCTCTTTAATAAGTGGTGCTGAGAAAAATGGAAAGCCACTTTCAAAGGAATGAAACTAGACTATTGCCTATCACCCGCATAACAAAATTACCTCAAAATGTAGGTACCTGGATTAGGACCTGAATATGAGACCTGAAACAATAAAATTCATAGAAGAAAACATAGGAATTAAACACAAGAACTTTGGTCTTAAAGAGGATTTTAGTAATTTGACCTCAAAAGCAAGGAAGTAAAAGCTAAAACAAATGAATGGGACTATATCAAACTAAAAAGCTTCTGCTCAGCTAAAGAAATCATCAATAAGGTAAAGAGACAACTATTCAAATGGGAAAATATATTTGCACACAATGCTTCTCATAGGGCTTAATATCCAAACTATACAAAGAACTCATATGACTCAATAACAACCAAAAAACAAACAATCCAATCAAAAAATGGTCAGAGGACCTGAACAGACATTTCTCCTTAGAAGACATAACAATGGCCAACAAATATGTGAAAATATGCTCAACATCACTAGCTATTAGGGAAATGCAAATTAAAACCATAATGAGATACTATCTCACACCTGTTACAATAGCTATAATCAACAGAATAATTAATAACAAAAGTTGGAGAGGATGTGGAGACCAAAGATCACTCTTACACTGCCAGAGGGACTGCAAATTGGTACAGCCACTGTGGAAAACAGTATGGAGGTTCCTCAAAAAACTAAGAATTGATCTACCCTGTGATCCAGCAATCCCTTTGTTGGGTATTTGCCCCGAAGACTTTAAAACTCATATCCGAGAAGATATTTGCACACCGATGTTCATAGCAGAATCATTCTTCCATTGCCAAGATATGAAAGCAACCTTGTGTCCTATGATAGACGATTGGCTAAACAAGCTATGGTACATATATGCAATGGAATATTACTCAGCCATCAGAAGAGATGAAATAATGCCACTCAGAATAAGTTGCATGTACCTTGTGATAATTATGCTAAGCAAAATAAGGCAGACACAAAAAGTTTAAAATCACATGATATCACTTATATGTGAAATATAAACCTAAAAACAACAAAGTAACAGGAGAAACAAAGATTCAGGGACGTGGACAATGTCCTAGTGGTTATGAGATGGTAAAGGGGTGGGGGAGGAGGGAAGAGTTCGACAGAGTAAAGGGGATCAAATATATGGTAGCTGAAGGAAACTGGACTCTGGGTGCAAACCATACAATAGAATATGGAGTTGTCAAATTATAATGTACACCGGAAAATTATGCAATTGTATTAATCAATGTTACTTCAATAAACAAAACAAACAAACAAACAAACAAACAAAAATGTATTGAGGGCAAGAAAACTGTCAAATACAGAGTTTAAAACATTGGTTGTGAGTATGTACAATGAACGTTAGGAACAAATAGATGATCTCAGTGCAAACTTCAACAGAGAGATAGCTAGCATAAAAATACATAAAAAACATTAATAAAGTCAGAAATGAAAACTGCAATAACTGAAATGAATTGGGTAGAGAGAATCAACAGTAGATTAGCTGAAGCAGAGGACCAAAATAAACAATACACAGTCTAAAAAATAAAGAACAATACAAAATATTAAAGATACCAAGTGTTGATTCTTGGAAAAGATAAACAAAATGGTTAAAACTTTAAAAAGACTCACTAAGAGGAAAAGAGAAGACCTTAATAAATAAATAAGAAATAAAAGAGAAAATTAACAACAGACATACAAAGTTGTCTAAGAAAAAGTGTTGAGCAAGTAAATACTATTAAATTAGACAATCTGGAAGATATGGATACATTTCTACATACATACAACTATCCAAGACTGAGTCACAAAGAGAAAACCTAAACCAAAATCAAATCAGTAATCAAAGAGCTCTCAGAAAACAAAAGGGTCAGACTGGTTGGCTTCACATGTAAAGTTTACAAATATTTAAATATTTAACACATTTTCTACTTAAACTATTACAAGAAGAGAGAAGGCTGCCTGCTATGGTTATTTTATGAGATCATCACTACCTTTATTCCAAAATCCAGAAATGAAATAAGAAAACAAATTATAAATTTACAGCCCTGATAAATGTAAATGCAAAAATTCTTAACAAAATATTAACAAATTAAATTCAGCAATACATTAAAAAGTTCATACACCACGACAAGGAAGATTTAGGTCTGGGATGCAAGACTGGTTCAATAACCACACAGCAATTAATCTGATACACCACATTAACAAATTGAAAGATAAACACAATGTGATCATATCAATAGATGCAGTAAAAACATTCAGCAACATGCAATGGTAAATTATGATAACAGCTCTCTGAAAAGTGGGAGTAGAGGAAACATATGTCAACATAATAAAATCCATATAAGACAAACCAACAGCTAACATTATACTCAATGGAAAAGGCTTATAGCATTTTCCTTAAGATCAGAAACAACACAAGGATTTCCACTTTCACCACTTTTATTCAACACAGTATTGGAAGTCCTAGCTATAGCATCCAGACAAGAAGAAATAAAAGGTATCCAAATTGGTAAGAAAGGAATAAAACTGTCATTATTCGGAAATAACATATCACTAAATGTACCTAGAGTACCCTAAGGATTTGAAATAAGAAACTGTGAGAACTGATAAATGAATGCAGAAAAGTGGCAGGATATAAAATTAATGTTCAGAAATTGGTTATATATCTATATACTAATAATGACTATTGGAAAAAGAATTAAGAAAACAAGTCTACTTACAATTGAAACAAAAACTATAAAATACAAGGTAATAATTTAACCAAATTGGTAAAATCTTTTCTGATTGAAAAGTTATAGGCCATTACAAAAAAAAAAAAAATAATAATAAAACTGAGTAAGAAACTAATAAATGACAACACATATTGCATATTGTGCTCATGAATAAAAGAAATTGACACCATTAAAATCGTAAAACTACCTACAGCAATCTATAGATTCAATGCAATTCCTATCAAAATACCAATGGCATTTTTCAAAAAATAATTGGCATTTTTGAACAAATAATTCAAAAATTTATAAGGAAGCATAAAAGATCTTGAATAGTCATTACAACATTAAAAAAAAGAACAATGTTGAAGATACTATGTTACTTGGTATCAAACAATAATCCAAGGCTATAGTAAACAAATCAGGAGAGTGCTGGCATAAAAAACAGACACAGAGATGAATGAAACAGAATAAGGAGTCCAGAAATAAGTCTAAGCCTATATGGTCATTTAACATGTGACAAACGAGTCAAGAATGTACAATGGTGTAAAGTTAGTCTACTCAATAATTGATGTTGGGAAAAGTAGACAGATACATGCAAAAAATAAAACTTGACCACCTTCTTACATTGTCAACAAGAATCAACTGAAAATAAATTAAAGACAAATGTAAGACCCAAAATCATAACAGATTAGAAGAAAACATAGGCAAAAAATTCTTTGACATTGCTCTTAGTAATATTTTTTAATACATCTCTTCAGACAAGGGAATTAAAAGAAAAAAAATAAACCAATTAGATTATGTCAATCTAAAAATTTTATGCACAGCAAATGAAACCATCAGCAAAATAAAAAATAAAAATAAATAAAACTATAGAATGGTAGAAGATATTTGCTCATTGTACATCTGATAAGAGATTAATATCCAAAATTTATAAATAGTTCATTCTACTCACAATAAAAAAAAAAAAAAACGAAAAAATGGGCAGAAGGTTCGAAGAGGTATTGCTCAAAAAAGAACATACAAATGACCAACAGACATATGAAAGGATGCTCACGGTCACTCATTATCAAAGACATGCAAATTAAAACCACAATTTAATATCATCTTACACCTGTCAGAAAGGCTGTTATCAATAAATCAAAAACAACAAATGTTTGTAAGACTGGAGAAAAGGGAACTTTTCATGCAAGTTTGGTGGTATTGCAAATCAATGCAACCACTACAAAAAACATGGAGTTTTCTCAAAAATTCAAGAAAAAACTACCTTTTGACACAGCCATTACACTTTTTGGTATTTATCCAAAACAAACAAACAAACAAAAACAAATAAAAACAGGATAGTTTGTAAATATCTACACCCATATGTTTATGGCAGTGCTATTCACAATAGCCAGGGTATGGAAGCTACTTAAGTGCCCATCAAGAGATGATTGGATAAAGAAGTAGTGGTAGATATATACAATGGAATATTATTCAGTCATAAAAAATAAAATATTGCCATTTGTGACAACATTTTGGAACTATAGGTTACTGAACTGAATAAAATAAGTCAAACAGAGAAACATAAAACCCACGTGACTTCACTTATATGTGAATCTAGGGAACAAAAGAAATGAACAAACTAAACTAATACAGAAGCAGTTATGGAGGACAATCTATTGATTGCTAGAGAGAAAGGGCCTGGGAGGACATGTGAGAAAGGTGAGACATAAAGAAGTATAAATTAGTAGTTATACAACAGTCATGGGGATATAGAGTATAGCATGGAGAATATAGTTGATGTTACTGTAATAAGTGTGTGTAGTGCCAGATGGATGCCAGAGTAATCGGGGAATCATTTTATATATTACATAAATTTCTAAACATTGAATATGATATAAAATAAAATATAAAAGAAGTCAAAATATATAAAGAACTCATACAACTCAACACCAGCTAAACAAACTATTGAAGTAATAAATGAGAAGAGGACCTGAATAGGAATTTCTCTAAAGGAGAGATACAGATGACCAATAGACATAAAAAACGCTCAAGGTCACTAATTATCAGAGAAATGCAAATGAAAGCCTCAATGAGATATTACTTTATACCTAATAGAATTGATGTCAATAAATCAGAAAAGAAGAAGTACTTATGAGAATGTGAAGAAAAGGGAACTTTCATGTGCTGTTGGTCAGATTGCAAATTGATGCAGCTACTATTGGAAACACTGTGGAGGATCCTCAAAAAATTAAAAATAAAACTGCTTACGACCCAGCAACTCCACTTCTGGATATTTATCCAAAGAAAACAAAAATGCTAATTCATGAAGATCTATGCACCCCTATGTCCATGGCAGTGCTATTTATGATAGCCAAGATATGGAAGCAACCTAAGAGCCCATCAGAAGATTGGATTAAAAAATAATGGTATATTTTTACAATGGAATCTTACTCAGCAATAAATAAAATAAAACTTTAACAATTGTGACATTTTCTACCTAGAGGTTACTATGCTGAGTGAAATAAATAAGACAGAGTAACTTAAGTACAGTATGATTTCACTTATATGTGGAATCTAAGGAGAAAAATAAATGAAAAAATTAAATGAAAACAAACTCACAGATACAGAGAACAATGTCATGATTGCTAGAGGGGTGAGGTGTGAGGCACTGTGTGAATAAGGCTAAGGAATGAAGTGTAAATTAGCAGTTACAGAACAGTCAGGGAGATGTGGAGTATAACATACAGAGTATAGTCAATATTATTGTAATAGTTTTATGTAGTGTCACATGGGTGCTGGAGTAATCAGGGAATCCTTTATAAATTATATCATCATCTAACCATTTTACTGTATATCAGAAGATAATATAAAATACAATTTAAAAGTAAACAAAATCTATAATACCTCAAACAACTCAACAATAATAAAATAAAAAATCTAATTAACAAATGAACAGTAGACCTGAATAGACATCTCTGCAAAGAAGACATACAGATAGCCAATAGATATATGAAAATATGCTGAAGGTCACTAATTCTGAGATAAATGCAAATTAAAACCTCAATCTGATACCACCTCACACTTGTGAGAATTGTTATTATTAATAAATCAGAAAATAGGAAGTGGTTGAGAGAACATGAATGAAAGGGAATTCTGATGTACTGTTGGTGAGACTGCAAATTGGTGCAGCTACTATGGGAAAAGTTTGGAGGTTCCTCAAATAATTAAACATAAAACTGCTTATAACTCAACAATTCCACTCTCGGCTATTAATCAAAAAACAAACAAACAAACAAAAAATTTGAGAAGCTCTATGCACCCCTATGTCCAAGGCAGAGCTATTAACAAAAGCCAAGATATAGAAGCAACCTAAGTGCCTACCAGTAGACAACTGGATTAAGTCATAGCACATATACAGAATGAAATGTTACTCGACCATAAAAAATAATATCTTATCACTTGTGACAATAGTTTAAACCTAGACTGTACTAGGCTAAGTGCCATAAATTAGGAGACAGCTAAATGTTGTATGATTTTACTATTACGTGGAATGTGAAGACTAAACAAAGAAACAAACAAAATGAAAACTAACTCATAGCTACTCGTCATTTCCAGACAGGAGTGAGCATTAGGGGACCAGATAAAAATGGAAATGGATTAAGAAGTCCTAGATGGCAGTTACAAAATAGTCATAGTATGTAAAATATGGCATGGGAAATATAGCTAATAATACTGTAATAACTAAGTATGGGGCCAAGTATATACTAGTTTTTTTGAGAGATCATTTCATACATTATATAAATGTCTTACTGCTATGCTGTGTACCTAAAACTAACATAAACTAATGTTGAATGTCAACTCTAATTGAAAAATAAAAATTAAAAATAAGAAATTATTGATTTAAAAAATATATTGGTGCTAGGACTAAACCTCAAGCCACTCAACAAAAAGCTGAAGGCACACAGAAGCCACCCGCCATCCACTCATGGCCTGTGGAACTTTGAAAGGTTTTTCAGAAAGACTGCAGCACTGATGAATGCTGGCTACAGCTAAATGATCCTCTAGTGGCATATGAGTTGGGTAGTCTCTCATTCAAGAGGATGCCTTTTTATTTTGTTGATAGTTTCTTTTGTTGGGAAAAATTTTCTAATTTGATATAGTTTCATGCATTTATTTTGGCTCTTGCTTCCCTTGTTTTTGAGGTCTGAGTTATAAGACCCTCTCTAAATCCAAGATCCAGAAATTTAGAACCTATGTTTTCTTCTATGTGATTTATTGTTTCAGCTCACCTATTCAGGTCTTTGATTATGTTGAGTTAATTTTGGTGTATGGTGATAGAGCAGCCAATTGGAAAGCCATGTGACTTTCCAATTTTCCCAGCATAATTTTTAAGAGGTCTTTTTTTCTCCATTGTGTATATAGATAAATAATGTTTGAGATAATAATCTACCATTTACTGTTGATTCTATTTAGGAATTTCTACCTTTGCTTACATGACCCATCTGCCTCTGCAGGCAATTCTTGTATTTATTAGAGACCTTACATTAATTATTAATTAATGGTTTTAAAATCCTGGTTTAATAATTTAAATATGGCCACCACATACCATTTTGATGCTTATTATTACTTTTAAATTTTATTTGCCTTTAGTATGCCATGTAGTATTTTTTTGGTAGCCAAATAGCATGAGCTAGAATAAAAAGAACTGTTGTATATAGACCTTTATCATTGTGAAGGTTGGTTGTGTGGATAGCGGATTTATTCTATATTTCTATGATTTAGTGTCTATCTCTTAATGATCTGAAACCTGTAAACTATGAACTTCACAAGTATTTTTTTTCATTTTGTTCTTCTCCTAAGAAACAGCAGCATGTCTAGGTTGAGCAGGAGTTAAGTATTTTCCTTCTTACTTAGCAAAGGTTAGAGTTAAATGAAGTTTGAAAGTTCCTATTTCTCCAAGTCAGAAAACCTCTGTTAATGTCCCATATGTAAGGGTTTATTTCTCCTGAAGGAATGCCTTGATAAAAAACAAACAAACAAACAAACAAATAAACAAACAAACAAGGTTTCTGGGCTATATATATTTTAATTTTTTTCTTCTCCCTGATAGAGCATGATTGTATTTTTATTTGGAATTTACTGTTGTATCCTAGTTGAGCCTTAGGGATAAAACTCACAAAAGTGTGACCCCTTGTAAGTTCTGGATTTTCCTGGAGATTTTTACCTCTGAGATGCCCACACTGAGACTCTGCAATTAGACATTATTGTTCATATTTCCTTACCCCAAAACTGGTTCCTTCTGCCATCTACTCTAGTGAGTCTCTGCTTTGAGACTCACTACAACCTCTTTGTAGTGAGCTTTGGTAAGCTACAACCTCTTATATTTACCTCTGTCTCCAATCTCAGAAGCCATGATTTGCTCAATGTCTTTCAGTTTTTTATGGGTTTAAAAAGAGTTATTAATATTTCAGCCTGTTCAGCCTTTTTATTATTTGGATAAAAAGTGGCTTCCAGGTTTTTTATATAAGGAAATAAAAACTAGAAGTCCATGTATTTTGTTAATCTTTGGCAGAGACATTTACCTGAAAATCCACGTTCACTAAGTTTTCAATGGTCTAGTTTTGAAAAGATAAAAGGTTTTCTTGTTGAGATTTAAAAGAAAATTGAGCAGAGCCAGACTTAGTGTATTGAGGCCACTTGGTTAACTCCTTCTTTAGAGCACAAAACACATGTGTCTTGTAAAATAAAATGAGATTGTTTATTTGCTGGGATGAGTGAGATTGTTGGAGAAAATTTGTACAAAAATAGAAAGACTTTTTAATTCATGGTTTAAAACTTCCTGAGAGGCACATAGATACAGCTGTGGACATTCAAGATAGAAATTCAGAGGAATTTGGTATGTGATAATATGGAGCCGCCACCTGTGTCTCAGAACAGAAATTTCCTTCATGAGCCACAACGTCTGAGTGTGATGACCATGTGTTCAATCAGGGAAGTGCTGATGGGCCCATCATGGCAGTGAAGCCTCCCAGAGCACTCTACATTCCCGGAGAGCACTGTGGCATGTGATGTTGGTGGAGAGTTGCATCCTTTCCTCGGAGACATGAAAGAGGTGGATGTGGCACCCAGCCAAGACATTTGGTGTGTTCTAAGGAAAGAATCAGGAGTCTGGAAGCTGAACAATAATAGTGAGCTTTTCTCTGTGTGTGTGTATGTATGTGTGTGTGTATATATATATATAGTTTCTGTGTTTATTCTAAATAGATTTTTAATTAAATCACACAGTTCTTTACAAGAATAATCACATTTGCTTATTTGAAAAATGACACTTTCACACCTTCCTAAATCTCAGATGTAATTGGTGATGCAAATAGAAAACTAATGAGCAATAGGACAGTGTTTAAGCAGAGGGTCTTAAAAATATTTATTATTTTTTTTGTGTGTGTGTCTGACCTCTCTCTTGACTTGATTTAGACAGATGCTAAGACGAATATACTCACCTACTTATCTAACTCTCAGCTAAGACCAGGGTACTTGGCATTAAAAATGATAGGTCTGAGATCTTAAATTTAGAATAAATCACTCAAAAGAGCCTCCAGGAATGTGCACATTCACTAAGAAATTGGCATAAGAAAAATAAATAAGAATTTATTGCAACAATAAAAAATTCACCAAGAACCCAGAGAAGCCCATCATGTGGTACTGGTATTGTAAATGACACACAATAGAGACAACTGTGGTGTCCTCACACAAATTATTCTTAGGAGCCTGTTAAAATTTGCTTATGGCTATGGAATGTTCAGATCTGACTAGCTACCATTTATGGAGATTCTATAATCTTCTAAATATTTTTAATATAATAATTTCTGCTTAAATTATACTGATATTATTTCTGTTAAGGAATCCTTTACTTCAGCTAAGCACCTTGCTAATCATGTTCTAGTTCCCATTGTGATTCAGTTGAGAAGCCTTGCTGAAAAATGCTAGTAAATAGTTGGTCATTGATATTCAGCAGTAAATGCCTTTTTTTCCTTCAAAATTTGAAACTTATTTTATACAATATGAGGAGTGTCTTTGAAGAGCAAGCAAATCATCCTTTTCAAAATAGTGCTATATAATTATATTGTGTCTTGTGATGAGAATATGCCCTATTACATATTAAGACATAATCAAGTCTTATTCATCTGACATTTAAAAATCAAATTTTATTTATTTACTAAAGAAATCTCTAAATGTTCATTTGGTTTTAGTTTTAAAACATCCAAATTTATATCTTGTCATATAAGTGGAATCAGTTATTTTGAAAAATAATAATCATTTTGAATCTTAATCAATCAGTAATCCATCCATGTCATGAATTGGATAATACAGGGCTTCTTACACGCTCATTATATTTCCTTTATTTCCATGTGTCCACAGAGAATAAATAACATAGCAGCATATTCTTCTGTACAGTTGTGACCTTCCATTCATATAAGTGTGCAGATAACCTGAGAATAATGACAGTGTCTCTGTAGGCTAGGAACTGAACAAGTTTATCTATTAGACATATTGGTGCTAAGAGTGTCACTCCAAGCCAACTCCCCAAAGTTTATTCAGTAGAATATAAGAACAGTGACTGGAGAAGAAGATGGTCACAACAATAATTATGTTATAAAAGGGCAAGAGTAGCAACATGAGATATAAACTTAATGTTTGAGGGATGATTTAGGATCAGCTCAGATAAATTAATCTGAACTACTTAGTATACAATGTGCGTAAATCCTTTTATAAACTGACTCTCTTTCTTCTATAGCCTATTTTTTATTTTGCCAACCATAATGATTTATTCTGCAGGTTGAATTGCCATGTAAATAAAGTACTTATTCAGGATTCACTCATATATTTCCAGGGCCACTCTTATGAAAGACATTCATTTGTTGTTTCTAGTGTAGTAAAAACTTCTAATTTCCTGAAGAACCCTCTGCCTAATCTCTATATATTTATCATCTCTTCTGTTAATCAGGAAATAAAAGAACCAGTATGTATCAGTTAAGAGAAAACTATAATAGAAATAAAACAAATGCATACTTTCAAATGTACCAAGCAGTGCTATAATTATTATTATTATTTTTTTTTACCAATTTGTGTGCTATATGAAGTATAGTATAAATATTGTAGTGAATGATTACATAAAGTTTGGCAGTTTTCATTTATATTTCTACATATTAGTAAAACCTTATGAGCCTCATGTTAAAGTAAAATATAAGCCTTTTTGTACACATTGAAATATTACCACAAATAAAAAAAACCTGTGGTTCAGAAAATATAATTATTTTGTCAAATCTCAGTTACTTTAATACTCTAGATCAATTTCACCCTCTGATCTCATCCTAGAAGATTATTTTTTCTAGTGGCTATACAATGTTGTGGCACCCTCCCTGTGAGGCTGCAGGACTAATGTGACTGTGTTTATATTTTCACACCATGGATTCTCTGATTCACTCTCCTCAAGGCCCCCAATCACCTCCTTATTTCTCAGACTGTAGATGACAGGGTTGAGCACTAGGGTCAGGATGGTGTAGAAGACAGCTAGTATCATGTCCTCTGTTGGAGATTGCAGAGATCTCGAGTGTAGGTAAGTGTAAGCAAAGGGTGCACAGAAAAAAGCCACCACAGTGAGGTGTGTACTGCAGGTCCAGTAGGCCTTCTTCCTCCCTGCCTCTGAGTGCATGTGGAGAACAGCAAGGAGAACTAGTCCATAAGAACACACAAAAGCAATGAAAGGCAATACAAGAAAAAAGATGGTGCTTGCAAACACTGTACACTCATAGAGCCAGGTGTTCATGCAGGCCAGAATTACCATGGTTGGGACATCACAGAAGAAATGATTGATGGCCCTGGATTTACAATAGAGAATATGAAGGATGTATGCAGTGTGAGCACAGGAGTTGATAGCGCCCATCATCCAAGATCCTGTTATCATCAGCACACACACCCTTTTACTCATCCTGGTGAGATAGTGGAGAGGAAAGCAAATGGCCACATAGCGGTCATAAGCCATGCATGTCAACAACAGAGCTTCTGCGCCTCCTAAAGTCAAGAAGAAGAAGCTTTGAACCCCACATCCAATGAACGGGATAGACTTGTTCCCCAGAAGGTAGTTGAAAGCCATTAGGGAACAATGGTAGAGACATAGTTCAGATCAATGAGAGACAGCTGGCTGAGGAGGATGTACATGGGAGGGTGGAGTTAGGCATCTAGCATGATGAGGAGGACCATAGACAGGTTGCCAAGCAGAGCCATCAAGAACATGAGCACAATGAGAGAGAAGAAGAACAGCCCAATTTTTGATGGTGGGAGCAGCCCCAATAAGATGAAGTCAGTTGATGTTTGGTTGTAAATCTCCATTCATTGGCATTCCTGAAAGAGACAAAGGCATGAGTGCAACATAAATAAAGAAATGTGAACTGTGTATTAGTGTTTTACTTATTTCTTTTAATGTAACTTTATACATTTCAGTAAATACCTGGTTCCTTATATACATAATTGAAGTTTCCTTTTTTGAAATACAAAGTGAATCCCAGTCTGTTATTCAAAGTCATAAGGTCATGAGTTATGTATTTATATCCAAGTGTTTTTTAAGACTATGTGAAATAAAGAAAAATATCTCTACCAACTTGAATAGGATATACTTGTCTGTCCTTCATAATTGCAAATATTTTAATTAAACATAAGCATTATTCTTATGCCAAAATGGAACACAAATGGATATCATTTTAAATGAATAAGGGTTTGGTCCATTGTACTAATGAATTAAATGACACACAGAAGGTGACATGTTTTTCCTATATTCAGGATTTTATTTTATGCTCATCATTTGAAATGTAATTGTAACATTTTTTCCTCAGGTTGGGATGCTATATTAGCTCTTTGATATGAATGTGTTTATTGTTGTTGAGTAAACCCTCCTGAAAGTCAGTTGTCAGTAAGTGGCATGCGCTAAGAAAAAAAAAAAAAAAAAAACAAAAAAAAAAACAGTGTTTATTCCCTAATACTATCAGGCACAAATTAATAGTTCAGATTATTAAATTCTTCTATTATTGTAATTTATATCCTTCCTTTTCAATTGCTCATTCTTTCATGGAATGGAGACCCTTCTCCAGACCTCCTGTAAGCCATGTTCTACAGCTGACATTATTCAGAGGCTCAAAATCATTAAATGTTAATTCTCTGAAGATTAAGAGAATGAAGGAAGAAATGTCAGATGGAAGATTTTAACACATTTTAGATGAAAGAATTTGAATGAAAAAAGAATGGTTATTCAATTAATGGGAAACAGGTTTGACATTCCAATAAACCTTGGTGATGGGAGGAAATTGTACTGCAAAGAAAAATCTACTGGGAGAAAAATGTTGACATCATGCCAGATCGATGAGCTTCCAATTATCCTGGTATGCTCAAAACAAAAGTGTTCTTAGAAAGTTCTGGAAAACTAAAATAAGCAAGTTACTGTATGACTCATACAGAATTCTAAATCCATATATTCTGAGATTTTTGAAGAAGTCAAGAAAGAGGAGATTAGAATATACATAGAATGAAAGCCAAAAGAAAAAAGATGGACAAAAATATTTTAAAATAAAATATAACATCTTTAGAAATCTATAAAATATTAATTCAACAAAATGAGTGTTCTTGAAAATCTAAAAGACTAGCTAATATAAATGACCCATTCAGAATTTTGAAAAACAAATATCAAAAACTCTTGCAGAAAGTTTGATGTAAACAGGCCAGTAAAAAAAGGAAATTATAATAATAAGAAGGAGGAATGTAAAAAATAAGAGATTTGTAATTAGAAAATTGATTAGGAGCACTTATGTATGATTAAAATATTTTTACAAATGTAAACAAAAAATATGGAAACTTAAATAATCAGACTATTTCTAAGAATCGAACAATGGGAGCCGCTTCTGACACAGGATTCATAGAGTCCAGCAAACTAAATGAGAACCACTCTGATAACACATGATATACTAATTTAGAAAAAGCAAAGATTTTTTTTCTGAAATGTTTCACTAAATTAAAAGGATCAGCCTAGAAAGGATTCATTGACACCCATTAAATGTATATTTTGAAGAGAATTATTGAATGAACAGGGAAACCACTATTAGATGATTTTTATGAGGTTTTTTTTTTTTTTTGCCTCAAGCCCCTTAAATAAAAATAACTAACTTGTTTAAAGTTCATTTAAAAGAAACTTTCACCTCCATTGATTACTTTTATTCACCTTCAAAATGTTGACTCTTATGCATTAAAGTTTTTTTACAACATACAAGAGAAAACAGATAAGAGTTGTCTAAAGTTATATGCTGGGTGAGACAAAAGGCACACCACGCTCCTGGGCAATTTCCTTCACTGTAAGGGAAGACTCAGACATGAATTTATTATTTCTGGTATCCTGACATGTGTCAGGAATTATGCCAACTTGACAACAAGCTTCTGAGGTTGGTATTATCGTCCATATTTGTAAAAGAATTGACTGCTATTTAGAGAATTTAAGTGACTTTCCTTATATCACAAGTTTAAAACATATTCTTATCACTTTCCATATGAGAGGTGGTGAATCAGAAATGTGAGGTTCATGTTTTAGTCACCTAAAACTATTTACACATGAATTCTCTATTTACACTAGGAAGTAGATAATACAAAATGTATTTAGTAAGTTATTCTATGCCCAAATAAAAAATGTTTTAGAGTTTAAAGCTTTCATATTTCACATCTTCCTATAGACATGCTTCCTCGGGTCTCCTGCTCTTGCTGTGTGTTTTCACTGGTATGCTGTAGCAACCCAAGAGTTCACAACAGCTTCTAGTAAATAGATAATACATGCTTCATGGTATCACTTATCAGGAATTCTAACTGTAGTTGAATCATATGTTGATTTTAAACAAAAAGTGTCCCTATCTAGGAATGTATGGTTACCAAAGACCACCTGTCCTGGCTATGTATCTTGGGCTGTGGATGTCCACATTCTATCCTCAGGTGATTTCCTAAGTTTGAAAGTGACACACATCACTTTTCTGTAGCTACTTTCTTTGCATAGCTCCATTTTTCTTATGCCTTTCCTTGAAAGAGTGAAAGTATTGTAGTGAGAAAAATTTCTCAGTTATAAGTTTACGTATTTATTGTTGGTACAGTTATTCAAAATGTACTTGCATTGTTACACAAATTAAAAAAAAAAAAAAACAGAAACACCATCTATGGCCATGCCACCCTCAATAACCCTGATCCCATCTGATCTCAGAAGCTAAACAGGGGCGGGACTGGTTAGTACTTGGATGGGAAACCACCTAGAAAGATTGTATGCTGCAGGCATAAAAAATAAAAAAAATAAGAGATTTTAAGTTGACAAGGTCTTTGCAATCTGTGAGGTCAACCAAGGGTTGCCTTGCCTAAAAAGAAAAAGGAGAAACACAAAAATTTACAATCATTTTTTAAAACTACACAGCAAACCCGTGGATAGCTGTTTGAGAATTCCTGTTTTCTGATTCTCTATGTAGAGTTGTGTCCCAAACAAAAATCAATTTCAAAATTCGGCTTCCTTTCTTTTATGTATGACTTTGCAGAACAGCAGTAATCCTTATCGGAAATTCATCTGCTACTGCATCTTTTTAGAAATGTAACATTGATCAGATGAATTATACTCTCTGAGCTTGTCTGTTGCTTTCAGATTAACAGGAATAAAATTATTAAATGAGAAACTACATGGTGAGTGCAAAGTCCATCTCATATATAAATTATCAGTTAAGCAAGTGGTTCTTAACTGAGGGGTGAATCAGCCCTCTCTACAGGGTACTTTGGGGAATGTATGGAGAGGTGTTTGGCTGTCACAATGTCATGTAGTGGGTGCTGCTAAACATTACATAATGCACAGGACAATCAGAGACAAAGAATTATGAGGCCCAATGTTTAGTTTTGTTTTTAAAAAATTCTAAATTAATGTAGCTTTGATCTTATTAGTTTTTATATTTGTCTTTATCATTTGCACATTATCTTCTACTAAGACTATGCAATGATAAAGTGTTATTATTTTTTTATGCTCCTATTTGAGTCACAAGAGCAGTGCCAGGTTGCCTGCATTGCCATCATGCGTCCATTCTCTGGACGTTCAGTGATGACACAGGGCCAACAGCAGGGGATAGTCAGCACTGAGCTAAAGCCTCAAGTACCCTGTGACCACCTGTCCTGACTAGCACAACTGTGCTCAGGAAACCACACCCTCCAGGGTCTTTACTAAAGATGGCTCCACTGTGATCTTGAATTTCTGGGACAGCTGTGCAGCCAGTTGATTCAGTTCCCACCTGTGTGAGCACTGCATAAACTCAAAACATTTTAATAACTCTCAGTCTAACCCTCAATTCGCTTCACTTCTAATTTAGACATCTTGCCTGTGAATTAGCTTGAAAAACAAACTAAACAAACAACAAACTGTTGTCTGCACTGGTCCTCTAGGCACTCTGCCCCACATGGTATAAAAGAAAGCATACTACCACCCACCTCTAATCTAATTCTGAGTTTTACTTGCCTGTGAATTGAATCCTGGAATGTAGCAACATGCCTTCCAGATATGCAAGCACATGAACAAAAGGTTATCTAAAGTGTAATTAAATGTGTATTCTTATATAACGGGGCTACATGTGGACACCTCCACTACTTAGAGTAAAAAATCCAAATTAAAGCATTACATCCATATTCTCTTATTTGCTCCCACTCTATGTCAGAGGTTCTGTAGTGGTAGCTTCATCATGCTACTCACAAAACATAAACATGAATATTTTTCAGTAATTAAAAGTATAACATATAGTATGTGTAGAAACTTGAAAATTATTATGAAATAAAGTAGTAAGGTACCATGATAAATATAATTGCAACATTATTATTAAAAGCCTATTTAAAAAGTTGTAAAATTATAAAAACTCTTTCCTTGGTCTTGGACACCTCTCTTTTTCATTGTCTGATGTACTAAATCCTTCTTACACTTTAAGTCTCTTGTTAATCACACACTGTTACATATGGTCCCTTGGTCAGTCAGGACACACAAATTCTCCTGCTGTCTGTGATTTCATCTTAGCTCTCTTGTTCTCTTATTTTCACATCCATCACCTGATATTATTATGCTCCCAGTGCCTACATTTCATGAAGGTGGAAGCTCTGAGAGAGGGCAGTGTGTTGTGCCCACAATTCAGGAAAGAAATTCCTGTATAACATCAAGACTTCATCATTTTCCACATTTTGCCTAGTGTATATTTGTATCACAAAATATTTGATCAGGACTGAAGATAATGTATGTTTTAGATATAAAAAACTTTTTTTTAAAAAATGTTCAGAAGTAGCCATCTAATTCTTTGAATTTTATTTCTAAATCTACATACAGCAATTTGATATACTGTAGAACAATAATGTAATTTTTATCTTGAAGTTCTCTAGTTAATGAGATGTGAATTTATCAGTTTCTTATCTCTTTACATAACAAAGATGAATTCTTTACTAATTATAATCAAAATGCTCCTAAAGCATTTGCATGCTTCTTAATAAAAACATATGTTAGGAGCAGTGAGTTCCTGTTTTCCTAAATTCTTGGTGCTGCCCTGCACATCTCTTGATTAAACTTCCATGAGTATATTCAAATGAAAGTGCAAACCCACCTCTGAAATCTATTCTTTTCATTTCAGATACATCCATGAAGACATGTCTGCAGCCTTGGCTCTAGGTTTCAATTCAAAGATGTTATTTCTAATACTCATTGTTTGGTTGGTGTTCATTGGAGAAGGTCCTCTGAGACTAGGATAATGAAGAGAAAGTCATTAATAAAGAAGAGTGGCCTCAGGCTAGACTGAGGGAGGGCCACAGAAAACTCCCAGTTTTCTCCCAGTTCATGGAGAGAAAGCCAAATGTTACTCATATTTTTTTCTTTCTTTAATTTTTTAAATATTTTGGTGACATTATTTAATAAATTTATATAGGTTTCAATGGAGGATTCAATATGTATTATGTGCATTACATTGTATGTTCACCACCCAAAGTTAAATTTCCTTTTATCATCATATATTTGACCCTTTATATTCTTATCTACCTCTCCTCTCACTCCTCTTCTCTGGTAAGCACTAAAGTGTGTTCTGTGTTCATGAGTCTCTGCTTTATGCTGCTTACTTGTTACTTCCAGTTTTATGTCCTACATATGAGTGAATCATATGGTTCTCAACTGTTTCTGTCTGACTAATTTTTCTTAGCATGATAATCTCAAGATCCATCCATGTTGTCACAAATGAACATTATTTTATCATTCCTTTTGGCTAAGTAATATTCCATTGCATATATATACCACATCTTTTTTATCTTGTCATCTATGAAAGAGCACTTAGGTAATCTCCAAATCTTGGTTATGGTGAATAGTCCTGTTATGAACATCAAGGTGCATATGTCTTTATGGATAATTGTTTTCTAGTTTTTGTGTAGATATCCAGAAGAGAAGCAGCTACTAAAAAACGACTAATATTTATTTTAACCTTTTATTTTTTGAAAGAATTTTTGAGTTTTTTTATATGTTTATAATTTATATATTACTATTCACTAAGTACATAGATACACTGTACCCACACATACTAGTAAATTGTGTACATTTTATTAAAATTACCAAAAATCTATTAACATAAAATGGAATGAATTTTATTAGAAGCACAACTTTATATATATATTTACACATTCACACTTTCATATGCTACCTTCCTATCAATAAGTGCCTCAAATGAAAAAGAATTAAGTGCTCCAACCAAAAGATAGAGTAGCTGAATGGATAAGAAAAGAAGATTCCTATATATTTCTGACATCACCCCTGAGTTTTCTTAAATTTAATGAAACTCGTTTCATGGCCTACCATAAGGTCTATCTTGGGAAATTTTTCATGCACTTTTGACCAAAAATATATATTTGGCTCCTTTGATGTGAAACACTGAAAATATTAGTAGATGGAGACTGGGGAAAATACCATACATGATAATCACTTTGCTCTTCCTCTTTTGAGACCACATCAAAGTTGAAATGGAAACATGGAGCAAAGAGCAGGCATAATCACCTGGAGGTCTACATGAATAGAAGCCCTACAATAAAACACCCTGCAATGGTTGAAGGGAGGAGGGGAGAAGAGGTGAGTCTGCCTTGTCCCAAAAAGCTGAGTGGGACAGAAGCTATGGCAGGCAGCAGCTGTAGATACCTTTAAAGGGGCTGTGTAAGCAACTGGACTTTCATGGTGACAGACATTCTTGCTCTGAACACCAGTGCGAGGCAGGCTGCTCAGCTGATGCCAAGGACTTACAGAAGCGGGGAGACTGAGTTGTAGGAGAGAGTGCCAGAGGTAAGGATTTCCACCAGGAAGAAGTTCTGTATGTTTCCATTGGTCCTGTGTAGAGCCCTTCAGCCTCCCTGTGCGGACACAGTGCCGCCATAGCTGAGATGTCAGCAAACTGGATAACAGAGGTCACTCCATCCAGAGGATTCCTGAAACTCTGTCTCCCCCAATTCACAGCCCCACCCAAGGCACATTCAATTGTGTCCTTGTCGAGTTCTGTACCACTTGCTAAGCAGCACCAAGAGTTATGCTGAAGGTTGCTGATCCTGGCATCTGGCATGCCTTCTTGAGGCAACTATAAGCACAGCATCTGTGGATTGCTTGCTCAGTCTTAACAGGTCACCCTGTAGGGGCACGAGCTGAGGCTATACTTGGCCTGCAGCTGAAACCCTCTCAGGACTGTGTTGCTGGACACCTACTACACAAAGTTATGGTAATTAGATTTGGAGACTTAGGAGCTTTGCTTACTACATATAAACAGACACAAGAAGGCAGCCAAAAAGGGAAGACAAAGAAGCAGAAATCATATGAGAAAATAGATCAGAGATCCAGGAGTTTTGGAGTCAAGCAAACTAATAGATGCAGAGTTCAGAACACTGGTTATATAGACATTCAATGAAATTGAAGAAATGTAGATAAACTCAGTGAGAATTTTAACAAAGAGTAAAAAACATAAAAAATGGAAATGAAAATTATAAAAGGGAACCAGTCAGAAACAAGGAATATATTATTTGAGATGAAGAGTATGTCAGAGAGAATCAAGAGCATGGAGGAAGAAAAGGATCAAATCACTGATATAGATGGGGAAGACAAATAAACCCAGAATTAAAAAATAATCAAAAATTCAATAATAATTTATGGAGCCTATGGGACAAAATTAAGAGTAAAAAATCGGTGTCATAGGGGTACCTAAAGAGGGAGGGAGATTTTTTGAATACATATTTGAAGAAATATTGATGTAAAGCTTCCCTAACCGTGTGAAGGAAATAGACACAAAACCTTAAGAAGCTCAGAAAATTCCCAAAATCAGGAATCCAAAGAGACCCACACCAAGACAGATTATAATTCAAATTCCAAAGCTTAAATACAAAGAGAGAATCTTAAAAGCAGTAAGAGAAAATAATTTAGTTGCTTACTAGGGAGCACCCATAAGACTAACAGTTGATTCCTCAAAAGAAACTATGTAGGACAGAAGGGCTTGGCATAAAATATTCAATGTGATCCAAACCCAGGATCTACAGCTAAGAATTTTTACCCAGCAAAGATATCGTTTAGAGTCAAAAGAGAGATAAAGAACTACCAAGACAAAAATAAGCTAAGGGAATTTAACACCAAGACAGTATTACAGAAAATGTAACACAGACTTCATTAGAAGAAAAACATGTATCAAAAATAGGAATAAAGAACGGTAATAACTACTTCCTTTTAACAAGTACCTCAAATGGGAAAGAATTCAGTTCTCCAAGAAAAACATAGAATAAACCAAAAAGATCTTATGAAGAAGATCACACTGCAAGAGATGAAAAATGAAATATCAAACTTGGGTAATAGTCAAGCAAATGGAGAAAAGGATCAGTGATATACAAGACAGAAATCTACAAATAAATCAGAAGGAGAAAGAGAGAAGTCAAAGAATGAAAAACAATGAAAGAGAAATACAAAAACTAGTTGATACCACCAGGAAAAGAAACAAGAATGGGCATTCCCGAAAAGGAGGAAAAGGAACAGGAATTAGAAAGCATTTTCAGACGAATAATTAATGAGAAATTTTCAAATCTAAGGAATAAGCTAGAGCTTGGAATTCAAGAAGTCAACAGAATACCCAATTATTTCAACCAGAAAGGCCTTCACCAAGACACATTGTATTAAAATTATCAAAAATAAACAACAGAGAAAGAATTTTCAGGGCAGCCCAGGAAATGATGGTGACCTATACAAAATTAGATTAACATTGGACTTCTTAGCACAAACCTTACAAGCCAGAAAGAAGTGCAATCAAATATTTAAACTATTAAATGAAAGGAACTAATATCCAAGAATAATGTGCCCAGCAAAAATTTCTTTTAGGTATGACAGAGAAATAAAGACCTTTCCAGTCATACAAAAATTGAGGGAATTCTCCACTACAAGACCCGTATTACAGGAAATACTGAAAGGAGTCAGTTAATCTATAACAAAATGAAAAAAAAAAAAAAAACAACAACTAGCATTAAGGTGACTAGCAGGCAAATAGAAACAGAAGAGTGCAACTCTTACTAAGAATAGGGTATTATAAGCTTAAACAATAAGAAGAGTTTTGCTATAGCAAGATAGTAATGAACATTCAGCACACGTAGGGACAAATTGATGCAATGACTGAAAAAGGAAGGATTCAGATCCAAATTTACAAAGGGGAATGAAGATAAAGCACCTGCATAAGAAAATGGACTAGTACACATATATAACTATCCTCTACATATTTGTAACCGTAACTATATGACAATGATTCAGAATTGAAATATATAACATAAAACAAGAAGGATCAGAGGGACAATCCATGAAACCCAACCAAAATAAAGAAAACAGACACACAAGTACAAGGAAGCAATGAAACTCTAAACTATGAGAAAGTAAAACATAAAATGGTTATAGAAAAGCATCATGTTTCAATAATCACCCTAAATGTAAGTGGACTGAACTCACCAGTACAAAGGCACAGATTTGCAGATTGGTTCAAAAAGCAAAACTAAATCATACGCTGCTGCTAGAAGACATATCTCAGTTCCAAAGACAATATAGACTCAAAATAAAAGGGTGGAAAATGATATGTCAAGCATATGGCATCCAGAGAAAAGCAGGACTAGCGGTACTAATATCAGATGAAATAGACTTAAAAAAAGAAAAAAAAAAGGTACTGAGGGACACTTCATAATGATAAAGGGAATCATACACCACGAAGACATAATATTTATTAATATCTATGCTCCCAGTCAGGGAGTCATGAAATATATAAAACAATTACTAAGATAACTAAAAGGAGTAACAGATCAAAACTCTATCATAGTAGAGGACCTAAATACCCCACTGTCAAATATGGACAGATCATCCAAACAGAAAATTAATAAGGAAATAACATCCTTAAATGACATATTAGATCAACTGACCCTAATTGACATTACAGAGCCTTTCATGCCAAACCAGCTGCTTATATATTCTTCTCTAGTGCACACGGAACATTCTCAAAGATTGATCACACAGAGATAGCCTCAAGAGATGTGAGAGGGTTGAAATCATACCAACCATATTCTCTGATCTTAATGCCTTGAAACTAGAGATCAACTGCAGAAAGAAATCGGAAATAACCGTGAGTACAGGAGATTAAACAATATGTTACTGAATAATTACTGGGTCAGAGAAGAAACAAAAAGAGATCAAGGGATACATAGAAACAAATGATAATGATAGTTAGCAACATATCAAAACTTTTGAGACACGGCAAAGGTGGTTATAAGAGGAAAGTTCTTATGATTACCTGCCATCTCAAAAAATAAGAATGAGCACAAATAAATAACCTAATGCTTCATCTTAAAAGAAACTAAAAAATAAAGAACAAATGAAGCCTGAAGTCAGCAGAAGAAAAGATATAATCAAAACTAGAGCAGAAAGAAATGAAATTGAAAATAAATATTAATAATAATAATAATAATAATAAAACAGTAGAAAAAATAAATGCAACACAGAGCTGGTTCATTGAGAAGGTTAATAAAATTGACAAACCCTTGGCCAAACTCATTTAAGAAAAAAAAGAGCAAGGACAAAAATAAATAAAATCATGGATGAAAGAAGATAAATGACAACAGACACCAAAGGAACTTATAGGAATACAATGAAAAAAGTATATAATGCCAAATTTAATATACTAGAAAAATAGACCAGTACTTAGAAAAATACAACCTTCCTAGACTGAATGAAGAACTGTAAAATCTAAATAGACTAATTAGCAATATGGAAATTGAAATAATCATCAAAAACCTACCAAAAAATAAAAGTCCAGATCAGATGGTTTCACCAGTGAATTCTATCAAACATTCAAAGAAAATTTAATACATATTTTCAAATTCTTTCCCTAAAAAAATTGAAGAGGAGGTGATACTTCCTAATTCATTTTATAAAACCAATATTACCCTGACACCAAAACCAGATAAATATAACACAAAATAAGAAAACTACAGATCATTATTTCTCATGAGTACAGATGCAAAAATCCTAAATAAGGATTTTTTAATATGTAGCTAAAGGAATACAGCAACATATTAAAAAGATTGCACGCCACGATCAAGTGGGCTACATCTCAGGGACACAGGGATGGTTCAACGTATGCAAATCAATTAATGAGATATGACACAAGAACAAATTTTTGACATTTAGGTCCTAGAAAGTATTATACTATGAAATAAGTCAGATAAAGAAAGGTAAATGCCGTATGATTTCATGATTTTATTTATGTGCAGAATCCAAGGAATAAAAGAAATAAACAAAATAACTAAAATAAGACTTACAGATACGTAAGACAATGTGATGATTGCTAGTGGGGGTTGGGGTGGGGAGTTGTATGAAAAAGATGAAGAGATGAAGTATGAATTGGTAGTTTCAAAACAATCATGGAGATATAGAATACAGCATAGGGAATATAATCAATATTATTGTAATAGTGTGTAGTAGCAGATGATGCCAGAGTAGTTAGGAGATAACTTTATAAATAATAGAAATGTCTAAACATTGTACTTGAAGCTAATATAAATTAAATAAGAAACCAAAAATATATAAAGAACTCATATAATGCAACACCAATAAAGCAAACTATTCAATTAACAAATGAGCAGAGGACCTGGATAGGCATCTCTAAAAAGAGACATACAGATAGCCGATGGACATGTTAAAATATATTCAAAGTCACTAATCAGAGAAATGCAAATTAAAGGCAAAAAGACATATCACCTTATCCCTGTTAGAATTGTTATCATCAATAATATTGGAAAACAAGAATTGTTTGAGTGAATGTAAAGAAAAAGGAACTCTAATATATAGTTGGTGAGATTGCAAATTGTTGAGCTACTATGGAGAATAATTGAGAGGTTTCTCAAAGAATTACAAATAAAAGTACTTATGACCTAGCAATTCGACTTCTTGGTATTAATTCAAAGAAAAGCAGAACAATAATTCATGAAGGTCTATGCACCCCTATGTCCACAGCAGCACTATTTGCAATAGCAATGATATAAAAGCAACCTAAGCGCCCATCAGTAGATGACTGAATAAAGAAGTTATGGTTCCTATATATGATTGAATGTTTGTTACTCAGTGTCAAAAAAAAAAAGTAAGCTTTTATTTGTGACAACATTTTGAATGTAAAGGGTCCAAGGCCATGTGACATTAGTCAGATAGACAAAGCCAAATATATGATTTCACTTATATGTGGAATTTAAGAACAAAACAAACAAAGAAAATTAAAACATACTCATAGATAGATACAGAGAAAAAACTGGTGATTATCAGATGGGAGGAAATGTTGAGGGGCTGAGTGAAAAGGGGAAAGAATTAGGAAGTATAAATTGTCAGTTACAAAATAGTCACGGGATGTACAGTACGGCATGGATAATATAGTCAATAATACTGTACCAACTATGCAAGTGGCCAGGTGAGCACTAGATTAATTTGAAGCTCACTTCAGAAATTATGTAAATGTTTAACTGCTATGCTATATATCTAAAACTAACACAAAATAATGTTAAATATCAATTTTAATTAAAAGAAAAAAATTAAAAAATTAAAGTAATTGTTGATTTTAAAAATATGTTGGTGCCAGTGCAGAACCAGATGACACTCAGCAAAATGCTTAAGATACACAGAGGCCATTGTCACCCTCTTGTGGCCTGTAGAACTTTGATAATTTTTTTCAGAAAGACTGCAACACTGCTGAACGCCAGCTGCTTGCTGCTGAACTGTCCTCTGGGGACATGTGAGTTGGGTGAGTTGGGGGTTTCAAGGAGTCACCAGGACGAGGTGATTGGTGTTCACCAGGTCAATGCAGATTCAGAATTGGCCATGTCAAAGGATGATTTAACAGTGGGACACTGACTGCTGTTCCTCCAGCCCTTGTCCTGAAGCCACACAATTCAGATGCCCCCGTATGTCTCTGGCAATCCCCATGTCCCCATCCTTCCACCAGAGTCCAAGGGGAGTGTCTGCAAGCCAGTGAGTCTGTGTGCGGGCCCTTTCAGAGAAAGCTGCTCTCCATCTTGCCCAGATGGACTGAATCTTTGCTGGTTTTCACAGCCAGATGTTGTGGGGGCTCCTCTCCCTGGTCCTGGAGCTCTTGGTTGGGACCTTCACTCCTCAGCAGGGGATCTCAGCATCCAAAATATCCCTACCAATTCTCAACCACCACACGTGGGTGTGGTGCTAGGCCATTCCACATCTTCATGCCTCCTACCGTTGACATGGTTTCTTCTTTATAATCTTAGTTATAGGACTTTGTTTAGTCAGTCTTTGGATGGTTCTCCAGGTTGATCATTCTATAATTTAGTTATAACTTATAGGGGTTTTGTAAATTAGGTTAATAAGTTTTTTTGTTCCTAGTTTACAGAGAGTTTTAAGTATGAAGAGGTGTTAGATTTTGTTGAATGCTTTTTGTACATCTACTGCTATGATTATGTGATTTTACTTCTCAGCCTATAGGTGTGTTGGACTAAGTTTATTGATTTTTGAAGGTTTAACAAGCCTCACACACCTGGAGTTCATAGCCCTAGATTGCAGTATATAACTATTTTTATTTAATATTGCATCTATTTTTATTAATATTTGATTTTTTATCTATGTTTATAAGAGAGGATGATCACATATTTCTCGTATTGTAATCCTGTGTCTAATTTTGGTATTAGGGTAGTTATAGTCCAATAGAAAGTGTTAGGAAGATTTCCTTTTATCATCTGAATGATAGTGCGTATAATTGGTGTAATTTCTTTCTTGAAGTGAAATATTGAAATAATTTCTTTATTGAAGTGAAATGGGCCAGCAATTTCTGTTTTGAAAAGTTTCATTAGTTGTTAATTAGATTCATTTAATAGATCTAGGCCTAATCAGATTGTTCACTTCTTGTGTGAGTTTTGACAAATTGTGTTTTTCAAGGAATTGGTTGATTTTATTTCCATCATTGCAATGGCTTTTATTTAAATTTACTGGAGTGACATTAGTTAATAAAATCATAAAGGATCTAAGTGTACAATTCAATAATACATCATTATGTATATTGCATCGTGTGTTCAGCACACACAGTCACATCTTCTGTGATTATATATTTAATCTCTTATCTTTCTTTTCTCCCCTTTCCCTTGGTAACCAGTAAACTCTGGTCTGTGTTAATGAATTTCTGATTTTCTTGTTCATTTGCTGCTTTCAGTTTTACGTCCCACATGTGAGTAAAATCATGGTTCTCAATTTTTACTGTCTGACATATTTTGTTTAGCATGATAATCTTCAGATCCATCCACGTTGTCACAAATGGCAGTATTTTATCTATTCTCATGACAAATTAATATTTAGTTGTATAATGTACCACATCCTTTTAATCAAATCATCTGTGGAAGGGCACTTTGGTCATTTCCATGTCTTGGCTACTATGAATAAGGGTTCAATCAACATCAGAGTACATACAACTTTGTGGATAAATGTCTTCAAATTTGGGGAGTAGATACCCAGAAGAAGGATTACTGATTGACATGGTAATTTCATTCTTTGATTTTTATGAAATCTCCATACTGTGTTCCACAATGTCTGTACTAATTTACATTCCTACCAGCAGTGTATGAGGGTTTCTTTTTCCTCATAACAACCTCTTCAAACCTTGTTATTACTTGAGCTGTTGATGATATCCATTCTAACGAGTGTGAGATGGTATCTCATCGTGGTTTTGATTTTCATTTTCCTCATAGCAAGTGAAGTTGACCATTTTTTATGTCTCTGTTGGGCATTGGTATGTCTTCTTGGGAGATGCATCTATTCAAGTCCTATGCCCATTTTTTAAATGGATATGCTTCATTTTTGTTGAGCACTATTATTACTTCACTTTCTCTTTTTTAGCACATCTGTCATGATTTTTCAAAAAACTTTCTTTTTGTTGTTGTCTTAGCATTTGCAAAATATATTTATAATTAATCTGAGTTCACTTTCAAATAACACTATACCACTTAAAAATAGTGTGGGCACTTTATGATGAGAAAATAATTATAATTTTTACCTCTCATCTTATATTATTGATACTACTGTTTTCACTTACATATAAGTGTACATATGTATATATGTGATATATGCAAAATCATATATAAAATATTACACTGTTGCTATTATTACTTTAGAGAAGTTGTGATCAACTACATCTTTCAAATATAAGAAAAATAAAAGGTTTTATTTAACCATTCTTTTTTTCTTTATTCTATGCTTTTAAAATTTTTTTCAAGTTTTTAATTTATAGCATTTTTGTTTTCTAAGTAATTCATTGATTCAGGTCTAATATTCAGGTCTTTGATCAATTTTATGTTAATTTTGATGCAAGGTTATAGATAGCAGTCTAGTTTCATTCTTCTGCATGTGTCTTTTCAATTGTCCCAGCCATATTTTTGAAAGAGGCTTTCCTTTCTCCCCATCTGAAAGGAAGAGTATGTCTAGAAAGAGTAGGAGTGAAGTATTTTTCATTTTGTTTGGCAAAGGTTACATTTAAATTAAGTTTGGGAGTTCTTATTTCCCTGGGTCAGATAGGCTCTGATAATGGCCCATGTATTAGGGACTGGTCGAACTCATTGTCCTGAAGGCAGGCCTTGGTAAGAAAAAGAGTGCTCTTGGGTATTTCAAATATTTTTCTTTTGTTTTCTTGCCTGTGCTAGAGCAATGACTGGATTTTTCTCTGGAATTATCTGTTGTATCCTGGTCAATACAGAAGGGTGGCCTCAGACCAACCATGGAGAGGGGCACAGAAAACTCTCAGATGTTCTCAAGCTTGTCCCTGCCAGTTCCTTGGAGAAAAAGTCAAATGGTATTTATTATATATTTATTTTATTTTTGTTAAATTTATTGGGGTGACATTAGTCAATAAGATTATATAAGTTCCAAGTGTACAACTCAATCACACATAATTATGTACATTGCATTGTATGTTCACTATCCAAATTCAAATTGTCTTTCATTGCTATGTATTTGGTCTCCTTTACCCTGATCTAGCTCTCCCTCCTCCCTTTTCCCTCCAGTAGCCACTAAAATGTGGTCTGTGTCTATGGGTATCTTTTTATTTTTCTTGTTTATTTGCTGCTTTCAGTTTCATGTCTCACATCTGAGTGAAATCATATGGTTCTCAACTTTTACTGTTTGACTTATTTTGCTAAGCATCACAATCTCAAGATCCATCCATGCTGTTATAAATTTCTTTCTTTTTCTTTCTTTCTTTCTTTCTTTCTTTCTTTCTTTCTTTCTTTCTTTCTTTCTTTCTTTCTTTCTTTTTTCCTTCCTTCCTTCCTTCCTTCCTTCCTTCCTTCCTTCCTTCCTTCCTTCCTTCCTTCCTTCCTTCCTTCCTTTCTTTCTTTCTTTCTTTCTTTCTTTCTTTCTTTCTTTCTTGTGGCTGAGTAATATTCTGTTCTTTATGTATGTACTGCAGCCTCTTTAATCAACTATCAAAGAGCACTAAGCTCATTTCCCTGTTTTGACCATGGTCAATGATGCTGCTATGAGCATTGGAGTGCACATGTCTATGGATAATTGTTTTCAAATTTTGGGGAAGACTCCCAGAAGAGGGTATGCTACTAAAGAACAGCTGGGTCAAACGACAAATGTTATTTGTTATAACATGTCATTTCATTGAAAAAAATCATTTTGCTGAAGTTTAGTACATTTCTACAATTTACATTCTATTATCCACTAAGTATATAGTTAAACTCTGCTGATACGTACTAATTAATTGTGTATATTTTATTAAATTTACCACACATATATTAAAAATGAATTGAGATTATTTTATTAAACATATTTTACATATATTTAATTATATATTCACACACTTATATGCTATTTTTATTCAATGTAGTATTTATATATTACATTACATTACATTATATAATATAAAGTGACTAGTGAATATTTGGTCTTGCCTAAATTGTCCATAAGGTCATTTGGTCCAGCAAGGCTATGATGGCAAGAAAGGTTATTGTTGGCAAAACAGCCATAACACAATTACTCGACCAATGTCACATGAGAGTATTTTATTTTTTGTTTTAACCTTGTAAACGAAGTGTATGAATAAATGGCATGAGTTCTTTGACCCCAGGGATGTTTCTAAATGTGGGTCTCACAGAGAAAGCCAGAGGAACCAGGGGAGCTCCAGCATAGTCACAGTGCTGAGACCTGTCACAGGGGCCACCCTGCATGTGCACTGAGTTCCAAGGAGACAGTGGCCAGGATAGTGGGAGAGTCTTGGTGGAGCAGAATAGAAACCTTAAGCTGAGTCTATGGACATGTTACCCCAAACAAGCCTCATCTTGTCTGATCTCGAAAGCTTAGCAGGGTAGTGCCTGGTTAGTACTTGGATGGGAGACCACCTAGGAAGTCCAGGTTTTGTAAGCATAAAAAATAAAAAATAATGAGGGATTGTAAGCTGACAAGGTTCTTGCAATCTGTGAGGTCAACCAACCAAGGGTTGCCTTGCCTAAAATAAAAAAAAAATTAAACAAAAAGAAACCTTAGGCTGACCAACTGTAGGTCTAGTAACGTTTCAGTCCCTTGAAGGAGGGTCTCCTGTGTTTTCTTAATTTCTTTTTCTGTGAATAAAATAGGGTCTCATAAGTTTAAGTGAGTTCAATTACAGAGAAGTTAATTAGCTTTTCAACAGACGAAAGGGGTAAAATATAGAAAATAAAACAAATAAAATCAGAATAAAAATGCAAATTAAAGCCTGCATAATCCTAACACGTACTGCTAAGCTTAAGATTTGCCTGTTTTCTTATTTCTACATAGGAAACTCAAAATATAAAAGATTTTTTTTTATTTTTCCACAAATGGGTACTTTTTGACGTTGCTACATAATCTTTGAATTCCAGAATATGTTTTTGACTGAAAAATTAATATTGACTAGTTGTTTTCTCACCATAGGAATATTTACTTAGGAATGAAAAAGGGTTACAACCCAGAGCATGCAGACAAAGCATGCCCTGACACAATCCAGACTGTGTGCCAAGATGGAGTTATTTGTAGAAGGGAAAATAAAAATAGGGAAGGGGAAGTTGAAACCTTTAGCTTTCCCATAAATACCAAGTCTTTCTTTGGGGTTCTTGTGATCACACAGAGTATCAGAATGTCCCTAAACCCTGGCTTCTCATGATGACACTCCCAAATGATTATGTTTGCTCTAGATTCCAGATGGTCATCATCATTTTCCTCTTTTTATTGAGATTTTTCTCTGAAACCATCATTGATATATAAACAGGCTTCCCAACTTAGCAGCCTTCTTGTACCCTGGTGTCAGGAGGACCTCTATATGTGAAATCTCTCTCATCAGAGGGAAAGTGTGTGGATCAGGAACAAGTTATGTCCAGGTTCAACAGGCAACAGGTGCAGAGCTTAATAATGACAAGAATTCAAAACAGAATTAGAACAACATGGCAACCTATTCTATATGGTGAATTTAAACCAGGAGATCAAAACTGCAGATAATGAGAAGAAAGACCATTATTATTTAGATTAAAGTTTCTGGTAACAGATACAATAACCAGAAAACTTTGCTCCTTTAATAGTAGTAGCTTGGGAGATGCAAACAAGGGCATGTTCTTTCCAAGGTAAAAGAAAAAAAAATGAAATAAGAATAGACACTAAGAAAAGAGTTGTATGGGTTGATTCAGTTTTTTTAACAATTAGTTTCCTTCAAGTACCACCTGCTTCAATTTTTGACAGCTTTAGTTTCAGGTCATCAGACAGTGCAGTTCCTGTCAGGGTTTGATACCCTCTTTAGGGGTGACACTTGCATCCAAATCTGCTCCCTAGAGTTAGCAGCACAGGGTGAGTCACCAGTAGTGGGGAAGGGTTCTTCCAGAGAAGCTGGAGGCAATCTTTACTAAGGAGCTTTCTCCAGCAAACAAAGTCTTCAGGTAGTAAAGTGTGAACATCAGGTTTTCCTATCCTTACAGTGCCCTATGAAAATGTGGTGCCACCAGACTGTGATTAATTTCAATAGAAATAATTACCCTTTATAATGTTGAAGAACATCTCCCTTTATCAATCCTAAAGAAAAAGGAGCCAAATGTTCACTGCTTCTGGAATTATCTGGAAATTTAAAGGCTTAAGAGGCCCAGAAAGAGCAGGCCTGAGATTTAAAAGGACTAACCACAACCCTTTCGTCCAAAATATTTAAAGAGTGTCTACAAATTTTGCCAATTGAATCTTTGCAAGGCCATAACTATGTTCAACTCAACCCGAAGACCGAGGTGGTGGGCACAGTGCAGGTGTTGCAGAACCGGCTAAATAGTACAGACCAGTTGAAATATCTGAACTGTGATCACTGTAGAGCTCAAGAAAAGTTCTCCAAGTGGGAATACTATTGTCTAGCAGGCCTTCAGCCACTTAGATGAAAAAGCTTGCCTATGAGAGAAAGCTTCAGTCGATGAAAAATGTATTTATATCATGAGACAGGGGAAGCAGTACAAAGTCTATTTGCCAAACTTCAAAGGATCTGTTAGACCAGGAGTCTCCAACTCCTAGGTCATGAACAAGTACCAGCCAATGGCTTGTTAGAAACTGAATTGCATCACAGGAAGTAAGAGGTGGCTAAGCAAGCTAAGCTTCATTTGTATCTGCTAGTGCTAGCATCACCCCCTCAGCTACATCTCAGATCATCAGACATTATATTCTCATAGGAGCCCCAGCTCCTGGTGCCAAAAAGGTTGGGTACTGCTGTGTTAGTCAATTTAAAATGACCAGGCGCCTTGTGTTCAGGCTTCTCTGGGTCATACCTTGGGCACATGGGACAGTTAAGGTAGCCTTTTGCAGCCTTGTTCATATCTGAACATCAGTATTGTTTCACAAGTGCAATCATGTTGTCAGTGGAACAATAGTTTAATGCCTGTCCATGAAAATTTTAGTTCTGGTAAAATGAGTTGCTATTTGATCCAAATCAGAGCTTTCTCTTCTTATCAAACTAACAATTGCTGGATATATGACATTGTTTTTTCAATTTCTGAGGTCACTTATTGGGCATCTCTGGCCAGTTTCCTAAGCTATCAGTAAGGGAAATATCTCTCTGGACCACGACAGTGGTTTGACAGCTGCTGATGCCTTTAAAGGCAGCATTCCTAGCAGAAATGTCAACAAGATCATTTTCTTTAGCATCCAGGGAGTCAGGTTTAGAATGTCCTGGAATCTTAAGAACATTTAAAGCATCAGGGGAAAGTGAAGCATCTAATAATTCCTGAATTCATAGACCATGTTTAATTTTATCTCCATTGGAAAGAAATCACGTTGCTTCCATATCATCTCAAAGTTATGAGCTACCAAAGGCCTATCCACTGTCAGTATAAATGTGGACAGTTTCACCCTCGGCTAAAATGCCAGCCCAAAACAAAGCATACAATTCAGTCTGCTGTGCTGGAGTGGCCAAAGGTAAGTGTGTTGCTTCGGTGACTTTAAAAGTGGTTACAATGGCATAATCAGTGTAGTACTGAGCCATCCTTGAACCATGAGAAATCAGCTTTACCCTGAAGAATCTCCTACAAATCATCACAAGGTGTTAGGAGTTAATCCTTGTGTCCAGCAAGCATGAGAGTTTTTGTCAGGTTCAGAGCAGAGTAGAGGGTTAAGGTTATTACAGTTTGTAAGCATTATGTGAGATGCAGTTAACAGAAGCATGTCTTGAGAGGTGAGGTGGCTGACTGATGATGCTGTGTGTTATGAGAATCCAAGAGGGCTTCTACTACATGGTTCACAGATGATTAGAGGGGACCCCACAACCATCTCCTCTATGGTCTAGACCTAGATGGCAGTGGCAGTAATGGATCTAAGGCAAGGGGGTACCCCATGACACAGGTCTAGGTGTTGACTACAGTGTCCTAGGGGTCAGTGTCAAGCCCCATGTTTTGAGTGAGTGTCCAAAGACATCACCTTCTTTTTCATGTGCAAAAAGAAAGAAGGAAATAAGAATTGGGGTTCCCAAAACAGGTGGCTTTATTATACACTTCTTTAAGAATTTGCATGCTATGTCATCCTGTTATTTCCACAAAATTGTGTCAGGACTGTCATTATTTAATAATACATATAGAGGATTTGCCATGAGAGATATACTTGGGATCCAATTTCAGCAGTAGATGACTAGCCCAAGAAAATCTCACAGTTGGCCATAAGACTTAGCCCCCCATGAAGCCCATGTTGATCCAGGTATAGTCCTTGTTTCAACATGATGTTCCTGATATTGAACCTGAGTGTGGACACATTTTGCTTCCCAGGTAAAAGCAAAAAGTATTGGCTAGCTTCATCACCTGAGACACCAAAGAATGCAGTGCATGAATCAGTTTCTATAAGGAATATTCTTCTAGTTGTGATGGATGCTGGCAATGTACAAGGGTAGGAACAGCAGTGTGTCAGGGACAATGAGGTGAATCTTTGGTTGAAGATGAACCTCTACCCTCATCCCTTTGTGTCCTCATAAGTAAAATAGGAGTGACACAGGGACTAGTGCAAGGAATGATAAAGCCCTGAGGTATGTCATCTTTTGTTATGGGTTTTTAACCTTGAAGGGCCTCTTTACTTAGCGTATTTGTTAATTCTGGAAGAAGTTTGAAGGATCAAGTAGAATTTTAATAAGAGGTACAAAGTGAATTCCGCCAATATCAATTAGAGAATTGGCCCGTATAGAAAATGACAGTTGGTCCAATAAGGACAATGGATCAGTGCTCTCAGATTCAGCTCCAGTACTGTCAAAAACAGAACACAAGTAAAAATGGTGAAAGGCCATTTAATACACCTAATTGTTCATTCTGGCAGTTGCTATCAAACTGTAACATTATCTTTCCCTTTTGGGAAGTGGACATTCCAGCATGACAATTCTGTAGGATGTTTCAACCTTGTAAATATGAAGGGACAGAGGATCCAAGGAGAAAACAGTGTGTATCTTAAGGGCCCTGAGAAAAATAGCTTGGGTTCAGAGACTGAACCTGTTGAGTGTATCTGACATCTCTGCCTTTTGAACTGTGTTATTGTTCTGAGGCAGAGGCAAGTTTGGACTGGGGTTGAGTATCGAGAGTGCAGCCCCACTGTCAGTGAGAAAAGTAAAATCTTCCTAAGCAGTCTGAGAAATATCTCCAAGTAGACAAGGAGAAGGTGAGAAAAGTTTCTTAGGTTTTTGGTATTCCATCACTGCGGAGAAGAGGATCTTGAAAATGCTGCTTAGAATGCTGAGAGCGTCCGAAATGCTCACGTTCAAAGCAAACCCATTTCCATTGTCCTTACTCTTTGCAATAATGGCAAGAGTTTGGAGTTTTTCAGTTTTGCATAGGAACTTTCATTTGTCAAGGCTAAAAATTAAAGATCTTGGAAACAGTTTTGGTGGCTCATCTAGAGGATGGGAAAACTGATTGTCCAAATTAACCAAATTATGGGTGGCCATGGTCTCCCATTCCATCCTGATCCTCCTAACCAGGAGGAAAAGCGATCTGTTCAGCCCATAAACAAACAAAGAATTAAAAATTGCTCAAGTGAAGATTTTCAGCTGTGAAGTATCTAGAACAATTTTATTTTTATTTTTATTTTTTTACATCAGAGGAGACTAGAAAGGTGAAAATGGCGAGACCTCTGTATCATACCAAATCTTTGTCCATCTCTACCCTCCTTCCAGTGGCTCACAGACTGGATCTTGTGCCCTTTGTGTTGAGATGACCAGTTATTTGCTCTCCTGACTCCTTAAAAAAAGAGAAAAAAAATGTTTGTTGCCTCTGATTTAATCATGTGACACTCATTTCACCACCCTTTTCTGAGTCTGAAGCTGCTGTTTCTAGAAGTGCCATTTCATTGTGCTATCAGTTAGTGCAGGAGAATGCTTGAATTGCTTATGTATAAAACTGTTATTAAACTTATAGTCTTTTGAAAATCTGCTTCCTTCGAGTTGGAGTGCACCAGGCACCCCTATGGCTGTGAAAGCTCTCCACAGTCTGAGGTCCAGCAGTATGCAGGTCTTCAAGTTTCTCTTCCCCCAGCAGTACCCCTTTTTTGGTGAAGTGTCTGTGAGGTCTGGTAGATGTGCATTCAGCAGCTTATTTCTTTAGTTTGTTCTCGCCTTTGGTTTGCTCTCTTTGGGGGCTGATTGGGAGAAAGAGGTGCCAACGATGCAACTATTTTAATGCTGAAAATTAACAAGTGCCTTTTTAAAATATAAGACAGGTTTCTTCAAAAGAAAGTTGCTCAAGCGGAGTCAATATCTGAAACAATACCAGATTTTTTCTTTAAAAAGACCTGTTATATGACTATTATAACAGTCATGAACAAATTCGTCAGACTGTTGTGACAAGTCTGAATTTTGCTACAATCAACAGGCTTTAGGAAAGCCTTAAGAACTGTTTGGTGTAGTTTTGGAGCAAGTTCTCTTGCTTCTTATCAAAAATTAGAGGTTTGATCTCCAAGTTTCTTTGAGATACTCCCATCTGGCAGTTCTCATCCAGTGTCAAGCTGGTCTTCACCAACTAACATGTGAATTAGCTAATGCAAATCAAAAAGCCCAGGCTTATAGATCTGAACAATATATCAAATTCCTCAGCCAAATTTGAGTGTCCTCATTGACCTTAGGGAATTCCCTTTTTAATGGTTCAAAACTCAGCTTTAGTCCAGAGGACATAGAAAACTTGGGACCTGTTAGGATCCTCAGATGGTTTAATCTTAAGTGGGAAAGTACTGATAAGTTTAGAGCAAGAAAAAGGAGAGGATTCAAGGGAAAATGGCATCAGAAGCAGAACCAAAGGTAAGGAAGACAGGAATGGAAGGAAAGATGGTCTCAAATGTGGAGGTTGAGGCAGAGGAGTTGGGGAAGAAGCACTTGTGAAAGCTAGAAAAGATCCTGAGGCAAAATCTCCAAAAAAGAATAGGGTGGACCCAAATATGGATAGAGGGCAAAGGGCAAGAAGACCCTTTAGAGGAAGAACATATCTTCCTCTAAATCAGAAGCCACATCTTCTCTTTTTAAATTTCCAGTAACCTCTGTTAATGTTAATACTTTATTTGACAAAGTTAACCGCAGGTTTTCAGTATTGTTTGGAAGCCTTAAAATAGCATTCAAAATAAGCATTCTACTTGGTTTAACCAATTTTAGCATTATCGTTGTTAAATTCAGTTTTAAAGAAGTTAAGTTTGGGAATCTCAAAGGTTTCTAGAATGGTCACTGAATTTCTGAATTATTTCTGGTTGGATCTGTTCAATTAGTTAAATATGCATATGAAAATTGCTTGTGACTTTTAACTATGTACTTGACCAAAGTGGAGGAGAGATGGTCTTAAAATATTCAGATAGCTGATGTCCCATTTTTTCAGAGACTTTTCTCTAGGACAAAGGGCCCAAGATAATGTACAGTAGCTTGAACAACCTGCAGGTTGGACACTAGCCAGCTTCAATCTAGAACAGTCTGATAACAGAGGATAAGGTCAAAAGCTAAGAGCTAGTTCTAGGAAATAGCTGACCTTGAGAAGTCTAGTTAGAGTCTGAGCTGGGTTTCACTTTTCCCTTCAAGAGAGTACAATCTAACACTGGAGCAAACTGACTACTTTTAGTAGAAATAATCTCTGTCCCCAAAGAGATCCTTAGGTGAAAGCCAGTTTTGTCTCAAAGAACAGGTGTTTCTGAAAAAATCAGATGAACATGCAAAATTGAATACCCACAGACAACAGACAATCAAGTCCTTTTTAACACATGCGTGCATGCATGCACACACTCACACACACACACACAAAACCCACCTCTAAACAATTCTGAATAAAGTCCAGAGAGCTTTAAAATGTAAAAAATAACTGAAGCTTGATTCAGAAGAAGACACTCCCTAAGATTTCTCATCAGAGAGCAAGCAGCCAAGCCATGTGGCTCCATGTGGAGTGCCAGCATCTGCTCATTCACCTGCCCTGAAGCTGCCAAGGTTGTTCTCTGGAACCCTGGTTGAGGCCCAGAAATGTTGACTGAAAAATAGTATGAACTAGGTGTTTTGTCACCAAAACAATTTATTGAAGAAAAAGAAAGAGTTGCAACCCAGCACATGAAGACACAGCAAGCCCTAAGCACTCTGTCCTTTGTGCCAAGATGAGGGAAAAGGAAGGACAGGGGAGGGGAAGTTGGAACCAAAAAGCTTTGTTATAAACAAAGAGTCTTCCCGCTGGGTTCTTGCAGTCACACAGGGCACAAGAACTTTCATAAGCTCTGGCTCCTATCATAGACCTTCCCATCTGATTTTATTTGCTTCAAGTTCCACTTCGTCTTTATAAATATTGTCATAGGAAAATCTGGACAAGTAATCTCAAAGTATTTAATTACAAAGATAATTTATATTAATTAGGAAGCTGTATAAATTTTAGATATAATTTTATTTGATCTAGTTTTTTCACATTTTTCGAAACCTACATTGGGATGCTAAACATGATTTTCACATCAGCACACATTTTTCTTAAGCATATGACAGTGGGTTGGCATTATGAATAATTTCTCTCCCAAGTTAACAAGTGATTAGGAGAAATTCCAATAATATGTTCAGCTTGTTAGAGTCATGAGCATCACTTATCACAGCAAACACCTTCAGTTCTGAAAAAGAAAAAAGCAGTTTGTTTGTCTTTGAAGCCTCCTTCCAACATCAACAGGATTGTCCATTTTCTTTTGCAGTCCTGTCCTTTTGGATCAAAAGAGAGTGAACGTTTTCATGGCTGGGAAGTCAGAGACAGTTGCTGGAAATAAAACATCTCACTCCGTCTCATCATTTTCTGCACAGAGGTAATCACGTGTATACAGCTTAAATGGTACAGAAGCTGAAATACATGGGTGGTCAAATGAATGTTCATTGAGCAATCTCTTTGGATCATATGTTGAACATAAAATAAATGCATTAAGTAAACAGCATTACTATTAGTGAAAAATGGTCTTGTATCTAATTAAAGTGAGGGGGTATTAAAGCCAGGTGTTTCTTTTGTTTAATTTTATTCCTTTGAACAGGTTCAGAATGATTTTTCTCTGAGTGGGAGTTACAATGTCTATAAGTATAAATGAAAAGATGAATAAGATTGCACAGAAAGTGTCAAGAGGCAGAAATATTACAAATAACCGCTTTTAGAAGAGGCCTTCTGCAAGTCCTCATGGTCCACTGTGAGTAAAACATGGTTTTGTAACAAACTGAAAATGATAAAATTGACATACTAAGGTTAGACAAATTGTCCAATGTAATTTTATTAGGTAGTGATACAGGACTAATTGATCCCTGGCATATTAACCTCCAACCTACACTGGATAGTTCATTGGTGAATAGCTTCACTGGTTGCCAACTTTCTCTAAGTGATACCATCATGATTCAATCAGACAGCTTTATACTACCAACCTATAGCTCTTTGAATTTGCTACTTCATAGTCTGGATGAGTCATTGGAATTCCCAGCAGAGGCAATTGGGCACAGCAGGGCCTCTGGGATACTGACACTGCCAAGCCTGTTTGACCAGCTACGGTGAAGATGTTGTGTCATGAACTTGAATATCTCAGATGAAGAATGAGGGTGAAAGACATTGGCTACTTAGTCTTTCCACTGGAGCTGCTGACCGTTCTCCAGTCTGAAGATTCTTGAGACTTATAGTACATATTTTAAACCTAGCATCCCCAGCACATAGCTCAGAGAATTAATGTGCTGTTCCATATCTATTTCTTGTTTGTCTTTGTTGGAGAGTGAGAGAGAATTCTCCCACACTACCCTTCTTTAGCTCTTATGCTGGACTAGTTATAAAATAATAAAATTGATAGAAAATTAGTTTAACAGGAGTAAAAATATTAATGTATTTGCACGGGATAATCATAATATGATGCTCATATCATCAAATAAGACTCAAAAACTGATCAAACCAGGCACCTTTTCTATACTTTTTGGAAAAAGAAAAAAATAAATTTGTGAGAAATTGACAGGACAAAGAAAATTGGTGCTCATCATGAAGGAACCTAAGCAGTTTTGGGTTTAGAAAAGGTGTTACAAGGTTTGTTTACAAATGTGTTTTTTGACTTTGAGTTTTATCAATCTCATGATGAGGTGTCTCTAGGTCCTTCAGGGGCAAGAAGGGCACCTGCCATAGAGATTAATTTCCTTTGTTCAAGCAACAGAGGAGCCTGAAGGCTTTTTGCTCTTGCTGCCTCTCAAGTGATTTTAATTATAAATAAAATTACTGTGCCATCACGGGGTATCCTGGGCCCCCTGCCTGGGGTCCTTAAACACCAAAGCTTTCAGGGTTCTTTAATCTGTTTTAGATTTTAAAATACGATTAAATAAGACAGAAATCTGGTGAATGTTGGGCTTACATACAATTTTTAATCCGAAAGTCCAAAGAGCAGTTTTCAATTCACAGTTTTAATGCAGCCAGGGTGCCAACAACCATAGTCAATGGTGCCATCAGTGAGAGCCACTCAGGGCTTTGTTCACTTAAGAAAACTCCAAGCCCCAGGAATTAAGCTTCTAAAAGACTGATTTCTAAGTCACCAGAGGAAAAAGGCTGAATAGTACCTGCTCGCTCATGTAGAGCTCCAGCAGGTATTCCAGTTTCAGAACTTATTATTCTGAATTCCATTCTCAATGCAATAATCTAAGTGTGGCAATTTCACACCATGACTTCATATTTAGATCTACTTGAGGATAAATTTAGTTTATGCTAGTAGATTCAATACAACATTATGTACTATTATGATTGTTATCAGCTAGTTCAAAATGCATCATACTGCGTGATCAATATTTATACTCAATAAAAACAATTCACTCTGAGCCTTTACATTTACATTTTAGAATATAGTGTACACTTTCATAAGAGTTTACCAAGGAAACTCCTTATTTTAGAGACTGTACATAATAAGGTTGAGTGTGGGGGTCAGAATGGTGTATAAGACAACAACTACTTTATCTTGACCTGAAGTATGGGAAGAAATTGGCAGCATATACATAAAAATCACGGCACCATAATATAAGATGACCACCATCAGGTGAGATGAGGAGATAGAGAATGATTTTCTCTGGCCTTCAGCAGAAGCTATTTGGTTGATGGTGACCAGGATGAGTGTGTAGGAAGCAAGGATGACTGAGAATGGAATAAGAAGAAAATAGTGATACTGATCAAAACCCCAGTCTCATAGGTTGAGGTGCCATCACAGGAGAGACACAAAAAACCAGGAAGTTTACAGTAGAAATGATAGATTTTTCTGGGTTCACAGAAGGGGAATCTCATAGTGTAGACAGTGTGTATCAAGGCATTCAAAGAACCACTGGCCCAACAGCTAATGGCCATCTGCCTACAGAGAGTCCAGTTTATCAGAAGTGGATAGTACAGAGGCCTGCAAATGGCAATGTATCAGTCAAAAGACATGGGCCCCAAGAGAATGCACTCAGTCGCACCCAGGACTAATCCCAGGAAGATATGTATGCCACACCCAGAGATGGAGATGACTGTCTTATGCAGAAGGTAGTCAGTCGGTCATCATTTTGGGGAGAACGGCAAGTGTGAAAAGGATGTCATTGAGAGAGAGCTGCCAAAAAAATAAACGCAGGAAATACATGGGGGTGTGAAGATGGGAGTCCACCAGGATCAGCAGAATTAGGATGCTGTTTCCAGTCAGTGTGAAAAGGAACATGACGACGATGAGCACAGAGACAGAAGTGACTTGGTGTGTATTGTAGCAGACCAAGAAAAAAGAAATTCGGTGACTGTGTGGTTCTCCAAATGTGTTATCCTTGTAATCTTTGTAGAGGTAAAAGTAAAAGCATAAAGTTTGAAAACTATTTTACAATTAAATAGAAGTTAATCCACCAAAAAACACCGTCCGTGTTATCTAAAAGAATTTTGAAAAGTGGTGAATCCAGTAGATCTAAACTGACTAAATGACACTGATCTTCTTTGATATAATGATACATGATATGAAATAATTAGATATTTTCTATGTTTAATATATTTTAGATATAGTCTTTTTGATTGAACAAAAAGATCACTTTGTTAGTATGTTAGCAATACTTTTGGTGTTGACTCCCCAGCGACCCAGGTGGACTTTGCTCCACCTCTGGAGGTTCCCCTTGGCCTCAGATCTCTGATCTCCAACCAAAGCAAAAGTCTTTAAGCAAGTGTGTTAAAGATGGCAGCACCGCAGGTGGAGATATCAAACACTAGAGACTAGTAATGCGGGTTCTGTGTTGGTTGGTAGAATCTAATTCTCTTCATTTGACTTGGAATTTCTTCAGATATTTTTTTCCATTTTAGAAACCTACAGCTTTCTACATATAATGAGTATTTCACACATAGTTTTCCCATGAACATTGTCATTCCTTCTTTGGACCATTCACCCAACATTCAAGAACAAATAGGGGTATGAAGAATACTCATGTAGTTACTTAATTCTAATAGCGAAGAAATTATACACATGATCCCAGGGGTGAACATTTACTTTAAAAATCTTCTGCTGAGAGGAAGATAAAAAACACATGATTTTACTGATCTGTAGAATTTAAGGAAGAAAAAGAACCAACTAATCAAAAACAGACTCGTATAGTAGACAGTTTGGTGACAGACAGAAGGGACAGGGGTTGAGGGGCAGAGATAATGAGGTGAGGGTGAAAGAAGTACAAATTAGTAGTTGATAGATGGGCATGGGGATGGAAAGCATGGCATAGGGAACGCAGTTAGCATTAATGTATTGGCTAGGCAGAGAGCCAGAGGAGAGAAAGAGCAATTAGAAGGATCTTTTTATAAACTATATAAATGTCTAACCAATGTACTATATACTTGAAACTAATAAAATGAAATTTTTAAAGTTCTCTACTGAATGTAGTCTCACATGACAATGTGCACCTTCACATAAAGTGTTCAAATGTTCAAATGCACAACTGCTAAGTCCCAAGTTCTTTAGCCTCTCAAGAACACTCCTTCAAATAATGATCTCAGTCCTTCTCTTGAAAAATATCTTAGAGGTGAAGGGGTCCCAACCCCACACTGGACTGCTCAGCCTAGGGTTCCAGGGCCAGAAAGAAAAGTCCCCACAACTTCTGGCTGTGAAAACCAGTGGAGATTGTGGCTGAGTGAAACAGAGGGCTGCTAGAGTCAGAAATATTCCTGTTAAGGGGCCCACACCCAGACTTACCACTGATGGACTCATTCACTCTGAGCTCCAGCTCTGGGGCAGCAGCTCAAAACACACCAGGGACACATAGGGAGATGCTGAGTTGTCTGTCTTCAGGGAGAGGGCTATAGGGGCAGCTTTCTTCCAGACAGAAGTCCTGGCAGAGGTCATTGTTTCTTTGTTGAGCCATCCCCCATCTCAGTGCAGATGCGGGTGTGTGCCAATCCTGCACACACAGTGGCTGGCTTTGGTCTAAGCCAGGGCACTACCCAGGGTCACATTTTAGGGTGACAAATGCAAATGTCAGACAAAATAGACACTAGAACCCTGATAAAGTGAATTCTGTTCTGTATGGTCAGCCCAAGAGCATAATGGCTCTTGCATTGGTCCAACCTGTCAGCACAATCAGCCCAAGAATAAATCCCTTCCATATGACAAGTAAATTGCAACAAAGGCTCAACTATAATAAGATGACACATACAATTCAATATTGCCTGTCAGCTGTAAGTAAATTATAAATTACATATACAAACAAATAAATAAAGAAGTTGTCAATTATTTAAAAATTAAGGAAAATATATTCTTTTTAATGCAAAATGGCCTTTTTAAGATTTCGGAAATAATATCATTTGGTGCAAGGTACTTCTAATTGCAGACAATCTTTAGCCCTTAAGGCGAATGATATTCATATAATTTCTTCTCTTTATTTTGAATTTAGAGCAAGAGTTTTTTTCAACATATATAGAGTATAGCAGCATCTCTACAACTCTCCATTCTGTCAGCTCAAACTGACATTCAAACTAAGATAAATATGAACATGTTAAATAACAAACACAATTAAATATAGTACAATTAAATAAATTAAATTCCAATGGTTTGAAATAAAAAGTGAAAAGCTGAAAATTAAATGAAATTTAGAAATAAAGCTGACTATATCCCCTGACTGATGTTGTAGTAATGCAATTAAAATAATTATTTGGTAGTTTTTATAGATTCAGCCAAGTTAGGAAGATGCTTTTCCCATGTAACAAAATTACATTATCTGGAAGGTATTAGAAGTAGCAGAAAATTTTCTAACACCAGTCATATATGTTGAAAAGTTAAGCATTGTGGTGTTCCTTAGGCATGAATTTTAAATATGGGCAGAAATATTTATTTTATAGCTATTAACCTCTCCGGGGATTAATGATCTGTTTACAAAGACTAGGAAAATAAAAAATAAAAAAATAAAAAAAAAAAAGCAGTCTTGGCTTCCTTTACCAGTCATGAATAAAATGTTTAAACTAAATAAATAGAAAGACCATTGAATATAAAATACCTTTCTCATGCACTTGCTTGCATACAGCACCAGGAAATAAATATTAAACTAGGTAATTTAAATCCAAGGATGTTGGAAACATGGAGGTTTGCTCCCCTTTGGCCATTGCATCATATTGAATGACCTCCAGTGGGGTTTTTATCAGAGAGGAAAAATTTAGGTGAAGGTGTGCTTAATTGGAGACAACTTTGAAATGATGCTAAGGCCCTCAACACCCTCTGGATCCCAAAGGAAAGGAGAAGAATGTCAAGAGTTTAATATAATTTGGGTAATGCATGAAAAAATGGAATATGTTTACAATTATCAACACAGTGATTTTAAAGCTTTTGTGAAAAATGTGAGACTAAACAGCTTTTAATAAAATTTGACAAGTGTTCAATTTTATTATGTATTTCAGTTGATAGAGCTGTATATAAAAGTTATTAAAAATCATTTAATTGGATCATTTAAAAACTGATAAAAAGTCAGCAAAGACAATTTGAGATGTGTTGACTTAGATTCACTCAGAATCAGATCTTCAATTAAATATGAAATACAACAATTGAAGAAATAATTTTAAAATATATCTATAATTTTTCCTATTAACACCAATAAAATTCAGTTCTAAGAATAGGTAGATGTTATAGAAAGACCAAAAATTTGTTCACCTAAAGGAAACTTTTAATACAGACAATTAGAGATATATATTTAAAACTGAGTGAGATAGTAAAGTCACATCAGAAGCATAGTAGAGTGAGAGATGTCCTAGATATCACCTTTTGAAATAACAATGAGCTGAACATCTAAAGCTCAACAAAAAACCCCAGTCTGCACATCAGCACATCGGAGAGTGGGATCTGCAATAAGAACTGCCAAGAGTCAGAACCCTGGGAGTTGTGCAGTAGACTGGGAGTAACAAAGAGGTGCCTTTCACAGCCAGAGCTCCCTGAGGAGATGGGGGAGGAAAAATCTGTGGCAAGATCTGTGAACAGTCCTGCCTAAGAAATCTGTGAGGTCCAAGCAGTAGAGCCCAGGGATCATGGCAGAAAGCAAAGTGGGGATGGCAGAAAAACAACAGCTGATTATTACCAGCCACAGTACAAAATACAAGGCTGAACTACAACCTGAACTCATCAACAAAGAAGACAGCAAACTCCCACCCCATATCCTCCAGGACTGAAAAATGTGGAGACACAGAGGAATTTGACCGAAAGTTACCAACACTATCACTAACACTGACAGGGACTGAGACTGAAGGTAGCAATCATGATTGAATATTTCTGAAAATAGAAAGACATTCTGAAAATATAAAGACATTATTAAGACTCAAAGCAGGAATCCAGGAAGGCTTAGATGCTACCTACTGGAAACCAAAAGAATAAAACCTTTTCCCAGCAGACTAAAGAGAGAATTTTAGATAATGTTTCCCGGAAAAAAAAAAAAAAGGTAGAATACACTTCTGATCTTTGGAAACATGGCAGAGTGAGAGATATCACAAGATCCCTCCTCTTAAAACACCAATTAGCTGAACATCTAAAACTTAACAACAACAACAACAACAAAAAAAAAACCCAAACTGCACACCATTATGTGTGAGCATGGGATCTGTGCATAAGAACTACCGCAAGTCAGAACCCTGGGTGTCAGTGGGCTGGGAAAAATAAATAGGCTGCCTCTCGCAGCCACTGGAGCTCCCCGCAAGAGGAAGAAGAGGAGAGAAGGAGGTGCAAGTTTTTCCAGTGAGTTTCCTAAACATTCTTCCCTGGGATAGCTGTAAGCTTCCTGTGGCTGGCTGGCTGCAGGGCCCAGTCATCAGGGCAGAAAGTAGAGAAGTGGGACAGGATGCCAGAGGACCAGCAACTGATTTTTGCCAGCCGTGGTTGCAAAACTTATGCTGAGCTGCAGGCCCCAACCCTCATCCCAGAAAGTTTCTGCCCCCATACCTTCCGAGACCAGTCATGGCAGAGCCCCAGGTGAATCAGAGCAAATGCTTCTGAAATGTTGCTGACACTGACAGTGACTGAAACTGAGGGTAGCAAGCATAATTACATATCAACAAGAAAATTTAAAAAGCATTATTAAGACGTTATATGAAGCAGGGATTCAAGCGGCTTACATGCCACCTACAGGAAACCAAAAGAAAAATGCCTTCTTAGCAACAGGCTGAAGAGAGACCTTTATATAATAAATCTTTCTGGATGAACTACAGAATACACTTTCCTTAATGCCCAGATGAGGAAATAGTCCATTAAATGTCAGAGAATTCAGGATAATACTCAATGAGATCTAAAAAGACTTAAATCAACAATGTCAGGAATTGAAAAAAACAGCTAGATGAGCAGAATGAGTTTTTCAGCAAGGAACTTAAACTCTCAAAAGGAACCAAATAGAACTTCTGGAGATGAAGAACACAATGCAAAAGTTGAGAAATAAAATAGCAAGCTTGGGAAATAGAGTCAACCAAATAGAGAAAAAGATCAGTGATATCAAAGACAGAAATCTATAAAAATATCAGAAGGAAGAGAAAAACCGAAGAATGAAAAACAATGAGAGTCAACAGCCATGCTACTCTTAACAAGTCCAATCCTGTCTGATCTCAAAAGCTAAGCAGGGTCAGGCCTGCTTATACATGGATGGGAGACTACCTAGGAAGACCAGGAGCTATAGGTGTAAAAAAAAAAAAAAAAAAAAAAAGAGAGAGAGAGAGAGAGGGAATGTAAGCCAACAAAGTCTTTGCGATCTGTGAGGTAAACCAAAGGTTGCCTTGCCTAAAATACAAAATTAATAATAATAATGATAATAATAATAATAATAATAAATTCAAGAACTAGCTGATACTATCAGGAAAGGAAATATAAGAATAATGGGCATTATCGAATGTGAAGAAAAGGAGTAGGGACGAGAAAGCATTTTCAGACAAATAGTTGAACGAGAATTTCCCAAATCTAAGGAATGAGCTGGAGGGTGAATTTAAGAAGTCAACAGAACACTCAATTATTTCAAATCAAAAAGGATTTCAACAACACATTTTATTAAAATTATCAAAAACCAACAACAAAGAATTCTCAAGGCAGCCAGGGAGAAGAAAATGACAACTTATAAAGGTAAACCCACTAGATTATCCTTGGAGTTCTCAGCACAAACTATAGAAGCCAGAAAGAAATACAATCACATATTTAAACTATTAAGTGAAAGCAACTACCAGCCTATAATAATGTATCCAGCTGAGATCTCCTTGAGATATGAAGGTGAAATTAAGAGTTTTTCAGACATATAAAAATTGAGGGAATACTCTGCTATGAGGACTGCACTACAGGAAATACTGAAAGGGGTCAGCTCACCTAAAACAAAATGACAAAAAAAATACATAATTAAGAGTAAAGTGACTATATGGCAAATGGAAGCAGAGGAGTACAATCCTTACTAAGAATAGGGCATTATGAGCTTAAATAATAAGAAAATTATGACCAGATAATAATGAACATTCAGCACATATAGGAACAAATTGAGATAAAAAAAAGACAGAACAGTGGGATTCAAAGATCAATATTTGCAAAGGGGAATGGAGATAAGGTAAACACAGATGAAAATGGACAGCTGCATATATAGTAATGTCCTTTATATATTCAAAATGGTAACCACACACCAAAGATTCAGAACCATTGTGTACAACATAAAACAAGAAAGACAAGAGGGAAAACCCACAGAAACCAAACAAAATAAAGAAAACAGAAGCACAAGGAAAAGGAAGTAATGGAAACACTGAGCTACCAGAAATCAAAAGATAAAATGACTATAAGAAGACTTCATATTTCAATAATCACCCTAAATGTAAATGGATCAAGTTTACCAATAGAATGGCACAGATGTGCAGAATGGATCAAAAAACAATACTCAACAATATTCTGCCTCCAGGAGACACATCTCAGCTTAGAACAGATTCTAAGACAAACATAGACTCAAAGTGAAAGGGTGGAAAATGATATTTCAAGAAAATGGCATTCAGTGAAAAGCAGTAGAGGTACTAGTATCAGATGAAATGGACTTCAAAATATAAAAGGTAAAAAGATAATGAGGGAATCATGCACCAAGGAGACATAGTACTTATTAATATCTATGCTCCCAATCAGGGAGTCCTGAAATATATAAAGCAATTACTGATAGAACTAAAGGGAGAAACAGACCAAAACATTACCGTAGTAACAGACCTAAATACTTCACTGTCAAATATGGACAGATCATCCAAACAGAATATCAATAAGGAAATAACATTCTTAAATGACACATTAGACCAACTAGACATAACTGACATTTACAGAGACTTCTATCCCAAAACAGCTGCTTGTACATTCTTCTCTAGTACACATGGAACATTCTCAAGAATCATCAACATCCTGGGACACAAACATAGCCTCAACAAATATAAGAGGGTTGAAGTAATACCAACCATATTCTCTGATCATATTCTTTGAAACCAGAGATCAACTGCAGAATGAAAGCTGGAAGAACCACAAATACATGGAGATTAAACAACGTGCTACTGAAGAATGACTGGGTTAGAGAAGAAATCAAAAAAGAGATGAAGGGATACATAGAAATGAATGAGAATGATTGTACAACATATCAAAACTTTTGGGGTCACAGCAAAAGTGGTCATAAGAGGAAAGTTCATGCCATTACAGGCCTATTTCCAAAACCAAGGATGAGCCCAAATAAATAACCTAACACTTCATCTTGAAAAACTAGAAAAGGAAGAACAAATGAAGCCTAAAGTCAGCAGAAGGAAAGAAATAATCAGAATAAGAGCATAAATAAATGAAACTGAAAACAAAACAAATAAAAAAATACAATAAAAAATACACCAAAGAGATGGTTCTTTGAGAAGGTTAATAAAAAAGAGTAAAGTCACATAAACAAAATCAGGAATGAAAGAGAGGAAATTATGACTGACACTGCAGAAATACAAAGAATCATGCAAGGATTATATGAAAAAGAATATAACATGAAATTTAATAATGTGGATGAAATGGACCAGTACTTAGAAAAATATAACCTTCCTAGACTGAATCAAGAAGTGGAAAATCTAAAAGAACAGTCAGCAGTATGGAAATTGGAACAATCATGAGAAACCTACTATAAAGTATAAGTTCAGGACCAGATGGCTTCTACAGTGAATTCTACCAAACATTCAGAGATTTAATACCTATTCTCACATTCTTCCAAAAAAATTGAAGAGGAGGCAATTGTTTCCAACTCATTTTTTGAAGCCAACATTACTCTGAAACCCAAAACTGGTAAAGATGACACAATAAAAGAAAACTCCACACCAATATCTCTCACGAACACAGATGCAAAGTTCTAAATGAGATACTAGCAAACCATATACGGTAAAATATTAAAAAGATTATACACCATGATCAAGTGGGTTTCAGTCCAGGGATTGTTCCTCACAGCTAAAACAATTAATGTGATACACCAAATAAACAAATTAAAAAATGAAAATCATGTAATCTTATCAATAGATGCAGGAGAAGCCTTCGACAAGACACGACATCCATTTATGATCAAAACTCTTAACAAAATTGGTATAAAAGGAAACTACTTTAACATAATAAAGGCCATATATGTCAAACACTTAGCCAACATCATACTTATAGGTGAAAAATGAAAAACCTTCCCTCCAAGGTCTGGAACGAGGCAAGGCTGTCCACTATTGTAACTGTTATTAAATATAACATTGGAGGTCCTAACAAGCATAATCAGAGAAGAAAAAGATATAAAAGGCATCCAAATATGAAAAAAAGAAGTCAAACTGTCATTGTTTGCAGATGACACGATTCTCTGTACAGAAACAATAAGCAAATACAGTAAAGTCTCTGGATACAAAATCAACATTCAAAAATCCATAGCATTCCTATACTCTAATAATGAAGCATCAGAAAAGGAAATGGAGAAAATAATTTATTTGGCAAATGCAACAAAAAGAATAAGAGACCTAGAAATAAATTTAAGGAAACAAGTGAAGGACCTAAATAATGAAAACTACAAGACCTTATTAAAAGAAATCAAGAAGACACAAAGAAATGGAAAGATATTTCGTGTTCTTGGATCAGAAGAATCAACATATTTAAAATGGCTATATTAACTAAAGCACTATAAAGATTTAATGCAATCCTCATGAAAAGATCAGCAATATTTTTTTAAAGAAATAGAACAAAAAGCATCAAATTTGTATGGAAACACAAAAGACTCCAAAATTCCAAAACCATCCTGAGAAAAAGAATGATGCTGGAGGCATCACTCAGCCCAATTTTAAATTATACTACAAAGTGACAGTAATCAAAACAGCATGGTATTGGCAGCAAAACAGACACATGGACCAGTGGAACAGATTTGAGAGTCCAGAAGTAAACCCAGATTTATATGGGCAAATAATCTTTGACAAAATAGCCAAAAACATACAGTAGAGAAAGAAAAGCCTCTTTAATAAATGGTGCTGGGAAAACTGGAAAGCCACCTGCAGAAAAATGAAACTAGACTTCAAAATTAACTCAAAATGGATTAAGGATCTGAATATGACTGGAATCAATAAAATGCATAAAAACTAAACTCAAGGACCTTAGACTTAAAGAGGATTTTATAAATTTGACTTCAAAGGCAAGGGAAGTAAAAGCTAAAATAAATGAATGAAACTATATCAAAATAAAAAACTTCTGCTCAGCAAAGGGAATCATTGACAAGGTAAAGAGACAATCATCTGAATGAGAAAAAATATTTGCAAGTAGCACCTCTGATAAGAACCTAATATCCAAAATATACAAAGAACTCACACAACTCAATAACCACACACAAAAAAATGATCCAGTCAAAGAATGGGCAGAGGACCTGAACAGACATTTCTCTGTAGCAGACATATAAACCGACGACAGACATATGAAAACATGCTGAACACCCCTGGCCATTAGCAAAAAGCAAATTGAAACCACAATGAGATACCATCTCATATCCGCTAAAATAGTTATAATCAACAGGACAGGTAATGACAAATGTTGGAGAGTATGTAGAGAAAAAGGAACCTTCATTCATTATGTTAGGACTGCTAATTGGTATAGCCATTATAGAAAACAGTATGGAGTTTCCTCAAAAATACTAAGAGTTGATCTACAATATAATCCAGCAATACCTCTGCTGGGTATTTTCCCCAAAGACTTGAAAACCATATTTAAAAAGATATTTGCACATCAAATTTCATAGCAGCATTACTCATGGTGGCCAGGACATGGAAGCAACTGAAGTTTTCTACAATAAATGATTGGATAAAAAAGATGTGGTACATATATACAGTGGAATATTACTCAGCCATAAGAAGAGATGAAATATTGCCATTTGCAACAACATGGGTGGACCTCGAGATAATCATGCTAAGTGAAATAAGCCAGAATGAAAAAGTTGAAAATCATGTGATATCACTTATATGTGAAATACAAAACTAAAAGCAACAAGCAAGCAGAGTCTCATGGACATGGACAATAGACTAGTGGTTACCAGAGGGTTAGAGGAAAGGTGAGGGGGGAGGCAGATGAAGAAAATGAATCAATATGTGGTAAGGGAAAGAAATCTAACTATGGGCATTGAACCCCCAATGCAGTACATGTATATGACTTACTGTTGAATTGTACACCTGAACTTTACTGAATTTCGTTAACCAATGTCACCATAATAAAAATAAATTAATTAAGGTTGTGACAAAAACAAGGAGAAATAGCAAGGAAAATGACCTGGGATCTAGATGAATAAGACCTAGAACTAGGGAGAGAATTATAAAATCACCCAGCAAAAGGAGGAGGTAGGGCTGTTTAAAGATGCAAGGCTGCCCAGTCTGGAGCCACTAGGAGGGACAGAGTTCATAACAGTGGCAGCCTGCAGCTGCAGATGCCTCTTAAAGGAGCAGTGTCTGTGAGAGAACTTTTGTGGTGACAAATCTGCTCACCCTAAGCACCAGCATCGGATTGGCTGTGCAGGGGGCACCAGGGGACACTTAGTTGTTTGAGTGATGGCCAGAGGAGATTATTGCTCTCCACATACGTGCCCATGGCATCCATTATTCCTCTGTTGATCCCACCCTGACTCCAAGTGTGGGGACTCAGTGTCACAATAGCTGAGAGGTCATTAAACTGGATGACAGAGGTCTCTCTGCTAAGAAGATTCCCTGAAACTCTTCCTCCCCCAACTGGTGGCCCCACCCAAGCCACATTCAGGTGTATCCTCGGAAAGTCAGGTACCTCTTGATGAGCAGAACATAGACTCACAATGGTGTCAGTTGACCTCGATTTCTTGCAAGGCCTCTTGAGGCAACTACAAGCACAGCATATGTGGATTGCTTGCTGAATCTTAACAGGTGGCCCCAGAGGGGCACAGGCTGGCGCTAAGCTTGGCCTGCAGCTGAACCCCTCTCGGGGCTGTGCCACCGAACACCTACTGCACAAAGCCACGTTAATGAGTTCGGGAGACCTAGGAGCTTTGCTTAGTACACATAAAGGCAGCCAAAATAGGAAGACACAGAACCAGAACCCATACGAGAGAACAGAACAGAGATCCAGGAGTAATAAAGTCAAGCAATTCAACAGATGCAGAGTTCAAAACACTGGTTATAAAAATGCTCAATTAACTTAGGAGGCGTGCAGATGAATTCAGCGAGAACTTTAGCAAAGAGATAAAAAAAAAACATAAAAATGGAAATGGAAATTATAAAAGGGAGCCAGTCATAAATGAAGAACACTGTATCTGAGATGAAGGGGCTAGTAGAGGGAATCAAAAAAGTGAACAAAGAAGAGGATGGAACCACTAATGCAAGGGATGGGAAAGCCAAGGACACTCAATCAGAATGGCAAGATAAAGAAGCCAAGACTCTAGGAATAATTTAAGGTGCTTCTGGGATGCAAGTAAATATAAAAATATCTGTGTCATAGAAATACCTGAAGGAAAACAAGAATTTGAGGAGCTATTGAAAGACATAATGATTGAAAACTTCCCTAATCTGGTTGAAGAAATAGACATACACCCCCAGAAAGCTCAGAGAGCCCCCAAAAACATGAACTCAAAGAGGTAAACCCCAAGACACATCATAATGGAAATGCCAAAGTTTAAATACAAAGAGAGAATCTTAAAAGCAGCAAGAGAAAAACAGTTACCTACATGGAATTGCCCGTAAGACTGGCAGCTGATTTCACAAAAGAAACTTTGCAGGTCAGAAGGGCTTGACACAAAATAGTCAATGTGATAAAAATCTGGATCTACAACTAAAAATACACTATCCAGCAAAGCTATCATTTAGAGTTCAAGGATAGATAAAAATATACCTTCTCAGAGAAAAATAAGCTAAAGGAATTCATCAGCATCAAGTCAGTGTCACAGGAATTGTTGGAAGGACTTTTTTAGGAAGAAAAAACATGTATCAAAAACATGAAAAAGGATGGTAACAACTACAGATGGAAAAAAGTTAAGTGCTCCAGCCAAAAGATGGAGTGGCTAAATGGATAAGAAAACAAGATCTCTATGTATGCTGCCTACAAGAGACTCAGTTCAATTACAAGACACACAGACTAAAAAGAAGATAATAGAAAAAGGCATTGCCTTGATGAACCTGGAGGGTATCATGCTGCGTAAAATAAGTCAGATAAAGACAAATACCACACGATTTCATGCACATGTTGAATCTAAGTAACAAAATAACAACAATGACAACAAAAACAGAAACAAACTCATAGGTACAGAGAATAATTTAAGGCCTACTAGACAGGAGGGGTTTGGGAAGAATGCTGAAATGGGGCAAAGGGATTAACAAATACAAATAAATAGATACAAAATAGACATGGAGATATAAAGTGTAGCACAAGGAAAATAGACAATAATCTTGTAAAAATATGTAAGGGGGAAGAGAGGTACTAGATTTAGTGGGGTGACCACTTCATGAGTTATATAGATCTCTAATCACTATGCTGTACAACTGAAACTAATATGTACATCAACTATAAATTTAAAAAAATTAATTGAAATGGACAATGTGAATATGAGCAACTAATTATCTATTATACTTCAGTAAGCTGGGGAAATAAAGTTAAATAATTTTACAATTAAATTAGACATGAAGGTAGTAGTAAATACTCCCAAAAAAGCAATTGAAATAGAGCACATTAGATGGGAGAAAGAATAAGTGATCTGAAGGATAAGAATTCAGAAATAATTTAAGTGGAAGAGGAGACAGAACTACTAGACAGGAGGGGTTAAGTGAAGAAATCCTTTGAGAGATATCAGACTCCATTAGAAAAGTATAAGAATAATTGGAATAGCAGAAGGAGAAGAGAGGAAGAAGGAGGCATAGAGTTTACTTAAAAAAATAATAATGAAGAACTTTCCACATCTCAGGAAGGAACTGAACATACAAGTCCACTAAGCAAGTAGAACACCTCATTTGTTTAATGCAAAAAGAAATAGTGGTGATATTCCAGGTACCTCAACCTCACATTTCTTTTTTTAGAATGCCTTTATACTTTATTAGTAGAAAACAAAAACACAGAGACAAAATAGGTGTCATCTTAGAAAGATAACATGGTAAGCCTTGGCATATTTTTAAGGTTGCTGGACGGAAGCAACTATGTTCTTTTTTTTTTTTTTTTTTTAATATATTGGGGTGACACTGGTTAATACAATTATATAAGTTTCAAGTGTACAATTAAATAAGATCTGTTTTTTGCATTCATGTTCATCAAGCAAGGTCAAATGTCTTTTTTTCTCTATGTATTTGACCCCCTTTAGCCTTATCTACCTCCATCTCCCCCCTTTCCTTCTGGCACCACTAAACTGGTGTCCATGTCCATGTGTCCCTTTTGGTTTGTCTTATTTATTTGTTGCTTTCAGTTTTACATCTCACATATCAGTGAAATCATAGAGTTCTCAACTTTGACATTTTACTTAGCATGATAATCTCAGGATCCATCCATGTTGTCACAAATGGCAGCATTTCATCTTTTCTTATGGCTGAGTAATATTCCATTGTTAACGTATATACCATCTTCTTTATCCAATCACCTATGGAAGGACACTTTGGCTGTTTCCATGTCTTGGTCAACATGAAAAATGAATATTGTAGTATATACATTTTTATGGAAAAATACTTTCAAATTTGGGGGTAGGTACCCAGAAGAGCAATTGCTGGGTGATATGTAATTGTATTCTTATTTTTTTGAGAAATCTTTCTACTGTTTTCCATAGTGGCTACATCAGTTTAAATTCTCACCAGCAGTGTATGAATTTTTCTTTTTCCCCACAACCTCTCTAACATTTGTTATTATCTATCCTGTTGATAATAGCTTTTCTAACAGGTGTTAGGTGATAGCTCATTGTGGTTTTGATTTGCGTTTCCCTAATAGCTAGTGAAGTTGAGCATCTTTTCATGTGTCTGTTGCCCATTAACATATCTTTTTTGGAGAAGTGTTTGTTTATGAATTGGAAGAATTAATATAATTAAAATGGTCATAGTACCCAAAGCCTATACAGATTTAATGCAACCATCATTAAAAACTTAATGGCATTTTAGAGAATAGAACAAAATATCATCAAATTCATTTAGAATCACAAAAGACCACGAATAGCCAAAGCAATCTTGAGAAAAAAATCCTGGAGGTACCACATGGTCCAACTTCAAATTATACTACAAAGCAGCAATAATTAAAATAGCATGCTATTGGCAGAAAAACAGACACACAGGCCAATGGAACAGAATTGAGAGTCCAGAAATAAACACACACACACACACACACACACACACACACACACACACACACACACACAATATTTGACAAAGGAGTCAAAAATATACAATGGAGAAAAAGCCTCTTCAAATATAGCACCGAGAAAATTTGAAAGCCACTTTCAAAGATAAAAATAAAACTAGACTGCTGTCACCATACACCAAAATTAACTTGAAATGGATCAAAGACCTAAATATTAGACCTGAAAAACAAATTGCATAGGTGAAAACACAGGTAGTATAATCATGGACCTTAGATTTAGAGAGAGTTTTACGAATTTGATCTCAAGACAAGGAAACTAAAAGTGAAAGTAAGTAAATAGGACTATATCATCCTAAACAGCTTCTGCACAGCAAAAGAAACCATTGACCAAGCAAAGAAACAGCCAACTGAATGAGAAAAGGTATTTGTAAATAATGCTTCCATTAAGGAGGTAATGTTTAAAATATATAAAAATTCATACAACTAAACAAAAATTAAAAACAAAAAAAGAATCAATTTACTCCACATTTTTAAATTATGGAGAAAAAGCCTTAACCTTTATATTTTCCTGTGGAGCCTTTTCATAATCACCAATTTCTCCTTGGGCCAATGCATACATGTATACATTGGGCCAGCATTTCATCAATTTCTGTGATTCCATTATTTCCTCTGGGCTAGGAAAATAACTGCACTACGGCACATTCTCTTTTCTGCATGGCTGTTTCAAACTGTTTGCCACTTCGTGCAGTTAGGCAGCCAACAATTGATGATTTATCAGAGTTAGCATTAATTATCCCACCCACCCAAGCATTCACTTACTTGTCCCCAGTACATATTTATCTGTATATGTTTGGAAGTCCCTTACAGTCAGGAACAAGAACTCCAGTAAGAACTTAGATGATTTGTGCAGAGTCATTCAGCAGATATACCTGGCTTCTCTGCTAGTCTAATATTCTTTATCTAGGAACTGACTTGAGTCAAAAAAATGGGTGAAAGTTTGTGGCTTTCTCTTAGTTGGCTCAAAGTAGGCCCTTGTGTACTCAGCCATGACTATCATAAGTTTAACAGATCCTGTAAAAACTTCTTAAGTGGCCCAGAGATTTCATTTCTTCTATGGCAGGATCAGCTTACTGTGGTCAGAGATCTCTGTCGGCAACCACAGGCTTCATGCTCTAAAATACACATGGTCCTGGCCATTGTTTTATTTTCCCTGGCTGGGCATTGGCTGCCCCCCCATCTCATTCCCAGTGGACTCTCAGATTTTTCTTCAATTACAGTTCCTCATATCCATTTCTAGCACAAAGGAAAAAACAATCAAATATCTTTTGAAGACTCTGGATTTAAAGACCAGGTTTGTCCCTTCTACATGTGGCACACTTTGCAACACAAATATGCTTCCATCTCCTTTTTTATAAGTAGAGGTTAATAACAGTGTCAAACCTCCATCATTGTCATCAGGAACAGGCTTACTGAAGACAGTGAGCTAGAAATAGCAAGACAATTTCTACAATGTCAGGCAGCCTCACTTCACAGCCAGTATGCAGCTTGCTCCACAGGACTGGATACAAAGTGGCCAAAGTGTCAGTTAAGGGGCCAGGCACATACTTATGGCTTTCCTCTCACCCCTGTCTGGTTGCCACCATACTCTGCACACATGGTGGCACTGGAAGTCACTGTAGGGCCGGATTGACAAGATTTCCATACAGATACAGCCTGGTAGCCAGTAGACTGTGCTGGACTCTGTCATGGATAGTGGAGGGTATTTACAAGGGCAGTTTCAAAATCCACATGCACTTCTGTCATCACTTGCCAAGGAGGTGTCTGTCTACTCAATATCTGTAACTCTACCTGGTGTCCTGTAAAAACCCTCAGCATTGTCTCCATCAATGAGTATATATAGTAGTGAACAAATATGGCAGCAGGCTTAAATTATTGGATGACGGCAGTCTTGCCAAGGGTGGGCTTGATGGAGTGGCATGATGCTCTGCTGATGGCTTCTTTCTGTCTATGCTCCATGTCTCTAAATACATTAGCAAGAAATGAGTTTGCTGCACTTATAGTGACCCTGAAGGGAGCAGAATGAGCTGCCCCAAACCATGCCACTTTGGTATGTAGATCATTTTGTGCCAAAGGCAATCAAGACCCATCTGACTTAGACAAAATTTTTATCTACTAAGCTTTTAACTTTTAAAAAGCTTTATAACTGCCTAAAAGAAATCAGAGTGGGTCAATGCCAGAAAGAGAGCTGGTGCCTGAGGTAACTTCTCCATTCAGGACATCTGTCTGCACATGAAAGCATCTTATGTACTCACCTTCTTATGAGTGGCCCTCCTCCCCTGCAGTGCCCCAGCCCCTGTACCTCTCCTTAGCTCATGACAGTTATATACCATTGATTTCCCAGCTGTCTTTGGGTCACATATCTTTGTGGGGCTCCCAAACCTATGAAATTAAGTTCATTTTTCTTTTGTTAATCTGTGTTTTTATTACAGAGCTGTCTCATCCAAGAACCTAAAAGAGTAGAGGGAAAATTATTTTTTCTCCCCTACAATCCACTTGTCAGGGGACAAGGACTGCTGTCACAGAATGCTCATCTATGGTACTTGGCTGCTCCACTGGGATATCTCTTAATGTCCTCTGTCTAGTGACCCTGATCATTGACAAACAACAGCAGTAAAATGGAGACAAGATCATAAGGACTCAGACCCTGTAGAAGTGAAGGTCACATCACCACTAAGGGTGATGGCAGAGCACAAGGACAACATGGGATGGGAGTTGGGAGATGAGAGCTGTAGGGGTGGCCTGCTTGCCAGCTAAGAAACATGGAGTAGAGCAGCGCTGTTTATGCCATGTACTTGTTTGTTTCCTGCAAAGCCTAGATTGTGTTTTCAGGCAAGAATATGGCCAAACATTTATTCCCCCACAGCAGTAGGTTGTGAAACTTCATGTGCCCCTGCTCCCATGCTGGGGACTTGCGACTTTGCACAGGACAAAGGAAAAGTGGGTGCTGAGTGTTGAAATGCTTGACTGTCCCAGACGTCTTCTGCTGGTGTGTTTCAACCTCTGTAGACTCCCATTAAACCAAGATTGATTATTCTCTTGGTCTCGTCCTGCAGGTCACATCAGTCTGAAAGCACCCCATGTCCAAAGCCAGTGATCCTGACAAGGCAGCTGCATCCATTCTTCACCACTGTGAAACAGATGATGCACTTTTAGTCACTGAACACTGAACTCATGTATTTGCTATCCCTCAGTTTCATGTGTTAGTTAGCACCTGGGCACAGCAAAGTCAGGTTTCTGCAGTGGGGCCTGCATTTTGAATCAAGTGTTGGATACATTGTATTTCCCCCAGGGGATATCTGGGAAAGATTCCACTTCCAAGGTCTTGTGGCTGTTGGCAGAATTCACTTTCCTGGGATTGCAGGACTCACAGCAGCTTTCTGGTTTGAAACAAGCAGAGGTTAACCACTCTTATCTCAATGACAGTCCAGTCTTTCATTTTAGGGCCTTTATCCGATTAAGTCAGAGTCCAACAAGATAATCTCCCTTTTATTAACTCAAAATCAATTAACTTAGAACCTTAATTCCATCTGCAAAGACTTTGAACTACCACCAATGCACCATTCCTTAATCAACGAATGGGTGATGTCTAATTGTACTTACCATGTTCCTTGGTCCCACCTACTCGAGGAGAGGGAACACATGAAGGTGTGGGCATGGGCACCTGGCAAGACCACTATGGTTGCTGTAGTGTTGTCCACCACAGCAGCCACCCTGGCAAGACTCTCTGATGCTCAGGTGATCCTCTTCTATCTCAGTTAATTTCATTTTGAATGGGCCACCCTGTGGATGCTGACCTTCCACAGCTGGAAATAGTAACCTTCAGCGATATCTAGTATCTTTAAAGTCATAAAAAATAAAAAGATTCATAAATGAAACTCTTCTTGGTTGTTTTCCAATAAACACTCTGCTGCCATCCTTCAACACCTGCTTTTCTCCTTGATTCAGCAGATAAGATACCCAGTCATTACAGTAGTATCTTTTGTTTTCTTTGTTGGCCATTTCACCTTATTGTAGCCCCCAAGGCCATTATTATAATATGATTCGAATCAATCAGTTATTAAGAGGGCCCTTATGTCTGTGTTTCTCACCAGTTGTGGCCATGCATATGTGGTCTGTGATTATGGAATGTAATAGTGAAAACAAGTGGTATATTGATAAAGAGTTGGCAGAGCTATTATGATGGGTGCTTTTTTCTAATGATTCTCAGTTTTGTCTTGGAATTAAAGTTTAACTGGGAGGATGGGGAGGAGGAGGTTCTTTGTTGTTGTCTGTTCATTGTTCTCCTGCTGGAGTCAATGTCACAGTGAATGCCAGCAAAGAACAAAGGAGCACTCATCATGGGGTTGGAGTGAAATCACACAGGTGAAGTCACTGTTTGCTATCAGTTCTGAGTCCCTCGACAATTTCTTGTGAACTTTGAGAAAATAGTGTAAATAAAGCACTTAACAGAGCAGTGTGGCAAGTAATCCTTCCCTGGTGGGGTTTCTGTCGTTACTGATGGCTGCCAGTGCTCTTTCTCTCCCAGCTGTAGCCAGAGCAGGAGGACCCTGTCATAGGCCAATCTCCCACATGACTGCTCTTCTCCCTGATCATTGTCAGTCCTTTCCTGAATCGTATACCCTTCGCATCAGCAGCCAGACATATCCAGCTGCCAGTGACTCAGCAGTCCTTCTTCAGGTACTTCTCTACTCACCTGTTCAAGCGTGGGGCGTCAGCAAGGCTCCACAGTCATGGACCTCACACTTTGGAGGGAGCTCACTTTCTTTCTGATCATCAAGAGCTCTGTTTTAATCAACAACACCTATCAGTTTTTCATTTGTTACAATTTAATTCTTAAGGTTCATTTCATTTTTATCTTTGACTTAAATGTAAGTTAGGTCGTCTCTGTCAATACTTTTAACTCACGCTTTCTACTGACTCCATTACATCTCTTAATCATACTCTCAGAACACTTCAACCTCAACTTCTTCAACTAACAACTTAAAAAAAAAAAAAAAAAAAGAACGCCTTGGGACAGGGCTTACCCCCATCCATCTTGACTCTGGACTGCTTTAGAATTTTCTCGCTTCCCAGAGGAACACCTGAAAACAGAGGTCTGCTCTTATCTTGTCTCTCACTAATTCTTCAGCACAGAAACAGCTGGTTCTTTCCCCTAATACTGCTCACTGTCTCTGACAGAGGTTTTTAATATCTCCAGGACCATCACATCTGCCCCCCTGGGCACCGTGCATCTCCCTTTACTGGTCTCCTGACACCAGTAGTCTCTCCCTTTGGAAACTGTCCTCAGTCACATTTCTTGCCCCTCCTTCAGACTTTTGTGTCAGTTGGCCATATCAATATGTCCTTTCTTGGCCTCATTCCTTGAAATATTTCTATCATCCTCATGGTTTTAACCACTTTTGAAAAAGCAATTCCCAAGTAAACATCTGTCATAGATTTTACATTAATTTCAGGCTGTTTGTAGAAGATGGTCTTCAAAGGGAACTACAGTGTGACAGGTTCAAATCAAAATTTAGATTTTGTAACCAGTACATAGACAGATGCCAGCTTCAAATGTCACTTGCACTTCCTCCATTCAGCAGTTATCACATCTTTGATGATCTTGCTTACTTATATAGTACATCTATGTGTGTTCACTCTCTACCAATTGCAAGGATCTCAGCAGTTATACTTGCTACTATGACTCTAGTGTCAGAAAGAGTAGCTGGCACACAGTAGGTACTCACCCCATTTGGCTGATTACAAGTCACTATGGATATGGCAGTTGTGGTTCTCTTGGCAGCACTTACCACAGAAATGAAGGTTGATGATTCGTCTGATAAGTGAGAACCAGTAAGAAGAACTGTCCATGTGGTGAGATGGTGTGCTATAAAACATACCTCCAGGATGTGGGGGTGATCTGGCAGTGACATCTGTCAACCCACTGATCTCTAGGGTTGATTCAGCTGAAGTGGCTGGGTAGGCGGGTGTCCCCTTCCTCCTTCACTGCTTCATGTGTGTCCCTCCAGAAGCTTCACACTCGGTCGAGGAGGACCTTTCCCAATAGAGGAGAGGACTGTTCTTTGGTCAAGGGTATACAAGTAACTGCAATCCCCTGCTAGAACCTCCAAACAAGCTCTAAATGTCCATTTGTAGGAAAACGTAGAGTAGTCAAGCCTCCAAGACTCCAGACACATCTGAATGAGGTGCTACATGTGGCAGTCTGCCTTTCTGAAAAGTAAAAATAAAAACAACACACCTCCATATAGTCTCCTAGTTCCTGACTCATAAATATATGTATTTACCTGTGTGTATAGAGTATAGAAAAACCAAAGGTCATGGATTAAATTGATAAGCACGAACAAACATTTTAGGTAGAGAAAGCTTAAGTAATTCTATGTAAAATATTACATATGAGATAAACTTAGATTTGTATAAAGTTTATCTTTATACAAAGTTAGGGTCAGTAAGAACCTTCAGTGGCAGAAGCCCACACTCACTCACAAGGAAGAAAGTGAGACAAGACTGATGTAGGACAGGACAAATTTCTCTGAGTGGCACATATAGAGAAGAGAGTTCTTTGCAGAGTCTGTAGAAAAAATTCAACACGCACGTCAAAGTTAGAGTCAAAAGGAAAGTTTATTAGAAAAGGAGTAACACCCCAGAGATAGAGTGTCGTCTCCTCTCAGAAGCAGAGAGTGAGAGGGACAGTGAGTAGGACCCCAAGTGTTTGGGGAATTCAGTTCATACGTCATTCTTTAATTCCCATTTTCTTTGATATGGACATACAGTGAGGAAGGGGAAGAGTATGTAGTGTGAAAATTGAATGTGAGCGGTCCACCGACAATTTCCACATTTAAAGCCGTAAGTCTCCGTGGTTTTAGCCACAGGGAATGAATGATTTTATTTGTGTAAGACAGCCACTTAAAGACTCTATTTTCCAGTTTCCCTATCACATATATGGGGGAATGAATTGTCATCAATCTCAGCAGAAATCTTCCTTAGTTCTGTAGGTATCCTTCTGGCCTGGCTGTAGGACTGGTCAGCATATTGCAGTCTCTGAATGTAGATAGGTTAACATTTAGTTCTCTTGCCTCCTCCCTGCATAAAGATCACAGGTGACAAGTTTATATTTCCAGATCTGACTCCTTAACTTCACAGGCTGAGTAATAGTGTGCCTGCTATGATAGCTTTTCTTCTTAAAAATCTTCCACAATAAAGGTTTTGTCTCAGGAAACTTAAAAGGACTGCACCCTAAATTTTCTATAAAGACTATTGGAACTTTATTCATCTGGCAGTTTCGCATTCTCTACTAGATGTGGTGTTATCACCAGTGATGTCACCCTCAAGCGGGCAAAAGAAGTGGTTCCAGGAGGTTAGAAAAGTCTCAGCGTTGTGATGGTTTGTGCTCTGCAAAGTGCTACAGGTCACAAACAGATGGCGGTATATTATGCATGTGGCATTAAAATTTCATGGGAGGAGGAGGGATAAAAAAAATAAAAGGTTCAGAAGGCTTTTGAGGGACTGTAATAATTAAAATTATATTTAGATGTTGTGAATTTTGGCCTGTGAACCCAGAAGAACCAAGTGGCACTCAGTGAACTAAGAATCAAAGGTTTATTTACATTGGAGGTTTCAGAGGAGTCACTCTTCAGAGTCTGAGCTCTGAATAAAGGCAGGCAGGTAGATTTATACATTGATTACTTCCGCATACTTGGTGGTCTTTTATTTCACGCACATGGGAAAGGTAGTGTTCCAGGGAGAGAAGGTTGTTAAAATTCCTCCAGGACAGGGCGGCCATCTTAGATTTCTTTACATTTCCCATATCATTTCCCCATTTTGATGCCTGTCTAAATTCTTTATAGGGCATCACCTTTTTGATTACCTTCCTGATCTCCCACTTGGTCTCCCTGGACCAGGGACCAATAATTCTATTGCAAAAGGATCTTTGCTATCGTCTTTCTCTCCACTGTAGCTTCTATAAAAGATATAATTGTCCAAACAAGGGCAACAGGCAAGGCAGGAGTAGGCAGATGACAAGGAGGAGGAGTACTATTCTAATTAAGGTCTTAAAGCCTCCGAAAGTGGAGAACCAATCTCTAAAGGTAATTGGGGTCCCATCCATGCCATGTTTGTATGGGCACATGTGCCAGTTCATCATGTTTGACAAGATCCTCAACAGCCCGGCCCTGGTCTTCTCTTTGCACACAACAGTTAGTGAAATTGAATTTCCCAAATACTATCTTCTACTGCTAATAGATAATTTAGTGCCAACATCTTCTGGTAGATGGCATTTCTCATCTGAGTTTCTCAATGTGCCAGGAGGGTCAGGTCTCTCCTAATTTTATTAGTAACCATCTGCAGTCGGATAATTCAAGTTAACATGTAAATGGGGGTATGGTATCTCCAAGATCTCTTTTACTTAAGTGGCAGGAATACAAGATTGGATTATGTGTTCTGGGGGCCACTCATTATCCTTCCAGTCCCCTATTTGGAGTTCCCTCTTTGCCTGCTGTAATAGAGATGGAATTATGCTATGTTGACCAGGCCAGGAGTGCAGTGCCTATTATTCATAGGCACGATCCTCCGCCTACTGATCAGCACAGGGGTTTTGACCTGCTCCATTTCTGACCTGGGCTGGTTCACTTCTCCTTAGGCAACCTGATGGTCCCTGCTCCCAGGAGGTCATTAAATTATTGCCAAACACCTGATTGGCATAGCGCACTACAGCCCAGAATTCCTGGACTCAGGCGATCCTACTGCCTCAGCCTTTGGAGTCCCTGGGACTACAGGCATGTACCACCACACCCTGCAAAGGCTTTTGGGACTGGGTGACCAAGTAATTTCTCTGTTCTCAGAGGTAAGTTGAAGGCTTTGTCATGCTAATTATGCAGCTTCTTTCCTAATTTTGGGGAGGCATTGTAGGCCTTCTTTCTTTAAATCTAGTGAAGCCTATTTGGGGCCACCCAGTTTCAGACCTTGCCAGGGTGGGAATCAATTCAGTAGCTTCTTAATCTTTTCCCAGCTTTTACTATTTATAGTTCCTTCCTCTGGGAACCATGAACAAGTTTCCTAAATGAGATCTAAAATTGCAGAATCTGGTGAGTGCTCACACCATATTCCCTAGCCCTAAGTATAGCTTTAAGCTCTGTACAAAAACATTGCAGTGCTTTGACCTTTGTTGTCCTATGTTTTACTCCTGGTTATGACACTTTATTCCTTAAATTTATTTAACACATATGCTTTTTTGCATTCTACCAGGCTATGATCTGTATTTTCTCCCTCCTACTCTTTTGCATAAACTTTTCCCAAGGGAATCTACTCACCTTACCTCATTTAAACATTTTCCCATACTCAGGTCCCTGTTTAGGGCCACTTGCTGCGTCCAGCAAGTGGTAAACCTTGACACATCCAGCACGGCTCTGGAAAATATATCTGAAAAGCACTGCCATTCACAGTAGCTATAGAAAACTGAGGTAGTAGACATCCTCTGACCTCTGTTGGTAATGTGGATACATATTCACACTTCTTTGCAACAATTTCTTCTCTAAAATCAAATTATAAGGAGCCCCATGATGAAATTCCTCAAACTTCTGCTGTGCATAGAATGACCAGCTTCTGGGAGTGGCCAGAGCAGAACCAATGATCTCAGATAGATTTTCTGCTGCCTCCAGATCTCAATCCAGAGAGGCTGATCAAAAAAAGTTCTGCAGTCTAAGTTTTCTGGTTCTCTGGGGACGCTGTTTTCTTTACCCAGGTGTGGTGGAGTCACAGTTATACCTGTAACTTTAATGGCAGTGAGAGTTGCTAATATAACAATGTGAGAGCCTGTTTAGTTTGGCTGGAATGGCTCCTTTTTCTAACCCTTAACCAATATTTCTTCTCCTGACTAAAAGGGGTAGACCTAATTCTCTAGAAGCATGAGGGTCCTTACTAAAGTTTAATTTATCTTTTAAATGAGAATTATATTACAATAGTTAGGAAAATAAGCCAATTATAATCTGAGTCTTCCAACTATGACTGCAAATTTATTACAAATACCTGTGTATAAACCTTTTTCAAAAGGTAAATTCTGCAAGCCAGATCCTAACACAGAACTTACTAAAATTTTTTTTCTCTACTGACTGAATACCCTTAAATCTCAATTTTTTCTAAATTTCTGCTAACATAGCTACACCCTTCCCCGTTTTAGGGCTGTGGGGAGTCTCCCCAAAAGGATTTTGTAAGGGGAGAAGCCTAAAGGCCTTTGGATACATGATAGATTACAGTGAACCTTTTTTGAGATAGGATAACCTCAGTGTCTTTGCAGGCAGATCTAGAAACCCCTTAATTTTTCTGCCTAACTCTTTTCTAAGAGCCATGAACCCCCTTATTATAAGTTTGGATGTTGAGGGACAGGAGGTCTCTTCTTCGGTATCTGCTTCCTGCTGAGTATGGTCAGAGTCCCTGCCTACTGGGGTTTCATGAAGCTTTTTCCCTTTCTGCCACAGTCAGTGTGGGGTCTTGAATTTTCTGCTGAGGTGCAGCCTTAGTCCCTAGACAAGGAAAAATATTTAAACTGATAATTTAAATCATATATCTATTAATTTGCCTATTAAGCAATTAGAGGAAAACAAGCTTGGTTAATATATTTCTTAAAGAGCGAAAAGACCTTTCACCTAAAGTCCCCTCTCTCTCAGACTTTAAAGGCCCTGCTTGTCTTAACACAATTTCTGCTCAACAATGGGCCAGGACCCTTATCAATAGCCAGAGGATATGAGTTACCAGTTTTGAGCAATTATCAGGATTTGAAGGAGAGGATATTTTTTTCCTAAAGAGAGGAGGGAAGAAAACTTAACTAGGTTTGCTAACACGATTAACTCTGCAAGAAATGTACCATTTTATTTCCTCTTTCTTTTGATGGGTCTTATATCGGAGACTAGATTAAGATGAAGTTGATCACTTTGTTGCTTTAAGAAAATTTTTTTTTTCTTTTGGTTTTGGTTTTAGCATAAGAATAGTTCTTTCATTAATAAGAAACTATCTAGTGAGTAATTTGCATGCCTTACAGAAATAGTGGAGCTGCAGTTCAATGTCATTATCTGAGATGTTAAAGCATTAGCACTCTTAGTAAATGTTACACATTTTCTCCTGGTGTTATGGTAGACACTTTAAAAAAGCATAGCCTTATCCTTTCTGAGTTTCAGGTGGGGCCCTTTCTGTGTGCCTCATGGGCTGACTTTTAACAGGTTGCTGGGAGGTAGTTGGCCTGCTAGTAGGAAACCCTGACATAGAGGCAGGTTTTCTAAGAATGGTTTAACCTTAAGTTTCCTACTAACATGCACTGTGTGGTGGGCAAGGGAGCTGCTTCCCTTCCAGGCTGTGACTTAGTTTCTCAGACAAGGCGCTTTCTGCACAGAACCCTGGACCTGATGTGTGGCAGAGAACTTCATTGCTAATCCTGGTCTCATAATGGATAAAGAAATTACATTAGGCTGACTGTTTATTTCTCTCACTGTGCAGTTAGCATTGGTGAGAGAGAGACCTATGGGAAGGATTACGACAGAGTAAGAAGCTCAAGTAAAAATTCAGTTTTTCTTTTTTGTTTTGTCGAGGGTGACTTGAAATTCTACTGTTGTGATCCTGGTGGATCTTTTCTGGACTGGCGTTTACAAGTGCTTGGGCCTCCATTGTTGGAGGAAAGAGGAAACCCTTCATGAGAGACGTGTTATGTGTGGCAAGGGCTTATGAGTCCCACCTCTTCCTGGCTTCCTAGGGATGGATGGATATTTGCCCTTCTAGTGCCCTTCCTTTTGTGGTCTGCACATTGAATATCTCTCAGTCCCAACAATGCCACTCATGGCCAAACAAGATCGAGGTCCTCCAGGCTTTCAAGGTTTTTACTGCCTAAGGTCACCTTGAGATGGTCCCTGTATTATGGCAGATAAAATTAGAGCCCTTTTATACTTTCCTTCCTTCTCTTCCCAGTTCCAGTTACTGGACACCTTAAAGACCTCTGGCACCAAGGTGGTCTGCAGGGTTTAATGTACTTAGAGTTTTGAGACAGACTCATGGTTTTTGCAAAGCAGTCCCTGATAATAAATAAGTTATTCTGATGTTGGTCAGCTGCTTATGTTCTTGAATATTTATTAATGAAATTACAGTATGGGGAACCTTTACATTTAAACCTAGCACAAGGAACTGACAGAATTCAGCTGCCCCTTAAAAGTTGCTGACTCCTTTTGATGTTTGGCCACAGCTACGGTTTTGAGTGTCCACTATACAAATCACTGATTGGCCCCACTACTGCTATTGTGACTGTTCCTAGTCTGATTGTCCTTCAGCCCAGTCTTCTTTGATGACTGGCTCACGTTGATGTCTTAAATTCTCTGGCTCTTTTAGACTTACAGTTTTCCTGCAACAAGGGCACTTACTTTTCCAATAGCCCATCTCTCTACAGAAGACACATTGGTTATGATGTGATTTCCTTCCGGTTTCTTTCTGCCATGTGGGAGCAGCAGTCTGTTGCACTAGACCTGGGTTCCCTAATGCAGCAGCCCACAGGGACATGTTCTGCTTTCCCCATTTGTCAGTTACCTCTTCCTATATCTCTGCTGTTTTTGACACATTCGTTGACTTCCTAGTCCCAGCCTTTACCTCTAATTTAGACTTTTCACAATGTTTTCCCTAGTGGGGATCTCACAAGCTTTCTAACAAAAGAGACAGGAACTGTTTTAACCTGACTGTCATGTTTACAGGCCCTCCACCACTTTTCTTCAGGCTTTCCTGTTATCAAGATGAACTTGAACAAGACAGGAGACATGGTGTCAGGCCAGAGCTCTGGAGTGCTAGAGGGTGGAAAATGCACTGATGGTAGAGGCCTGTCTGGCAGTTGGTAGTAAAGTGGCCTCACGGGAACTGATGGAGTTACTGGGATGTACAGTGGACATTAGATAGAATCTTCCATAGGGCACCTGGGTGAATTAATTTTGTTGCTACCTCCTTATTCTTTCACCTAGCCAGGAGGGTTATAAATGCCCTATTCTGTCCCTGCCTATTTGTGCTGAACCGGACCCAAGGGAGCACTATAGTAGCAGTCTGCAGCCATGTGCCTATGTACAGAACCTGATATAGATATCCTGGGGTCCCTGTCACTACCAGATACATTGTTCTCACTGTGCAGAATTCTAAGGTCCCTTCTGAGGGCCAGCCTACCTCTAAAGTGGGCCATTCGAGCTCACAAAGAATACAAAGGTTTTCCGAGTCCAGCATGACCCTATACTCCTCAGAGAAAACTCCTTAAAATTTTCCAACATACAGACTAAGACAGTTTGCTTAGAGAAACTTGCTCTCCCCACCTCCCCCATATTTGCAGGGAGCTTCTTTTGAGAAGTAGGTACAGAGGCCAATGTTAATATATTCTCTAAAGTCTTATAAACCTAGTTAAAGCAATGCAAAACACTAACATTATTTCAAAGAAATACAGAATTCTAGTCTTCTTCCAGAAAACCTTTCAAAACATTTGCATCAGACCAATAGTCTAAAGAGCATTAAAACCAATTTCCCTCTTCTTTTTCCTTTTTTTACATCAGCTTGCTCTCGGCATTTAAATTTCCAACCTTGTTTCACTTTATTACATAAAATTTCTCCTCAGAATTTGTTCACAAACCTTCCCCTACACCTTCCCCTCACAAGATTTCCTCTTAAGATTTCCCTTCACAAAGCTTCTACTACTTTTGCAAACCTTCTTTCATACTTTCTTTATTCATTCAGTTTGCTTCTTTTTACCAGTTCAGTAATAATCACTTCTGAGGCAAATACCTTCTTGAAATTCTTTAACATAGTCTCCAGGACCATTGTTTTACTCTGACCTGACCCCGTGTTTCCCACTGTGTCGGTACCGCAAAAACTGTCAAAGAGTGGGGTGTCCCTCTTCAGAGACCACTCAGATGCACACCTGGCCACATTTCTCTCGATACTTTCAGCATATCTTGGCTAAAGTGTACCCATGTAAGCCCTGGGCCTGGTCATTTCCCAAAGAGATGAATCACTGTTATGTCTATGATGTCACTATGGAACTGAAAGTTGTGGCCCTCTCTGACCCTGTAATTTTTCACCATGGGGCCGCAGAGTGAAAATGCAGAGACAGGTCTCTGAGATCCACTCACATGAACGCGCACTCTCAGAGATTAAAACATTCCCTCCGTGATGCTCCCTACTTGAGGGGCACTTGACCCTGGGAGGTGATCAGTCTCCTCTTCCACCCTTAATGTAGGCCTTTCTACTGTAGGCCACAGCCTTACTGTGTCTGATGTGGATCCACTGAACCGCCTTGTCCTCGCCACTCAGATTCCAGGAGAAACAAGGGAACAGAGCTGGCTTAGTGAAGCGGGGCCCAAGACCGCCCAACTGGGGCAGGCTGCACCTTCTAATTACTCAGCTGCCTCATCAACCAGTATCTTGGAGTTGTGCACAAACTGGTGGCTTCAAAGGGCCAGTGTGGTTGGGTTTCCTGGTCAGGGAACCAAAATGCTGTGGATTTTGGCCTGTGAACCCAGAAAAACCAAGCAGTACTCAGAGAACTAAGTATCAAAAGAGGTTTATTTAAGCTGGCTCAGAGAAGTCACTCTCCAGAGTCTGAGCACCAAACATAGGAAGGCAGGTTTATACATTGATTACTTTCACATACTTGGAGATCTTCTGTTTCACGCTGTGGGAAAGTAGTGTTTTAGGGAGAGGAAGTTGTTAAAATTCCTCCAGGACAGGGCAGCCATCTTAGATTTCTTTACATTTCCCATATCAGAGTAATACCACATTTAACAATTCAGCAACTAAGGAAAGTACAAACTATTGTACATAAGAAAAAATTAATGCAAAGAGGAGGCAAGTGAATTAAAAATTTAATCAAGCCACAACCAGAGATTACAATATCCTGATCATCCCTGAAGCCAGGCCAGGAGGACACCTTTAGAACAAAGAAAAATTTCTACTGGGATTGCTAACAGCTCATTCCCCACCTGTAAAAGGCGACCAGGAACCAAAGTCATTCTCTGTAGCTAAAACCATGGGGATCTAAAGGATTAAAGGCTGGGAACTGCCAGTAGGCCTTCCACTCTACATATTCTTAACCTTTTCATGCTCCTTACTATTCCATGTCTATGTCAAAGGAAATGGGTAAACAAAGTCTTTTAAATTATAACTCACAAGAACTAAAAAATGATATATCCACTGAATTTCCTGAATACTCTGTCCTGCTTACTCTTTCCATCTCTCTCTTGGTCCTTCTCACTGTCTGCCTCTGAAAGGAGACCATACTCTGTGGTGTGTTACCCCTTTTCTAATAAACTTTCCTTTTGATTCTAACTTTGGTGTGTGTGTGTTGAAGTCTTTCTCCACTCTCTGCCAAAGGACCCTCTTCTTATCTCAGTGCAGGGCTTGGTCTCCCCCAATCAGGAGAATTCATCCTGTCCTGCATCAAGATAAGAGGTGTTCTCTCTACTCGTGGAGAAAGGGTACCCACTTATGTCCAAGACATGGACATGGAGAGGGATCTGAACACAGACCTTGCCAGGGCCCTTCTTACTGTATTAGTTCATGCCCCCTTTGTTCTGTTACATTTGTCTATCACTGTCCACTCTGATGCAAGACAGGGTAAATTTTCCCAAGCAAGGGGGAGACCAAGCCCTGTACTGAGAGAAGAAGAGGGTTCTTTGGTGGTGAGTATAAAAAGAATTCAATACACATGCCAAAGTTAGAGTCAAAAGAAAGTTTATTTAAAAAGGGGTGACACTCCACAGACAGACTGTGGTCTCCTTTCAGAGGCAGAGAGTGAGAAGAAAATAAGAGAGATAGTGAGAGAGAGAGAGACAGAGTAAAGACACTGAGAAGGACCAGGAGACAATAGAAAAAGATGGAAAGACAGAAACAAAGGGGGCATGAGAGGGATGGAGTAAAGGCACTGAAAGGGACCCTGAGTGTTAGGGGATTAGGTCTATATACCATTCTTTAGTTCCTGTGAGTTATAGTTTAGAAGACTTTGTTAACCCATTTCCTTTGATATGGACATACAGTGAGGAAGGGGAATTAGTATGTAGCCTGAAAAGGTAAGAATACTAGAGTGGAAGGCCTACTGGCAATTTTCAGCCTCTAATCCATAGGTTCCTCCATAGTTTTAGCCATAGGGAATAACTCCTAGTTCCTGTCTCCCCTTCACAGGGGTGGAGAATTGGCTGTTAGCAGTCCCAGCAGAGATCTTCCTTTGTGCTGAAGGAGTCCTCCTGGCCTGGTTGCAGGACTGATCAGGATATTGCCCTTTCTGATTGTGACTTGATTAACCTTTTAATTCTCTGCTTCCTCCTTACATTAACTACTCATCAAATTTGGCATGAAAAACACTTCTTCGGGTCTTCTATGTTATGTAAAACTTATATTAAATAAATGTATATGCTCATCTCTTGTTAATTCTTCTCAGTTTAATCTTCAGATCCACATAGGGACCTTAAAAGGGTCCAGAAAAACTTCTTTATCCCCTACACTCTGGTATGTTTTGCAAGGATTTGGAACAGATCATGCTCTTTTGGCATTAATTTCCAAATGCTTGAGGATTTTTGCTCTTTGGAAGTTTGTGTAGAATAGGAAAAAAAGTGAATTGGGATTCAGACAGAACTTGGAGTAAATCACTGTTTCAGTTCTACTTAGGCACAAGATTTAGCTTCCAAGCCTCAAGAACAGCATGGGCACAAGGGGAATAATGAGGATCCTGTTGCCCTCTAATAAATGCAAAGTTTATTACATGAATTGAGAGCAGTTAACTCAGCAGAGATTTCACGCCTTCCTTACTAATAAAAGAAAAATATATCTGAGAAATAATGATGCCCTAAGATCAAATGACTCATAAATCATTGTTATGGATTAGCTTCTTGGTTTATCCAGAATCTTACATTAGCATTTGTGGAAAATGCTGGAGGTTGGACACCGTATTGGAAAAGACAAATGTTCTATGAAACACTTTGGATGGGACATGGGAAACAACAGCCAACTTGCTACATTCCCACATCTGATGGCTGTCACCTAAGAAAAATAATCAAATTGTGATCATTTAGACTAAAATACGCATGAAGCTGTTCAATAATTAGAAAGAGACAAACACACACAAAAAAAATAAGGAAAGCAAAAACTAATTAAGAAAGGTAGTGCTCCACTTGACACTCAGGTTTAAACTGTAAACACTTTTCTTTGTAGTTCCTCATTTCAGGTTGTGCTGTGGACCTGCTGCACAGATCACCTAGGTGGTGTTTGGATGGTACATGTTGTACAGTCCACTCATTAAACATACAACATTAGAATCAAAACAGTCCTGTAGAATTCCAGGGAAAGACACACACATTTGGAAGCACAATCTGACTAAATAGTCCCAGGTGTCATCAAAGGCCTGCTGGAGACGACAGCCAGGCTAGGCGTGCTGGCCCCCACTAGCCCTCACTTCTTTCATACCTCTCCATCACCTAGCAGTACCCTCCTCAGTGCCCCTTTCACCTCTTTGTTCCTGAAGGTATAGATCAGGGTGTTCATAAGTAGGCTAACAATGTTGTAGAAGAAGGTGAGGAACTTGCCCTGGTCTTGGGAGGTGCTGTTCCCCGGCTGCATGTACATGTAGACGATGTTTCCATAGAACAGGGAGACCATGGTGAGATGGGAGCCACAGGTGTTGAAAGCCTTGTGCCTTCCTGAGGATGATTGGATACTTAACACGGCCCTCACAATGTTGCCGTAGGTGACCAGAATAAACACTAGAGGGGAAAGAACAATGCCCACCGTCAGGACAAAGATGGTGCCCTCAATGGCAACTGTGTTGACACAAGCCAACCAGATCAGGGCAGGCATCTCACACAGGATGTGATCCACACTGCGGTGCCCACAGCGAGGAAGGTGTAAGGTGATTGGGGACATGGCTAAGGAGTTGGCCACCCCGCAACCCCAGGCCACTGACACTAAGGCCCGGCAGAGGCAGGGACTCATGATCGCCATGTAGTGCAGGGGCTTGCAGATGGCAACGAACCGGCCGTAGGCCATGACAGCCAGGATCAGGCACTCCACGCCACCCAGAGCCAGAAACAGGAACAGCTGAATGGCACAGCCTGTGTAGCTGATTGTTTTGTCACGTCCATTCAGGTTGTAGAGCAGCTGAGGGATGGAGCTGGTGGTGAAGCTCAGGTCCAGGAAGGAGAGTTGGGTGAGAAAGAAGTACATAGGTGTGTGTAGGCGGGGATCCAACCGGGACAGCAGGATGATGGTGGTGTTGCCCACAAGGGTCAGGAGATATGCAGTCAGGATGACCACAAAGAGGATCCCCTCCAGGTGGGAGTGGTCAGAGAACCCCAAAAGAATGAAATTTCCCTAGGTGCTCTCATTGGCTCCATCCATCTCTACTGTACCTGAAGAGGAAGACTGACACTAATAATAGCAACAACTGACATATGGTAGCACTTACACAAGCCAGGCATTCTACACTTTTTATGTTCATTTACTCATTTAACACTAACAACAGTGATGTGGAGTTGACAGTCCTATTATTCCAGACTTACAGAAAAGGAAACTGAGGCATTTGTGTGTTAAGAAAACAATCATATTGTAGAAAAGGCAGAGTGTATTCTGAACTGAGGACACAGAGCTCTGAATCCCCACCCCCTACTGTCAGCATAGCCTCTAATTCTGGTTCTTGAGATTTAAGGTCCTGAGCTCTTTGCTAACCCAAAATGGAATCTCAGGGTAATCAAGTAATAGCATTTACTCTTTAACTGAAAGACACATCTTATACATTTCATCATTATTCTTGAGGTAATTTTAAGGTACTCGAAAAGATAAGTAATACATGAGGCAACTGAATATTATTAAAGCAACACACACAACATTATTCTCTCTCTCTTAACTGCATATGGTTTTTAAGAGTACTTTTTTCTTCCAAAGTTCTATATGCTGCGTGAGGAAAATAAAATCATAAATTTGTAATATAATATAACTTTAATGCAGTAATTATCACACATGTGCAGAAACTCTATCAAATTGCAATCCCAAATATTGATCGAATTCAAACACAGCAGGTCTTCAGTAATACAGCTGGTCTCACAGATATGAGGGGCCGACATCACCACCTCAGGATTGTGGCTCCGGCCTCCCAGCTGCCTTGTTATAGTCCCTTAACCAACAACATATAGTCAGACATGAAAAACTCTTTACCTTGTCATAGTTTTCTCATCTCAAATGATAATATTCAAACTACGTTATTTATTTTATAGATATGTCTTGATATTTTTTAATATGAATGTTAGTAAGTATGAAAGTTGATATGTATGTTCAGAAAGTTAAGTGTCACACATTCAAGAAACGAGAAAACAAACCCATGTGACTAGGCAGAGAAATTCTGAAGGGGGAAAAAAAAACTCTAGTGAGAGGAAATTAACCTTAACATAAATCCAAATGTATCTTGAAAATACCATATTTAAACCGTGATAATCGGGTGGGAGAGTATGAATCACTCATTTCCTCTTTTCATCAAAGCAAATTAAAAATCAAATATTTAAACATTAGATAAAGTATTATGAGAAACCGTGAAAGCTGTTTTTATTTTTTCTGATGCTCTCAGATTTAGATAGATCTCATTAGGTAAGTTGCAATTCTCTAAAGCTATAAGGCAAAATGCAAATAGTTTACATATTTTAATAAATCAATGCTATAAGAAACACTGCTAGTGAAGTATAAAAATAATTAATACTAGAGAAATTCAACATGATAATTAGAGGGCTTCTTTGTTTAATATTTTTTCAAGAAATTGGCAAGGAAACATGGAACAAAATAAAAATATTTAATGACTTGAAGTAATAATTCACAAGTAAAAGTAATATGAAAACATGACTTAAAACATTAGAATTCTTCTTACTGATGATTAAAGATATAAAATTAAAATATAGATGTAAAGATATTCGTTTGTCAGATAGGTAAATATTTTTAAATGTGGTATACTCGGACCTGAGAGACGTGCAGGGAAATAAGCCCATTCCCTTGACCTTTTCATAGGAATTTAAATTAGAATAGAATATTTGGAGAGATCATAGAAAAAGATCACTGATTAAAGTAGACAATATACAAAAACTAAGTATATATTAAAGTTGTGGAAATGTTTTAATAAACAATGACTTCTTTATGAGCTAGAAACAAACAACTCCTTGTTGGAAATAAGTACATGTGTGATTTTACCCAGATAGTTTCTTCCAACAATCATATTAATTTTAAACAAAGGGAAAGGAAAATCTAATGTACAGTGAAGTTATGTATAACATTGGTCACAAACTATGTATATATATTTACATTAAAATAGATACAATATCAAAATGCATGTGCTGAATTATTAAATGACTTACTCTGGAGTGTGAGATGGAGTTTAAGAGGGACCTTTATTTTTACATGATCCTTTCTTAATAATTATCTATAATCATGAATTATTATGAAATTAAAAATAATGTATATACAAGTATGTTTATAGTATAATAAAATATTTAGAAAATTTTCCTGTGAATTATTTTTTCTAAATCTGTTAAGATGTCGTTTTAACTTTATTATTGCTCCTTCACAGACCTCATTGCCCTATCCCCCTTAATAAATCTTTTAAAATAAACTGAACAAGGAAAATAAGCAAGAAGGCAAGAAGTTAAGAAGAAAAAAAAGACTGAAAGAAATTTCCAGTTACCACAATACAACCAGTGTTTAAAAGCAAACTGCTGCACAATTTCCTGATCCAAAAAATGTGAATTCTGCAAAATAAGAAAAAAGTAGGCCAAGGAGCAGGAAGGAAGTGGAATGCAGTGACAGGGAGCAGCTCCACGTGGACGGAGTGGGGTCGCAGTGACCTTTCAGGGCTGGTTTGAAGCCTTTGAGAGAGAAGGTCATGCTGACACCGGCATCTGGAAAGCAGACAGGCAGCTTCTACCGCACGCACCCGTCTGCGCACGCGGCCTCCCGGGAGGACAGCGGACCTTGGCTCCTAGCGTTCAGGGAAGCGCGGCACTTCGTCCCCGCGCGTTCCTACTCTGGGAAGCAGGCGACAGCTTCCTCCCCGCGCCATGGCGCTCTGGGCTCAGATTGCAGTTCTGCCCTGCTGCGCCCAGCGTCCCCGCAGGCCCCTCCACAACCGCCAGGAGCATCTTCGCGTCAACCCGGTTGCGCGCCTGTGCTCGCACGTGGCGGATTTTCCTGTACGCCAAGGGCTTGTCGCCATTCCACCATTCCACCTGTAAGAGGAGTGCTGGGGCCTCGTCCTTCTTTTATACTTGTCACAATGGAGAAGCTGAAGAATTGGACAGTTACTTGCTCAGTGTGGCGTCTAAGTCCCCTTTGCACGGGCAGCAAAGCCAAGGGACCGGCAGGCAGCGTCTTGCGCTAAGCCTGACAGCCCTGGGTTGACTCAGGGAGAAGCAAGGGACCTGGCCTAGTGACTGAGACTCACGGATTTTCTTGACTTTGCCTGCGATTGCAGACAGCAGAGAGGCGCACCTGCAGGAAGTGGACGATCGCTTTTGTACAGCGTTTGTCTCATCTGTGTACCAGGGTGTGCGGGCTGACAGTGCACCAGAGGTGGAGGTGTCCTCCCTGTGGATGCTGGTCACTCAGTGCCAACACCCCTTCCCCAGGCACCGTTCTGACTCAGGAACACCCGCATGGGAACCACAGGTCAAAGAAATGTGTTTTTCAGTTCCTGGAGGCCAGGCGGTCACATGATTAAAGATTTTGGTTCATTTCCAAAGCAGTTTTAATTTTGAATTAAAGAGGTTTAAACTCACCAAAATTGTGGCTACAGTGACAGATGGCAGAAGCTGGGACACTTGTTTCCAGAGTGGGGAAAGGGCTATGTCTTTCCAGCCAAGAGTGACACTTCCCAGTCACTCACCAGGGGGCTGATAATCCCCTTTTCAAATTTGTTGTTGTTGTTGTTTGTTTGTTTGTTTGTTTGTTAATGAAACTCACATCTCAAATCTCATTTCTCAGTCCTCCTGACAAATCTGTCTTTTCTTAACAAACTCCAGTACCAACATAAAACAAACAAACAAACAAACAAACAAACTTATTTTGTGCTTCTTTATATTTTGTCTCGTCAGCACTTCTATATCTAACCCTTTGAAAATAATTTTGCACTGGTAACTTTGTTTTGTTATAAATAAATAACATGAGTTGTAATGTATGTTTGCCTATAGATTTGCATTTTATTGTATCTGCCTTAATCCTTAAACTTTCCAAATGTCCCTCATCTTCTATTTTTCTATTCCTTTGAGGCATTCTAAATGGCTTTTTCATTAACAAATCAATAAAGAGCTACAAACTTAACTGAACTGTTGAATCCAGAAATCCACTCACCGTTTTCACCTGTGCTACCAGGTTAAAAGTCAGACATCCGGAGGCACAGATCTAGCTGGAGGACCTCCATGCAATGTCTTCTCCCTGCTGGATGCACACAGGTGTTGCACCTAGGTGTGACTGCACATGCAGAGACAATGAAGGTGCTCTCCTGTCCCCGGCCCAGCCCTCTATAAATGAGTGGACTGTGGTATTTGTCCTGAGAGTTTTGTGGCACTTTTCTCCAGTGATGCTGCTCTCCCAAGGAAAGACCAGAGGACCCTGATGGTGATCTGGGTTCATCCATAGCCCCATGCTCTTGGGAAGCTTATGAAGCCACAGGAGTCATTACTAGAATACTGAGGTATGCTGTGGGCACGTGTCACATCAAGCTCTCCAGTTCCCACAGGGTCCAGGCCTAAAAGGAGGGCCATGAGAATTTGTCCTTTGATCTCAAAAGGATTTATTACTTCATGTAAACAAAATTGGAAACTTACTTCATTGTTGTTCTATGAATATAAACACTCCTGAGCTATTTGCTCCCTTCCTCTGTTCTCAAGAATTATGTGTCTAAAATATAACTGAGGCATAATCAGTTCCATCCTACTTCCTTTGTTTCTTCCTTATATCTACTGAAAATAGAGAGTGTTTTGACATATTTTTTTTTACTATGAATTTTATGTATGAAAAAGAAAGAACCCATTTTCCTAGTGAGAAAATGTTATAGGCGCATTGATTAACAAAACATTTATTATTAATTTAAGGAGCTAACAGGATAAACTATTTTGTTTCATTTATTTATGTAGTTTTATTTTGGGATTGAAAGGTAGATTCAGCATATATCAATTTCTACTTTAGTTTCAAAAACTAACTAGGAAAACTGAACAAGTGTGAACATCTGATATAGTAGATTGTGTATATATGACTGTGTTTTAAGAAGCAACTATAATATCACAAGGCTAAAATTTTAAATAATAATAAGAAAGTAGAAATGAATACAAATTGAGTCCTTGCATTCAGCCATGCAATATCAGAGAATAATCAGATTTGTTTGAGTCAATTGACTGAGGAATTGATTGAAATAATTATTTAGGTACTTTTGGGTAGATTTTGTCTCAGAATCAGAGTGTAAAGAGAATATTTCATGTAGGTGAGTGCATAAAATATGGAGACTTGTAGAATGTGTATTCCGTTCATATGCAGGACACCTGCAGCCTTCCCTCTTCCTTGGACAATGGAAGAGCAGCTCCCAAGAAACATGTGTAGAAGGTCCATACTTGGAGAACAGTGGGTCTAATAAATCTCACTGTTTCCAATTTCTCTGCCCTCTGGGACACTAAGAGTTGAAATAAGCACTCTAAATTTGCTTACTTCCTTCTGCCTTCTAATAAAGTTATTTTACTGCCTATCAGCTCCACACATTACCCTCCTCCTATTCCCTTATTTCAGGTCCCTCACAACATGCTAGTATAATTAGCTTTTAGTTAATTCACTTGATTTCAGTGTGAAATGATCAAATTAGTTATTTAAACAAGTTATCCAAGAAACTAGAATCTGATGTTAGAGGTTGATTTTTTAATCATTGTTCATGAATTTAGACATTTTTTATAATGATATGTTCTTGGAAAAGAAAATAAAAGTCCAATGCATAACAACAGAGGAAAGTGATAGAAAGGAAAGTAGGCCCAAGACACCCTGTAGGGGAAGAAGGTGGCCCTGCCCTGAAGTTTGAATGAAGAGCACATAAAGCATGAATCCAATTTTTAAAAATGCTTTAGTCCATATAATTTTATAGAACAATTTCTATGCTTCTAGCAACTATAATAGAGGTGGCATATGTTGTACATATGAGACAACACATGATTCTAGATATCACTGTATTGTCACAAGGAATCAAAGCTCCAGGAGGGTCAGTGGGACCATACGTGGACATGCCAAGTCATTGTGTCACTAGAATCCATCACCTCTGCAAATTCAGCCTTCTATTCAAATTTTCTCTATACCTAAAAATTGATTTTACTCATTTAGCACTTGAAATGACTTTATTGGTCAGTGATTATCTAGTTATAAATAATAATAATAATAATAATAATAATAATAATAATAATACCAGTGTAGCATATCACATTTCACAAAACAAATTCAGTGCCGTCATTTAATTGTGCACTTCCAGCAAGACAATCATTTATTACAATGGTGCTAATACTTTGGTCACTAAAAGGCTTAGTCCCACTGTTGCACTGAGGATGGACATGGAGGGCTGGAGCACAACCCCAGTTACTGTTGGGAAACTAATGCAAAAGCTCCGAGGGAGAGGAGGGGAGTCCAGACCAAGGCACAGCAGCTGCATGGTTAGGGCCAATGAATGGAGTGAGGCTGGTGAGGTCAACAGAGGGTCGGCCAGAGTCTGGCCCAAGTAACTGGAAGAATGCAGTGCCATCCATAGAGATGGAGAAGCCGTGTGTGTGTGTGTGTGTGTGTGTGTGTGTGTGTGTGTGTGTTTTCTTTAGGGGAAGACTTGTGGGAGGAGTTTAGGCTAAAGTTTTAGGTATGTTAGTTAAAAATGTGTATTTTGATGGCAAGTAGACAAAAGAATATAGAAGTCTGGCATTCAGGAAAAAGATGGAGAAGAAAGTAAAAAGAAGGTGAGGGAATCAATATGGATTTAGAGGACTTTACTGGTAAGAAACCTGAATTCCAGAGAAAGCAGCAGAGATGTTTCAGGAACTGGGTAGGGAAGGAAGGATAAGGGTCACAGCAGAAGAAGCACAAAGCTCTGTGAACCTCAGAATACAAGGGATGGAGAAAGACTTATGTTGGTTTAATGAGTAAGACACACAGCGAGATGGCTAGATTCAAGGAAAATAGTGGAGACCAAGACACTGGTTTCAGAGGCTAAGGTGGCATTTCTGGGACTCCTGGTTCATCCTCTGACATAGTAAAATGTCTATCTGGGGGCTCCTTCACACCCATTAGGCTTCTTTGTCCTGATGAATGAGCAGAATCTCTGGAAAGTGGGTCTCAGATGATTGGCTTTGTGTCACCCAGTTCCTGTGAGGAACAAGTCCTACTGCTTTGAGTATAAGTTCTCAGTATGACTCCCACAACTGGGCACTGGCACTGCCATGACTAAAGCAGGTGTTAACCCCAGTGATGGAGTGGCTAATACTGAAGCATATACTTTTTTTCCCCCAGATTGCACATGGAGGAAGCCCAAGGACATGCCTGGTCTGAGAGTATTAAGAGAGATGTTATTATTGCCACTGTTCACAAATGAGACATCAAGGGGGAGAACATTTGCTGAGGATTACACATAAGCATATCAAATATGAATGCAGAAAACTTAGCTTAATATAGGATTCACCAATAAGGTATGTAGATTCATCTGGAAATAGAGTTTGATAAGATTGTTCCATTTATAAAGTTATATTCTATATATACCTTCAAATGCAAAACATCTAGAAATAACATTTAAAATTCTGGAAAGAAAAGTATGTTACTGGAAAGTATGTTATTGAAAAATAAGCAAAAGATTTTAGTAAAAAAAAAAAAAGAAAAAGAAAAAAAAGAGAGAAGAGAGAAACACCATAAAATTCTTGCTGCAGTTAAAGAGGAGAGTTAAAGTTTTGGCACGTTATTATTAAAGTTTACTAAATCTACCATTAATAATAATTGTTTAGCATTTAAACATTTAGCATCGAACATTTGGGCACTTAGCCACAAACACACAGAAAGATGGTGGCAGAGCTTGCCTTCAATGATAAGAATTTTGTTGAGAAAGTACAGAATATACATTAAAAATAAGTTAAATATTATTATTGTTTCATCATCATCATCTTTATTTTGAATTTAAGTAGCAAAATTAAATTTTAGCCAATCCTATTAATCATAACCTTAAATATTTACCAAAGATCTGTGAGCCCAATGTCATACTGTACCTTGTATAATTAACCGAGACTGGTTGGGGAGCTGTATGTCTGAACTCTGATAACTGTCAAGGGTCAAAGAACTAGTTGAATTAGAATTCTGAGAAATTTCTACTCAAAAACATATATCCACAGACAAAGGAGAAAAAGTTACAATCCCAAAGGGATGTGGTGTGGGTTTCAGTGGTATTAAATTCAGAGGAATAAATTTCCTGATCCTCAAAAATCTCTCTCTGAATAGAGGATTTAAAAAGTAATTTAATAGAATCACGGCAGTTGTGAATCTATAAAGGGATGATATTAATCTAAAAGGAAATAGGAAGTGAAACAATAATGATAATGAATGTGTAGATATCTATCTAATGCAAAATTCATCCATTTGGAGGCACTCACCTGGAAGTATGTGGAGCCAACTAGAAAAGAAGTGATAAGATTGTTCTATTTCTAATATTATTATGTTCACAATTCTCCTCCAAGAATAAATATTTCATGTATTGTCTTTTGTCCCCATGGAAAAATGTCCTTAGCAATAGTGACTAAGTGCTGGCTCAAATGGGGACATCTGTTGAGACTTCCTTCACACTTGCATATCTTCCACTCCACTCCAGGAAACATTGCTGTGCTTGGAGTGCTTCTGGGGAACAGAATTTTAGGCATGGTCATCTCTAACAGAGAAGAGGGGTCAGGATGACCCACAGATTCACAGTTTTCCTGATTCTGCTTCTGTCATAGGTGGCAGGACAAGAGGAGCTATGTCACAGATGAAGTAAGGTCAGAGATGATCAATAAAGAGCTGGCTGAATGTGTAGATGTAACATCTGCTGGGGAGGTTGTAAAAGGAGATTTTGCCAGCTTCATAGTCCAAGAAAATCCCGGGGCAACGATGTCATTCCAGGTGCAGGAGGGGCACAGATGGGGAGGCAAGGACCATGTACTCATTCCCTTTCAGCAGCCACATGGCCCAGACTCCGTTCTCAGGAGATGGCATGGTTTCTCACTTCCTTGGTATTGTGTCTTGACTTACTCCTAAACCCCACTCCACTCTTTCCCCAACCATGACCTCCCAGTAATGTCTCCCTGATGAGAAGTTCTGCAAACCCAGGATACAGAGCCACATGTCAAATCGCTCCGAGTTGTTGGGGACATCCTGACACAGTTCTCCGTCCTGCAAACTGCGCAGGTCAGCAGTCAAGAGGAGGCTTGGATGAGCTGTTGGAGGGTCCAGCTTTACATCAACTGGAGAAATAATTCGGGGTACATTTAAAAGCACGAAAAAGGCTGGTAAAAGCTTGATACTGAGCAGATACACCATTCTTAATTCTAATCACTCCTTGAGAAAACAAAATAAGTATTTTACCTTGTAAGTTGCTGAGAATCTTCCTCATCCCTTTTGGGTATATCCCACTGCTGTCTCTACATGATCTAGGGCTCACTAGATGAGACAGTGAGTACATGGCCAGTCAGCATCCTCCAGCCTACACCCAAAACACTTGGGTGCTATTAGGAGTACCATTTACTTTTAAAATAAAAATTAAATACTCCTTGAGATGTATTTTTTGTCTCAAAAACTATAGGATAATTCTGTTAATAGTAAATCTATCTCCTTCAAGGCCATGTTTCTGTGGTAGGCAGAATTCAGAGACAGCCCCCTGGTGGCACTCTCATAATGCTGTTATGCCTCATAACAAGAGGGGGGTGTATTTGGGTTGGTCATATATAATCACATCCAACTTTTTAAAATCAAAAAGATTTCTCCAGTTATTGGGCCGGTGGTAGAAGAGAAAGTCAAGGAGATTTGCATTTGATTTTTCACCCTGACTTTAAAGACATGGGGGATGCCCCATGAAGAGAAAGGCAAGTAATCTTCAGCTGTCAGTAAGAAAATGGGAAGCTCAGTCACACAGTCTCATGGCAATGTGTGATGCTAACAACCTGAATAGGCTTGGTAGTGATGTTTCCCCAAGCCATTCATAGAAGCCTATCCTAGCCAATAACTTGTCTTGATCTTCTGAAACCCTAAGCAGAGAAGCCAGCCAGTCCTACCTGATCTACAGAACTTTGAGCTAATGAATAGCTGTGACTTTAAGCAGCTAAGTCTCTGGCAATTCATTACACAGTAATAAGAAAGAAATACTGACACTGTGAAATCCTAGGGCAATTAACCTGAAATTTTACTTATACACATAATTAATAAGAACATCTGCATGTGAAATCTACATGTAAAGGAAAGATATAAAATATTTGATGTCTTCTTTTTATAAACAATCAAAAAAAGTAAATTTCATTAATATAGTCATATTTTTATTATCATAATATCAAATACCATTACTACAACTGCTGTTCTTATTTGTCTCTAAGTCACTTCCACTGATGTTTTATTGATACCCACACCTAACTGGGTCATTCATGTAGCACATCATCTATGCTGACCCATATGACCACCCTCTAGGTGGCCAGTATCACCCCCACATTGTAGATGAGGACATTCAGAGTCAAAGAATTTCCACAAACTCTAGCAATTGTATATAACAGGGATGGAAAGGTGGGTCTCTGTGGGGTTGTGTCAGCTTATTAACATGATAAGTCTTCCCACATCATTCTTGCTTCTGGGCACTTCCATGTTCCATTTACAAAAAAATAAATCTGTGAAGTGGTTTTTAATAAAGTTCATCTCCAGTTCCTCTCTTTACCCCCTCTCTCTTAAACTCTATCACCATAGCCAAACAACACCCTAACAAACTGCTCCTGCCCATCTTCTCAGGGACCTCTACAGTGATCAGTAAGTGAATGTCTTAAATGGCTTCTCCGTTGAGGATGCTTCTGTCCTGAGATACCTCCCTTCTCCTCTCCTGACACCAGTCAGCATGCTTCCTCCCTCCCTGCTCACTCACTGGCCCGCCACCCCTCCCTGGTCATCTTGCTTGCTTCCTCTTCTTTTCCAACCCAGCAATGGCCTCAAAGCTGGGATCTCTCTTCTTTTTCTCAGCTCAGTGCGTTCTTAGGCTGGATGGTTCTGTGCTTTAGTGACATTCCAATCATATGCTTACTGATTCTAAATGCATATCTCTAGCCTACACCTTTCTTCTCCAAGTCCATATTTGTGAATTCATCAGATGATCTGATATTGACATCTGGATAGTGTACATTCTTAACAACATTGTCCAAAACTCCAGCTTCCTTCCTGTGTCCTACCTGAAACTGCACACATCAATGTAAATGGCAACCTTATAATCTCAATTTTGGAGATTTATACCTGGAAACCATTCCCCTTCTCTGACATCTCAGGTCTATCTGAGCAGCAAGTCTTCCCAGCTCTAACTTCAAAATATGTTAAAATTCTCTCCATTCTCAACACCTATACTACTAGTACCATGGTTCAATTCATAATCATAATGGCTTTTGACGCTTCAAGCCTTGCCCCTCTGTAACTGATTCTCAATCAACCCCACAAAATATTAACTCAATCATGGTATTTCTTCATGTACAACTTTTTATTTACCTCCTGTTTCACTCAGAGGTAAAGCATTCTGTTCAGTGGCCTGCCCATTGGGTCTGTACTGCAGCCTGGTCCTCCCCAGAGCTCCTGAATACTTCCCATCACCCTTCTCTGAAACACCCTCCTCCAGGTATGATATCTGCTTTCTACCATCTACCAGGTAATGACTTCCCTATCACAAAATTCAAAAGTGGATGCTCTATTCCTATAACTTCTGTTCATACTCACTTTACGCCTTTATTCAATATCCTGTATCATCTTCTAACATTTTCTGTATATTGTGTAATGTAAGTAAATATTTGCAATATGAAGCTGTGGATCTGTAGGATTTTGTTGTTGTTCAGTGCTATATTCTGATGTTTAGAAAAATAACATGAAAGACAGTACTATTTATAAAAATGATTGATTATTTAATGCAGTACATATAATTGGAAATGTGAGGACACAGATTCTCAAAGTGTAATAACTTGCAACAATTTGTGCAGTTAGTATACATTCATCTGTCTATCAGAATATGGATTAAATCATTGAACAAGACTGGTAAAGACAGATTTTCTCATTATGGGACAAAGTTGTTTCCCATTAAGTAGTGAAACCACTATGTTGTATAATGTAAGTCACAGTGTATTTTCATTGCTTGGGATAAGCTGGATTAAAAAAAATGTAAAAAGCCAGGAACATTCAGTCAGTTATTTTTATGTAGCTTTTTAAACTCTCTAATTTAAGCAAATCAACAGGTTGACATAATAAAATGAATTAAACTTATTATTTGATACTCTGTAATGCTTTCATATTAGTGTTTTTGTTTTGTTTTCAAATGCATTCCATTTAGTCCTTCAAACATCACTATTTTTAGCATTTTATAAACAATAAAACATATTTTTAGAACTAATGTTTTTCATGTGACAGCTGATAAGTCCACTGTTCTAAACAAATGCAGTTTACATGGATGTCTGGGACTCTGAGTTTTTTCAGCACTGATCACATGGATTCCAGCCCCTTTCTGCTGGGAACAGTGCTCTCTCCCATTCTCCTATCATTAAACTTTGGCATAAGACCCCTCTCCACCTGTAACTTCTGCTGGAAGCCTGTGAATCACTTCAGCACAGCCTCAGCAGCTGTGTGTGGCTCATTGTGACCTTCTTCCATCAAGGACTACCAGCCAAGGGAAGGAGCTGCACTCTATCTGCAGGTCCAAGAATGAGAATGATGTGAAACAGAAGTCTCTGCAACCCAGTAATAAACTAAAAACATAATCTCAAAATACAACATTGGTGATTCTACTCATCAAACTTTGGGTTCTGCTTAGTACTCCACTGACTGATACAGAGACAGCCAGGTCTCAGGCAGCACAGTCCCCATGCTAAGATGCAGCCTACCTTGGAACTTCCTCAACATCTCTCTTATCCCAGAGATGCAGCACTGTGTCTTCACTTTCATAGCTCTGTCCCTGCTCCAGCCATGGGACACTATTACTTTCTAGATGAGCACAGAACCCAGAGCTTTCAGGCCCCCATCAACCTCCTAGGTCTCTCTCAACCCATCCTCTACTTCGAAAGGCAAACGTACAAGCTCAGGGCTCCCTGCACACCCTGAAAGTGAAAGAAAAATGGAAACAGGTCTAAGACCTCTGAGCTGCTTTTGACAGACGTGGGACAAGCCATGAACATCTGTCCCGTCCCGCGGGACCTAGTTTATTCGCGTGGCCCGAGGGGGACTTCACCTGAAAGTGAAACATGGGCGAGAGAAAGAAGTGGAGGCAAGACAGTATTCTGATCAAGACTCAAAATTTTATTTCACAGCGGGTATATTTATACAGCAAGAACAAAGTGGGGCAGGACCGACTAGGCAGGGGGATACTTGTTACAATTTCATTGGTTCCTGGTTGCTGGGGTGAGGGGCTGTAAAAGTTTAGAGGACATGGAGTGTGAAGCGGGAGGTGTAAGGGAAAGGGGAACTAGGGAGGAGACGGGGGGCACCTGCAGATGGTTATAACCTATCAGCAGGAGGGCAGACCTCTGTAACAATTTATGACCAGCTAGTTCTCGGAACAAGCAGGGCAAAAAGGCAGGTTCTCACGCCGGGAGGCTGGGCGGTCAGGATGAAGGCCTTTTGGCTCCCAACAAACATCTCTTTAGGAATTGTTGAAAATTGTAACCAATAAAGGTAAAGAGTTGGACACATGAATCTCTCATAATAAAAGCCAAAAATAGGCTGTTGTTGAATTTTATCATAAATTTAAAATAATAGAATTAGTTTGCCTCTATACAATACAATTAGACTGCATGAAATTGTGGTTTATACCCATGATATCTACGAGTTTAACTATTTTCCAAACTTATAATCGGCATTTAGATATTTTAAGTTACATTTTGCAACAAATGTAGGTGGAGTTAAGGTAAAAACAGATCTTGAATATCTGCAGAATTTATATGAGAAATAGTGAAAGATATAGACATAAAACGTTACTCTCAATATCTCTATAAGAAACCCCCAAATTCCTCATTATTTGAACCATCACACCACATCAATGGACTTATATGTCAGTAGGTTACATAAGTGAATAAAAATGGGAGTCATCCATATCTAGTAATGCTTTATATAAAGGTAGATTATTAAATAAATCCACTGCATTACATTTCTCCTCTCCCTCTAAAGATAATCACCTATCAGATTAATTTTTATAAAGCACAGAAAAGATTAGTTTTACTTTTTATGTTACTGGCAGGACTTGGTCTTAACCATGGGGCATAAAATGGAGCTTATTGGTACTGGGGAAGAAAGAGAAAGATAAAAATAAAGATAAAAATAAATTATTTGAGTATATTCTCCCTAAGGGTTGTTAAAAAATAAATCTCTTAAATATTTATTTGGCACTAATGAATGCTCATATAAAATAAGTTGTGTTTTGAGATATGATAGTGATTATTATTGAAAAAGCTAAAGAATACTGAAGTCCTTGTGCTTATTTACTGTCTGAAATGTTTTAAAAATAATCCCCTTCTGACTCTTAGTTTGCTCACAAGGAAAAATGTATAGCAACAGCAACAGCAACAACAATTTCGTTTTTTTTTTTTTTTTACTCAGAGACATCTTGAAAACAAAATGGGACAAATTAAATAAATGCTTTGTAAATCCCTTCATTTAATGACCACTGTGCAACCAGCGCCCTTGAGTCACTGTACTTGTCTGAAGATGCCAATTTGTTTAGAAACCATGAATGAGTCTGGGAATGATCTAAAATAGTGTGCTCAGAGACTTTCTGTCACCATGATATGCATCCACTAGGGACGACATTTCTTATTCACTGCGATTATAAACAAGTATCTCCTTCTACCTGCTGTTTGTCTATTCAATAACCCCACATAGGTTGTGAGTAAGCTTCACAGAGCTTATGCACATCCTTCCTGCTGTGCCTGGAGTAGGTATGTGAGATGGGTAAGGAATTAGCATTTGCCTTAAATTTTACCATGAAAATTCTTAGCTGGACAATTTAAAATTTCTTTATTTGTTTGGCTGTTTCTTGAAACAGGCTATCAAAGACTTTTTGGATTGGCTATTACTAAATACAGCAATGTAGTCATCTACAAGTTGATTGGGAAATTTTATGAAGTGTTTTCAGCCAACATAATGTAGGTTGCTCTTTTTCTGTTTAATTTTATATAAATCATCCAATTAATTTTAATGTTTAAAAACGCTTAAGTTTTTCTCTTTACTGGACACTCTTTTAGATGCTTCTCTTCTGTAGGGTTTCTCTGATGAAGACACTGTCCTAGTAAGTTCTGGATGTCCTACTCCTCAAGAGCAGTCTGCAGGCAGCTGCCTGTCACCTTGGCCTCACCTCCAGTGGCCCCAGGGCTGAGCGCTGGCATCTGTCCTCCAGCTCCTTGAACAAATTCTTCTAGCCCAATCAGCTCTTGCTGTCCCGCAGCCTCTGCAGAGTGGCCCTCTCCTCCTGCTCCTGCAACTGCTCCTCCTGGGCCAGGAAGCCACAGTACATCGCAAACTTCAGTCTGAAGAACTGCCTCTGCATTTCCGCCTTCTCCTGGAGTGACATTGAGAATGCCAGAATGGGACACAGTGCCTGGCTGCTGCCCTCATGGACTGCGGGGAGGTTGGACAGGCCAGGTCTTCATGAGTTCTGTGCCTGCACCCTCTGAACTGACCAGCCGCATCTGAAAAATGCATGCAGAAACCAGAGGCCCCTTACATGAGTGGTGGCCTGGCAGAGCTATCAAGCTGAGTGGTGGATTTGAACTTAGGGACGATGTACTTTTACATTCAAGTTACAGCACCATATACAGAATGTGGGAACAGAGCAGGTGGGCCTTAGAATTAAAAGCTACTGAGTTCTTGAGCAGAGCCACCAACATAGAACAATCTCACAACAGAAGTTAAAATTTACTCTTAGAGGAATCGCACTTGTAGAAACAACTGAATTATGAAGAGTGATTAAAGAGGCCTGGGTTTGTAAAGGCAAATAGAAAACGGCTTAGAGATGAGAGAATGTGCACATTCTTCCCAGCAGGTAACCATGGAGACCTAAGGTGAGTGCCTTCTGTACCGCCAGGAAAGGGCTAAGCTGTCCTCGGAACCAGAACCAACATCAGGGTGAGCTCCACGGAATTGCTTTGATTTTCACCCAAATCTCACAGCTACAACTTTTGAATAGACTGAAGAAGCATACTCTGACACAGTATTATTCTATCTATAGAGACTGGTATATGAAAAATTATCTCTAAACTGAGTCCTAAATTGTTCTCCCACAGTTTCTGAGCATTTGGATACTGTAGCCCGTGTTTAAACATATAGCATCATGGTTTGATTAAAGAGCATAAGCTGTCACCTTTAATAAATCAACAATAGTTTTACTCAAATCCTATAGGACTCATGTGCACATTCTCTGTCTCCAAGCTTTTTCTTATTCTTGTTAAAAACCCAGGTCTCCCTAACCTCTCTTCATAATTCAGTAGTCTCCACAAGAGTTCATTCTAGTGACGCAATTTCCAATCTCCACTTCATCCTACCACTTTCTAAGCCACTAAATTCAAATAATCCTCTCCTCTTTAAAATGAACCAGCTCTGAATTCCATAATGTGATCTGAAAATACAATTCACGTAATTCTCTCCCATGTAGGAGTTGCTGAGGGATAGTACTGACAGCTCTGTTACTGAAAAGGTGTATGGTCATATGCAGGGTATGAAAGTGGAGTTCGGGACAACTCACCTTTCCCTCACATCATCCTTTTCACTACTACAATTATGTCTACAGACAAAGGAAGGAAGAAGGTTTTTGTAGAATTTACAGGTAATTTTATCAACCCTGAGTCTGTTGTATTTGACTCCCATGGACACATCCTCAGTGGTAAAGATCATAAGCTTTATTTGGCTTAGAACAGGAATCCTAACATCATCTCCACTTTAGAATAACCAGTGGACATTTTAAAAACATAGGACTGAGGTCTTGATATGGAGTTTCTGATTTTGTATGTCTGTGGTCAGGTCAGGATTGAAAATAATTGACTTGTGTTATTGGCCTAAAATGAAGAAAAAATCAATAAATGTTTAGCATTGCATGTCAATACATAATTATGGAAAACATAAGACATCACAGAAGAAAAATATAGCAAAAGTGGTCCTTATGGAAATATCTATCTGAGAATACAGTATAATACCACATTATCAAGAAAAGAAAAAGGGAAGAATTAGAAAAAACATAGAAAACAATGTATAAGATGGGGTATTTGGAGGACAAAGGATAGTAATATTCTATAAAACAAGTCCTCTACATGGTACATAATTTTTAAATATATTACATTTCACATATAGATTCTATATATAGTTTCTCAATCTACATAGACACTGTTTGACCAGATTATTCTTTGTTGTGAAATTGAGGGTGAGGGGACTGTCTTGTGCATTGTAAGGTGTTTAGCATTCCTGGCTTCCACTCATTATATGTCAGTAGCATAGCCACTCACCCCTGGTTGTCATAAGAGGAAATATTTACAAATATGGCAAAATGTCCATTGAATGGCAAAACTGCCCCCAGAAAGTTTGTGTGTGTGTGTGTGTGTGTGTGTGTGTGTGTGTGTGTGTGTGTGTGTGAGAGAGAGAGAGAGAGAGAGAGAGAGAGAGAGAGAGCACACCGCATGTGCAAGGGCGAATGGGTAAAAAGCAATGAGCCAAGGATCCTCCTAAGTTAATTCAAAATAACTTTTGTTTTTGAGATCATAGAATTAAATTTTGCAAACTACATGAATGCCCCACCATATCTATCAAACTAATTGTTTCTCTGTATAATACCCAACAAAGTGATAATTTTCCCTGTGTTTGAGCAACATCAAACAGGAGTTTTAGAATGTCTTCTTTGTTATTGAACCAAAATATCTTTTCCTAACGGTTCCATCTATTGGTGGCATTTCTACTTTTATGGTGGAATGGAGCAATATCAATTTCTCTCATAAAACTGTGTACTTTCTCCTGTAAAACTATTCATGTTTATCTTCTCTAAATCAGGTGGAATCAATGTCTCCACTTGTTTTTTCATTCCTTCCTCTCCACATTATTCTTAAAGCCCACAACACACAAAGCACTGTGACTTTAACTACATGCTCAAGAATTATCAACTATATTATTGTAATAAAATTATTATATAATGAAGTTAGGTTATTATAATGAAAAGTTTTCATTCCTTTTAAATTCAAATTACTTTTAGAAAAGGTTTTTTTAAAATTATCATTAAATATATTTTTCAAATAACCCATATAGAGTGATAAATAATTACATAATTTCAAATTTCTGTGTGCAGTGATAAATGAATTCATCACATGCCTGTGAAGAAAATTTTGAACCAGCTCTACTGAGAAATACAGGAATTTTAGATATTATTTATAGATAAAAATTTAAATATTTAAGAATATCTATAAATCTGTTTTGTGTAAGACACATAAATGGAAGTTTATTTTTCATTGTGAAATCACAACTCTTCATTAATATGCAATAAACTTTAGAAAAATACATTTATAATGTTCTAAATGAGAAAACAATAACAGGATTCTTGCTGCACTATGAAATACAATACACAGCAAGTGGCCATAAGTGAACATTCCTTAAGTTACATTGCATATTTCACTATCATAGGTCATGGTGCTTATGGGAAATAAAGGCTATTGGAGGGAATGTACAAGTTATGGTATACATTTGTAGATTTCTAAAATTTGTCATTAATACCATTTGAAACTTATAGCAGTAATCCTTTGTAATTTATTATTTCATGATACATGTTTTTAATTGTCATTAAACACTTTACTCTTAGAGGGAGACATTTATTCACATCTCTAACTTCTTGTCACATAGAAGAAACACCTGCCCCTGTCACCACACAGTAGAGTATTACAGGAAAGCTTTCTGGCTCCCACTACCAGCCATGGCCTGCTCTTGCTGGGACCAGCTGACATGATGTTGCAAAGGCTCCTTGTACTGGCTCTCAAGTGTAGGCAGAGATGATCTTCATAGGCCTGGGTGCTCTCCCATCTTCTACATGCAGCTGTGGCTTATGTGTACAGGGGTTCTGTCTTCATTTCTGCAGCTGTCAGAAAGTGGATACATTACTTCTTTTGCAGGCTCTCTCATACTTCTTGGTTTTTGTTGTTGTTTGTTTGTTTGTTTTTTCTGCAAACATGTAAAAATTATGAGATCTAGATTGTGGATCAGGAGTGAAGCACACCCAAAATGGTGTTCTTTTCTTTTTTTTTTTTTAATTTAACAAGAAAAAAAATTATGATATAAAGTAGCTACAAAAAAAAAAAAAATACATAGAGAGCCAAGATACATGCTATATAAAATTAGCTGCATAAAAGGCCAAGTTATGAGCTATACAGTAGTAACCCAGTTGCACTGCACCATAAGTGGGGAACAAAGAATTTTGTAAGGTGCCATAGCAGGACCTACCTCTAGAAGAAAGCGCTATGAATCCTGCCCGAGTAACTTGCTGAGTAGTGCCTAGACTTACACTGAAGGCAGCTAACATCAGTTTCTGTTGTGGACTCTTGAGGCAAATATAAGCATAGCATCTGTGGATTGTTTTCTGAATCTTAACAGGTGACCCCAGAAGGGTAGAGGCTTCAGCTAAATTTGGCCTGCAGCTGAACCTCTCTCAGGACTATGCCACTGGACACTTACTTCACAAATCCACACTAATAAGACTGGGAGACTTAGGAGCTTTGCTTAGTACATAGAAACAGGCACAGAAAGGCAGCGAAAAATAGGAAAATAAATAAAAAAAACCATATGAGAGAACCGAAAATAATTCCAGATAAAATGGAGTCAAACAATCTAACAGATGCAGAGTTCAATACGCTGGTTATAAAGATGCTTAAGGAACTTTTGGAAAATATAAATAAATTCAGTGAGAACTTCAGCAAAAAGATAAAAAATAAACAAAATGGAAATGTAAATTATAAATGGGAACCAGTCTGAAATGAAGAACATATTAGCTGAGATGAGAACTATATTAAATGAAATAAACAAAGTGAATAAAGGAAACGATCAAATACCCTTTGTAGAGGATGGGAATGAAAAGGACACACAATCACAATGGCAAGAGATAAGATGCCAAGACTATAAAAATAATTTAAGGAGTATATGGGACATTATTAAGGGGCCAAATATTCATGTGATCAGTGTACCTGAATAAAATCAAGATATTGAACAGTTGTTTGAAGAAATCATGGTGGAAAATTTCTCTAACCTGGTGAAGGAAATGGACATAAAACCCCAGGAAGCTCAGAAAATTCTAAGAATTGTCTACAGCCAAGCTACCCTGAACAAGCCCAAATCCCATCTGATCTTGGAAGCTAAGCAGGGACAGGCCTGGTTATTACTTGGATGAAAGACCACCTAGGAAGACCAGGTGCTGTAGGCATAAAAAAATTAAAAAAATAAGAAATTGTAAGCTGACAAGTTCCTTGCAATGTGTGAGGTCAACCAAGGGCTACCTTGCCTAAAAAAAAAAAAAAAAAAAAAAAAAAAAGGAAAGGAAAGAAAGAAAAAGAAGAAAAGAAAAAACAAGAAAATTCCCCAAATCAGAAATTCAAAGAGGCCCACATCTAGATACATAATAATTGAAATGTCAAAGATCAAATACAAAGAAAAAATATTAAAATCAGCAGGAGAGAAACAAATAATTACATATAAGGGAATACTTATACTATTGGCAGCTGATTTCTCAAAAGAAACTATGCAGGACAGAAGGGCTTGGCAAAAAGTATTTGATAGGATGAAGACCCAGGATATACAACCAAGGATACTTTATCCAGCAAAGCAATCATTTAGAGTTGAAGGACAGATAAAGAGCTTTCCAAACAAAAATAAGCTAAAGGAATTTATTAGCACCAAGCCAGAATTACAGGAAATGTTTGAGGGACTTTTTTAAGAAGAAAAATTATGTATCAAAAATGGGAATAAAGAATGCTAACAACTACATTCCCATCAATCAATAAGTACCTTAAATGAAAGAGAATTAAGTACTCCAAACAGAAAATAGAGTAACTGAAAGGATAAGAAAACAAGACCCCTGCATATGAAAAGGGAGGGGATGGAAAAGATATTGCTTTGATGGACTTAGAAGGTATTTAAGTCAGAGAGAAAAAAGATAAACACCATATGATTCTACTTATATGCAAAATCTAAGGAATAACAAGAAGAAACTAATCAAAAACAGACTCACAAATATAGTGAACAATTTGATGACAGACAGATGGGAGGGGGTGGCAGGCTGGGAGAATGGGTTGAAGGTTTAAAGAAGTACAAATTAGTAGCTGATGGATAGTCACAGGCATGAGGAGTATGGCATAGGGAATGTAGTTAGCATTAATACGTTGTCTAGGTGGAGGGTCAGGGAATGGAAGAAACAATTGGGGGATCATTTTACAAACTATATAGATGCCTAACTATATACTTAAAACTCATTAAAATAAATAAATTAATTAAAATAACACTTATTTTTAATATAACTTATTGCATATTAAGAATTATGTTGTTGAGTTAAAAAGTAAACATCCATTTATGTGTATCATGTCAAAACAAATTTACCTATATTTTTGTCTATTTCTATTTCTAAGTTTTCTGAAAAATATACTCATGAATTATATTGTTTTGAAGTACATATGTACATAAATTAAATCAAATATCATAAATCAGACTATAGTCACCTTCTATACATTTAGTTCCATACACTCGTTTTTTAAAATTTTGTTGTGTTACAGATGGCTTGAAACTTCTCAACTCATCTCTAAAATTCAAGCTAAGACAGACCTGTGGACCAGTTCACATATTGCATTCTCCTTGTTAAATGGACAGATTCACACTTAAAATGAACTTGGGTACAAACTGATTTCATTGCATGAATTAATTTGAAGTCATAAATTCTGGTTTTAATTCTTTGGTTTTATTTTTACAGAGACACAACTGTAATTAAAATATGCTGGCAAAAAGCCATTGAACATGAAGTAGCTATCATATATTCAGTTGTCAGGATGCATCACAATTATGTCTGCTTGCAACATATTAGAGAAACACTCTTGTTCAATTCAGTTTTTAGTTCTACATTTCTGAGAGAGACAGAGGAAAAAAGTGGGTGGGAGAGAGAGACAGAGAGAGAGAGAGAGAGAGAGAGAGAGAGAGAGAGAGAGAGAGAGAGAGAATGAATCATGGAGGAATTTCAAAACATAAATTATAAGCAGAGAATAGAAACTTGGAAAGGGACTAAGAAGAACATTGATGAGGTGGTTGTACAAACCCTTCTGAAGGAAGAATGGCAAGCATGGATGGTGAGTATTAAGAGGCTTTCATCCAAGTTCTCAGCACAGAGGTTACTGCTATTTTTGGATGGGAAGGTGCTCATCAGACTGGTGAGAGTGGGGGAGAGAGTAGCTTGTAAAGAAATAGAAGCAATTTTCTGTATGCAAACAGTCACCCTGAGAAATATAGTGATAAAGGGTGACATATAAATGACTGTATTGAAGGAGCCATTATATTATTGTGTGATGTAAATTTTGGCATCTGAGAAATTTTATATACTTGTAGTAAGGATGAATTAGTGAGCTAAAATTTGAGAATGAATATAAAGAGTGATAATAGACAGCTTGCAGTTGAAAAAGAAGAAATTTGAGAGCAAATGTGAAAATATCACTATACAATAGAGAACGCATTTTATTTACCATGAGAGGCAGAGGCAAGAGGATCATTGCAGTGTGATGAGGGTTCAAAGGAGCAGAGTTGGGACTTGTACAAATTCTCATCTGAGGACTTAACGTGTGTTTCTCAGACAAGGCCAATAGCTTTTCTTTTTCAGTTCTTCATTGTTTTAAAAAAATAATTTTCTTAGTTTTCAATTACAGTGGATATACAATATTATATTAAAGTTGCAACATGGTAATTAAACATTTATATATCTTACAGATTAATTACCCCAGTAAATTTAGGACCGATCTCACACCATACATAGTCATTTCAATATTATTGACTATATTCCCTATACTATATTCTATATCTCCATGTTTATTTGTAACTCTTAATCCATCTCTTTTTTTCACCCAGGACCTCAACCCTCATCTCCTATGGTGACCATCAAAATAGTCTCTGTATTTATTACGAGTTTGTTTCTGTTTTATTTTATTCTTTAGATTCTACATGTGAGTGAAATCAAATGGCGTTTGTCTTTCTCTGTCTGACTTACTCTGCTCAGCACAATACCCTCTAGGTCCATTCATGTTGTTACAGATGGTAAGGTTTCACTCTTTTTTGTGACTGAATAATAAATAACCTCCATATCTTGACTATTGTAAATACTGCTGCGATAAACATATGGATTCACATGTTTCTTCAGTGTAGTGTTTTGGGTTTCTTTAGATAAGTATGCAGAAGTGGAATCACTGGGTCTTTGTCTCTTGTTATAGCCTTTGTGTGAAAGTCTCTTTGGTCTAGATAAATATTACTACCCCAGATTTTTTTGTTTATTTTATTTTCATTTTCATGAAATGTCTTCCTCCATCTTTTACTTTGAGTCTGTCTGTGTCTTTTGATTGAAGTGGGTCTCTTGTAGGCAACATCTATCTATCTAAGGATCTGATTCCTTATCCATGAAGCCACACGTTTTAAATTGGATTAATTAATGCATTTACATTTAAAGTAATTGTTGGTAGATATGTAGCTATTTCCACTTTATTGTTCATGTATTTGAATTTTTTTCTTCTTCTTAAAGAAGTGCCTATAACATTTCTTGTAATAGTGGTTTGGTGATGATGAACTCCTTTAGCATTTTCTTAACCGGAAGCTCTTTACCCATCCTTCAATCATAAATGGTAGCATTGCTAAATAGAATAATCTTGATTGCAGGACTTTGCTTTTCATCACTTTGAAAATTTTCTGCCAATCCCTTCTGGCCAGCCAAGTTTCTGTTGAGAATTCAGCTGACAGTCTTATGAGAGCTCCCTCCTTTTCTCTTTCTGCTTTTTAAAAGATTCTCTTTGTCTTTAACTTTTGCCATTTTAATTGTGATGTGTCCTGGGTCCTGTTTGGCTTCATTTGTTTGGGACTCTTTGCATTTCCTGGCATGTTTGTCTACTTTCCTTACCAGGTTAAAGTTTCCTATCATTGATTTTTAAAGTAAGTTTTCAATTTTTTGCTTTTTCTGTTCTCTTTCTGGTATCCCTATAATTCAAATGTTGGTATGCTTGATGTTTTCCCAGAGGGCTCTCAAGCTCTCCCCATTTTTTGAAGTGTTTTGTCTTATCACTGTTCAGTGTTGGGTGTTTTCTGTTTCCTGGTATTCCAAATTGCTGATTTGATCATCTGCTTCATGTAGTCTACTGTTAATTTCCTCTAAGGCAGCAGTTTCCAACCTTTTTGACACCAGTGACTAGTGCTCCTATGAGAATCTAATCCTGATGATCTGAGGTAGAGCTGAGGCAATGATGCTAGTGCTTGGGAGTGGTTGCAAATGCTGATGAAGATTTGCTCACTTGCCTCCTGCTCACCTCCTGCTGTGTGGCTTAGTTCCTAACATGCCATGGATGGTATCAGTCTATGGTCGGGGCTGGGGACACCTGCTCTAAGATAGTTTTCATTTCACTTATTGTATTCATTACTTCTTGATGGTTCTTTTTTATGTTCTCTATCTCTTTGTTAAAGTTCTCACTGAGTTCATCTACTCTTCCCCTAAGTTCATTGAGCATCTTTATAACCATTGTTTTGAACACTGTATCTGTTAGATTGCTTGTCTCCATTTTTTTTAGTTGATTTTCTGTTCTGTAATTTGAGACATGTTTCACTGTTTTCCTATTTTGGCTGGCTCCCTATGTATGTTTCTATGTATTAGGTAGGGCTGCTTCGTTTCTTGGTCTTAGTAGAGTGACTTTATGTAGTAGGTGAATGTGGGGTGTAGGAATGCAATCTCTCTGGTTTCCTGAGCCAGCTTTTTGGATGTGTCTCTTGTGGTGGGGTTTGTGTGCCCTGCTGTTGTAGTTGACCCTTGGTTGTTGTTTGCATCTCAGTGGGTGGGATTTACCCTTGGACTGATTGGCTGTGAGGAATGGTCGGTAAGAGGCTGATCCTACAGAGCAGGATTCACTTTCTGGGCTTTGGTGCCTACCCAGTCTGCCTTTTACCTGTGTCATTCTTAGATGTATCCCCAGGTGGTTCTCTGGTTTGGTGTGAAGAAGGCCACTAGGTTTGCTGGCCCCAGAGCCTCCTGGCAAAATGTCCAAGGAATCTGAAGATGGCCACCACCCTTGCTGAGCTTACAGGTGCCTTTAGAGGCCAAGCCAAGAACCAAAGCCAGTTGCTGCTAGTGTTGAGCTTGGGGCTGCTCAGCAAGACATTTGGGACATACTGAGGTCAGGTGCTATTTGCTTTAGTTTTGCAAACCTTTGAGAGATTTTAGGTCATTCTTCAGCATGAGCCAAGACAGGTCGTTTGCATGGAAAAGACACTTGAGGCAGCTCAGGTGTTCCTGTAATTTGTGTGGGGTATAGCCTCAGGGAAACCAAGGTCTGTAGCTTTTATTTACCATCGAGAACGTAGGTTGATTTTAAAGAAAGTGGTAAAGGAATTCCAGACTCTTTTTGTAAAACGTCATTGATAGCTAACTAAAGGGAGGTGGACTTGGGAGAAAAAAAAAAAAAAGACTGCCTAGATGAGATATAAAATCACTGATTTATTGTGATATGGAGTTGCCTGTTAGTTCTCCCTGCTTTAAGACAAGTCATATGTTGCCACAATTTCATATGCTGAGAGACAGCATTCATTCTGGGTTGAGGCTTAGCTCTGTGGATAGAGTTGGAGATAAAGGCAAAGAAACAAAGACTTCCAAGGCTCAGATTGTCAAGAATAAAACTCAATATACAGGAGCAAGAAGCAAACAATGACTAAAAGTGCAGAGTTTTTAAAAAATGCCTCTGTAATAGATAATTTGTATTCTGTAGATGAGCAGAAAGAAATACACAGAAGATTAGTGGCCCAAAATAGTAATTTAGTTTTAAGTTTGGTTTTGGGTGGCAACAAAGCCAAAATTATGGCTTTAAGAATAAGTCAGATAAATCAGATCATAAGAACAAAGATAAATTGGCAACATGGTTGATGGCAAGAATTTCAAGAAATAAATTTATGATTCTGGCTTTTTAAATTTGTTTTATGAACAAGAGGGTGTAGTTTAGTGAACTTTCTCAAGGAGGGGAGTGTGAGTTGTGTACTTCCCTCATATGAGCCTTAAAATATGTTCTAAAGAGAAGTGCGAGAACAATATCCAGTCCAAAGCATTAAAGAGCAAGGAGTCTGTCATATCCACAGACTGATCCTGAAGTGCCAGGAGAGAGAGCTGTGAGGCAAGTCCACTTGAGAGACTGAGAGTGCTCAGTTTCTATTCACATAGAAGTAATGACTGAACCAGAAAGATGAGGTCCAGGAAGGATTCACTGGGAATGTCCAGCCTGGCCCAGCCTCCTAAGACCTCTCCTGTGGTCAGATTCTCTTGTTCTGTACAGGAATCTCTCCAGCCTCGAGTGGAAGATTACAGGTTGTAGGTTTCTCAGACACCCTGTCTTTGTCTGAGGTGGATTCAACATGTTTTAAATTAATCAGTTTGATTCTTGGTTCCTTTTAGAGTCTCTAGACAACTGTGATGGTATTAAATGAACCAATATCACATATGCTGTTTATTATCTGTTTTTATTCTCAGTTTTTTAAAGATGAGGTATGTCCTTTTTTAAAAAAAATCATTTCAGAAATGTAAAATGTTTTTTTGTCACAACATAAAGTGGGAAAGTTGTTTGACGATTTTAATAAAGTTGATCCCTACTCCTGTGAATAAATTCTGGCAATTGCATGCTTTGCCAGTGGAGCAAACAATATGTCATTTTTTCTGGTTATTTGCTTGATCTGCCTGCTAAGTGCACAAGGTGAAAAATAACATTCACTGTGACATAAATGTCTACTATTTTGTTAAATATACCACCTTATAAATAATTTCATCATGGTAAGGAAAAGTTTACATTCTATCGTGCTAATATAGGAAACAATTCATTTTTTACAAAATTTTAGAAAATCAACCTTTTTAGTATCTCTTTTGCATATATCATTCTTGACCACAAAGTAACATGTTTTGTGTTTTTTTTTTTTTACAAAGATTAAAAAACTAAATGGGCAGTGAACCCAAATTTTTTGTTGGACATCTATTTCATTCAGATTTTTAACTAATTGCATATGAGAATCAAAATCTATTTTTTGTTTCATTTAACACTTTCTTTTCTCACCTGTATGTTTTTAGTGTATGCCTCCTCAAAAAATGTGTCCAAAATTGTGTATATTTTACCTACAATATAGTTCATTATAAACACTTTTCAATAGTTAAAAACTGCCTTTCATAAAACTTCTTTTCATACGCACATACCAAATAAAAAAATAAAACAAAATAGGAAACCAACACTCTCCTATGTGACCAATGTGCTTTTCCATACAAAAATTATCACTAGTTTCTGTCTCTGGCAAATGTAGAACTAAAAGTAGCTTTAATTCCCAATGGCTCAAGCCAGATCCTGACACCTTTTTTGTGATCAAGCATCTTACATACATTTTCTTGAAGGTAAATTACTCCTAAATTTATCATGTGAGAACAATGATTTAACCTCGGGCCTTATTCCCTTGTGAGAATAATTGTTTAAACTCAGGCCTTATTCCAAGCAGGCAGCAAATGGGTACAAGCAGGTGCAGAACCTGGCAGGAGTGCCTGGGAGGGACAAGGTACTGCTGGCCTCATACTAGTCGAGGGTGTTTTTTTTTTTTTTTTTATTGACCAATTGTCTTGTAACCTCTGCCATATTTGTCAATGAGAATGCCTTTTTCTTCCATTTGAAGTGCAGATGAAGAAAAAATTTCTGTGCCCCCAATCTGACAAAAGTATGTGAGATATAGGTAGAATTCTGGGACTCTATGGGACAGGCTCTGTATGTGCCAGGATCTGTAGGAAGATATTTTGTACTTCCCTCAAAATCAGCCATCCTCACTCTCATCTCATTCAGCAGCTTATTTTCACTTGACAAACACACTCAGATCTATCTTTTTTCAGACTGTATCCATGTGTGATCTTGATGCAGGTCAGGGCAAATTTCCCCCAAGTTGGCCTGCACAAAGAGAGAGGGTTCTTTGACTGAGAACAAGAAAGAATTCATGCACATGCCAAAGTTAGAGTCAAAAGGAAAGTTTGTTAGAGAAGGATAAAAGCAAAGACAAGAGAAAGAAAAGACAAAAAATCAAGACAAGAAGCAAGGACAAGAAAAAAAAAATCTCCATGCGTTAGAGAATTTGGTTTATATATGGAGAATTCAGTTTACACAACATTCTTAGTTTCTGTGAATTACAGTTTAAAGACATGTTTATTCATTTTTCTTTGATTGTGAGGGTATAGTGAGGAAGAATAACAGTATGTAGTGAGAAAACGGAAGAATATTTAGTGTGAAAGGCCTGCTGGCAGTTCCCAGCCTTTGAGCCATAGGTTTCCCCTGGTTTTAGCTATAGGGAATGAATGCTTTCATTTTGTGTAGGGCAGAGACTTAAAGACTCTGTTTTCCAGTTTCCCCTTCACAAGTGTAAAGAAATTGGTTGTTAGCAATCCTAATAGAAATCTTCCTTTGTTCTGAAGGTGTAATTCTTGCCTGGCTGTAAAGCTGATCAGCATATTGCTGTTCCTGAATGTAGCTTGATTTTGACATTTTAGTTCTCTTACCTCCTCTCTACATTAATCTCTTACCATATATACATTTTGCAGACAGAAATCTATTGCCTTCCCAACACGTGTTCTCATTTTTTGTAGAAAAGTAGCCTCACAGATAAGGGGGATACTGTGTGTAGCTATGAATGTATACTTAAAAAAAATCTTGATTCAATAGCTTAATTTTATACCTCAATAAAATAAATAAATAAATAAATAAATAAATAAATAAACCAAAAGAAAGCAGAAGAAATGAAATAATAGAGTTGAGAGGGGAGATAAACAAAAGAGAATAGAAAAAAAGAATAATGAAACAAAATGTTGTTTGTTTGAAAATATCAACAAATAGACAAACTTTTAGTCTGACAAAGAAAATAAAAAAAAGAAGAAGAAGAAGAAGACAGAAAAATTTTAAACCAGGAATGAAAGTGGAAACATTACTACTAAACCAACAAACAAGCAGGATTATAATAGAATTCTGTGAACAGCAGACTATGCCAACAAATTAGGTAACCTGGAAAAAATGGGCAAATTCTTGAAAATACACAAATTCTGAAAACTGACTCAAGAGGAAATAGGAACTCTCAATAGACCATTAATAAGAGTTTGACTTGATATTCATAACAAATGTACCACTCTGGTGAGATGTTAATAATAGTAGGGGAAACTCTCGATAAAAAAATGTTCAAGACCAGGTGGCTTCAGTGGTGATTGCTATCAAAGTTTCAAGAAAGAATTAGTACTAGTTCTTCACAAAATATTCTCAAAATTGAAGAAGATGGAATAATCAATTATTAACTCTTTGTCTTTCAGTCCAAATTAACTCTAATGCCAGGTCAAAAAAGGAAAAAAAACTACAGACTATTATTCTAAATGATATGACCACAGTTGCTAATGTTCTCAACACAATACTAGCAAACTGAAAGCAATAGCAAATTAAAAATATTTTACAACATGAGCAGGTGGAATTTATCTCTGATGTGCAGAGATGCTTCAACTAAGATAAGTTGATGTGATACGTCATATTAATGGGACAGAGGAAATAAGTATGTCTTCAACTGACACAGACAAGGATTTAATAATATCCAACAAATTTTATAACATTAATACTCAGAAAACTAAGAATAGAAGGGGACTTTCTTAATACAATATGATAATAAAGGTCACATAGGAACACACGCAACCACCCACACAAACACAATTAACATTATACTCAATGATAGAAAATAAGAAACTTTTTTTAGTGACAACTTTCCTAGATCAGGAACAAAATAAGGATGCTCATTTTCATCCCTTTTATTAACATGGGAATAACATTGGGAGTACTAGTCAGAAAAGGCATCAATTTGGAAAGAAAAAAGAAAAATTTTCTGTGCTCATAGAAAATATGATTCTATATATAGAAAACCCCAACTAATATGTAAAAAGAAAAAAACTATTATAGCTAATAAATGAATTCACTTAAAGTGTATTGTACAAGATTAACACTCCAAAATCATGTTACTGTACACTAGTAATAAACAGTGTGGAAAGAAAATCATATAGTTAATTTTATGTGTCAACTTGGCTGAGCTGTGGTGCCCAAACATGTGGTCAAACATTATTTGAATTGTCTCTGCAAGGGTATTCCAGATGAGATTCACGGTATCATAAGCGGACTTTGAGAAAAGCAAATATTCTTCCATACTGTGGATGGGCCTCATTTAGCCATTAGAAGACTTTAGTAGGACTGAAGCTGATCTATCCTGAAGAAGACACAGTTTGCCCATCAGAGATCAGCTACAGCACTGGCTGGCTCTCCTTGAATCTCCTGCTGGCTAACCCACCCTGCAGATTTGGGACTAAATTGTGGCTTCCATTATCTCTTTGGCCAATTACTTAACATAAATGTGTGTGTGTGTGTGTGTGTGTGTGTGTGTGTGTGTGTGTGTGTGTTCCATATCTACTACCTCTCTAAATATCACCAGATATTTAAAGTGTGCTGCTAACTGGGTGCATATGCCTTTGGAGGAAGCAGAAGTTAGTGGAATGTTAAAGTTTTTAGATCATATTTTATTTACACTCTATAACATTTAATTAGAGACAGAAATTCAGTGAGGAAATAACATTTGAAAGGAAGGACATTTCAGTGTAGGGTTGAGTAAAAGAGTGTTAGCAATACCACTTTCAAATGAAACCAGAGGAAATTTGGAGTAGGATCAGAATAAAGGAAAGAAACATAATAAATATATTTTTTTCTGAGTAAATTCCATTGTTTCTTGAGACTGAGAACAATACTTCAATAAACATCAGTTTATTCCAAATGGTCAAACTAATGTCTTTAGAGATCAGGAATTATGTTTAAACCATAAAATGGTCTCCCTTTTTGTGTGAGACAACATCTGAGGCAAAACGAAGAAACTCTTTTTTTTACTGTGATCTCATGAAGGCATCAGGGGTCTTGTGCTGCTGTCATTTTTACAAGAAGGTTTTCAATTACTCTTGAGGAGAACTTGTGATTTCCCTCACAAGTCTTCTCATAATTGTTCTCCTTTGTTCGTTTACTTGCTAGCTTATAGTTTCCAGTAACAGACCATTTATTTACAAGATTGATCTACATATAATAAACAGCATAAAATTTACTTTGATGTTGGAGTAAACTTTGGTCTAACCAAAAATAAGAATGAATTAATCAGATATTTAGTGGATGTGGTGGAAAATTTGTCAAAGCCAGGTTGTTTTCCAAAAGTTTTAACAGAGATTATAATTCAATAAATTAAACTGATATATTTTGTGTTTCTTACATGAAGCCAGAAAGGTAACAAACAATGGTATCTCTAATAAATAAAAAAATAAATTACGTTATCAGGAAGTTTTCATTTAGAGGTAGCTAACAATTCAACATGAAATTAAAATACGGGGGGGGCGGTCTGCAAGGTCTCTGAAAAAAATGACTTTTAGTCAAGGTTGGTATTTATGCAAGGCTACTATTTCATGCCTAATTTATGTTATGTTATTTCAAAGTCATTTCATTAAATAAGTTGTTAATTTTAAGCAATAACAGAAAAACTCACTGGCCTCACCTTGTAGCACTGGCTCCAGGTTTGCAGACCTCAGTCTCATGGCAGAGTCTCTCCTCACTGCTGCCTGAGTCCCTGAGGAAGGACACATTAGGAGCAGAGAAAGGCCAGCAGCAAACTAAGACCAGTCTGGCCATGGGCTTCAAGGTAATGAACATTAGCCTACTGTTTGCATACTTTGGGTAGATTTAGGATTTTATCTTGGCCTTTCAAATCCACACATGATGTTGCCCTTTCAAAGTGTTTGATCAGGATACCATGCTTGCAGGAGCAGTGTTTATGTTAGCAGGACCCAATACCACTGTGTCATTTGTGAGTGGTGACAACAGTTTGGGTCACCACAGTGCTTGTGTTGCTTTCAAGAAAAATTATTGAGATGGAGCCACTATTTAGTGAACACACACAACTTGGGGTGCAGAAAACCATCCACATACATGTTTACAGGTGTTGCCATGGAGACCTAGGTTTGCAGGAACTTTTACAAATCAGGCATATGCTCTTCAGTCCAAACTAAAATCTTTCATTTTTTGCTCTTTCAGCATCACATATCAGAATATAATAAAATTTGACAACACAGGGATAAAATCTGATTCTTTTCAATAACAGGTGGGAAACAATAGTGTCCAATGTGCATCAAGCCATTACTATATTTCAGGTGTATTACATGTGTTCAACTTGACACTTCTATATACTGTATTTTCTGATTTTTCAAGTTAAAAATTGACACACATAGAGATTATTTAATGAAAGAAATAGAGTAAGTGGTTGAAACTGGAGTTAAGTTCAAATCCATTTCTAAATTCAACAATATTAAACTAATAAGTATATGGCTCCTAGAGATATCACAATCACAAATATATTGTAGCCAGTGGAGTATGAATGGGAATCTTATAAATTGAGGGCTGTAAAATTAATAGAACAACAGAAAATAAAATACCATGAAGGTAATGACCGCAATCGTGACAGTGTTATTGAATTGGAATTTCATGGCTAAGTTGACAAAATATTTGATTGGGCTGCTGTGACAAATCTCTAATGGTTTACAAACAACCATCCACAAATGTTCACTCAAAGGGAAAAGAGACCTGGACAGAACACTCTTGAGAAGATTTGTAAAAATGTGATCATTGCACTTACTTATAAGTCTACTGAACCCAAATTTCTTGGTGAGGAGCTCAGTGTCTCATAGTATCTGGATGGTAAAAATCAAGATGGTCTTTAACTCCTAAAGTGTCCAGTCTGTGACTTGCTGTTTTTTTTGTATCTCTTCACAACTCTTCTCACTGCCCCTTCAGATTCCTGGCTCCTCCAGCTGTGGATGAAGCAGCTCAACATGGGGCTGAGACTGTGAAGAACAGAATCTGTTGGTCTCCCTCTGCCCAGTGGGGTTTAGGCCTCATGCTGGCCACCAACCCTGTACCATGATGCATGGTCACCACATCCAGGTGGAAGACACATGCAGAGGGCTTTCTCCCTGCCCACAATTGAGTCTATTTTCATCACAGCCACCAGGATATGGAGGGTGCAGGAGCAGAGATGAACATTATGTGGAATAACTCTGTTCCAACACCTCTCATGACCCTCAGTCTCCTGCAGGGATGAGTAGCAAAGAGCACCTAGAAAACTCACAACTCACAGGAAATACAGTCAGCCAGGTAGAGACCACCAAAGGGATGACTATGAAGTAGAAGCACCACTAAGCCAAAAAAAAAAAAAAAAAAAAAAAAAGCTGATGGCCAAGCCCCCAGAGGAGAGCCACACACACAAGCCAGGTCATAATGAGCCAGTACTTCAGTGGGTAACAAACATCCACTCGGTGGTGCAGACCCATCACCAAAAGGAGAAAGCTCACCGTGGCATCCAAGAATGAGGTGGTAAAGGTCTAGGCAAGTGAGAATTGTAAGATATGGCCTTGCTTGCAAGAGAGTTATGACAACAAGGTATGGGTAAATCTGTCAAAAGGTACATATGACAAAGAAGGACTATGCTTGTGTCTAGAGAATAGTATAGGATAATCACGATGGCATCAGCTGTGTTTCCAGACAGCTTACTATGTACATGAACTAGGTAGAAGAGGAAGAAGAGCAGAGACTCAGTTTGGGGTGCCTAGAGAATCCCACGAGAACCAGCTCATTGATGACACTGGAATTCTCAAGGCCCACTGAAATTTGCCTGTTACAATGGCAGGAAAGAGAAATAAAGATATTCTCATTTGAAAATTGAGATTAAATTGACTCTCAATACCAATTACTAAAAACAAATATTTAAGTTTGAATTAATTGTTGAATTTCATTGGACAAATATTTGATTCAAAAGAACAAGAACATCTCCAAATAAATATATATCCTATAATTATATATTTTTGATATATTCAAGAATTTTTGGTTTATTATGAGGATTTCAGTGACATCTATCCATTGTATCGCATGCATGGCACATATGACTAGTAAAATATTGTTATCCATTTTCTAAAATGGGACTAGAGATTCCTTAGAATGAAATGACTTGCCCAAAATCACAAGTAGAAAATATGATGATTGAAAATAATTCCATTCTCCTTCCACTACAATAAAAATAGAAATGATACTATAGTTAATATTAAGCTAGACAAAAAGATTTTTTTTATTTATAGTGTTTAAGGAACATAAATTATCATCATAAAAATACAACAATACACAAAATGTAATTATTTTGACTATCTTCATCACCACAACATTGGCAAGAATAATATAATTAATCCTCTGAAGAATTTAACGTGCAAGCTTCTAATAATGATCTTGTAAAAAAAATTAATTCATTTGTTTCAAAGCAAAGTCCTTAGACCATTTTAGAGGTAGTGGTAAATTGCCTTATGGGTCTACCTCTCACATATGAGCATATAGCCGAAGTGACACTCTTGGGTTCTTCCCCAAAATCTTCAGATTAAATGTACAAGCCTGGACTGAAATGGGAGATATAGGTTGGTTGTGTAATGTGTTGACAACGTCACACACCACACACACAGACAAAGCAGCAGGACACCAAAAAAAGAAAACCAAAACAAAGAACTTTTGAGAATGTTTATACACAGAGGGACACAAAAAATTAAGACATGGACCTTGAGGTCTGTGTGAACGCAATCAAGCTCTCTATGCCCTCACACCTGTCTTTTCTCCGCGAGTTCATACTTCCAGTGCTTCCTTAGTGTCCTTTCATAAAATCCCCCCTTTTGTGTTAGTTTCTTGCTGACTTTTATGTAAATAGCTTTATTAGATCTTGCTCCCACTTTCTATTCAGTTTTCTTTGCTATTCACACATTCTATGTCACTAGGTGATCAGATCACAGGACTCAAGCAGCTACAAGAGGAAGGTGAACAGGGAGAGAGACAGAGACAGTAGAGGGACATATAGAGGCAGGCAGAAAGAGGCAGAGACAGAGAGGGAGAGAGAGAAACAGAGATAGAGATAAATACAGAGACAGAGAGATGGAGTGTCTGCAGTCAGAGGGCAGAGAGAGGGACAGAGAATGAAAGTCAGATATAGGCACAGTGAGACAGTGAGAGGAACAAAAGAGATCAAGACAGACAGGGAGAGTGTCCACAGGCAGAACCTCAGCTCTTTGCTTGAGAAAGGAGTGAGCTCAGAGAGAGAAGAGCAGTGGACACACTTGCCCAGTCATTTTTTTTTTTTAGTTTTATTTATGACTAGTCTCAAGACATTTATATAGTTTATGAAATAATCCCCCTGGTTATTCTAGCATCCATCTGGCTCTACATATAGCCATTACATTAGTGCTGACTGCATCAAAAAACAAGTGTTGGTGAGAATGTGGAGAAAAAGGAACCTCATACACTCTTAAAGGGATTGTAAATTGGTGCAACCACTATGGAAAACAGTCTGGAGATTCCTCACAAAACAAAAATGGATCTACTTTTAGACATAGCAATTGCATTTCTATGCAATTTGGTATTTATCCAAAAGAAATTAAAAACACTAATTCACAAAGATATATATATGCCCTTATGTTTGTCACAGATTTATTCACAATAACCAAGATATGGAAGCAGCCTAATGCCTATCAACAGGCAATTGGATAAAGAAGTTATGGTTTATATATACAATGAAATGTTACTCAACCATAAAAATAAAACCCTACCATTTGTAATGACACAGATGGACCTAGAGGTTATTATGCTGGGTGAAATAAGTCAGATGGAGAAAGATAAATACCATATGGTTTCACTTATATGCAGAATCTAAGGAACAAAAAGAACAAATTAATTGAAAACAGACTCACAAATATAGAGGATAATCTGGTGAATGCCAAAGGCAAGAAGGGTTGGGGGACTTGGAGAAAGTGATGAAGTGTTAAAGAAGTACAAATTAATAGTTGAGAGATGGTCATGGGGATGGGGAACATGGCATAAGAGATGTGTTTATTGTTAAATGTGCCAAGATTTGTGATAATTTGCTCCACAGCAACATATAATTATGTTGACAAAATAGGTCATTAATAACAATAAGATGGTACACGTTATGAATGCAAGACGGGGAAAACTAAGTATATGCTGAGGCAAGTTGGAAAAAAATCATAAACGAAATGACTCAAATGAAGTTCTTAAAAAAATACAATGTAAACAGGATTTGCATGAAAAGGGCACCGATGCACACATAAATGAAGAAAGCAATTTAGACAATGTTATATCCATGGAAGTAAGCTATTTTGCTTTCAAATTAGTGGTTCTGGCCATAAATATTCTTGTTTTGCTATTTATTTACCGTTTATCCCCAAAGGGTATGTGTGTGTTTGTGTGTGTGTGTGTGTGTGTGTGTGTGTGTGTGTGTGTGTGTGTGTGTGTAATGATCTTAACTTTTTAAAATGTACATTATATCCTATCCTGGAAACTTAACATGAGTAAGTTGAATTTTGAGCAGAAAGACTAGAAATCCCATTTAGTCAGTTTTCAGAACTACTGTGTCTTCACAATATAGCCATTCTTCCAACACAACTAAAGATTTGATCTCCTGCTAATCTCTGTGTATTAATTGATTTACAAGTTTTACTGAGAATTATGTAATAAACAGATGTTTTAGCTATGTATAGATAGACAGCATGATTCTTCATGTCATAATCAAGAGGCCTTACATTTTGCAAGCTCTCCACATGTCAAGAAGGCATTTATTTTAACTTCCAGAAGGTTTATGTAATTCCAAATCATGAATACCAAATACCAACTGTTTTTTTTTTCTTTCAGCTCAATATTTTAAACTTTGTCCAGGACTGTGTGTCATGCTGTTTGAAAACACAAGTATTTGTCATTATTGAAAATACAGTCAGGGTGCAGATTTCATATTTACAGAGTAAAATTGTAGGCAAACAGCTAAGTTTCTTTAAAAAAAAAGCCTGTAAGATATTAGCTTCATTTCATACCCCTGAGATAAATATGGTATAAACACAGGAATGAAATTCTAAAGTCAAACACACACTCATTGGGACTATAAAATTAGCTTCTTCTCATTTGAACAGCATCTAGTTATCTTTTTTTCCCTGCTTCCCCTCCACCCCTTTACACAGCATGTTTGCATAGAGCTAACAAGGGCCCCTAAGGGTTGGGACCTGATTGCTGTTAACATCTTGAAATAAAGATTTGTTACCTGCTCTTAGCTCTACATAGCACACCAAGACTTACATCTGCACAACCTTTTATCAGTCCTCTACTGTGCAGCACAGGAAGAAACACTCAGCAGAGGTCATTAGTAGGTAGGGCAGAAGGGAGGGATCAGGCCTCCTGGCCCAGGGAGGGCCACAGCAGATTCCTTTCAGCAAGTGGCTTCTGCAGAGTCTGGAAAAGACATCAGGTCAAGATTTCTGATTAATAAAGTATGGGCGATTTTGAATAATTAACAAAGAGATTTTTATTTATTTATTGTTTCTCTTCTCTTTGAAGAACCAAGTTCTGGTTATCTCTTGGAAATACCTTTTATTAGCAATCAGGAAAAAATGCTGTCTCCAAAGGATAATTTTCCTATCACATTTGGACAAGTCCTTTGACTTTTCTCTTTCCTTAGAGTAAGACTACTACTATTACTACTTATTAATTATTACTATTAGTATTACTATTATTACCATTATTATTAATTTGTTGTTCCTGAGAAATGAGCTCTTAGATACAAGGCTAGCTTGAAAAATGTATAACATTACTATTTCCAGAAATGTTACTGCCCGTGCTTGTAAAGGAGTGCCTGCAAGTGTTGACAATAGTGCAACATAGGAGTCATCAGTGATTGGTGTTATTTTGCTGTGACCCTTGATGTTGATTTGAGTAGTATGAGTTTGTGATAATCAACAAGGACCAACCTGACGATTATCTTGATAGTTCACCATGATCCTATGTCCTCAAAGAACATTTCTTCTTCTCATTTTCACATCCTCAAATTAATGCTTCACTCAATATGACTCAGGAAAATTCAAGCACAATCATCAAGTTTGTCCTTCTTGAATTTTCCAGTCACCCCCAGGCTGAGATGCCCCTGTTGTTTTTCTTCAATGTGATCTACCTGGTGAATCTCTTTGGAAACATAGTGATTATAATTTTGGTGGTAATTCATTCCTGTCTTCAAACACCCATATAATTTTTCCTCTGCCACTTGACATTTCTCAACGTATTTTATACCACAACTGTGGTCCGCAATATGCTCTGCAAACCCCTTGCTACAAAGAAAGTCATCTCTCATGAATTGTGCCTTGCCCAGATGTACATCAAACTCTCTGTTATTGGGGGTAGCAGAGTGCACTCTTTTGCAGTCATGGCTCTGGACCGTTTTGTGGCCATTTGCTACCTTCTGCGATACCTGCTCTTATGAACTGATCTGCATGTGTGCAGCTGGTGGGGGGGGGGGCTGGACCATCAGCTTTTTTGCCTTGGTGGTGCCTCTTTACTTCACCACAGTCACCCTCTGTGGCCCTTACGTTATTGACTATATTTTTTTGTGAAGTACCTGTTCTTTTTCATATGAGCTGTACTGATACATCACTACAGGAGGCCCTAATATTGACAGGAGCCTCTGGTATTCTCTTGCTTCTATTCCTGCTCATTACTCTGTCATACCTATGCATACTGGTTGCTGTGATAAGGATGCATTCAGTAGAGGGTAGAAAAAAGGCTTTCTCTACCTGCAGCTCCCACTTGACTGTGATGACCATTTATTATGGCACAGGTATATTTATGTACATGAGGCCAAAATCTCTGTATTCAGCTGAGAGTGATAAGTTGATATCCTTGTTCTATGCAGTCATCAATCCTGCTTTGTACCCACTAATCTACAGCCTGAGGAACAAGGAGGTGAAAGGAGCCTGGAAGAGAGTCTTAGAGCGAATAGCAGTATCCCAAAGGCAAAAGGTGCTGTCCTGAGATGCTAGGAATTTATACCCCTCACTATACTCTCTAAGGCTAGTGACTTATCAGCTACAAATATATGTAAGTCTGTGTCAGAATTAGTAAATATATATCAAGACATTCTCTGACAAACCCTACTATGCCCCTGCTTTACAAGAATGAGAAAAGTGAAATTGAAATTATAAGGAAAATTTTCACTTTAATGAGAAAAGTGCAATTGAAATTTTAAGACAAATTTTCACTTTAATGAGAAAAGTACAATTGAAATTTTAAGGCAAATTTTCTGACTCCTGAATTTTACATAGCCTCCATATATCATTATGTCTTCTATAACATTTACACACTTATTTTTTCTTTATAAAGTGAGGGTCTTTCACTACTGTTTGTTAAATCAATGTCTACTTCAAAATACCCATTTCACCAATAGTATAAAATCTTTCCATTAATGTAGTAAATGTAATTAAATTTAACAAATAATAATACTTCAGATATTATTAATAATTATTTATAAATTGTTATTTTCTGGTTGTTGCCCAGCTATTATAAAACATGATCCAGGTCTTTATCTATAAGCTGATAAGTCTTGATATTTTTGTCAAACACCAATGTTTTCAAAATGTCAGTACATTCCTATAGCCCGTGTGTTTACTCATACCTATTTTATCACACATTACATAAACATTGCAAACTTCAAGTCAATTATCACCTTCCCCATCAAGTCTTTCCTTAAAAACTAAACATTCTGACATTATTGTAAATTTTATTTTGCTTTACACAAAATATTAATCTTCAGCTTTTTATTACACATTTTATTTTACTAAATTCCCACATGTTTTTGTAAACCATGAAATAATTTATTTGGACCATGCTTGGAACATTCATTCTCCCCAGAAACCTCATAATCTAGTACAGAAGAAAGTACCTGCCAGCTTCTATATGTAGTGCATGGGGAAAAAAAACCCAGTGAACTATAAGGCTAGTAGGAAAACCCTCTTCTTAAAGGTTCTTTAGGCTAAATCAGAAGAATGAAGTAAATTTATCAATTCTACATGTCAAAAAGGGTCTTTTAAATGAAAATGAAAAGTAAAAAAAAAATTGAAAATAGTTCAATGTGTCTTGAGTGAACTCCACACTGTCCTAAAAGCATATGTCTACTTTTTCTCTTTGCTCTCAATAAATAAAACAAGATATTAGCATTTGTATTTCTTTCCCCTTAATGCCAAGTTCCTGTGTAATCTTTATTTGTTGGATTTAATTGTATCATGTTTTGCCTGATTTAATTATATTTAATTTATGACTTCCCTTGTCCTACTATTTTCTAATAAAATATTGCACTGTTTAATATAATGACTACTTTTGTCACTCAAAATATTATTCATTTTATTTTCTTAATATTGAGTGCAGAAACTTTTGAAAAATAAAAGTTCCATGATTATAGCATCTAATACCACAATGAAGAATCACTTAAACCTCATTTACTGCATAAGTAATTTTTAAAATAGAAAAATATATATTTATTATGGAACAATGGAGATGGTTACAAGGAAAGTTTTATATGTATAAAATTATAATAAAATTTAGTAAATCAAGTCTCATCCTTGCACCCAAGACACATAATTTTTAATCCACTTTGTTCTGTTTCTTTAAACCAATGTGTCATATAAATATTTTTTGAACCAGCTGCATGAGGCATTTCTGTCATTTTTATTAATCTTACAATACTAAAATATCCTCTCTTTATGTACCTAAGATGAGTTTTCTTCTCATTTTGATATACTGCTTGCCTGGTATTTTTTGGATGTTGCCATTTGGTCTTTTCCTAGAAATGAATCTAACTCCACATAACATATTCATGCAGCTAAACAACTGAAACCATTGAAATGCAACAAATTGTTTTGTTGTTCATGTTTTCCATTTCTAGGAAAGCTCTGAGGATTCATTACTGGGGCTCTAACTTGAGGGAGTAATTTCTTTTCTGGAAGAAACACTGATAATGAGTGAAATTTAAGGGGAGTAAAGAAAGTTGGTTCTATTTAGGTTCAATATATGTACTAATTAAAAATTATGTCTAAGAGATTAGAATAATACCTGGAACAAATTTTCATAAGATTAATCCTGAGACCTTTTAATAGTTCTCAAAAAAACACACTCACACAAGCTCATGCATCTGCACAAACATATGCACACAAATGCACTCACACATGGTTGTGCATGTGCACACACATAAGCATGCACAAACACACACTATCCTAGTTCAGGAAATAAATGTATTCACACAGTCTTCGCAAAGAACTGACAAAAAGGAAGGCAGAGAGAAATTAGTTAAAAGGTAATTACCAAATAAAATACTTACTGGCTTGTATGTTAAGGCAACTATATAATTTATGATCTCAGTTGAATGCTATTGAAAGTAAAAGAAAGCAGAATTAATAATTTACATGGACAACAAACAGAATCCAAGATTATCTTGGTCTGAAAAACTGAGGTTATAATATCCTACATATATTCTAATTTATTTTATAACAGTATAATTATATTCAAATATATTACTATTACTGTTGGTGACAAACAAAATGGTTTCACAAAATTTATTCATTTAAGTGCCGATATGCAATGAGGTCAGCATCATTGATCATTTCCCTGTAAGATGCTCCTCTTTTTTACCTACCACCCCTCTTTTTAACAACTAAAATTTCGCTCTATCACAGGCCAAAATTTCTCTTTGGAAAAAGTTGGATCTAGTCCCATGCAATTGGGCCCAGTATTCTGCTTGCCTGTGTGCCAGAGAATGGACACAGGCTGGGGAATGGCAAGAGCCTATGAATCAGGTTCCTGCTCTCTCAGCTGCTAGCAGGGATTACACTCAGATGACAGAGCTGTTGTAGAAATCCAAGTTTTCTGAGGAGAGATTCCAGCATCCATTGGAGCAAAAAGATTTGAGTTTGGACGAATCAGAAAAGCTAAGAGAAACTTTGCCAGTATCACCTCTTCCTGTGTGTAGCACAGCACAGTGGTGAACAAGCTGATGGTGAACACTAATGTGAGGGAGAGGGGGAGTGGTGGGTGAGTGTGTGGCTTTCTCACGGTGTGCGACACCACTGGGAAAACAAGATTCTCTCCCTCAGCATCCAGAATATTGAGGTGAGATCTTGATGATAAGGAGAGGGAGGAGGTCAGGAAAAAGGCAGAGAAACAAAGAATTTCAGAAGGACACAGTTCCTGGTGACTGTGTTCAGGTTTCTGCAGAGAGCCCACCCACAAGCTCCTGGGAAAACGTCACACAAAGATCCCCCACCTCATGCATAGGCACACCCAAAGCACCAAGTGCAAAACCTCTACATCCTCTACTCTGTAGTCAGCAACTTATGCACACTCCTAATGGTGACAGTAAGAGTGAGCCCCAGTAGATAAGGAGTGCATGCAGAAAAAAGGCCAAGGGAGGAACCATAATCAGTAGCTGTAGTACCACCTTCTAAAAAACAAAATGAAACAAATGTGTATCCAACAGCCAGCCTGGCAAGTTATAAGATAGAGAAAAGACATACAAACTTAAAACCCCTGTCATAAGTGGAAGGAAAAAGTATAGTGCCTCAGTGTATTCATACAACATTGGAGAAAGCCCCAGAACATAAGTAGGGCCAACAAAATGACTCTTCAAACCGAAGGCAGCTAGTGAATATTGCAGGAGATCACTGCTACTTTTAATGCAAAAAAAAAAAAAAAAAAAAAAAACAGCAATGCAAACCTCCAAGCAATATCAAGTAAATATGACAACAGTGACATCAGAAGCATAGCTCCATGAGTAGTCCCCCTGATCTCTCACCTTGAAATTATAACAAACTGAAGAGCTACAACACAACGGAGAACACCCAGCTTAATACAGAGACACATCTGAGAGATCTGTGAATCAAAATATCAGAAGATGAAAAGAATTAGTGATATTGAAGATAGAAAACTGAAAATAATGCAAATGAAAGAAGAGAGGCTTGAGAGAAGAAAGGAGAGACAGAGAGAGAGAGAGAGAGAGAGAGAGAGAGAGAGAGAGAGAGAGAGAGAGAGAGAGATTGTCTTGGTCTGGGCCTCTTTTGATTCGTCTTAAATGAGGTCTCTGCACTTCTTGACTTGTATGTGTATTTCCCTAACAGGTTAGGGAAGTTTTCTGTCATTATTTCTTCAAATAGGTTTTCAATTCCTTGTGCTTCTTCTTCTGGTGTGAATGTTGTTATCTTTGAGGTTGTCCCAGAGGCTCTTTAAATTATCTCGATTACTTTGGATTCTTTTATTCTTGTTGCTGTTTTGATTGGGTGTTTTCTGCAACCTTGTCTTCTAATTTTCTGATTTAGTCCTCCACTTTGTCTAGTCTACTGTTGAGTCCTAATATATTCTTCATTTTAGTGATTGTATTCTTCATTTCTGACTGGCTTTTTGTTATGCTTTCTATCTCTGCTTTTGTTTACTATCTCCATTTTTATCTCTTTGTTAACATTCTCGCTGAGTTCATCTACTCTTCTAAGTTCACTGAGCATCTTTATACCAGTGTTTTGAATTCTTTATCTGGTTAATTGCTTGTCTCCATTTTGTTTACTTCATTTTCTGGAGCTTTGTTCTGTAATTAGGTTTGGGATATGTTTCTTTGTCCCTGCCCCCATTTTGGCTGCATCCCTGTTTGTTTCTATGTGTTAGATAGAGCTGCTAGTTCTACCAGTCTTAGTAGAATGGTCTAACGTAGTAAGTAGGTGCCCTGTGTGGCCCACTGGTACAATCTCCCTAGTCACCTGAACAGAGTGCTTTAGGTGTGTCTCTTGCATGGGTTATATGTGCCCTTCTATTGTAATTGAGCCTTGGTAGTTATTTGCATGTCTGTTGGAGGGATTGACCCTTTGGTTGATTGGTGGTAAGGATGGCTGTGAAAACAGTTGAGGAAACTATTGTGTAGGGGCTGACTCTATGAAGAAGGGTCTATTTTAGTGGGGCTCTTATGCCTGTCCAGTCAGCTCTTTGAGTGTATCATCTTTGAATGCAACCTTGTGTGGCTCTCTGGCTCATACAGAAGCCAGCTTCCAGGCCAAGTTCAATCACAGACTGTACCCTGCCCAGGGCCATTTGGCATGAGATACCAAGCAATCTATAGATAGCTGCCACCTGTACTGGTTTTGGACGTGCCTCAAGAGACCAAACCATGAACTGAGGATGGCTGCCATTAGTGCCAAGCATGAGGCTGCTCAGCAACAGATACAAGGCACACTGAGGCCAAATGCTATTTCTTTGGGTTTTTTGAACCTTTGAGGATTTTAATAAAGTTCTCAACATGAGCCAAGACAGGCTGTTTGCATGGAAAATTCATTGGAAGTGGCTTGGGTAGGCCTGCAATTTGGTTGGGTTGGGATCTGAGGGAATCATTAAGGTGGGGTAACCAGTGTCAGCCAGGTTGATGAAGACTCAGATATGGTGGCCACCTATGTCTGCACACTGGGTTGCAGGGAGGGCTCAACAAAGGAACAATGGCCTCCACTAGCATTTCTGGGATAAAGCTGTCCCTTCAGCCCTTGGCCCTGAAGCCACACAACTCCTGGCACCTTTTGAGCCTCTGCCAAAGTGCTGGAACTCAAAGTGAGTTCATCTGCAGGTCAGTCCATGTACTGGTCATTTAAGATGAATGCCTGGTACTTACACCCTCCTCTATCTCACTCAGCCACAATCTCTGCTGGATTTCACATCCAGAGTTTTTAGGGACTTCTCTTCCCTGCACAGTAACCCTGGTCTGGAGAGTATCATGTGGGGTTGGGATCCTTTGCACCTTCAGGGGTAACTCCACAGCCAAGATACCCCTCCTGATTTTTAACCACTACACACCATGTAGGACCAGCCCCGTATACATCTCCACCCCTCCTACCAGTCTCCATGTGGGTCCTTAGTTGTGAAACATTTGTTCAGCTGGACCAGGCGACTTTTGACGATGATTGTTCTGTAGTTTAGTTATCATTTGGATGTTGTCATATGAAGAGGCAAACACTGCATCTACCTACTCTGCCCTTGTGTCTGGAAGGCCAAATTATTTTCTTATTGTTGCATTTTAGAGATATTGGTATATTTTTGATAACAGGCCTTCATTAGGTGTATCTTTTGCAAATAATTTCACTCTGTGGCTTCTATTCTAATTTCTTGATATTGACTTTTGAAGAGCAGAAGTTATAATTGTAATGAAATCAATTCTATCCATTTTTTTTCATGGATTTGCTGTTGGTATTGTCTATAAAATGAATTGTCATATTCAAGGTCACCAAGATTTTTTTCTTCTGTGTTATATTCTAGAAGTATTTATAATTTCAGATTTTATTCCACAATATTTTTTAGTTTATTCTTGTGAAGTGTATAAAGTCTTAATCTAGATTTATTTTTTTAAGTAGAGTTCAGTTGTTCCAGCATCATTTGTTTGATAGAATCTGTTTGCACTATTGTATTGCTCTTTCTTCTTTATTAGTAATCAGTTAATTGTATATGCGGGGTCTATTTATGGGCATTTTTCTCTGTTCCATTGGTATGTTTGTCTATTCTTTTACCAAAAACACAGTTTTAATTATTACAGTTTTATAGTAAGACTTAAGGTTGGATAGTGTCCTCCAATGCTCCATGTTTTTCAATGTTGTGTTAGTATATTGAGTCTTTTGTCCCTTTCTAGAAAGTTTTTAATTTGTCATAAGACAGTTTGCTGGGACTTTGATTGTCTGTGTCTATAAATCAAGTTTGGAAGAAGTGGCAGCTTGACAATATTCCATCCTTCTATTCATGAAAATGGAATATCTCTCCATTTATTTAATATTTTTTTTTAGATTTGTTCATCAGGCTCTTTCAATTTTCTTCCTATAGATTTTGCATATATTTTGTTAGATATAGGAATACCTAAATATTTATTTTTGGAGATGTGGTTAAAATAGTACTGTTTTTTATTTCAAATTCCAATTATTGGTATAGAGAAAAACAATTTATGTTTGTGTGTTAACTTTGTATCTTGAAACCTTGTTATAACTACTTTTAGTTTCAGCCATTTATTTTTTGTTGTTGCTGTTGTTGATTCTGGAATTTACTACATAGATAATGGTATCATATGCAAAAAGAGACAGTTGTATTTCTTCCTTACAGTATATATACTTGTTTTATATATTTTTTCTTTTCTTCTTTTATCACTTTAGCAAGGATTTCTAGTGCAACATTGAATAGGAGTAGTGAGAGAAAAGTAGTTCATTCTTTTTACTGCTGAGTAATATAATTTTAGTTACACTAAAAAATTATTCATCATATCTAGTTTTAGACTGTGACAAGTGAAGCTAAAATGAACATTGTAGCATACACCTTGATTTAAAAAAAAAAAAACTTTCTTTTCCTCTTGGGGGAAAACTTTCTCTTCCTTTTGGGGGAATATATATATATATATATATATATATATATAGATATAGATGATATAGATATAGATATAGATATAGATATAGATATAGATATAGATATAGAGATATAGATATACATATACATATACATATACATATACATATATACACACACACACACACACACACATACAGAATGCCTAAATCATTGTAGGCATATATTTTTCTTTTGAGACACTGTCAGACTGTGTTTCAGTGTGCTTGTACCAGTTTACATCCCTCCCCACAGTGTTTGAGAGTGCTAGTTTCTGCACATCATCAGCAATCTTTACATTTATCATAATACGGTTAGGTTTATTTCTACTATTTTGCAATTTGCTTTTGATTTGTCCAACTTTGTTTTCCTTTTTTTAAATTTTGCTTTATTTTTGGATTGATTATTTTTATAGATTATTTTTATTAACATTTCACTATGATTCAGTTGCCTTAGTGGTTATTTATAGCATATTTCTTTAACTCATTACAATCAAAATTCAAGGGTAATGATGTTTTTTGATCTATAGTATAAAATAATTATTAAATTATTTTCATTTTCCCCACTATTTATGCTATTGTTCTCACCTATATAGATTTAATAAATCTGATAATACATATTAGTTATAATTGTTAATTATTTTTTTAAAGTTTAAATAATTAAAAAGAAAAATTTTACTCATGAAGTAAACATTTTCAGCTATTACAGTAGGTAGGAAGATTAGGGTCATGGTGGGAAGATGTGGATGGAAAGAAGAGTTTTGATCAGCCATTAGGAAAATGGCAGCACCAGACCAACCTGAATTAGATTCAGGTGGCTGGTAGGAGATCAGGATGATCACAGGTGACCTTTGGCTGATTACTATACTATTAGCATAACAGACTAAAGGAATCTCCACCTGCTGTGTCACCATGACATCCTTAGAGAGCCAAATAAGGACAAAAATGCCACCTCTGTAGTAAGGAAGTAGTCAACAAGTACTCACTTAGGGACACCTACATGCCACCTAAGAGCTGAATATTCCATCCTTTCAACTATGCATAATAAATGACCAACCCCACCTCTCCTTAGGGCAGCAGCTCTTGGGGGCCTTCTCACTCTTGCCTCAGGGAGAATCTTCTACCCTTTCTAATTAATCTACTGCCTGTTTGGCTTCCACACTGTGTCCTTGAATTCTTACCGGTGATGGACATCAAGAACATCTATTATCACCTTTCCTCAGCTTGAACACAATCATTTATCTTTTTTAGAGTGAGGTCACATGGTTTGTAACATTGTTTCAGCTTTTGTACGTCTGTTAGCATCTTCATTTCACCTTTATTATCCAAAGGCATGTTCACTGGATACAGAATTCTGATCCTTTAGTTTGTTATACCTTAGTTCTTTAAAGATGTTCTTACACTATATTCTTGCTTACATTGTTTTGAATAAATCTATTTTTCTTCTGCTTTAAAAAATTAATCACATAATGCAATATACATATGATGTATTATTGAATAATATACTTGAGAACTATTTTGTTTTATTAACCAATGTCATCTCAATCATTTTAATAAATAAATAAACAAGTAATCACTGGTTTTGAGCAATTTGATTACTATTTTTTAATGTAGTCATTTTCATCTTTCTTGTGTTTAAATTTTATTGAACATTTGGATCTGTTTCTTTATAGTTTGTGCCAAATTGAAAACAAAATTTAGCTATACATCTTTAAATATAGTTTTTGCTTACTAAACTCTCCTTCAGAAACTTCATCCAAATGCATATGGGGTTTCTGATTATGACACACAGCTCACTGGGCCTTTGCATTTTTAATGTAGGAAGGAGGAAAGAGAATTAAAAGGTTAATCTAGCCACAATAAGATTGCAATATGCTGATCAGCCCTGAAGCCTGGCCAGGAGGATATCTTCAGAACAAAGGAAGATTTCTGCTGGAATTGCTAACAGCCCATTCCCTACACCTATGAAGGGGAAACAGGAACCAGGATTCATTCCCTGTGGCTAAAACCGTAGGGGAACCTATGGATTAAAGGCTATGAACTGCCAGAAAGCCTTGCACACTACGTATTCTTACCTTTTCATGCTACATACTCTTATTCCTCCTCACTGCATGTCTGTATCAAAAGGTAATTGTAACTAAAGAATGACATTAAAACTGAATTCCCTGACACTCGGGGTCCCTCTCAGTGCCTTTACTTTGCCTCTCTCACTCTCCCTCTCACTGTCTCTCTCTCTATCTTCCTCTAGGAGGAGAACATACTCTGCAGGTTTGGGGTACCAAAACTCTGTGCATGGTCCTGTCAGCTGGAAAAATATGCAAGACCCAGAGGGCACATGCAACATAGCTTTATTCAGGCATAGCAGGACACAATAAGGTACAGGCACAGTCCCAGCTCCTCCCAGCCTGCAGGGGTGGAGCTCTCCTTATAACAAGGAACATAATAGTGGCTTAAGGCTAGGTAATATAATCAGTCACAATCTACAGGTTGTATAGGACACTGTATCTAAGATTACATACAGGATGCTATATCTGTGGTCACTTGGGACACTGTAGATAAGACTGCAGGGAAACCACAAGGCTTGCTAGTGTGCTGGCTGGAAAATTGCTGCTTGGCTATTGCCCATGGGAACATAATACTCTAACAATAAGCTTTCTGCTTCTGTACCCCCGCTTGCACAACTGATCTGTGGGTTGACAGTAAAAAGAAGAAAAATAGACTTGTGTTTTCAAAAGGATTAAGAATGGGGAGTTAAGGCTTAAAAACCCTGTACCTCTGCATTTCAGGGCTGCTTGATTTGGGGTCTGCATACCCCTGGCTGGATAAAGAGTGTGTTTTCTATAGCTCATTGATTTCTGGTGGTCTGTTTGTCTATCAGGGGCTGGCGGCTACATTTGGAGGCCCCAGTAAGATCTCAGGGAGTGGCCCTTAGATCTAAGACTGGACCAGCCTCCAAAGCAGTTGCTGTCCCTGTTGTTGAGTCAAAGGTGTGACCACCCTGAGACATTCCAGGGCCCTTGAATGCTGTGATGGGGTGAACGCAAACATCAAGGATGCACCCTCTAGGATGCACAATTTGTTCCTGATCCTGCCAGGAATCTCAGAGGCCTCAGTATCTGGATAAAAGAGTACTTTTATGTTGATATGTCATTGAGGGTACATGGAGAGACTGGACACAGTGAAATCTCCTGGACTGTGGCCAGGCTGCAGTACACCACTTCCTGTGCCCTGTCTTTCAGTTTGGTCTATTGTCTTTGGTTTTGTATAGGTTGTAGGTGGCAGACCTCTCCAAATCCACCTACACCCCAGTAATTGTTCTTGCCTAAGCGTCTGTCTTGTGTTTTCTATACAAGCGATGGAGGGAGGCCAGAGTTCACAGAAGATACCCTTGGGGTATCTCCTGCAACATTTCAAAAATGGGTTTGTAGAGGGAGCTGACTATGGTATAAAGTTTTCTCCAGGCAAACTAAAAACATTGAAGTCGAGTGGCTGTCTTTTGGTGTAAACTGGCCTCTGGAGGGTTCTTTTGACGGGGGGTCAGTGAGGAATATTTGGAAGATTGTCATGGGAGACATAGCACAACCCGATAAGTTTCCCAACATCTGTCAATGGTTAAACCTTGTTAAGAATCCCCTTCCTTGGCTCCACCAGTGTGCCCTTTCTCTAATGGCATGAATCTTAGTTATGGGCACCCTGAAACATATGGCAACCAAATCTCCAAGACAGCTCAGACCCTTAGTCTTCCAATCCCCAAAGAGGAGAGTGACCTTCCCCTACCCTATAATCCAGGACAAATAGAGACCAAATAGCACCATTTCACCTCCTTGTCTGTGGGCAGGTAACCCCTATGGCCTTCCCACTCCTGCTCTGGGTGGAGCACCAGCCAATACCACGACCCCAGTCATCCCCCGCTTGCAAGAAGCACCACCCTAGGGATATCACACAGACAGATCCTTTATGGTTTACATGACTTTCACTACTAATGACCTGTATAACTGGAAGGCACAGAATCTGCCTTTCTCTGAGAAACCACCTCACCTGGGATAATTGTCAACAGCTTTTAGTTACCCTCTTCACCACAGAGGAAGGCTGATGCATTCGGGCGCAAGCACAAAAGATAGCTGAGATAGGTAGGAAAGCTGAGGAAGCACAGAAACAGATTGAGGAGGAATTTCCCTCCACGTGCCTAGACTGGGGACACAATTCTCAGGCAGGAGAACAGCATTATATCGGTACTACTAGATTCTAATTGGGGGAATTCAGATAGCTGCTCATCAGCCAACTAACTTTCTAAGACAACGGAAGTTATACAGGGACCTCAGGAATCCCCCAGAGTGTTTTTTGAACAACTACAGGAGGCATACCGGGTATACACCTCCATTGATCCTGAGGCCCCTGAGAATCAGTGGGCAATTAATGTAGCCTTTGCTACTCAGGCAGCCCCTTATATTCAGTGTAAATTGCAAAAATTAGAAGGTTTTGCAGGGATGAAACTGTCCCAAGTTGTCGAGGTAGCCCAGAAGGTGTCCAAAAACAGGGAGGCACCAGATGACCCCAAACGTATGGCTAAAATAATGGTAGCTGCCATGCAGGAGGAGAGACCAGGGAAGACTAGAGCATGATAAGGGAGATTAGAAAAAGGCCCACATAAGTATTGCACACCCATAGGAAAAAATCAATGTGCCTATTGAAGGAAAGAAGGCCATTGGAAGAATGAATGTCCTGAGAAAAACTTGAAGGACCAAGAAAACAGCAAGACTAAAATCCTCGTTACTGAGGGAGAGGACTAATGGGGCTGGGGCTTCTAAACACTAAGCCCCTATGAGCCCAGAGTAGCCTTAAAATTTTGGGCCAAAACTGTTAACTTCCTGGTGGACACAGGAGCTTCCTACTCTGTTATTCAACCCAGCGGCACCAATATCCAAATGAAAGACCACCATCCAAGGGGCTACGGGAAAAACACCAGAATACCACTGAAAGGACTGTAGATCTGGGGTGAGGGACAGTGACTCATTCTTTCCTCATAATTCCAGAATGTCCAGGCCCACTTCTTGGGAAAGACCTACTCCAAAAGCTAAGGGCGACTATCATATTTGGAGATAGTACACCTCAGATGCCCTTGTCTGCCTCATCAACTTAGTTACCTGTCCTCTATCTGAAGAGTACCTCCTCTATGAGAAGGTAGGAAATGTAGACCCATCCATGAGGACTTTATTAGACAGACTCTTGATAGAATATCCAGGGGAATGGGCTGAAAGCAATGCCCCAGGTTTTGCTAAGAACCAAGCCCCTGTAGTGGTGAGCTTAACTGCTACCGTAACCTCTGTCCAGGTTAAGGAATACCTGATTGCCCAAGATTTCAAAATCAGTATAAGGAAGCATATCCAGTGGCTGTGAGAAGCGGGGATTCTCACGCCATGTCAATAGTCATGGAACACTCCCTTACTGCCAGTTCAGAAGCCTGGTACTCAGGATTGCCAGCCAGTACAAGACTTAAGAGAAGTTAACAATAGGGTTGAAACCACCCACCCAACTTTAACCAAACCATATACTCTCTTAAGTTTGCTACCCCACAAGAGAACTGTTTATACTATATTTGATTTAAAAAATGCTTTCTTCAGCATTCCCCCTAGCCCCCAGAAGCCAGCCCATCTTTGCCTTTGAGTAGACAAACCCAGAGGAGGGATTCTTGGGTCATCTAACCTGGACATATTTACCACAAGGAATCAAAATTCTCCTACCTTATTTGATGAGGACCTAAGTGCAGATCTCTGTTCTTTCTGTCAATGTAATCTTGACTTCACATTTCTCCAGTATGTTGATGATTTACTATTAGCAGCTGAAACCAATAGATCTGTCTCGCAGTGACCAGGGACTTACTTGGCACTGTAGAGGCATATGGGTACTGAATCTCCACTAAGAAAGCCCAGCTATGCACCTAGTCAGTGGCATACCTCAGGTATACCCTTGAAAGTGGAAAATGGGCTCTCTCTTGGCAAAGGATTGAAGCCATTCGCCAGATTCTGGTACCCACCAAGAGACAAGAAAGAGAATTCCTTGGGGAGGCAGGCTGTTGCAGACTTTGGATTCCTGGATTCTCAGATATCACAAAGACCTTGTACTTAGATGCAGGAGGAAATCAGCCCCTCAACTGCACATAGACAAAATAGAAGGCCTCTGACCTTCTCAAGCAGGCACTCATATCAGCCCCAGCCCTTGCTCTTCTGAACAAGGGAATTGCAAAATGGGTACTAATCCAAACACTAGGCCCATGGTGCCAACTAGTCTATCAAAGAAACTAGACTCAGTGGCCTCCGGATGGTCACGCTGCCTATGAGCCATAGCAGTGATGGCTCTCCTCGTCAAAGAAGCTGACCAACACCCTTGGGAAGAATCTAAACATTACTGCCTCTCATGCAGTAGAGGCCCCTTCTCCACAGTAGCCCAGAACAATGAATGACTAACTTCAGAATCAATCACTGCCAGACTGTCCTTGTCAACCAGCCAAGGATCACCTTCTCCAAAGCTACTGTCATCAACCCAGCCCATCTGTTTCCAGATTCAGACCCTGAGACCCACTTTCATGACTTCATAGATTTCACTGACTCTGTGTGTTCATCATGTCCAGTCCTTAAATACTTCCCTCTCCCTGAGGCCGAAGAAGTTCAGTTCATGGATGGGAGCAGGTTTATGCAGGAAGGAATAAGGTACACAGGGGCAGCAGTCATAACTCTAACTTACACCATCTGATGACAAGCTCTTGCTCATGGGACTTCTGCTCAAAAGTCTGAACTCATCACCCTCCTGAGGAACCAAGATGGGGAAAGGATAAGGCAGTCACAATATACACTGACAGCCAATATACCTTTGCCACTGCACATGTACATGGAGCCATCTATAAGGAAAGAGGGCTTCTGATTTCAGCTGGGAAGGATATCAAGAGCAAGGAGGAGATCTTATAGCCTTACTTGAAGCCATATGGATGCCTAAGGCTCTTGCTATTGTTCTTTTTAAAGGGTATCAAAAAGGAAATAGTCCTGAGGCTAAGGGAAACCAATGAGCTGATACAAAGGCAAGAAGAGTGGCCAAAAGGCCAGTGGGGCCTCCCCTACATCTATTGACTGTTGTCCCTTACCCATAACTGCCTCTGTCTCTGACCTATATGTCAGAAGAGAATATATATTTTCAAGATAAGGGAGCCACTAAGAACCAAGAGGGGTGGTGGACGATCCCAGATGGAAAAATCTCTCAGGCCCTTGGAAGAACTCTCCTCCACTAACTACACTAGACCACATACCTAGGGTGAACTAAGATGCTCCCAGCTTTAGACCCCTACTTTCACTTGTTAGAAGGGAGAAGAACTGCAGAGGAGATTCCCTCATGATGCCCAGCATGTACCCAAGTTAATCCAAAGAAGGGGAAGATAGAAGAATCTAGACATAGGGAAAGAGAAATTTATCTGAGAAACCACTGGGAAGTTGATTTCACTGAGGTAACCCCAACGGTGGGGCTACAAATATTTATTTGTTTTTATAGACACCTTTTCAGGATAAATAGAGGTCTTCCCCACCAGGAAAGAGACTGCACTAGTAGTGACTAAGAAACTACTACAAGAAATCTTCCCACGATTTGGTCTCCCCAGAGCGTTAGGGTCGGATAACACTCAAACCCGGGGGGACGAACTTCCCCATCAGTTTCAGCCAAAACTCTGTGTTCACTTTCAAGGGACTAGAACCCAAATGGAAAGTACCCTTCACTGTCTACCTGATGATGCCCACTGCAGTTAAAGTAGATGGCATTCCATCATGGATTCATCACTCCCACATGAAGGCAGCATGAGAGTGTACAGGCCAGGAAGATGGGCCCTTAAGACTAAAACTCAAGCATATGTAAGCCTAATCCTTTGTTTCTTCCTTTGTTCCTCTTTAGCCCAGGCATACAGAAACATACACCAGCTAAGAATATGAAAGCTTCTAGTAACCAAGACTGGTGAAATCATTGCCCAGAACATCACCAGCTATGGTACTCTAGAGATCCGAGTAGACTTGTGCTGGCTTGCCAGAGATTCCCTTGCCATCGCAACAGCTGGACACTACCTTGGATTGGGATCCTTCCTAGCTGGAGGAACATACTTAGGCTATAAGGGGGGACCCAGCTGTAGCATATTTTTGGCTGAGAAAAGCCTCTTAGGGATAGGACTCTATATTTGTCCTCAAGGACATTACCCTGGGCTCATTGGTAATGTGGAACTTGGATGTGAGGGCCAAGGCCAATTTTCTTGTGCTAACTGGGGTTGTGAGGCTATTTCCATGACAGCTAATTATAAAAAAAAAAAAAACAGAAATACAATCATATTAGATTAATAGGAGGACCAAGACCCTCCACATGCTCTCTTGGGTCTTTCAATTCTATCATAATCACCATCAAAACTGGTAGCCCTGGGGGACAACACTGTTGGCTCACATAGAGTATGACAGACATAGAGTATCAGATTATATGAAACCGGGTATGATTCAGGATTATATTTTACTATACAGGTTAAAGACCCTCCCTGGAAAGATAACCATATAGGACCAACAAACAACTTCTAGTTTCAGGACTACTCCAAAATTTTACCTCTAAGAATACTTCTGTTTCCTGAACAACTCCAGCTCCAGCTCCTGCTCTAGCCCCTCCAGGTAGTAGCCTAACAGCTATTAAACCCAAGGCATTCGACCAGCCAAAACCAAAGTCAGAAGACGCATTAATAACAATACATAGGTCTTAAATAAGACCAACTCAGACATAGGACAAGATTTCTGGTGTTCTTAAACCCCTAACCTCCTTACTATGTCAGGGTAGGGATTCTCATAAACTAGCAGTGCACAAAGCTGTGAATGGGAAACTCCTTATCTGACCATAGGAGACATACAAGAAGAAGGAAGCTGCCTAATTTCAAAGAACTATTCCAAACTGTTAGCACAGTCACCCTACTTCAATAACTGTAATTATACTATTGAAGTAGCTATCTTTGTGGGTAAATACAATAAGGCTCCAAATAATACTTGGTTAGCATGTGATACCAGGCTCACTCACTGTGCTGCATCCAAATTTTCAACTCAGGTGAGACTAATATTTATATCCTAGTCTTTATACTCCACCAAGTGTCCCTTTACAATAGGCCATAAGGCAGACTCCACTTTTTCCACCAGAACAGGCTGCAGAAACTAGTCATACCAGTCTTAATACCCCTTTTTATAAGACTTGGAATAGCAGGCTCTGCAGCTGTAGGAACTACTGCTCTCATCGAGAAAGAAAATGAATTACATGAAATTGGAATACAGGTATATAAGGATATCAAGATCTTAAAAGACACTTCAAGTCGATTCACTAGCAGAAGTAGTCCTCCAAAATAGAAGAGGTTTAGATTTATTATTCTTAGAACAAGATGCATTATGTATGGCTCTAGGTGAAACTTGTTGCTTTTATTCCAATAACTCTGAAATAATTAAAGAACACTTACTACTAGTACAGACAAAATTTAGATGCCAGGTAAAAACAGACTAGAATCAGATAACTGGTTTCATAGGATGTTCAATTGGTTGCCATGGCTAAGAACCTTCCTATCTGCTGTAGCTGGACCTTGAATCTTCCTCCTCCTCTTGTTAATTTTTGGCCCATGTTTCCTCAATTTCTGTTTAGATCTATAAGGATAAGAATTAAGTCTATTAAACCTTTACTAATACAAAATAGAGGCTATTAGCAAATTCCACATGAAAAATCAAGGATTTGATTTTCTATTAAGGCCAGTGCAGAATGTGCTGGCTGGAAAATTGCTGCTTGGCTATTGCCCATGGGAACGTAACGCTCTAAGAATAAGCTTGCACAACCAACCCATGGGTTGACAGTTGGTAAAATGAAGAAAAAAATAGACTTGTGTGTTTAAACAGGATGAAGAATGGGGGTTTAGGATTTAAAATTCCTGTACCTCTACATTTCGAGGCTGCTTAATTTGGGATCTGTGTACCCCTGGCAGACACAGCTCACTGAATAAAGAGTGTGTTTCCTATAACTCACTGATTTCTGGTGGTCCATGTTTCTATTGGGGGCTGGCAGCTACAACACTGAGAGGAAGCCTGACTACATCCATTTCATCAGTCCCCTCACCCAACATTTACACTTTTCCAATAAAATTTTCTTTTGACTCTAACATTGGCCTATGCGTTCAATTCTTTCTACACTCTCTCCTAAAGGACCCTCTTCTCTAGGTACAGGGCTTGGTCTCCCCATCATTTGGGGAAATTTGCCCTGTCCTGAATCATTTTCTATATACATTTTCATCTTTGCTTCCTTTTGAATTGCCCTATCTTCAAGTTCATTATTTTGTGTTAATAAACAAATATTCACTCAAGTAAATTTAAAGATCTAATTGGCTTTATTGAACGATTTATGAATCAGACAGCATCTGATATAATAAAAAGAGAGATGTTCCAAGAGTATGTATAAAATTGAATGTTGTTATCAGGACAAAAAAGGGATCCATCTGCCTGAGCACATGTAAGCCAAAGAGGAAATACATGCAGGTTTTTGCAGCCAAGAAATTAAGGTTTGTTAGAGAATTGCAAAAGACACAGGCAGGCTATCATTCAGAGGCCTTGCTCCTCAGGTATATTAGGAGTACAGACTACATAAGGAAAAACTGGTATTTATAGAAACTAAGGGAGTTGGGGTTCCAGCTGTTGCTGTTTGGAAGATTAGAGGGGGATAAAGTAATTGATCATTTTGTTCAGTTCTGGAATCAGTCATGGCACTATTCAATCTGGTTCCATGGCCTGGTTTCGTGGGCAGTGGGGTTGTTCTGCCTTGATGAGCGTGGGGCTGAAACACATCTAAAGCTAAAATGTTATCCTTAGTCTGAGGTCCAGCCAAAACCTATCATCTTCATGATTACAGATCTGAGACCTGATTAATTTTATGTCCTAAGACTTAATGATTAAAGGAGCAGGCAGACAGAGGATAAGGGCAGGAAAAAGAATCAAGTGAATCACAATGCAATCTGAGAAAAACCAGCTTGAATCAGAGAAGAAAAAAAAAACTATATAAAAAAAATGAAGTTTGTGTGTGGTTACAAAACTGGACAGGACAAAGAAGTTATTAACAAAAGAAGAAAAAAAAAGGTGGTTTTGAGCAAGGGCATCTCCTTTTTTTTGGTGGTCGGATTGCTGCAAGGGTCTTATCAGGCAGATCACCTCACCAGAGTTCATCAAATCTTTCCAAAAGAATATCTTTAAGATCACATTTCTGATAGGGGCTGACAGTGAGATTAAACCTTGTTTGCCGCCCTGGGACAAGGTACCACCTTGGACCTTTCTTTCTTTCTTTCTTTTTTTTAATGTTAACAATTGCATCCTTTTGATTATACTCTCAGCCTGAAAACTGTGATCAAAGTCTAAGGCGTTTGTGCCATTCTCAGATACCATTCTGGAGTCCTCCTGGCTTTTAATTAACCTCTGTTTGGTGTTCACAGGTCATGATCTGCTTAGTCCCTGAGATTTTCACAACCCATGGCTTCTAGTTTGCAATCTTTAAGTTTATAATTATTTCCAGTCTTTTGTTAATGTCTTAGTCTTAGGGAGACCATTTGATTAGTGTCAGTGGCTGCAAACATGTATTTCAGAGAATATAGCACATCAGGGATATTATTATGATAATTATATGCAGGATAATTTCCAATGTTTGAAGTACATGTTAAACCCAAATCAATCAAAGAAATACCTTGTTGAAGGAACCATCTTTTTAAATCCAAGTGGAGTTTGCAGCCATGCTACCCTGAACGTGTCCGATCTCATCTGATCTTGGAAGCTAAGCAGGATTGGGCCTGATTAGTACTTTGATGAAAGATCACCTAGAAATAACAGGTGCTATAGGCATAAAAAATAAATAAAATAAATCCAAGTGGCTTATGGGACTAAGTTCCAGCTTCCCCAGGAATATCAGTCTAAGCCATGGTGGGTGATACTGGCCATGGGACAGGTGCCCCTGGATCACTTAAGAGACACTCAAAAGCTATCCTATTGTCCAAAGTTATTCTGGGAAGATATTCTACCGATTTTTGCTGGGCAGCTAATGCTTTAGCAGCAAAACCTGGTTTCTCCAGGAGGTAAGGAGAGGTTTCTCGTCATGTTCTCATTTGTATTTACACCTAATTAGAGAAATAGAGCCTTGCCAAAGGAAGTAATTCCTGAGTTATAGATGCCTTCTGGTAGGTACTTTTTATTTTGATGTTATAAGTCTATGAGACTCATCCAATAAGATGTGTTATTTTTCTTTAGAAAAGTTAGGACACAGATAACCTAAGAGGCATTGCCTACATGTGTGCCAACCATATAGGCATTCATAGGCCCAAAGAGAATGATAGCCACCCCAGACAAAGACAAATTGTGTTGGGGCACAAACAGGATTTTTATTACAGAAGTACTTTAAATAGATATATTCACAGGGATTGCTGTGTTTGCCCATTCAAGCTAGGGGTCAGTCACATTTTTAGAACTGGTGAGAGGAAAGGAAAAGAAAAAAAAATCCACGCTTAAAGTGTGAAGCCTTGATCTTGTCTCTTGCAAAAGCAGTTTACCTTGAGGGCAGCTGCATCTATTCCTTGTCAGTTTGATGTAGAGGTCTCCAGCATTTGTACAAGACCAGACGTCACATGGAGTCTTTTACAGCTTTGAGATGTACACTCAAGTCTCAATGTCTTCTAGTATCACAGCAGTGTCAGTGGTTAGGAGTACTTGCTAAGGTCCCTTACAATGGGTCTGGGAAGTTGTTTTCCTCTGACAATGCTTCCAGAATACCTGATAGTCAGCCTCCAGGCTGTTATCAACAAAATTCATTAAATTAAGATCTGAGAAAGTTTTATTTATTTTCTAATGAATTGATAGTAGGCTTGAGCATAAAACATTAAAGCCTTACAGTAACTGATTATACCAGCATGAGACATAAAAAGGATAAGCAGAATATTGTATGCCATTAGACACTCATCTTCCAGTGACTATCTTATGTGGAGAGTGAGTTTATGTTTCCCAAAGAGGTTATATCAGATGGTCAGCAAGACCAAAAGCAATACATTAGGTCTGGGGCCTCTAATAATTTTGACAAGTTAAAAAGTTTAATTTGAGGGTCCCATTAGTTCATTGTCCTTGCCTATTGATTCGGGTACAGTGAAAATTCTAAGAAGTTTACAAGGTTTTTGTTAAAACTTGTGTGATTTGCCCAATTAAGTGGATGCTTTGATCACTGAAGAATGCAGAAGCTACACCCCAAGTGAGAAAAAATATTTTCGAACAGTTAACTTGGCCACTGTGAAGACATCAGCCTTGTAGCAAGGGTAGGCTTACAAACATCCAGAAAACACAAATACAGTAGCAACAACATATTGATAACCCATACCAAGTGGCAGTGGATATAGTAAAGCTACAGGTAGTCAAAGAGTCTAGCTTCAGTAGGTTTGAGGATTATAAGGACAGAAATTGTTTTTCTAGATTTAGAGACCTGGCAAGTCAAATATTACTGGTAGACTATTTTTGCAATTTTATAGAAACCTCCCCACAGATGTCTATTTAACATTTGAGTCATCTGGAATACCCTATGGTCGAATGAAAACTAGGGTTTGCCAAGGAAATGGAAAGAGACAAACACCGTTGAGGTTTCCCATAACCCATACTATTTAATTTACAGCCATTATTTATTCATCTTAATTTCTCTGATTCAGGGGCAGACTGTTGCCATGTTACAACAACATTAAGATGCCATAAGCAGATTGGACTTTACCTACATGCACCAGATGATTCACCAATTGTATTGTTGCTGCCTTTGCATGAAAGTGAGTTTAAATATTTTCCTCACACTCAGATTCAGAGCTTTTAGTGTGACTCTCAATTTGGATGATGTCAATTTTAGAAGGTAAGAGAACAGCAGTAAGAAGATTGTTTATTCATTGCTCACTATTGATTAGAATCCTAGAGGACATAAGAAAACACTTGTTTTCATAATATCCAAAAATCATGGACAATCTTAAAGGTATACTGGCTACCAGTAAATATTAAGTTTACCTTTCCGATAGCAGGAATGCTCAGGTAGGTAAATGCATGGAACTTTGCTTGTTGAACTAATTTAGCTTGTGGGAGGTTTCCCCTATTGAGTAGGTGATAATAGGTAATAATAGCATAACCAGTTTGAAATTTCTCTTTTTTAGTTCTACAATATGATCCATCAATAAACAAGATTATGATTCAAGACAGGGAAAATTCCCCTGAATGGGGCAGGGTGAGGAGCTGAAGCCCTGCACTGAGAGAGAGTTCTTGCTGAGCACAAGAAAGAATTCAAACACACGCCCAAGTTAGAGTCAAAAGGAAAGTTTATTAGAGAAGGAGTAACACTCCACAGATAGAGTGTGGTTTCCTTTCAGAGGGAGAAAGTAAAGGAGACTCAGAGAGACACAGAGGGGCAGGCAGAGAGAGAGATAGAGACAGTGAGAGGGACAGAGAAAAAGACACAGAGGAAACTTGTGTGTTCGGGTAATTCAGTTTATACATCAGTCTTTATTTATTTGAATTAACGTTTAAAGAATTTCATTTACTCATTTTTTTATTACATGGACATACAGTGAGGAAGGGCAAGAGTAAGTAGTGTGAAAATGTAAGAATATGTAGTGTGAAAGGCCTGCTGGCAGTTTCCTTGATCTATAGGTCCCCATGGTTTTAGCCATAGAGAATGAACAATTTTATTTTGTGTAGGAAGCCACTTAAAGACTCTGTTTTACCTGTTTTCCACTCAGGGTGTGGGGAAGTGGGTTGTTAACAATCCTAGCAGAAATCTTCCTTTATTCTGCAGGTGTCCTATGGCTTAGATGCAGGGCTAATCAGCAGATTTTGTTCCCAGATTAATTTAACATTGTGTTCTCTTGCCTCCTCTCTATGTTAATTAGATCAGGGTTGAAGAGCTGCCCCATAAATCAAGGCATGGTGTCACAGAATGGAACGTTATTATCTCACAGTCATGGGCGCACCTGTGTCAACTAAATGTAGTAATATAGTAGGATTAAGAATGTTGTAACATTTAAAATGTAGTTTAGGTAGTGAAAACAGAAGGTCTCATAGAAAGTTAGTCTACTTCCACAGACATGTTGAGTCAATTCAGAAATAAGAAGACTAGACAGCATGTGCCATTTGTGTATAAGCGTCATTTTGGATGGTCAGATCTCCTGAGGCTCCACTAACTGCATCTCTGGCCAACTCCAGCCAGTAACTACTAACCATTCCTAATGTGGAATCCAGAAACTGGAGAATGGACTGTAAGAAACTTCAAAGTCCATAAAATATGTTTTTACTTTATTGGAGCCAAACTGATGACATACCAAGAAACAAGATTTCAATGCTTCCTTAAGGATGGTTACATGTCTGAGGGGTCTGGAGAAAAGGATCATTGTGGCATCTCAAAGGTGTGTGACCCTAAATGCACTAGACCAGTGGACAAGGCTTCTTAAGGAAAAGATGAACCTTTCACCAGGAAGTCACAGCTTTTAGGAATACTGCCTACATGACTGCCCAGTTAGGGATTTATGGTTACACCATCTGTGAGGTTACTGTTGGTCAGATTTATTACAGAGCCCTTTTTCACCCACAGTCCTGAACAAGCAGACCCCAAAGAATGGAGAATACAGACTAATTTCAAACAAACGGTAAACTGCCATCTGGAAAACCAATTAGGTCTGAAGCTCAATGCCATGAGAGCTATGGGTAAGAGAAGCTTACTCACAGCCTGCAGAGGTGGCAAGAAAGACAGAAGTTAAAAGTGTTCTCATGCATCATGCCTGTGTTTCTCATTGTCTCCAAAGCCACCAGGAAATTCCTTTGGTTCTGCTAGTACCATCAAATCTGTTAATAAACAAAAATTTAACCAAGTAACATTAAAGACCTAATTGGATTTCTTGAGAAATTTATGAATTAGGCAACATCCCACTTAATAAGTAGAGTGGTAATACAAATAATTGTACAAAATGGATGGCCTTTAAAGGCAGACACTAGGCAGGACAAGAAAGTTATTAGCAAAAGAAAATAAAAGATTGTTTCAAGAAAGCTCACCATTTGGGTGAGAGGATAACTACAGGGTCTCATCAGGCAGATTTCCCCAAAAGAGTTGATCAGATCAACACAGAGAGGCTGGTGTAAGGTCACATTCCTGAAAAGGGCTGCAATTGAGTATTGATTTTCATCCCCAGGGTAAGAAACCGTACCTTGGGCCTGCTCTTTCCTCTTTTAACAGTTATAACAGTGCTTATTTTTCTATTCATTCCATCCAGTGTATTTTTTCATCATACACATCATAATTTTCATATCATGAATTTGACATAACTCTTTAAATGTCTTTAACATTAATTCTAATGTTTGTGCCAGTTCTTGTTCATTTGAAATAATAGATTGTTCTCATTATATATTGTTTCCCCACTGCTTGATATTCTTGTTAAATTTTAATTGAATTCCAGATTTATTGGGTGCTACAGTATATTTTCAAAAATATTCTTGAGTTTTGTGATATAATGTATATAAGGAAACTTGTCATAATACCTTTAATGTTCATCAATGCTGTTATAAATGGCAAAATTGTGTTTATGGCTGAGTAGTATTTCATTTTATATATTCTTTATCTTTATTTCCAGCTTCGTTGAAATATAATAGCCAACTAGTTGCTCATATTTACATTGTATAATTCAATGAGTGTTTTCAATTATAGTTGGCATACAATAATATATTAGTTTCAGTTGTATAGCATACTGATTAGAGATATATATCTCATAAAATCTAGTATCCCCTTACATATTTATTACAACATTGGTGGCTGTTTTCCTTATACTATAATTCATATCTCTATATCTATTTTGTAACTTGTATTTGTACCTCATAATCCCATTGCCCCTTTTCACTGTCCCCATAAATATCCTCACATTTAGTACCACTCAAAATATTCTCTGTATTATGAGTTTATTTAAGGGTTTTTTGTTGTTGTTGTTGTTTATTTTATTCTTTCGATTACACATGTACATGTCTTTCTCTATTTGTCTTATTTCATTCAGTATGATACTCTCTAGGTTCATCGAGGCAGTATCTTTTTCTATCCCCTTCCTTTTAGACTGTATATGTCTTTTAATCTGAAGTGAGTCTCTCATAGGCAGCATATGGAGTGATCATGTTTTCCTATCCATTCAGCCACTCTATCTTTTGGATAGAGCATTTAATTCTTTTTTGTTTGAAGGACTTGTTGACATGACGTAGTTATTACCATTCTTTATTCATGTTTTTGACACATTTTTCCTCTTAAAGTTTTTCCAACACTTCCTATAATTCTGGCTTAGTGTTAATAAGCTCTCTTAGCTTATTTTTGTCTGGGAAGCTCTTTATCTGTCCTGACTCTAAATGATAGCTTTTCTGGAAAAATGATTCTTGGTAGTAGCTCCCAGATTTTCATCACATGACATATTTTATACCGAGCCCTTCTGTTTTGCATAGTTTCTTTTAAGAAATGAGCTGCCAGTCTTATGATGATCCCTTATAGGTAACTAGTGTTTTTCTCTTGCCACTTCTAAGACTGTCTGTATTTAAAATTCGGCATTTTACTTATGTGTCTTGGTGTGGGCCTCTTTGGATTCCCATTTTGGGGGACTCTCTGGGCTTCTTGATGTTATAGGTCTATTTTCTCACCAGGTGAAAGAAGTTTTCCTTCATTACTTCAAATAGCTCTTCAATTTCTTGTTTTCCTTCAGGTGCCCCTATGACAGCAATGTTTTTTAAATTTATTATGTCTCAGGCTCCTTAAATTATTATTTGAGTATTGGCTTCTTTTTTCTTGCTATTTTGATTGAATGTCCTTGGCTTCCCAATCCTCTATATCAGTGGTTCAATCCTCTTTTTTATCCACTCTGTTGATTCCCTCTAATATACTCTTCATTTCAAGTAATGTGTTCTTTATTTCTGACTGGTTCCTTTTTATAAATTCTATTTCCATTTTTATGTTTTTTTATCACTTTGTTAAAGTTTTCATTGAATTCATCTACACTTCCTCTAAGATCATTAAGCATTTTTATAACTAGTGCTTTGAACTCTGCATCTATTAGATTGTTGAACTCCATTACTCTGTTCTATGCTCTCATTTGGTTTTTGCTTCTTTGTCTTCCCATTTTGGTTGCTTTTCTGTGTTTGTTTATATGTACTAAGCAAAACTCTTAAGTTTCCCGGTCTTATTAGAGTGGCTTTGTGTAATAGGTGTCCAGTGGCACAGTCCTGAGCGGGGTTCAGCTGCAGGCCAAGTTTAGTTACACCCTCCAGGGTGAACTGTTAAGATTCAGAAAGCAATCCACAGACAGTGTGCTTATAGTTGTCTCAAGAAACCACACTAGAAACTGAGGCAAGCTGCCATCAGTTTGAATCTTGGCACTGCTCAGCGAGGATCACCTGACTCTCTGAGTGCACACCTGAATGTGGTCTGGGCTGGGCTGCAAATAGTGAGAGGTAAAGTTTCATGAAATCCTATAGGCAGAGGGAAAACTGATATCCATTTTGATGATGTCTCAGCTATAGCAGCACTGAGTCTGCATACTGGGAGAAGGGAGAGCTCAAAAAAGAAACAATGACAACTGCCAGCACTTCTGCCTGGGAGAAAGCCTTATCTCTGGCCTTTATTCCAACAACTCAGTGTCCTCCTGCAACTCCCTGATGTACCCCTGTGAACTCAACCAAGCGCTGGTGCTCAGAGCAAGCAAGTTCGTCACCACAAAAGTATGCTCAGGGACACAGCCTCTTTAAGAGGAATGCCTGCACCTGCTGGCTGCCACTGCTCTATCCCACTCAGCCACTCAGGACCAGGCAGCTTCACAACTTTGCCTCCTCCTACCTTCTGCCATTGCAGGTCGCTTAATTATTTCACTCCCTAGTTGTAGTGCTTCTGTTTGTCTAGATCCCAGGTGACTGATTGCTTTTTTCTCCACGTTTCTGTTACACTTTGACTTGGTCATGAGATGGATGAACAAAGCCTCTATCATCTACACTTTTTTCCACTCCTTTCTCATAATTTTCAAATGCGAGTGTACTTACAAATATGGTGCTCATGTATTAATTCCTTTATAGAAATATGGAGATTGCTGACAAGCTCATAGAACAAGTTCACCAATTATAATCTTAATTTCTTGACGATCTGAGGTAAGTAGGTAGAACTTACTTAAGGTAAGCAGGCATTCTTTTACTGTTTGAGAGAATGTTATTATTATAGAAGACATTAGCAGCCTGAATTTATTTTAGGTGCTCTTGGGGAGAACTCCTGAAAGCTGGGGAGAATCCCAAGAATTCTACACTCATGCAGGACTGTTAACACCAAGAACCCTGGTTGTATTTATGCCACATAAATATGATCTCAGTAATTAGCCAAGAAAAAAGGTTAACTAATCTCTGTGTAACTTTTTTTCCACTACAATATACTTAATAATTTTGGTTCTTTATGAATCTATCTTTGGCATAATGTTCCTACATTTCCACAAAGTTTGAAGCCACAAAGATAAATTTAACTAACGAAATTTCACTCAGAATATTTAAAACCAAGGATAAATTATTAAAAAAAAATACTACTACGAGCTATTCATTCTTGTTAGACAAGACTTAGGAAATTAAAACATCAGTTTTAACCACTTAATAGAACTAGTAAATTAAAATCCTTTCAAAACATGCACATATCTGTTTTCAATATTCACATTAGAGATGCAGGCTTATGGTCTGGCAATTACTTCCCCCCTCCCCAGGTTTATATAATTTGATAAATGAAAAAATTAGTCTGATAATCACTAAAACACATAATTGTTTAAATTTTATTGTATCATTAGTTCCAAGTTCACAGTACATTGATTAGACATTTATATAGTTTATAAAACGATCCCTCTAATTGCTCTTTCTCTTCTCTAGTTCTCTACCTAGCCATTACATTATTGCTAACTGCATTCTCTATGGTGTGCTTCTCATCGCCATGACCAACTATCAGCTACTAATTTGTACTTCTTTAACCCTTCACCTCATTCTCTCAGCCCCCCCAACACCCTCCCTTCTGGTTGTCACCAGATTGTGTTCTGTATTTATGAGTGTGTTTATATTAGTTTGTTCTTTTTGGTGCCTAGTTTCCCCACATAAATGAAATTATATGGTATTTATCTTTCTCCATCTTATTTATTTCACTCTGTATAATACTCTTTGTGTCCATACATTTCATTATAAATGGGATAAATTCATTTTTTAATGGTGAATATTCTACTGTTTATATGAACCATAATATTTTTATCTACTTATCTGTTGATGGGCATTTAGTTTGTTTCGATATCTTGGCTATTGTGAATAGTGCTGCCATAAACATAGGTGCGCACAAATCTTTACAAATAATTGTTTTGGTTTTCTTTGTATAAATACTCAGAAGGACAATTGCTGGGTTAAAAGGTATATCCATTTTTAGTTTTTTGAGAAACCTCCAGACTGTTTTTTATAGTGCCTGTGCCGATTTGCAATCCCACCTATGGTACATGATGAATCCCTTTTCCACATCCTCACCAACACTTGTTTGATTTATTGATGATTGCCATTCTGACAAGTGTTTTTACCCCATGCATATTAAAAGGTACATAAAACGATATATCTGACATAACACATCAATGAGAATACCATAATTTGCAATAATACAAATATCTAGGTCAAATATGAAATCCTTAGTATAGCATCGTACATACATTTGTTTACCATACATACTCCATTAAGTCAAATAATTTCCAGATATCATATATATCACCTCCAAAGGGTGTCCCTTAACTACCAAATCCCATGAACCCAGCAATGCTTATGAAAGGATCCCTCTTCTCACCCTGGGCCCACAAATTGTGGGGTTTTCTAAGACTGGGGAGTAGAGTAAACAACATCTGGTTCTTTCTCAGGGACCTAAAATCACCCATTCCTTCCCCTTAAATAAGGCATCTCAATGGACTAATGACTAATCATTAACTTGTAACTGAGCTTATATTGAACAATGTAACCTGCATATCAAAATCAAAGAGTGCAGGAAGTCAATGATGTAAGAACATAACACGAAATTATAGTTTATTTTGCATTTCCCTAATGATTAGTGACCTTGAGCATCTTTTTATATCTCCTTTTTTATACTGGCTATCAGTATATCCTCTTTGGAAAAATATGTGTTCAGGTCTTCTGCCCATTTTTTAGTTGGATTGTGTGAATTTTTTTGTTGAGTCGTATAAGTTCTTTATATATTTTGAATATTAAGCTCTTATCAGCCCATTCAGTTGGTTGCCTTTTCATATTGCTGATGGTTTTCTTTGCTGTGCAAGAACTTTTTTAATTTGATTTGGTCCCATTTGTTTATTATTATTGTTTCCCATGCCTGAGGGCATATGTTCTAAAATAGATAACTAGTAGCAATGTTAGAGAGATTACTGCTGTGTTTTCTTCTAGAAGTAAAACACATAGTTTACTAATGACACACCTGGACTGGGAATGTGCACTGTATGGATATTCTCAGTAATGCTTTCCACCAACCCTACCTCCTCATAGCTCTGTGTTGTCTTGCAGGCAGTTCCAGAGGAGGCTCTGTTCCTGCTCTACAGTGCTTGAGAAGATCCTTGGCCTTACCTAAGCAGTATCAACTTTCTCACAAAATTGCAGTGAAGTGGTGATCTTCCTGCTGTGGACCATACAAAAGTAGGACTGGAGGAAGAGGTGGAATATTTCCTCTAACACATCTATGACAGGAAGATTCAAAAGTGAACAATTGACTATTTCCCCAAAGTGGCATAAATGCAGCAGGGGTTTCTATTGGCAGGAACAAAATTCTGTGATGTGGGGGGAAGAATCTCTCCAATGATAAAAATGGCCGGTGAAAGAATGCCTCTCTTTTATTACTTTGAATAAATATAGAAATAAAATATCTGAGAAAAAAATACAAAGAAGAGATGGCTAATTTTTAAAATTTGTTGAATTCTTTAAAGATTAACTATGGAAAGACAGTGACTATTTACATTCTTACTCTATTACTATTATAATACTTCAAAGTTTGTATCAAACTTGTGAAAATATACGTGAGTCATTACAATAAAACAATTCATTTATTGAAGCAGTATAACAAACTTGGAGCAAGCTGTTTTCATAAACTCTGGAATGTAACAGCAGCATTTTTATTACTTTAATCAATTCACTGAGGAACACACTTTTTACTTCTCACTGGTCTGATAGCAACGTTCATGGTGACCTTAGACACCACAAGAGTTTGCAACCCTGGATCACCTGGTATAATCAAGTTGTACAGTTTTCCTCACACCTACCTCACCACTACATAGCAACTAGAATTTTCAGCCTTACTGAGGTATAATTGACCAATAAAAAATGTGTACATTTAAGGTATTCAGTGTGATGATTTAATATATGTATATGCTGTGAAATGATAACCATAATCAAGCTAATTAACGCATCCATCACCTCACTTAGTCATCATTGTTATTTTTATTTCAGAGGGAGAATGAGAACACCAGATTTATTCTACTAGCAAATTTTAATTATGCAATATAATATTATTAACTATAGTAACTAAGCTGTATATTAGACCCCTAGAACTTATTCATTTTATAACCAAAAATGGATACCCTTTGACCCAAATCTCTTCATTTACCCCTTCACTCAGACCCTGATAATCAGCATTCTACTCATTCTATTCTATACTTCATGAGTTAGACTATTTTATATTTCACATATAAATGAGGCATTTATCTTTATGTATTTGACTTATTTCACCTAAAATGATGTTATCTCCATTTATCCAGGTTGTCAAAAATGTCAAGATTTCCTTCTTTTATTTTTCAAAAAGAGAAAAATACTCCACATGTAATAACTAGCATAATCAAGACAATGGCTTTTGGGATAAAAAGAGTGCAAGCCAATTATCATTATGGAATGACTAAAACATAATGGCCATAGTGATACATTTTATGTCAAAACTAGCTAATTGTAGAGTAGTAAGCACATGTTTTTTAATATAAAAATTACCATTGTTGTTTTGGGTTACTCTGAAAAGAAGAGAAGTGTTGTCTGTCTGAATGCAGAAAGTTCATATAAAAGTTATTAAGAGGCAGTCTTTGCTGTCAACCATCCCAAGTTCCCCAGCCATTCTGCTGTCTAAATAATTATATTTTCTATTTGTCATTTCCTCTGGGTTCAGAAAGGTGACTCCTTCTATTTCATAGAGAATGCATATTGATTTATTCACCACTGACTGGTTGCATAATGTACATTCTATTTACCCTTTTGTTTATATTGTAACAGTACCCCCTCACTGTTTGTTGATGGGGCAGTTTTTTTTTTTTTCTGCTCTAAGCAGTGAGACTTACTTGGCCAATCAGAAGTTAGTAAATGTGATGCAGTGTTGAAAAGCACTTGTGCAAGTCAGCTCCTTTGTTTGTTTGTTTGTTTGTTTTTGTTTGGTTTTGGTTTTGTATTTTGATCATTGCCACAGGCAACCCCAGGCAAACCAATGAATCCAGAGAGAAAACAAAAGTTATGAATAGAAATAATGGGTTTATGTTTGTGTTTCACATCTAACAATTAAATGTAACAAACCAGAAAATGTTTTTTTTTCATTATTTCAAGGACGCATTATAGTAAATGTTGATTGAAATGCACAAATTGCTTTCCCTCTTCAGATAATGTTTTACTTTTTTTTTTCATGTTGAAGTGGGGAATTATATCCTTTGTTAATTTAACAGTAATCCAAATTGCATTTCTTCTCTATAGCCATCTAAAAATGACATGCATAATCTTTTACATGCTTTAATTTTTAATTTTACAATTTTTCATTCTATTGTAAAATTAGAATGAAATTCTAATTTCATTAGAATTGGGGTGAGGGGGGTAGATGAGGGTAAAGGAGGTCAAACATATGGCTGTGGAAGGTGACTTGACTCCATAATTGTAAGTGTGTTTACTTTCTAATGTTCTCTTGTTGAACCTCCTTATTTGATTTTTATCACAGTAGAATATTATTCTAAAATAATGAGATGAAGAAATAGTTTGCTTTTTTCTTTCTCTGAAGAGTTAGATCTAAATAATAATTACTGTTTCTTTGGATGATTGAAATAATACAAGTGAGAAATGTGTACATCACACACACATATATATATATATATATATATATATATATATATATATATATATGTCATATGTCATATGCATTTGTGTTTACCACAAGTTAGATTTTCTCCCATCACAAAATATTTAACCCTCTTTATGCCTATCTATCTCCTCCCTCCCCTCTTCCCTTTGGTAACCAGTCATTGCTCTCAGTTTTTTTTTTTTTAATTAAATTTAATGGGGGCAACATTGGTTAATAAAATTATGAAGGTTTCAAGTGTACAATTTAATATTTCGTAGTATATTGCATTGTGTGTTCACCATCCAAAGTCAAATCTCCTTTTGTCACCATATATTTGAACCCATTTAGACCTATCTACCTCCTCCCACCCCCTTTCCTCTGGTAACCACTAAACTGTTGTTGTTCATGTCCATGGGTCTCTGTTTGTTAGTCTTGTTTATTTGTTGCTTTCAGCTCTATATCCAACATGTGAGTGAAATCATATGGTTCTCAACTTTTTCTGACTGATATCACACCTCAAGATCCATCCATTTGTCACAAATGGCAGTATTTTATTTCTTCTTATGGCTGAGTAATATTCCATTGTATATGTGTACCACATCTTCTTTATCCAATCATCTATCAAAAGGCACTGTGGTTGTTTCCATGTTTTGGCCACTGAATAATACTGCAATGGTATTTCCATTGTGAAAACATAGATGGATCTTGAGATAATCATGCTAAGTGAAGTAAGTCAGACAGAAAAAAACTAAGGACCATGTGAATTCACTCATGTGTGGGATACAAAACTGAAAGCAACAAAAGAATAATACAAAGAAACAAAAACTCATAGACACAGACAGTTTAGAGGTTACCAGACGGAAAGGCCAAGGTGGAGCGAGGGGGGTATATAAGAGTAAAAGGGGGTCAAACATATGGCGATGGAAGGAGATTTGACTTTGGATAGTGAACACAGAATGTAATATACATATGACATGTTATTGAATTGTACACTTGAAACCTACGTAATTTTATTAACCAATGTCAACCCAATAAATTTCAGCATATGGATTATAGTCAATAGCAATAAAATGGCTATGTGTAGAGCCAGATTGGTGCTAGAGTTATTAGGCAAATACGTCATAAATTATATAAATGTTTAAGCAATGTACTGTATACTTGAAGCTAGTAGAAAATAAAATTTAAGAAAGAACTTTCTGTTTTTATATGAGTTTTACTGCAGTATTTTGGGTGAATAAAAACATATATATTGTATATATTGCCATTTGGGGGCATAGATAATTTCTTCCCGAAGTACTGTTACATAGAATTTCCAGTAATACAAAAGTACGCATTTACAAAGATATTTTAAAGATTTAAATTAATGTGACCGATTTTAAGTGTAGTGTTTCAGTTACATTTACAGAGCAGAAGTAATCATTTAAATTTTATTTAATTCTTCTATCTCTCTGAGAGGTTTCTCTCTCTCTTCCCACCCTACTCTATCTAATATATGGAGTGTTCCATTACTGTAAAGATTTCCTTAAAAGGGAACATTGATTGTGCAACTTTCTTAATGGTGACAAGAAATGACCATTGTAAAGCAAAGATGATATTCTCAGGTCTGGTGAGATGTGAACTAACTGAAACATACTTAGCCAGCACTGGAAATAAACAAATGGACAAAACAGTGAATATTAATGTCTTCTTCTAAAAACTTTGTCTTCCAGGAAATGATATCCACCCACCAATTGCAATGATGAGGGTGACATATCTTCCAATAGAAAAGGACATATCACTTAGTGTGGGAGTTCCAAAGAGCTGCACATCCAGGTATGGTTAACAGAAGTTTGCCTTATCTCAGGCAAAGGAGGGACATGATGCCAGGAGCCTTCCTAGCTGGTCAACCCTTCTAATCACCAAACTGGCCCATAGCTACAGGGTTTTGCTTCAGAAATGTCACACTCATGTCCATTCAATCATTAATTCTATTTCTCAGTTTTATTGATAGTAAAACAGTAAAGTAAAATAATAACAACCTTAATGATTTTTTTAATGGATGATCATTCTTTAGTTGTTCTGCTGCTTATTAGGTGTTTGGATGCTGAGGATGGGCTCTGACATACCCTGAAAGCATGGCCAGGACACAAGGGTGTGAGCTGAGATGATATGAGCATGATCATTAACCTTTTTTAATTATAAAAGGAAGAGTTAAGATTTTAAAGTTAGAGAAATAGAGGATATTAGAAGTTAGTAACACCTACAGAAAGATAGATTGGAAAGAGGCTGGTAGTAACTAACAAATCACATGTAGAGCATTGTGACTTTATACACATGGTTTTGGCACAGGTAAAGCCACACTTGGAATATTAAATGAGTAGTCAATGGTCATAAAGTGATATTTTACAGAACAAAGTATCTCTATGATTTATGTATTTAAGTAACTTCCTTTTGCCAACAGAATACTTTTGAAATGACTTGTTTCTTACCAGTTTGATTCCTTTGAAATACATAATTCATAATAACAGTACTTTGGACTTATTTCTTCACTTATATCTAAGATTATTTTATGTAATGAAAAGGTAAAGCAATCAAAATTTTATTGAAATTTTAAGGTCATTTATATTTGTTTTAACTCTTCTTATAAAAACTTATGTTGAAAATTCAGTAGATTAAGTAATTTTCTGCCATTGTGAAAAAATATTGTGAATAGACCTATCTGATATATTTTTTGCTACTTACCTATCTCTTTTTTCATAATTATTGGAAACTTGTAGATTCTGTTAAATTCCTGTGCCACATACCCTTCATTCTAGAGCATAGAAGTAGGAGCATAACAACTGTAACAGACATTGAGCCATGAGCAGAGCAGTCTATGATTATATCCAAATTTAAGTAACAAATGAGATAAATAATATATATTTGATATTCCAAAGTTGAAATCAGAGCATGTTTGATATGAGTTCATTCTAATGTAAATAAATATACATCAAAAGCAAAACATAATATTTTTAAAAAGAATAAATGGGAGAACTTTTGCAATAAGGCAAGTACTAAAGCATACACACCCAGTACTGGCTTTGTTTGAATTTAAATTTCTAGACTGTGCCAGAATTTGATTCTTAAAACACTAAAGAAACAGGAAAATGGGAATGATAACAACCACATATGTATTTATACCTGCCTGTCTGTCAATATATGTATGTGTATTATGAATGTATGTAGGTATTTTTAGACCTATGTGAATCACTATTAAGTAAATCTGGACAGGGATTAGTAGTAATAGATTTTTTTTCTAAATTTCTTATTCAAGAATATGGACTTTTAAATTGTTACATAATATGATCATTTTATTGCCAAGCATGAAGACATCCTTGTTGTAAATATATCATTTTTGAAATCACAAAGATCTTAAATGTGCTAGCACATCTGCATGCTTACTTATGGCATCTCTCAGAGATTCTTTGACTTTCTCATTTTGGATGCTGCAGATGGAAAGGTTCAGCATTATGTCACAGTGATGTTCAACACTGTGGCAAATTTATTCATGTCCATCACTTTACCCTATTTTGGGCAGATGTAGATGAAGATGGAGCTGCCATTGTAAAGTGAAACCACTGTGATATGTAAAACACAAGTAGAGAAAGTTTTCTGCCTTCCCTGAAGGGAGGGAATTCTAAGGACATAGTAGGTGGAAGACATTTCTGTCAGGAGCAAGTAGCCAGGAGCAGCACAGCAGAGGAGACAAAGTCAGCCAGCTCAGCTCGAGAAAAGTCCACACAAACCACCTTTAGCACCAGGGCTCTGTCACAGAAGAAATGATTGATTACATTTGGCCCATTGAAAAGCAGAGAAGCTGATAACATTGATGATGCCAAAAGTGTCAAAAATGCACCCACACAAGATCTCAGAAGTAACAATATACACATCTGTCTTTTCATGATAATGACATACCTCAGTGTGTTGCCTATGGCAACGTATGGATCAAAGAACATGACAGCCAGGATGAAGAATTCTGTGGATCCCAGAGGAATTAGAAGAAAGAATGAGACATCCCACAAGGATCTTGCTTTGGTGTAGGAAAATGTGTTGGCTAGAATATTAGGCATCACTGTGGAGGTTATTGCCACCTCAAGGAAGGAAAATTCAGCTACAAAGAAATATCTGGGTGAGTGCAGACAGTAGTCATCACACACCAGAAGGATGATCATGGTGTTGCCAACCAGAAATGTGATATACATGAGCAGGAATGCAGAACAAAAAAATTTCTCCTACTTTCTCATTCTGAAACCCTAGCAGGAAAACTTTGTGACCCTGGTTCTGTTTCTTTGATCCATAATGTTTCCACTTCCACCTGCATAATCAAAAGAGAGAATTGATGGTTGTTCCTTGCATCTTGACCTTGAAACTACCCTAGCTATAGCAACTAACTATTTATGTTTATGGAGGAAAAATAATAAAAACAAATGGTTATTTCCAGTGTTGAAACCATTCTAAGATGAGCTATACATGATGAAAGGGCTTGGGCATTAGAGTCACTCATAATAGTTGAAGTTGCTCTACAGTAAAATTGTGACAACTGTCCTTTTGATACACCTTTGGGACTCCTCTCAGTGTTGGAAACCTAACTGAATTCAGCTGTCCACAGATAATGTAAAACAGATACATTGATGCATTAGAGTGTCTTTTGAGATCAACACATCATAGTGCCCTTCATTCAGACATGAAGATATTCATTTAGAGGGCTGGCAGGCAGAGTCACAATAAAGTCTAAAGATATATTAATATGAAGGTATAAAAATATATTTTAAAGCTCTTTCATTATCATTAAAAGAAACAACTAGACAAAATCACACAATAGACTCATGACCCCTGACTTTCACATTCCAACCTCTGCATTATGAACTTGGCCACTGAAGCAGCAAAGAGCCTCATGGGCTTCCACATAGAGTCATACCTCACAGTAAATGAGATGTCCACAGGTCTTTCAGGAATAAGGGAAAGGACAAATATATGCCTTTATCATCATTGATTACATTTATCTTGAAAATCAGACAGAGCAAATGTTGGCAAGAGGGATAAGAACACTAAAATTTTGATTTTTGATTATTCCTAAGAGAGGCAGAAAAAAACTAATTTTGTACAGTTCATGCTAGAAATCAAGGACTAAAAGTACAGAGAAAATAAGAACCTTGTTGGAGAGAAGATTTTTACTTTACTGGCTATGCTGATATTTTGTAGTATGTATGTATACTTTATTATAAAGCTAATAAATTGAAGGTAAAAATAAAGGTTGGGATCAAATAATGATTTCAAATCCCAAATTATAAGATATAAAAATTTGATAGTGTAGGTTTTGGAAGGCATAATTTTAGACAAGTGGGTAATTTTATTGCTACTTCTTAATAGACATGATAGGAGCATGTGGTAGAGGCTCAAATTTATACCATAGATGGCCAATGTTAGAAATAAAATAAAAAATTTTGTCTTTTATTTAGGTATTGCTTTCCTCTGCCCAAAATATTTATTAGTTTCTTTTCTTACTCACTTGTATTATTGTATGTTTACTGCATAATGAAGAAGCAAGTAAGGACACTGATAAGTTTAGGACATGCATATTATTTATTTTAAGATATAAGTAAAAATAATTTGGATCAAAGTTGGTGTAGGATCTGGGATTCCTTATAATGAGCATTCTGAATTAAATAACACAAACTCAGTATTTTAATTAACTAAATTTCTCAATATGGTGACATGGCATGAAGGACTGCAATCAGTTTACTTTCCTATAATCGTACAAAAGAAAAAATATTCATGTATTTAGTGGAGAAAGGAAAAGTAATGGTAAAGTAAGTCATATTGTTAAAAAACAATTTCCTGTGATTTCATAGATAGCTGGTTTGGATACAAGTATTTGATAGACGTCTTGAGGCACTAGCAATGTAAGAAAAACACTAAACACTCATGAGGAGACAATGCAAATCCATTAAGTGAATTCTTAATTTTGCATAACGTTGTCAGCAGCACAAAATAAAGGAGAAATAACAGGAGAAAATCATAATAATGGAGATAAGGGGAACAAAAGAAATGCTAGCAAAGAACCTCAATATAAATATACAATAGTCTTTACTATCATTTGAAAAAAAAAGTTGTAAAATCTCTACTTACCTGCTAAAATATACCTGAAAATTCTTGTGAATGTTTAAGTGCATGGTTTCTGTGTATTCCTCCTCAAAATGGCATAATTTGTTTGATGGTCACACTTGGACTTTCTTCTCTGGATTATATCCTCCTCTGACAATCTCAGGATGTTAAATATCAAAGTAGTGGAGAATACAGCCATGACTATGGAAGAGTTGATAAGGACTTTGTATGAGAATAAGTGATTCAGAACTATGAAGTGCCAATGATCACATCTGAAGATTACTGAGACTTGGAAATAGAAAGGAAGCCTGTGTTCATTATTGCTGCTACCCTAGGGATAAAGCTTTCAGTGAAGCATGATCTTCAGAGGGTAACTTATAAAAACCATTTTAATTATAAAAAAATTGAAATGTCACAAAGAAAAAAAGAGAACATGTAGACACAACTTTCATAAGAAATACATTGAGAAAAAAAAAAACAGCAAAATCATCAGAGGTGCTTTAGTCAAGAATCGATTCTTTCATTGCAGTGTCATATCATTAGAGTCACTGGGTTATGAAATGAGTTTTCATCTCCATCAGCAATATCAGCAGTAGCAGCATCTGTATTTGCTGAATACTCACTATGTAACAGGTTCTCTTCTAAAAGGGTACATATATCATGTTAACTTTAGAACACCAAGTGAGACAGAAGTGTTACATATGGAATATTACTCAACCATAAGGAAATATGAAATATTGCCATATGTGGCAATGAATCTTGAGATTATTATGCCAAGTAAGTCAGTTGAAAATGGTTAAGTTTTGTGGGATATAAAACTGAAAGTGACAAATGAACAAGACAAAAATTCATAATCACAGACAACAATTTAGTAGTTATCAGAGAAGAAGAAGGAGTGGAGAGGTAAATAAGGGTAAAGAAGGTCAAATATATGATGACAGAACCAAATCTGACTTTAGGTGGTGAATACACAATGCAATATACATATGATTTACTATTAAATTGTACACTTAAAACCTATATAATTTTATTAACCAATGTCACTCCAGTAAACTTGCTTAAAAAATGGGCATATAGATCTAGAGCTTAAATAGCCCAGAGACAAACTCCCATGTATATAGCTTTATGATATTCAACATGGGTGACAGAAACACTCAATGGGGAAATGAGAGTCTCTTCAATGAATGGTGTTAAAACTGAACACCCCATGCAAAAATAAAATTAATTGGATCGTTCTTGCACAACACAGAGTCATACATCACATAACTTGTCAGTCAATGGATCGCATTTGTGATGATGGTTCTATGAAATTATAATGGAGATGAATTTTTGTAAAATATAGAAAAATATGTGGTTCCTGGAATTTTTTTTTTCTCTGATGGGAATGATATCTGTGGGACTTGGCAATAGATTTCTTCTCACTCACAGCACCTCAGTTTCGAGTGCACAGATTTGTCAAGAGAAAATGCTGAGATATACTAAATTAAAATACAGCAGCCAGAGCAGGGAGGAGGAGTCAAGGAGAGTTCATCATTTATCAGAGCTGCAGGCCAAAACGAATGGATGATTGCTCATACTCCTGAGTATACATTGAAATTGTGAATTAACTTCTAGACCCTGTTTCCAAGATTATCTAGAGAGAATTGCCAAACACTAGATTCTACTGTGTCCTACTTACACATGAACTTTATAGATTGTTGCCCACAACTAATGTAAAAGCAGCAAGTACATTTTCCTTACAGACTACACACCTATCCCAAAACCATTCCTTCTTCACTTTCTCCTACCCTCTTTATTTGTAGCCAGTGTAAATTATTTCAAAACAATTTACATCTTTCTTCTCCCAACCCTTCTCCCAAAATGGCAGACATTTGGCCTTCTCCATCTAGTGCTGCTGCTGCTAATTTAGACTACATACCCCAGGACCTGATTCTTTTTCTGGCTAGCATATGGTTCAACAAGCTCTTTCTTTCAGGAAACAGTTTGGCCTCAACATTTTTTAACAGATTACAACCCAGTTGATCAGCCACTGATCTGCTTCAGCATATATAAGCCTGTCCCCTATGGTACATATTCAACCCTCCCAGGCCTAGCTTGACAATCTTCAGAGTACATTGCTACAGAGTCTTTGTTGAGAACCTAAGATCATGAACAAGTACACGGGTCCACAGGAGCTACTTTAGCAGGTATTAGGTGCCACTGCCACTTTAGTAAAAGCTCTCTGTGACAGTGTAGAGCCAGTCTGTCCCCCTGTACTGTGGAAATGTTTTAGGTTGCGATGATGTAAAGGCATAGGTAAATTGCATTTATTCCATCAGTTTAATGTCAGAGAGAGTCCATTCTGCCAGACAGGAAAAAAGGATTCCCAAAAAATCCCAAAGTCTAAATACTGAGTCCTCAGTTCTGCACCCTCTCACAGTAAATACTCTTAATTATGACACCTCAGGGTTCCTTAATCAGACTACTTCGACATGCAATAGCCACAACCACACTGCCATGAAAATCCCCTATGTTTCTTTATCTCTCCATTTTCATCTCTTATTTCTCCTGATCTCCATGCTCCCTTTCTTTCCCTTCTGACAGGCACTGTCATGGTGGTCATGCCTCACCCAGCAGTTTTATCCTCCATGTTTCCAATCAGTCCAGTCCACTTCCCCATTCATGGAACAGTGCTGACACCTTCCATGTCTTGCTTCTGACTCTTTTGTAAGGAAGCAGGGGGTGGGCTTGCAGGCCAGCATTTCTAAAGGTGACAATATTATACAGTAATGCTTTAGGCCTTCATATCCACTCCCCACTTACTGACTCACCCAGAGCAATTTCCAGTCATGTAAGCTCCATTCATACAGGTATATCATTTTTATCTTTTATATTATATTTTGAACTATACCTTTTCTATGTTTAGATTCACAAAGACATATGATTATGCTATAATTGCTTACAATGTTAGCACAGTAATATGCTGTACAGGCTTGCAACCTAGGAGGCATAGGCTATGCCATATAGCCTAGCTGTGTAAGTGCTTCTGTAATGTTCACACAATGATGGAATCACGTAATGATGCATTTCTTAGAACATATTCCTGTTGTTAAGTGATGCATGTCTGTTCACAAAGATGAACTCAGAATAGACTAAAGACCTAAATTTATGACCCATAACTATAAAACTAGAGGAAAATAGAGACGATTTCATCACATCAGATTTATTAAGAAGTTTTTAGATATGACACCAAAACAGCATGGAACAAAAGCAAAAATTGACAACTGAGACTACATCAGACCAAAGCACTTCTCCGTAGTGAATAAAACACCTAGAGTGAAAGGTAGAAAATATTTTAAAAATATATATCTGTATGCAGGTATATCCAGAATATATAAGAAGTTCTAAAACTCAACAACTAAACAGCATAGTTGCATGATTAAAACATGGTCAAATAAACAGTTGAAGGACTAACACTACCTGACTGCAAGACTTACTATGAAACTATATTAATTTAGAGAGCAAGGTATTGGCGGGGTGGGGGGGGGGGAGAACAGACAAATAGATCAATGCAACATAACAGAGAGCCCAGAAATAGGCACATATGAATAGAGTCAACTGAATTTTGACAAAGAAATAAAGGCACACGATGGAGCAAAGATGATCTTTTTAACAAATGGTGCTGGAACAAATAAGTATATACCTGAAAAAAAAATCCAGACAGATTTTTACAGTCCTCATGAAAATGAACTCAAAATAAATCACAGACATAAATGTAAATTGAAAACTATAAAACTCCTAGAAGATAAAAAAGAAAAACCGAGACAGTCATGAGCATGACAATGACATTTTAAATACAACATTAAAGGCATGATCCATTTAAAAAATTGAGCAACTGGACTTTATTAAATTTAAAAAGAAATTATGTCCATTTCTTTTTTTATTTGGGAAAATTTTAGCCTTTTGTTTGGTTTGTTTGTTTTTCAAATATGCTCTCTGCCTTTTTATCTCTCTCTTCTTCTGGCTTTCCCTTAATGTATATATTGGCCCACTTGAGTGATTTATAAGCCTCTTAGTCTCTCAGTTTCCTTGTTTGTTTATTTTGATTCTCTGAGTTGAGGATTTTGAATAACCTGTCTTTGTGGGAATTTTTCAGCTCAGTTGTGGGTTTCGGTGTCAGAAATTCATTTGGTTCTTTTTTATAGTTTCTATTTTTTTGGTGATATTTGTATTTTGTACATGCAATGTTTTTATTTGTTTATTTATCTCATATGTGTTTTCCTTTAGCTTACTGAACATATTTATGATAATTACTTTTAAATCCTTATCAAACAGCTTATAGATCTGCTTCGCTATTGGATTGGTGTCTGTAGTCTATTTTACTCTTAAGAGTGGCCTTGTTTCCCTGTTTCTCACATGCCTTGTAATTTTTTAATGAGATTTGGGCATTTGAAAAGCAATCACTATATATATATATATATATATATATATATATATATATATATATATATATATATATACACACACACACACACACACACACACACACACATACATACATACTGGCTTTATGCAATTGAAGGCTTTCACCACACATCACAGCTGGAGTTTTGAGGTCCTCAAAAACCTTTTCTGATGCTTGTTCCACTTGGTGCTGGATTGCAGAACTGCAGTTATAAAGTGCCAGGTACTTGCCTGTTTTCAGTGGCTTCCAAATTGTGCCCAAAGTCCTATCAGCAGTCTGAGTGAGGCTAGACATAAACCAGTCTCTTGGGTTGTCTTCCAACAAACAGAACTTTAAACTTACAGTCCTATCTTTGTTTCAATCCCAAAGGAGAAAGCCTGGTATGAAGGGATCCTTCTAGGTACACAGCTCTCCAGAGGTAGCAGGCATCATGGATAAGCATTCAGATGCTGTGAATTTTTCTACCCCTTTTACCTGATTCCTTTTATGAATCTACATTGGCTTGTGTTTTGTGACTTCTCAAGTTTAAATATACCTTATCGTTTTCTTTCTTCTTTTTTCCTTACAAGTTCTTCTCTCTTCTCCTCTGTTGTATAATTTAGTTTAATCTGAGAAAAGACAAATTCAGTAATGTTGTAATAACTATGTATGTTGTTAGATGGGTATTAGTGTTATCAGCGGTGATCACTTTGTAAATTATATAAATATCAAACACTATGTTGTACACAGTGTTATACACTGAAGCCAATATAATACTGCATATTATCTATAATTGAAAGAAATAAGTAATAATAAAAACAAAATAAATCTCTTCAAAAATCATTGAATTTTAGTACAAAATAATAGTATTAGTATTGTTTTTTTTTTAATTTATTATACTGGCATTAGTTAACAAAATCCAATGTTTCAAGCATACAATGCAATAGTAAGTATGACTTGCTATTGGATTTTGTTATATATTTATGTGTGTATACACAGACACACACACACACACACACACACACACACACACACACACACACATACACACATATATATATATATAAAATAACATTATATTTTCACTGCCCTTAGTTACAACATACTTGACCCCTTTTACCCCACCTACCTCCCTTACTCTCTGATAACCACTAATCTACTTTCGATGTCCATGAGTCTCTGTTTATTTGTCCTGTATGTTTGTTGCTTTTTAGTTTATATCCCACATATAAGTGATATCATGTGGTTTTCAACTTTTTTTGTCTGGCTTATTTCACTTAGCATGATTGTCTCAAGGTCCATCCAGTCATCACAAAAGGCAGTATTTCATCTTTTCTTATAACTGAGTACTATTCCATTGTAGATGATGTGATACATAGTGTTGCTTTTATAAATTAAGTAAAAGTAAAATGTATGTCAAGTATACCAGTAAGTCCATTAGAGGAGAAAATAGAAGTAAATAACTGCATGCTTTTTAACTTTACCTGAACTACCTCAGTTTACTTGAAATTAGAATATAAGTTAAATATGTATACTATAAATGTTTTAGTTAAGAATCCATTAGGGGAGTGAGGTCAGAAGAATAGCAATGTGAGAACCTCTCATCATCATTCTCCTTGAAAGTACAAAGCGCTGAACATCTACAACCCAATAAATAGCACCCAACCTGCACACAAGCATCTCTGAGAGATCTGTTCATCAAAACATCTGGAGGTGGGCAAATCAGGTGAGCAGGGAGGAAAAGGGAATGTGGGTGCTATGGAATGCATTTTGGAGCTTTCTGAAGAACAAGGAGGAGGAGGCAATTACGTAGCAGATTTTGACTCAAGCCCCAAAGATTCCTACCTAAGGGATATGTATATACCCTATGCAACAGAGCTCAGTGAACATGGCTGAAAGTAGGGCATAGACTAAGTATGAAGGGGCAACAGCTGTGTCTTAGCAACAGTCACTGCCAGGAAGAAAGCTGAATCACAAGCCTAGCTGTCTCCAGCCACCTTTCCAGAGCTTAGTCTCTCACCTCCCTCCTATCCTCACAGTCGAGGAGTATCTGGAGCAACAAGAACTGAAGCAAATACTTCAGCCAGTCCCAGTGACAGGGATGGAGATATAAAAAAGCAAGGCAGCTGAGGAGGAAAAAATAAATAAAGTGGCATAGGTGATAGAGACTTTGTTCATTCTTTGTTCGACCACATCAAAGTTGTGACAGAAACATGGAGCAAACAGCAAGCAAAGTTGCCTGGGATCTAGATGAACAAAGCAGTACAAAGAAATCACCCTGCAATGGAAACGTGTAAAGATGCAAGGCTGACAGTCCCCAGTAGCTAAATGGGACAGGAGCTACAGAAGTGGCAGCCAACAGATGCAGATGCCTCTTAAAGGGAACATGTCCATGAGCTGACTTTTACAGTGATGAATACCCTCGCTCTAAGCACCAGCACTGGATTGGCTGTGCATGGGGCACCAGGGACTTACAAGTAACACTAAGTTGTTGGAGTGAGTGTCAGAGGCAAAGCTCTCTTCTGGGCACAAGTGCTACTGTTATTCATTGTTCTTCTGTTGAGCCATCTCCCTATCAGAGTATGGACTCAGTGTCCCATAATTGATGTAATCGAACTGGATAGCAGAGGTCACTTTGCCCAAAGGATTCCTTGAAATCCCATCTTCCCCAACTCACAGCCCCACTCAAGCCATATTTAGCATGTCTGCAGCAAGTCTGGTGCTCCTTGCTGAGCAGCGCTAAGACTAACACAAGCATCATGTGACCTCAGTTTCTGGCATGGCCCCTTGAGGCAACTACGAGCACAGCATCTGTCGATTGCTTGATGAATCTTAACAGTGGCCCCGGAGGGGCCCAGGCTGGGGCTAAACTTGGCCTGCCACTGAACTCCTCTCAGGACTGTGCTGCTGAAAACCTACTACCCAAAGTTACAATAATTAGACTTGGAGACTTTGCTTAGTACAAAGAAACAGACACAGAAAGACATCCAAAATGGGGAGACAAAGAAGGAGAAACCATATGAGAGAATAGAACAGAGATCCAGGAATAATATAATCAAGCAATGTAACAGATGAAGAGTTTAAAACATTGGTTATAAAGATGCTCACTGAACTTAGAGGAAATGTAGATGAATTCAGTGAGAACTTTAACAAAGAGATAAAAAACATAAAAATGGAAATGGGATTCATAAAAGGGATCTAGTCAGAAATAAAGAACATATTATCTGAGATGAAAAACCTATTAGAGAGAACCAACATAGTGGAAGATAAAAGGATTAAACCACTGATATAGAGGATGGGGAAGCCAAGGACACTCAATCAAATCACAAGAAAAAGAAGCCAAGATTACAATAACAACTTAAGGTGTCTATGGGACACTATTCAATGTAAAAATATTCATGTCATAGGGGTACAGAAAGAAAACAAGAAGTTGAAGATCTATTTGAAGACATAATGATGGAAAACTTTCCTCAACTGGTTAAGGAAATAGACTAAAACCAGAGGAAGTTCAGAGAGTCCCAAAAACCAGGAACCCAAAGAGGCCCACACCTAGATACATCATAATGAAAATGCCAAAGTTTAAATTCAAAGGGAGATTCTTAAAAGCAGCAACAGAAAAACAGTTAGTTACCTATAAGGATCACTCATAAGACTGGCATCTGATTTCTTATAAGAAACTATGCAAGACAGAACAGCTTGACACAAAATAGTCTACATAATGCAAATCTGGGTTCTACAACCAAGAATACTTTATCCAGTAAAGCTCTCATTTAGAGTTCCAGGACAGATAAAGAGTGTCTCAGATAAAAATAAGCTAAAAGAATTTGTTAATACCAAGGCAGTATTACAGGAAAAGTTGAAGGAAATTCTTTAAGAAGATCAAACATGTATCAAAAACATGAGTAAAGAAAGGTAATAACTACATTTCTATCAATAAGTACCTCAGATGGAAAATAATTAATTTTTCCAACCAAAAGATAGAGTGGCTGAATGGATAAGAAAACAAGACCCTTCCACATGCTTCTATAAGAGACTCACTTTAGATTAAAAGACACACACAAACTAAAAGGAAGATGATGTAAAAAAATATTGCCTTGATGGACCTAGAGGGTATCATGCTGAATAAAATAAGTCAGATAAAGACAAGTACCACATGATTTCACGTACATATGGAATCTAAAGAACAAAACAAACAACAAAAATAAAAAATAAATTCAGATACAGAGAATATTTTGAAGGCTACTAGATAGGAGAGGAGTTGGGGGAACAGCAAAAAGGGCAAAGGGATCATGAAGTACAAATAAATAGGTACATAAAAGACATGGAGATATAAAGCATAACATAAGAAAAATAGTTAATAATGTTTTAATAAATATGTAAGAGGGAAGAGTGATACTGAATTTAGTGAGGTGATCACTTTGTGAGTTACATAGATCTCTAATAACTGTGCCGTACAACTGAAACTAATGTATGCCAGCTATAATTGAAAAAAAAAAAAACTTATTGAAGTGTACCTTGTCTATACAAGCAACTATTTATCTATAATATTTTAAGAAGGCTGGAAACAAACAAACAAACATGATTTCGATCAGTGGCCTTTGACTCTTTGAACTTCTACACACTGTATGAAATGATAAGTTGAACCTGACACCTCCTTTGTGAGAAACTGCAAATGGCAGAATAATTGAAAGCATTTCACAAAGTATATGTTTTCCCTATAAACCTCCAAGCTTCCTAGAAGACATAAGGTCGTTTAAATGCCACATGTACTTTGTATGTCACAAAAAAGTCCTTGCCAGCTTCGTTTATCATAGTCTTTCTTTCTGCCAATGGGAACTAAGCACATTCTCTAATGCAGGTTGTCTGTGACAGTGTGCCCCAAGGAATATTTTTGACGAAGGCCTAACACCCTGTGTGAGGCACCTAGGCTGCTCTCCAAACGGTGCTTAGTCAGAGAACAGACATCACTCTTACCTGTAATGCAAATGGAAATACATTTGAAGTGAGCACTCTATATTCTGCAGGACTGTTTTTCAAGTGGTGTGCAAATATACCCTCTTCTGCGTGGAGCCAAGTTCACGACATGACTTGGTACCTATCTCTTTCTGAAAGGCTGTTGTCGAAAACCTCCAGCACATTGGTCTGTTTATCACTAAACAGATTTGTGCTGTGTAACGCAATGAGTGAAAATTGTGGTCTCACTTGTTTGCAAATGCATACCAAATGGGAAAGTTGCCAGGAGCACTTGGCAGAGAGTTTGTACCATGAATCACTCTAAAACTCCTCTGCAGTGCACAGGGTGCTGTGTTTAACAGCAATGTGCACTTTGTAGGTCCTGAGGAAGGAACTGCCAAATGCAGGCTCATCGCAGGGTTCCTCTCATCACAGGCAACCTCAGTGCATAGCTGAACACACGTTTGTCTGTATCCAACATATCCAAGAAATATTTCAAAAAAGTTCTAACACTCAGTGCAAATTGTTAAACCTGAACTCAACAATGCTTTCCTGGAGAGTGGCCATCACACTCACTTGGATCACTTGTAGCAGAGCCTTTACACCAAGTGCACTGTCATTGGCAGAGATCTAGCATGTTTTGAAACTCAATCTACCCCGACAGATATGTAGCTGAGTTCATGACATGGCTCCTAGTTCATCTCTTGCTAAGAGACAAGTGGTTCCAAACCATTAGAGCAGGGTGTTCTTTTAATCATCAACCACTCATACTTTGGGCAGAGTGGGGAAGAGAGGTTTGGATCATTTTGAATGCACATGATCTTCAACTGACATGTCTAGGAGATGTTTTGGGGGAAATGCTAGAACTTTTCGTAAACACTGAAACTGTATTCAGAGCAGCAGTTGGTCAGAGACTGGAAATCACACTTATCTGTAGTGGGTCTATTTCAAGGAGACTTACTTTTACAAGTTTAATTTTTTAAATGAATTTTAAATATATCTTGTCATGTATGTAGGTAAATTTATGACATGGCATTATTATTAGTAGCTATGTTACAGGCTAGTTTGAGACACCTCTTTTATTAGTGGTTGAGGGTTGGTATATAACATAATGGTCATGGTTAACTCTACTTTTAGGGTTATGGTTATTGTTGAGATTAATATTAGGGGTAGGGTTTGGATTAAAGATAAACTTAGGGTTTCAGTTGAAGTTAGGATTAATGTTAGGTTTAAGGTTTAGATTTTGGTTAAAGTTTAGTGTGTGTTATTTGCTTAGATTTAGGGTTGTGGTTAAGAAAAAAAATTTTAAAAATTTATTTTCACTTGCCTGTTACAAATTTACTAATAGCAAGTCACATGATAGATTTTGCTACTTGCATGAGTGAATACATTTGATTTCCATTTTATGAAAGTATCCAGGTGACTCTAGTGTGCTCACGTCAAACCCTTTAACATAGCCATTAGAGTGCATTTTCCATTCACTGTCTAATCACTATTCTGAGCACAGTGTGCTAGTACTTTATCAAAAATATTGTTTTGAAAGATAGTATTTTTAATTAATTTATTTATTTTACTTAGTTTCAAGTATACAGAACATTGGTTAGATATCTATATAGTTCATAAAATGATCCCCACAATTGCTCCTTCCATCCACTGGGTCACTACCTAGCCAACATATTAATGGTAACTGCCTTTCCTATGCCATGCTCCCCACATCCCTGTGACCATCTTTCAACTACTCATTTGTACTTCTTTAACCATTCACACCATTCTCTTAGCCCCCTCTGTCCATCGCCAAATTGTCCACTTTATTTGTGAGTCTGTTTTTGATGAATTTGTTCTTTCTGTTCCTTAGATTTTGCATGCAAGTGTAATCTTATGATATTTATCTTTTTTTTGTCTCACTTATTTTACTCAGCACAAGAAACTCTAGGTCCATCTATATCATTGCAAATGGTAGGATTCCATTTTTAATGGCTAAGTAATATTCCATTGTATATATGAACCATAATTTCTTTATCCAATCATTTGTAGACGGGCATTTAGGTTGCTTCTACATCTTGGCTATTGTAAAATTTGCTGCAATGAATGCACAGATCTTTATAAAGTATCATTTTTTTTGATAAATACCAACAAATGCAATTGCAGTGTCAAAAGATATATCCATTTTTAATTTTTTGAGAAACCTCCATACTGTTTTTCATTGCAGCTCTACCAATTTGCAATCCCACCAACAATGCATGAGGGTTCCCTTTCTCCACATCCTTACCAAACCTGCTGTTTTTTGATTTATTGATGATAGCTATACTGAAAGATGTGAGGTGATATCTCATTCTAGTTTTAATTTGCATTTCCCTGATGATTAGTAACCTTGAGCATCTTTTCATATGTCTGTTAGCCATTTGTTTTTCTCTTTGGAGAAGTATCTGTTCTGGTCATCTGCCCATTTTTTAATTGGATTGTTTTTTGTTGTTGAGTTGTATAAGTTCTTTATATATTTTAGATATTATCCCCTCATCAGATGTATTATTTACAAATATCCTTTCCTAATCAGTCTGTTGTCTGTTTTCTTGTTAGTTTTCTTTTCTGCACAAATTTTTTTTTAGTTGATGTGGTCTCATTGTTTTTTTTTTTTTTCTTATTTTTCCACCTTGCCTGGGGAGATATATCTTAAAAGAAATTACTGTTAGTAATATCAGAAAATTTACTTCCTATGTTTTCTTCTAGAAGTTTTATGGTTTCAGGTCTTACATTCAAGTATTTAATACATTTTGAGTCTATTTTTTATACCATGTAAGAAGGTGGTCCGGCCACTTTTTTTTTGCATATATCTGTCCAATTTACCCAACACCATTTATTGAAGAGACTGTCTTTACACCATTGTATATTCTTACATTTTTTTCATATGTTAAGTGAGTGCATAGGTGTAGGTTTTTTCTGAGCTCTCTATTTTGTTCCATTGGTCACTGTGTCTGTTTTTATGCCAGTACCATGCTGTTTTGATTACTGTAGCCTTATAGTATAATTTGATATCAGGTAGTATGATATTTCTGATTTTGTTCTTCTTTCTCAAGATTGCTGTGGCTATTTGGGGTCTTTTATGGTTCCATATAAATTTTAGAATTATTTGCTCTAGCACTCTGAAAAAATGCCATTGATATTTTGATAGGGTTTGCATTGAATCTATAGATTCTTAGGGTAGTATGGCCATTTTAACAATGTTGATTCTTCCTACCCTTGAGCACGTTATGTGCTTCTATTTATTTGTATCTTCTTCAATTTATTTTTTCAATTACATAATTTTCTAAAAGCAGGTCTTCTACCTTCTTGGTTAATTTGATTCCCCAATATTTTATAGTTTTTGATGCAATTGTAAATGGGATTTTTTTCTCTTAGTTTGTCTATCTGCAAGTTTATTATTGGTGTATAAAAATGCCACTGGCTTCTGGATATTAATTTTGATAACTGCTAATTTACTGAATTCATTGATCAGCTTGAGCAGTGTTCCCTAGGGTTCTCTCTATATAATATCATATCATTGGCAAGTATCAAGAGTTTTACTTCTTCCTTTCCAATTCAGATGCTTTTTAATTCTCTTTCTTCTCTTATTGCTCTGGCTAAGAATTCCAATACAATTTTGAAGAGGATTGGTAAAAGTGAGCATCCTTGTCTTGTTCCTGATCTTAAAGAAAATGCTTTTAGGCTTTACCCATTGAGTATGCTGTTAGCTGTAGGTTTGTCATATATGGCCTTTATCATGCTGAGATATGTTCTCTCTATCTCCACTTTGCTGAGAGTTTTTATCATAAGTGAATGCTGTATTTTGTCAAATGCTTTTACTGCATCTATTAATATGATCATATTGTTTCAATCTTTCAATTTGTTAACGTGGTGTATCATATTAATTGATTTAAGGATATTGACCCAACTTGAATCCCAGGAATAAATCCAACTTGGTCTTGGTGTATTATATTTTTAATTCATTGCTAAAATCAGTTTGCTAATATTTTGTTGAGGATTTTTGCGTCAATTTTCATAAGAGATATCAGCCTATAGTTTTCTTTTTCGTAATGACTTTGTCTGGTTTTAGAATCAAGATAATGATGGCCTCAAAAAAGGAGTTAGAAAGTCTTCCCTCTTCTTGAATTTTTTGAAATCATTTGAGAAGAATAGGTGATCATTCTTTGAATGTTTGTAAAATTTGCCTATGAAGCCATCTGGTCCAGGACTTTTGTTTTCTGGGGAGGTTTTCGATTACCGATTCGATTTCATTGGTGGTAATTGGTTGGTTCAGATTTTTCTTTTGTTCTTGACTAAGTCTTAGAAGATTGTATGTTTCTAAGAAAGTGTTCATTTCTTCTAGATAGTCCAGTTTTTTGGCATATAATTGTTTGTAGTATTTTCTTATGATCCTTTGTACTTTCATGGGGGCTGTGGTTATTTCTCCTCTTTTTGATTTTTTTCATTAGAATCCTCTCTCTTTTTTTCTTAATGAGTCTGGCTAAGGGTCTTTCAATTTTGTTTATCCTTTCAAAGAATCAGCTCTTGGTTTCATTAGACTTTTTTATTGTTTTTCTACAATCGATTTCATTTATTTTCACTCTGATTTTTATTATTTTCTTTTACTTTGGGCTTTGTCTGCTGTTCTTTTTCTAGTTCTTTTAGTTGTAATTTTAGATCATTTATTTGAGCTTTTTCTTGTTACTTGAGGTAGGCCTGTATTGCTATGAATTTCCCGCTTAGAACTGCTTTTGCTGTGTCCCATAGATTTTGACCCATTGTGTTTTCATTTTCATTTGTCTCTAGTTATCTTTTTATTTTTTCCTTGATCTCATTGATAACACATTCATTGTTTAGTAGCATGTTATTTAGCCTCTAAATATTTCTTTATTTTTTCAGTTTTTTCCTTGTAGTTGATTTCTAGTTTCATTCCATTGTGATCAGAGAAGTTGGTTGATATAATTTCAATCTTCTTAAATGGATTGAAACTTGATTTGTGTCCTAATATGTAGTCTATCTTTGAAAACGTTCCATGTGCACTTGAGAAGAATGTGTATTTTGCTGTTTTGGGGTATAATGCTCTGAAAATATCTATTAAGTCCATCTGTTCTAGTGTACCTTTTAGGCCCATTGTTTCCTTATTGATTCTTTGCTAGAAAGATCTGTCATTGGTGTCAATGGGGTGTTAAAATCTCCTACTTTGAGTATATTAGTATTGATGTCTCTTTTTATGTCAGTCAATAATTGCTTAATGTATGTAGGTGCTCCTATGTTGGGTGCATATATGTTTATTAGGGTTATGTCTTCTTGATTTATCAATTAGTTTATCATTATGTAATACCTTTTTCATCTCTTATTATAACCTTTGTTTTAAAGTCTATTTCATCTGATACAAGTATCATTACCTCAGCTTTTTTTTAATTTCCATTTGCATGAAATATCTCTTTCCATTTTTTACTCCCAATCTGTGGGTGTTGTTTGATCTGAAGTTGGCTTCTTGTAGACAGCATATGCATGGGTCATGTTTTCTTATCCATTCTGGTACTGTATGTATTTTGATTCCAGCATTTAATCTGTTTACATTTAAAGTGATTCCTGATACATTGTTACTGACATTTTATTATTCATATTTATGATTTTTATTTTCTTTTTACTACTTCTCTTTTTTACAGAATACCTTTTAACATTTGTAATGCTGGCTTTTGGGTGATGAATTCCTTAAGCTTTTTTTCTGTCAGGAAAGCTCTTTATCTTCCATTTTAAACAAAAGCCTTGCTGGGTAGAATATTTGTGGTTGTAGATTTTTGTTTTTCATAACTTTGGATATTTCTTGCCATTCCCTCTGGCTTGCAAAGTTTCCATTGAAAAATTAGCTGACATTCTTATAGGGGTACCCTTGTAAGTAATGAGCCACTTTTCTCTTGCTGCTTTTAAGATTCTCTCTTTGTCTTTGAACATTGGCATTTTAATTATGAAGTGTCCTGTTGAAGGTTTGTTTGAATTCCTCTCAGTTGGGACTCTTGGTGCATTCAGAACTTGTATGTCTAAATCCTTTTCCAGGTTATGGAAGTTTTCTGTCAGTATTCCTTCAAATAGATTCTCAATCCCTTTCTTTCTCTATCTTCCTTTTCAGGTACTTCTATGATCCAGATGTTTTAAAGCTTCATGTTGTCCCAGAGATGCCGTAAACTATCCTCATTTTTAAAAATTTTTTATTTTTGTTTTTATGACTGGGTGTATTCTGCTACCTTGTCTTCTAATTTACTGATTCGATCTTCTGCTTCATACAATCTACTTTTGAATCCTTCTAGTGTATTCTTCTCTTCAGTTATTGCATTCCTCATTTATGCCTGGTTCATTTATGTGGTTTCAATGTCCTTTTTATGCTTGCTGTCTCTCTGCTGAGGTTCTCTTTGTGTTCATTCATTCTCTCCATCAGTTCATTTTGAACTAGTAGGTTGCTTGCTTCGATTTCACTTACTTATTTCTGGAGTTTTCTCCTGTTGTTTCATTTGTGGCATGTTTCTTTGTTTTCTCATTTTATTAGGCTCTCTGTGTTTGTTTCTATGTGTCAGGAATATTTGCTTTGTCTCTCAGCCTTGGCCAGATGGCCTAATGTGGAAGGTGTCCTGTGTCGCCCAGTGGTGCACTCTCCCTCATCCTTTATGCTGGGGCTTTGGATGTGATCTTTGTGTGGGTCGTGTGTGATTCTCTGTTGTCATCAAGCCTTTATTGTTGTTAGTAGATCAGTGGATGGGATTAATACTCAGGCTGACTAATTGTGGGAATTGGCTGCAACCACAGGGTAAGAGTTGCTATTTGGAAGCTGACTCCACTGACTAGGATCTGTCCCAGCAAGCTTGTGTACTTGTTATAACTACCCTTTGTGTGTACCACTAATGGGACTAGTCAGAAGTTGCTCTGTTGTGGTCTGGTGCCAGCCTCTAGATGTGTTGGTTTTGTGGCCCATTGGGAGGAGTTCCCCCATAGGTAAAGGTCAGCCACTGAGAACTACAGTACCCAGTGGGAACTACAAAGCAACTCATAGATGGTTGTTGCCTATGCTGGATTTATATGTAAGTTGAAGAGACAATGCTTTAGGCAGCAGTTGTTTATTCCCCGTCCCTGACCTAAGGCAGTTTAGCAGAGGAACTAATGCTTCTCAGGCCTGCCATTATCTGTCAACTGCCTATAAGTCTCTGAAACTGGTTGAGCCTCTGGGAGATATGAGTATTGTATTGGGTGGAGCAGGAACTCTGAGAATCCCCTCGGTCCGTTGAGTCAATTTCCCCCTGCCACTGCAGTGTCAGTTTATATGCCAACACTGTCTCCATGGCTCCCTGTACAAGTTTCCACTTATAGCAAGGTCACATACTGCCCACCTTGGGCCTGAATACATTACCACAGGGCAGGGGGCTGCTGTCTATTAACACTGCTCACTGCGCTGGCCAAGGTCTGTTGCCTACATTGACCGCACAACCTCAGAGCCAAACATGGCACGTGAGGCTGCCTATCAATGGGCTACAGGCACTTTGTGGCTTGGGTGAAGTAGTATCACAGTAAGACACTGATTATCAGGCCACTATAGCCTCAGTTTTGCTGCAACTTCTGTGCTTGGGTGTTCCTGCTGTTGTCACAGATCTCGGTGAGACCAGCTGCTATCTGGGGTGGTGCCACAGACCCCTGCACTTGTTGACACAATATTGCAATTTTTTTCAGTCAGCAGAGGTCTGCCTGCCACTGGTTTCTGTGTAGTGCTCACCTTGTGCAAGCCAAAGTTTGTTGCCTGGATTGATTGAGAAATCAGGGGAGGGCAGGGGCAAGGCTGTGGCAGCTCACTGTCAATGTCCACTTAGGGCACTTTGTGCGTAGGGTAGGGCAGTGTCTCAGAAAAACGATGGCAGTCAGATCAATACAGCCTCTGTCTTGCTGTGCAGGCCTCCCACTGGGAATGCTTGGCCCTGAATCAGAGAAGGACTTGGCAGCATGTTAGCAACAAAAGGCCTGGGAAATCTGTGGTTGGATGGGGTAGGCTGATCTCTTCTGGCCAGAACTTCCTAATGGCTCTGTGTGAGGGGTCTGCTCAGTTGACTTTGGCATTCTGTAGATTACCCTGTAGTGGGGACAGACTAAGGCACAATAGTGGCTGCCCTTCCAGCCCTCATTCTGGTGCCAGGTAATGTAGAATTTCTCAGAGTGAATCCTACACAAGCTTCTGACACACTGCTGGTGTTCCAAGTCAGTGTCCACAGGTCAGAAATTCTATGTGTGTTTCCTTCAAAGGGGCATCTAAAGATTCAGTCTCCTTCCATCACACACAGATGGCCAGAATCCACTCTGGTTTTTATAAGTCAGAGTTATTGAAATCTTTTCCCTGGGCTAGGGAGTCACCAAATAATACCAGGACCTCCTCTCCTTCAGAAGAGCTTTTGCAGCCTTGCTCTTCCTCCCAGTGATCCTCCACCACCCATGGGTGTGGGTTCAGCCTGATTCCCAACTTTGTTCATCCTACCAGCTTCTATGTGGTTCCTTTATATTATCATTATATTAGTTACAATCAGCTCAACTTTAGGTGATTCTCCACATTGATTATTTTATAATTTGGTTGAAATTTCAATGCAGACCTGGGAGGAGATGAACCCTGCATTTACGTAGTCCATCTTCCCCCATAGTCCAGAAAGATAATATTTTGATATAGTACTATTCATTGATTTTTTCTTTTATTTCCCTTGCCTTTGAAGTCAAATTAATAAAATCCTCTTTAATTCCAATGTTCATGAGTTTAGTTCCTATGTTTTCTTCTATACAATTTGTTTCAGGTCTTATAATGGCTATGATACAAGTAATAACAAGTGCTGGAGAAATTGTGGGAGAAAAGAAATACTTGTACACTGCTGGTGAACTGTAAATTGGAAAAGCCACTATTGAAAACAATATGGAGGCTCCTTAAAAACTACGAATAAGATTGCCATATGGTCTAGCAATCCCTCTACTAGGGATCTACTGAAACACACACACACACACACACACACACACACACACACACACACACACGAACATTTATCCAGAAAGATATATGCACACCAATGTTCATAGCAGCATTATTCACATTGGTAGAATATGGAAGCAACTAAAATGTCCTAAAATAGATCATTGGTTCTGTGTTTCAAATACAATAACTCTGTTGTTGATTGCTTACTCTTTTCAGTCTACAACAAAGGCGGTACAGGGAAATCCCAGTGAACAGATGGTACCAGATCTGAGGAGGCCTGCTAGTCCCCAAAAGAGTGGGAAAAAACCTAGTCTCAGTCTTTCGAGTGACACCTCTTGGGGTGTGAGGGCCAGGCATGTGTCCTACTGGGCTTTGGGGTAGTTCTCCTAGAGGGCAGGTATTATGCTGTCCATAGAAGGCCCTCTGGGTAATCAGGCTTATCTTGGCTACCCCAGGCACTCTCCAAAGCACCTCTGTCAGCTACTATATGGGTATCACAGGGGATAGACCTCTGCAAAAAGCAGTAGGAGGTGGCTTCAGTATGGCTCAGGAGCCCTATACTGAGAGTTCACAGGCATAATTTGGCCATATGTGTCACTCTGATGGTGTGGACTCCAGCACTGGGGCCTAGGTATCAAAACCAACTCAGGGATACTACAGCCATGTGTGCTATCTGCAGCCTGATAAGATCCACCAGCCAGGGAAGTGAGGACTCTGGTCGCCATTCCACAACCCTCCACACAGTTGCCATCAGCAACACAAATGGCCCTTTTCCCTTGAGGCCATCTCAGCCAGACTCTTATTTCATCAGCTCAATCCTGCCATACTTGCACATCTATAATTTATGTTCACAACAAATATAGGTAGGTGTTAACAGAAAGAAAAGTGAATAAGGAGAAAGAAGGCAAAGCAACAAGTGTGAAGATTTTAGGAATCTATGTATTTATAGAGATGTTCTCACATTTGACAAGTAGTGTTGGATGGGGTTGTAGCTAGAGCTAAAGCTAAGTTATACTTGAATATATAAGTTTAATGAGTAAATGTGAGAATTATTATTTTATTTTGATTATTTTTAATTTTGCAGTTAGTTTGTTCTCATTGTTATTGTCTGTGTGTTTCAGGGGCAGAGCCTACTCGGAGGACAGTCTGGTAGCCACTTGGCATTGCACTTGGTTATTACAATGTAACTTATGACACTCCCATTGTAAGCTTGACATTCCCATGACCATGTTTGGAAATACAGATTTGTACTACTTAAGTTCTGCTTTTTCACACAGTGCCCCAACCCCTGCTCCCATCAAGCAATACTCAGTTTGTTTTCTGTTTCTGTGAGTATGTTTCTGCTTTGTTTGTTTATTTATTTTGCCCTTTAGAATTTACACATGAGTGAGATCACATGGTGATTGTCTTCCTTTGTCTGAAGCAGTTCACTTAGCATGATACCTTCAAGAGAGAAGTCACTTCTCAGATGCCAAAATGGCTATCACGAAAAAGTCAAAAGACAACAAGTGTTGGCATGGATGAGGTGAAAGGGAACCCTAACTTGCTGTTGTTGGAAGTGCAATTTAGTGCAGCTGCTGTGGAAAGAGAGTATGGAGTTTCCTCAAAAAAGAAAAAAAAAATGCAGCTACCTCATGACTCAGCATTTCCACTTGTAGGTATTTACCAAAAATATCCAAAACACTGATTTGAAAAGAAATGTGCACTCCTCAGTTCATGGCAGTGTTGTTTATAGTAGTCAAGATGTGGAAGCCACCTAAGTACTCATCCACAGATGACTGGGAAGATGTGGGTCATGTATAATGAAATATGACTCTACTCAGCCATAAAAGAGAGCGAAATCTTACGATATGCAGCAACCTATACAAACCCAGAGGCTGTGATGCTAAAGAAAATAAGGTAGAAATATCTTTTAACACTTGCACACTCAGGAGAAACAAGTGTTAGAACAGCAGGTATGAAATTAATGGGTCCACAAACTCTGATCCTGAAATATACTAGGAAATGATCTTGTATAAAAATAAAATATCCAGGGAAAGGGAAATCATGGCATTACAGACATTTGATTTCACTTCCCACTTTTTAATTTTTGCTAATTTCTATAGCTCAGTATTTTCTGTTCCATCATAGGGGGTATATGTTTCTCTGTGTGTATGTGCATGTGTGTGTGTGTGTGTGTTAGTGACTGTGTGTGTACATTTCTCTTTTGGCTGTGTGTTTGTGTGTGTGTACATGAAACAACAAAGAGAATAGATAAAAACACAACTATTAAAGTAATAGAATAAAAAAGAGAGACCAATAGACGGGGGAAAGGTCATTTTCTCAGAGCCTAGAGTCGTCACAATTTGTTAATATCACCACCACTGGATACAATCTAGAAGCACAGATTGAGTTTGAATAATCCAAGCACTCACACTTCAAGTATATACCCTGGTGGAAACCTCACAGATCACACACCCAGAATGAATGTTAAGGTGGTTGACTTCTGGATATTCCAGAGATAGCAATTGGACATGTCTGTAGATGAGTGTTGAAGGCTCAGCTTTGGCACCCTGACTTCCTTCGCTCACAATCATGGGCAAAAGGGCATGGCGAACCTCTGAACAATTGCAGGAGAGACTGGAAAAAAGATAAACCCACCAAATGACAATCCAGAAGCTGAACTGAGTTTTCAAATATCTTTTTATTGGACCAATGAAGAGTAATATTCTACTTAAAAATCTAAATAGCGTTTTTCCAAGGTACAACTAAAAAGAAGAAAGAAGACACAGATGAAGTTGGGCAACCAGGAGTCTCAAACAGGACTTTTTCTTTCTTTTCAAAGCCCATTTAAACAATTATTGGCAACTATTTATGGGCACACATATGAACATGCTAGAATGCTGGAAGGTGGGAGACCCATACGATTCCTGAGTTATGGCTTTGAGTTGGTCAGTGATCATTACCTGCCCAAAGCTGTATGTATTTAATGCTCCAAGGCAAAACCACATGCATACATCACATGGGATTATGGACTTAACCTCGCAATCCACCATTTACAGGCAGAGACCAGTGAGATGTGCCATTGTCTTTCCAGCTTGAGTCAAACCTCACCATCCTAGATTCACAGACTTGAGACTTTGGTAAAATTCCTTTCTTGTAGGTGTACCCACCTATTCATGGGGTTGTCTTTTCAATGCCAGAAGACATACCCATGGGAAACAGATGCCGACAGCCCATCCTCTGGGCTGGGTTTAGGCTGCCATTTAAGGGTTGCCCAGATGGGCCTGTCTTTCACCATGAAAGGGAGGATGTCATGATCCTTGTAACAAATCATTGCATTATTCAATGTTCGAGGAGGGCACCTGCTGTCTGGTGCCCATGTTGCCTCTGGAGGAACTGTGGGTCTCAGTCACTGTCATGAAGGCCAATGAATGCCACCAGAAGGAAAGAAAAGAAACACCTCTAGGGTTTTTCAGAGGCGGCTGCGCCTTCCAGCCATGGTCCTGCTCTAGGACACGATGAGCATTCCTGCATCTCGCTCCTCCTGGTTACGCTGGATCTCTCACCCCTGGAAGTCAAGTCCAAGTTAAGGTGGGAAAAAGGACACCATTCCTCTCCTAAAATTGAGCCCCAGGTCACTTTTACAGCATGTGGAGCAGAGCCCGATATTCATTCTCAGTGACAGGTGATTCCAGAAATCCTGCAGCTTCTTCTTCGTGGGAATACCCAGTGAGCAAAGCTTCCCCCTGGCCCTGAATCTCTGGAGTTGAGATAAGTTTGTCTAAGAGCCCCAGAGATTCTGCAAGAAGGGTCCCAGCATGTGCAGGTTGCTGAACTGCTTCTCCGCACATCTCCCCTCCAGCTGCAATGAACCTTGGCCCCTGAATGCACCCCTGCATAGAGGCATCTTGCAAAGACAAAGCAGCCATGCCAGTGCATTCATTGTGCCCTGGCTCCAGTTTTGGTATGGGGGCCACAGAAGACTATGTGTATATGAGAGATACTCTCTTAGAGCCAGTTCTGCTGACAAGTGATTCACAGGTATCCAAGAAGAATGAGAGTGCTCTCTTCCCACACAGCCTTCATGTCATGGGCCACCATGGCCCTTAGTGACTGGACCCCACAGCCACCCACGAAAACCCTGGAAAGAAGGACAGCAAAGGCAAGAAGTGGAACTACTGCAACAGCAAATATCCTGATATCATCAAGAAGGTCCATAGTAGGACAACGAAAAGAACTAATTAATTCATTCCAAAGTACCCCTAACTGCAGAGTCTTGACTGTAACCAGTATCTACTTTTAAGGCAAGTCTATCTTCAAAGCAATGTACTATGGTGCATCATTTCCTTATTACTGTGAACAGAAGGGTAGTCTGTAGTGCTACAAGTCTTGAGAATCTGGAGTGGTAAATTTGACAACTTCAAACAAAATGTGTCTAATGCAAGACATCTGATACCTATTGAAATGTTCCAAGGCCCCAGACATGATGCTCAAACTGCGACCTCTGTTTCATTACTGACTTACTTGGAAACTAAGCAGACGGTTGGGCTTCAGAACAAAAGATGACTGGAAGGCCAGGCATAAAGTGCAAGAGCCAATGCACAGGTACCTCAATCCATCCTAGTCTCTCTTGTGGGCCATTTTCCCAAAGCACCTCTTCTCATCACCACCTATGTCCACCTGCTCCTAAGGAATGCACATTCGTTACCAGGATTGGAGGAAAGTCCATCTCAAATGACCACGAGGGCTGAATCAGGGAGCAGAAATACGTTTTCTCCCCTGATATTGAATTTCCTGCAGCCTGTGGCTTATTGGAAACTATAACAAGGCGCCAGGGCATTCATGAGCTGAGATTTTCCTCCTTCTACATTGCATTTCTATAAATATTTTGTGTTCTTTCCTTCTCTACATGTCGTGACAGAATATGTCAAATATGTTTTCTAAGCACACTAGCTGACCATAGGGAGTGACTTGAACTGCTTGTCCCAGATTCTGTCTACAAATTGACCCTGAGACCACATAAATGAGAAACTCCAGCCTACCTGAATTCTGGATTCTGGTAAGCCAATTTCTTGGGCCAGCTGTGTTCCGGTGATTATACCAGGATAAGGGTTCTGTTGAAACAATGTGTGCAGAGCCTCCTTCTGATGGGGCTTCAGAACAATTCTCCTTCTGAGAGATCCTCAAGGGAATGGGCCTGTTGGAGAGAATGAAGATGGGTAAGGCCTTTCCATATCAACACTGTCAGGTTGTGATGCTAACCCTGGCCTTCTCCTCATGCCTGTGAAAAATGTGAATTGTAATCACTGCTTTCCATGTGTAACTGATAAACACACCGAAAATCACTCTGAGAATAGAAACAGTTAGTTCCATCTTTTAGAAAGGATGACTGTCACACACAAAGAATCTGAAAATTGGCAAGCAAAAAAATAGGCAAGACAAAAGTAAGAGTAGAGGGCTATGATTGAAATTGGAAAGAAACCATTGCACATTTTAAGGAAGAAACTTTTTTTTGATTGGATGGAAGTATGTATAAAATTTTATGAATTAAATGTACAACTTAATCTGTGAATTATTTTCTACCAGTAGAGAGTTGATAATGGGAAATATGGCTAATCCTCCAGTATTTTTTTTCTTTTTCTTTTTGATTTCAAGGAGACAATGTCCAGAATTGCTCAATTTCCTTTTTTAATCCATCACTGAAACCCAGCTCTGCAAGATGTAGCCCTCCAGTTATAATGGCATTTTATACTTTCTTTCAGTCTAGAAAACATCATGAAAATTTGCTGCTGGGTCTCGACTCCCTTGGGAACTTTCAAGATGTGATCCAGAGGGTACCTCACAATCACATGATAGCCACCTTCCAAAGTGAGAGGCAGCCCTCTCAGACACATAGCAGACTGGCTTATTAGCAAAGAACACTTACTTCAAAGACTCATCTTTGGGTCAAGAAAAAGTCATCGACTTCTGCCCCTGCCCTCCAGAATCTTCAAATTTGATAAGAGGCCATTCACCGCATTCCATTCTACCTACCATCCACACTGGCCCACCACAATATTGTGTCCTGGAGCATTCCCTGGCATGGAAACAAAGGAGAGGGATGCATATTCCACAGAGGGGAGAGAAGGTAATGAAAATTGTATTTCCCATGTCCACCTGAAGCTTCTCCTGGCTGTCCAGGCCTCCAGTTAACCACCAGATAACAAAGTGGCCTGTCTGCAAAGAATGCTGAGAGGATGGCAGCTGCTCTCATTCAAATGCAAATGATGCTGAAGCAATCCCATAGGACAGATTGCCAAAGGTGAAAATGAGATGCATCCCTCCAACTGATTCTAAAAAGTAGACAGAGTGCCTCTAGCTCGTCCCATCATTTTCTGACTGCTATGGCCAGCAAAAGACCAGAAGTAGAGAAATTACTAACAACACTGCTTGAAAACAGGAGTGTTAGAAGGACAACTCAAGAAATGGAAAAAGTACAGGCAAGTCCCCCATCATCGAAGGTAGAACTTTCCTGTCACAGGAAAGGAGGACTACACAGAAACTCGACTTGCCTCTTTACATTTGTAAAAGTGATATGTAGGTAAATAAAACAATCCAACCAACTGCCTGCTTGCATGGGGGTGGTCACTGTTGTGTTTAAATGTAATATTGGAGGTGGAAAATCCTACCAGAAAATCATTTCAATAATGATAAGAGCCAGGAGCTTTGAGAAACAAAAGTTAAATCCCGGAACAAACAAAACAACAGCATAGCTATCCCTCTAGTATGCTTTTACCACCAGAGGCTGTGAAATGCAACTCCCATCCAATCAGGTGAAGACAATGAAATCTATGGGGCATCCTGTGGCAGGGGATGAACTAGGCACAGTACCCAGGACCATAAATGACAGTACAGGAAAGTCAGGTGTGAGCATGTTAGCACACAGGTCTTTGTGTGTGGGGGCTTTCCACCAAAGAAACATCATTCTTTTCAAACAAAGCACTGCCCTCTAGGACCAGGGGAACTTTTCCTGATGAGAGATGACTCCCCATCTGGTGTCAGACCCGGGCTTCTTTGAAAGGATCCTGACAGCAAGAACCACCTCTGGGAGAGGTGCACCACACAGAACAGGAAAGGCATGTGGGACTGACGCCACTATCACTGCCAAGTGTGTTGGGGAAAGCTGACAATTCCTACACGCTCATCTGAAGCTGAGTCCTGATTCCTGCTCAAGGGGCAGAGTGGACATTTCCGGTTCTGTTTCAGGTTTGGTTTCTGGGTTAGGATTTTGTTTCCTTTCTCCTGTGTGCACCAAAGATGGTCACCAGGGCCTCCGGTGAACAGATAGTACCAGACAAGAGGAAGCCATCTAGTCCCCCGAGGAGGGGGAAGAACACTTGGTGTCAGTCTCTGGGGTGACAGCACTTTTGGTCTGAGGGCCATGCTGGTATCCTGCTGGGGTTCAGGATCTTTCACCTGGAGGGTTGTGAATTACTTGTCACTTCAAGCCCTTGGGAATCAGGCTCATTTGCATTGTTCCCGGGTGCTGTCCAACACATCTTGCCTACTGAAATGTGGGCACCTGAGGACATAGGCCACTTTGGACAGAGGTAGCAGGGGCCTGAGGTGTGGCTCAGGAGCCAGGAGCTGAGACCTGGCAGGATCTTTGGCTTCATACGTCACTGTGTGATGGCGCAGGCTCCAGCATTCAGGCTTAGGCCCTGAGGCTCTCTGCAGTGTCAGAGTAGCAAGCTTCTGACCCTACTTGCAGGCATGCCAGCTGCAAGCGTCATCTGCATCCAAAGAAGTACTGCTAACCAGGTAAGCTTGGCCTCTGGTCACCCTTCCACCACCAGTAATTTCCTGGTGACAAGAGCAACAGCCTCCCCATGGCTGACATCGGAACGTAGACGGCCCACTTTTCTTGAGGCCATCTCAGCCATACACTTGTTTCATCAGCTCAATCTCGTCACACTTGCCCATCTACTATTTATGTCAACCACAACTATATATAGGTGTGAACAGAAAGAACAGCAGATAAGGAGAAAGAAGGGCCCAGGCAAAGTGACAAATGTGAGGATTTTAGGATTCCATATATTTACACATTTCACAAGTAGTGTTGGATGGGGTTGTAGCTAGAGCTAAAGCTAAGTTATAATTGTACATATGAATTCACTGCAGAAACATAAAAATTTCTATTTTATTTTGATATATATTTTTTTAATTTTACAGTTACAGTTGGCTCTCATTATTAATGTCAAAGAGTTATAGGAGCAGAGCCTACTGGTAGGACATTTGTATCCTTTAAAAAGTGATACTGTGGATCAGTCTGGTGGCCACCTGACACTGTACTTAGCTATTACAATGCAACTGACCACATTTCCACTGCAGGCATTACAACCCCATGATCATTTTGAAAATACACATTTCTACTACTTAAGTTCCGCTTTTTCACACAATGTCCCCATGTCCCCACCATACTCCCATCTGGCAAGGCTCAGTTGCATTTCTGTATCTGTGAGACTGTTTCTGCTTGGTTCATTTATTTTGTTCTTTAGAGTCTACACATTAGTGAGATCACATGGTAACTGTCTTTCTCTGTCTGAACAATTTTACTTAGCATAATATCCTCAAAGAGAGGTCTCATCTCACTTACCAAAATGGCTATCATCAAAAAGTCAACACACAAGTGTTAGTGTGATTGTGAAAAGGGAACCCTAACTTGTTGTTGTTGGAAATGAAATTTGGTGCAGCCACCATGGAAAGAAAGTATAGAGGTTCCTCTCAAAAAAAAAAAAAAAGATGGCAGCCAACTCATGACCCAGTATTTCCACTTGTGAATATTTAGTAAAGATACCCAAAACACCGATTCAAAAAGTAATATCCACTCCTCAGTACACAGCAGCATTATTTACATTAGCCAATATATGGAAGCCACTTAGCTACTCGTCCATAGATGAGTGGGTAAAGAAGATATGGAACATAGGTAATGAAATATGATGGGCAACATAAAGGAGACACAAAGAGTCGTTAAACACAAAGTGTATGATTAAGGTAAAGGAAATAAGATACTATCTTTGCAACTGGAAATGAAAACAAATTTTTTAATAAGTGAAAATATTATGCATTAAAATATTAGGAACAAAGATCACAGCAGATAGAATAAACAGTAGGAGTTAGAACTGAAGAGACAACTGGTTCTCTGGAATAGCAGAGGAAGAACCTGCCTCAGAACAAAACAGGAAAAAGTAATGAGTTAGAAAATACTAATAATAATGGAAAGAGATTTAAAGCAGAGATTAAGTATTACTATCTAGATGATAACAGATTCAAGAAAGAAAAAGAGGAAGGAGCAGAGAAATAAAAGGATAAATATAAGAATACATTTATAAAGGACAAATATAAAGGTAAATTTCTCAGAAGCAAGTAGGATAGATGGTTGGGAATTGGGGAAAACATGGGGGAAAACACTATACTTAGATACAGTATAGGAACATTAAAGCAGCTCAAAGACAAAGAGATAATCATGAAAGGTTCCAAACAAAAAGAATATTCACCTCCTACTGAACAGGAACCGGACTGACATCAGAACTTATGATGGCAACACTGAGTAATATGTAAAGCAAGTAAAATAGACTTACATGTACTGAAGTGAAAGAACTCTGAACCTAGATGTCCATACCTAACCAATTTTTCATTCAAATACGGGAGGGTAAGAAAAAATAATCTCGGGAACACAGTCCACAGAAGTTTTCTCATAGAATGACTCCCTCGGAAACAAGTCTCATTTTCTAACCAACATACAAAATCCAAAAGCACCGAGGGAAGAGGCTTTATGTAAAAAGTACAAATTGCATGGTAAAAAAACACCACAAAGTAAAAGGATAAATGAGAAAATATTGGCAACGTACAATGGACAAATATGTAATTAGTCACAGGAAAAAAATGCTATTTAAATTTATGAAGGAAGTTGAACATAGCTCACATTAAGAAATGTTCAAATTAAAGCTACACTGATAGTCTCTCACCCATCATAGTAACACAAACACAATTATAAAAATTAAACCACACACTCTTTGGCAAAGTTATGAGGAGGTGCATTCTCATAATCTGTGACTAGGAATGCAACATGCTACAACTCTAGAGAGCAGAAACTTACTATATCTAACAAGGTGACACATACATTTCCCTTGATAGAAAAAAATGCATCACACATACATATATGCCCCAGAAGTTAGACTCTCTAGTTACAGAAAGCCACATGGAAAGAATTTATATGAGAAATAATAAATCAATAATGCTATCACGCTTTCTCAGAAACTAATAGAACTACAGAAAGCAAGAACTGCATGAATAATTTAACACATTCCTCTAAGAAGCTATCTATGACATTAGCCACTTGTGTCTGTGAGCCCTTGAAATGTGGCTACTATCACTGGGAAATTGAATGTTTAATTTTATTTCATTTTAATTAATTAATGTTTAATTGAACACTGATATAAAATTCCATTATTAGAAAACTTTTGATATTAAATTCTGCATTAATTAAATTTATTCAGTTGTAAGATCTTTATATTTTTAATCAAATAAAATTCATTACTTTTTATGCACAGATCTGTGCATATTGACAAATGTGCATAGATCTGTAACCAACACCACAGCTGAGATACAGGACCGTTCTTACTACCACCAAAAATGTCCCTTGTACTTCTCCCTTTTAGCTAAACCATTGTTTCATCATCATCCGGGAAGCCATGTATCTGTTCTCTGTCCTTACAGTTTTGCCTTTTCCAGATGCCACATAAATGGATCATAAATATGTAAAATGTGAATGTACCTATTCGAAAATGTTTGCAGATATTTGAAACAACTTGGGTATCAGAATCTACTTTTTCTACTGTAAATATTTGAAACGTACAAATAGTTTTATAACATATAAATTAATTACATTTGTTCACACTAACACAAACAACACAAAATTAATTTAAATAATATACAATACACAATGGCAAATATATATGCATATATTTAAAAATCATGTATAACTTAACCAACCTATACAAGGCTCCCTGGAGAAAATTTAAACATTCTTTTAAAGGACATAAAAAATCATCTGAAGAAACACCCCAGGGCCCCCTCAAATTCATCTACCAAGTTCAGGGCATTCCATTACAATCCCAGTTGGACTGATTACAAATCTTGATAAAGTTACTCTAACATATTCTGATTCTGGAAAAGGCAGAGTAGTTTATTCAAACAAATGGAGCTTCCCATCAGTAAAATATTACAGTACATCTCAAGATGTCTCTGAGATCTTTAAAACAATTAAGAGACTGGTTCCAACTAAGGAATCACCACAGTCCACATCATCTCTCCCGCTGATAGAGGATCAAAATTTGGCTCAAAACCATGGAATGGCAATTTGGGGACCCTGAAAAATAAGAGGTGGGAAACAGACTGGAGAAAAAAGCAGAACACAAAGTGCTCATGATCTGGCAATGTGGTGGCCTAGGGTTCTTTGCCTCCTATATCTGCTGGTCTGGATGCAAAGGCAGCAGAAATCCTGGTGCATGATCTTTTTAGTGTCTTGCTGAATTCAGTTTGTTAATATTTTGTTGAGAAATTTTGCATCTGTGCTCACCACAATTATTAGTCTATAATTTTATGTGCTTGTAAGGTATTTGTTTGGCTTTGGAATCAGGATAATGGTGGCCTAGTAGAATGAGCTGAATAGCTTTTCCTCATTTTCAGTTGTTTTTTTTTTTAATAGTTTGAAAGATGTTCATTCTTCTTTGACTATCTGTGAAATTTCACTTGTGAAGCCATCTGGTCCAGGACATTTGTTTGGAGGTGTTTTGTTGTTATTGTTTTTTTTTTCTTTTTCTTTCTTTTTCTTTTTCATAACTGATTCAATTTCTTTAGTAGTAGTCAGTCAGATAAAATTTCCTATTTCTTCTAGACTCAGTGTTCAAAGATTGTATGTTTCAAGGAATGTATCTAAATATTCCAGATTCATTAGCATATAATTTCTCATAATAATTTTTTTAGTTTTTATGTGAAGTTAGTTGACACTTCTCTTTCATTACTGATTTTGTTTTTTGGGATCGTCTTTCTTTTTTTCCTGATGAGTCTGCTTATGTGTTTATCAATTAAGCTTATCTTTTCAAAAAAACAGCTCTTGGTTGCATTGATCTTTTGTAATGTTTTTTTACACTGTATTTCATTTATTTTTTTGTTCTACTCACATTGGGTTTCTTTTGCTGTTCTTTTTATAGTTCTTTTAGGTTAAAGGTTAAAGGTTAAAGGTTAGATTGTTTATTTGAGTTTTTCTTGTTTTGGGGTGTAAGTCTGTATTGCTATGAATTTCTCTCATAGGACTGCATTTGCTGTGTTATATGAATATGTTTTCATTTTCATTTGTCTCAAGATGTCTTTGGATTTTACCCTTGATCTCATTGTTAATCCATTCACTGTTTAAAAGTCTATTGTTTTTCCTTCACGTGATTGTGGATTTTTCTTTCTTTTTTTTTTTTTTTTTGGTAACTGATTTCTAATTTTATGCATTTATGGTCAGAGAAGTTGCTTGATCTGACTTTAATCTTCTTATATTTCCTGAAACTTTTTTTACACAATGTGATCTAACGTGCTCGAGCCTGGAAAATATTCTAAGTGCACTTGAGAAGAATGCTGCTTTTGCTTCTTATGGGTGAAATGATCTAAAAATATCAATTAAGTGCTTTTGATCTAGTGTGTCATTTAAAGCTTCTGTTTCCTTTTTTATTTTCTGTCTGAAAGATCTATCAGAGTTCACAGAGTGTTTAAGTCCCCTACTATAACTATACTGCTGTTGATCTTTCTTAGTCAGTCAATATATGCTGTATGTATTTAAGTGCTCCTATGTTAGGTGCATAAATTTTTACTGTGGTTATGTCTTCTTGATGGATTGATCAATTTATCATTATAAAATGACCTTTGTCTCTTATTATAGCCTTTGCTTTAAAGTTTATTTCATCTGATATTATTGCTACTTTAGCTTTATTTTTCATTTTCAAGTGCATGAAATGTTTTTTCCATCCCTGTGATTTAAATTTGTGCATAATTCTTGATCTGATGTAGATCTCTTATAAACAGCATGTGTATGGAAATAGCTTGTTTCCTTGTCCATTCAGCCACCCTATGTCTTTTGATTGGAGCATTTAATCCATTTGCATTTAAAGTGATAGATATTTATGTTACTTTTTTATGTTTTGTTCTTTTTTAAAAAAAAAAAAAGTCCCTTTAACATTTTTTGTAATATTGGCTTGGTGGATATAAACTCCTTTAATATTTTCCTGTCAAGAAACTCTTAATCTCACCTTCAATTTTAATTGAGAGCCAGTAGTCTTGGTTGTAGGTCCTTACTTTTAATCACTTTGAATATTTTGTGCCTACCTCTTCAGGCCTGCAAAGTTTCTGTACACAGATCAGCTGACAATCAATTGGAGCTTCTTTGTAAGAAACTAGCAGTCTTTCTTTTGCTGCTTTCAGAATTCTCTCATTGGGTTTAACATTTGGCATTTTAATGATGGTGAATCTTGGTGTGAGATTGTTTGGCTACATCTTGTTCACCACTCTGCACTTTTTGGACTTGTATGTCTACTTCCTTCACCAGGTTACGGAGTTTTTTATTATTACATCTTTCAAGCCCTTTTTAGGTTCTCAAACCCTTTTGTTTGATGTTGTCCCAGAAGACCCTTAAAAGTTACCTCATTTAATTTTTTTTTCTATTTGCTTTTGTGATTTGAAGTTATCTGCTACATTGTCTTCCAAATCACTGATTTAAAATCTGCTTCATCTAATCAACTGTTGATTCCTTTTGGTATATTCCTCATGTCAGTTCATGTATTCTTCATCTCTGACTGAATCTTTTTTTTAAGTCCATTTCTACACTTACAACATCTTTAAGTTTTCACTGAGGTCATCCAATCTTCCCCTAAATTTATTGAACATTTTTATAAGTTTACTCCTGTTCTTTCATTTGGGGTGTGCTTTTTTTTTTCCTTTTGGCTGCCTCTCTGTGCTTTTTTTTATGTATTAGGTGGATTTGCAATGTCTCTCAGTCTTACCTAGGTGGCCTTATGTAGTAGAGACCTTGTATAGTCCAGTGGCACAGTCACCCTGGTGACCTCTGCCAGGTTATCCAGGAGTGTCCATTATGTAGGTTGTCTGTGCTCTTCTGGTGTAGTTAAGTCTTGATTGCTGTTTCACATCACTTCGTGGGATTAACACTGTCTGACTGGCTGTGGTGATTGCTATGCCCACCAGGTATCAGCTGCTGTGTGGGGCCTGACTACACAAGTTAAGTTCACACCAGTGGGATCGTGTGCCTGTTGAGCCCAAGCTTTGGGTATGGCACTTGTGGGGCTAATCAAGTGGTACTCTGTTGTAGTCTGATGCCAGCCTCTGTCTATGTTGGTTCTGGGGCCTTTGAGAGGAGATTCCATGCTGACCAAGTTCAGCCAGTGCTTGTGACCACTCAAGGCTACGCGGTAGGAGTTACAAATGATTTTCTCTTGGTTGCTGCTTGGGCTAGTCTTGGAAGCAAGTGGGAGATGCCACACTGTGAACCCAGAAAAGCCACCAACTGTACCAGGCCTGGGGAAGTTTAGAAAAAGTTCAGATAACTCGAAGCACTGAAGCTGCCTGCTGACTGCTTGTAGAGTTCAGCAGCTGCAAGAGCCTTTGGGTGGCACTCCTATGGTGTGTGTGCTGAGGCCTGATGATTGATCTTGAGGAGCCCTTCTGAGAGTGCAGGGAGAAGCTGGTTGTCTATAATGGAAATAGGGACAATTGTGAGTGGGTAGGATGAGGGCTCAGAGTCTCAGGGGCACAGTGAGTGAATCACCCCTGACTAATGCAGATTTAGATTTGGTCAAGTGGGGAAGGGGCTCAACAAAACCCGCTATGGTGGCTTCACAGGATAGCTCAGCAAAGCAACAATGAATGGTGGCTATCCCTCCAGCCCTTGTCCTGCAGCCACACAATTTAATCTTTCCCTGTATGACTCTGCACTCTCAAGATGTGACTCCTCCACAGGAGCCCACGGTGAGTGATTGAAAACCAGTGATGCTGTGTGTGGCCACTTAAAGAGGCCACCTGAATATGCAGCATTTTTCCATCTCACCTAGATTAATGAAATCCTGATTCATGCCAGATTTTGTAGGGACTCCTCTTCCTTGCACTGAAACAGTGGGCTGAAGTGTTAGTGTGTAGGGCAGGGCCCTTATCTCATCAAGGGAGACCCTTAGAGATGAGATATCCTTCCCCATGCTCACCCATTTCAGATGTAGGGTTAGCTCATTTCTTATCTCTATCTTTCCTACCAGCCTCCACATGGCATCTTCTTTATATCCTTAGGTATAGGAGTTATGGTCAGCTTATATGAGTTATGGTTAATAGTCTTCCAGTAGTTTTTCAACTTTACTATTCTATATTTTAGTTGTGAATTTAATATGGTCATGGGAGGAGGCAACCACAGTATTTACCTACCCTGCCATCTTGACCATAGACTCTATGCAAATATGTCCCTGTAATTTTTTATAACCAGCATTGAATAATCAACTTTTAGTGCTTCTACCACTGAAAACCTTGTGGTTTCAGACATTATTTTTGAAAACTTTGTGCAATAACTTTTCTACCTACATACTAGATTATTTTGAAAATGTGAGGTGAGAGTTCTTGAAAAAAAGAACACATAAATGTGATTCATATATGCAATAACTATATATATATATATATATATATATATATATATATATATATATAGGTATCTGAAGAAAAAAATAGTAGTAAAAATAATTTTGTTTACTGTTTTTTCAATGTCACTGTGATCCTTAAGATTCCTTCTGACTCAAAATCTACACTGCTAATAGCACCACAATTCATCAATCCCTGACACTATTTCTTAAAATGCCTTGCTTTCCAATGATTAAAAGTAAGAGACATCACTTAATTTTTGAACAAACAAAATAAAGTCTCGTCTCTTCTGGGAGTTTGCCTTTTGGCATGGCTGTTCATGGAACAATTCAGGAGAACCTGTTCCTGCATTGGCAACTTCTCTTTTTATGCCTAATGCTTCCTGTCTATTTCCGCTGCTGTCACTTGTATGAGGCAACATGCCTCTGTCTATACTCTTATACACTTTATCCTTATTATGATTAATTTCATTAATGCTGGCACAAAATTATCAAAAATTTACTATATATTAGACATCTTTCCCATGAAAGAAAGTGACCCTAGAAATTTTATTTTGTTACTTTTGATCTTTAAATAACTTAACAATGAACATAATTTACTTTTTAAAAATAGACAGATTGATCTGGAAAAGAGACTATTCAGAAGGGCATAAACACTTCTTAAAAGACATTAATGACTATTTCAGATGTATTTTCTATGTTGGCAAACAGAAAAGATAACGAATGGATGAATTTGAAGAAGGCTAGATTTTACTCAGTATAGCGAAGAGCTTTTTATCAGTTAGTTGCTCAACCATGGAATGGGTTGTGAAACAGCTAATTCAATATCATTAGAAATTTTGATGCACATATTGTATAGCCTCATTCTGTGAAGTTACTTAAATGATAGATTTATGAAAGCTACATAAAATATTTTAAAAACCTTATTTTACTAGGGGATTAGACATACTTGCTCACTTTCTGAACCCCTAACAACAATCATTTACTGTGGATAATTTTAGATAAAAGAAAGAAAAAAATCCTAAAGAAATGGCCAAATATACTTTGTCTCATTATTTGACATCTTATAAATATATTAATAATGCAACTGTAGGTATACATGACATCACTTATGGAAAATTTTCTCTCCATGCCCATTCCTATCAGTCCCAACAGAAGCAGCAGGCCAAGACAGCTGTGATTGCTCCCTTATACCTTTTGTATCACATGTGAATGAATAAAAGGGAAAACTGGTGAGTATAAGTCTCTCAGTCTTACAAACTTTAACATGATGCAACCAGACCCAAAACCAGAGTTGGCTTACTCCAAAGCACAAAATCTGAAGGACCGCAACATGCTCTCTGACCCTTTGAAAACTACTTGGGACATGTAAGAGTTTAACTGCTTTTAAATCTCCAAGGGTAGAATTCTAGGTAACGTTTCACAAAGGTTTTGTACATGGAAGGTCTTCCTATCGCACTTCAGAAATACCTTGTTTGTCCCACTGCCTCTTATGATGTCTCAGAGACAGTGTTAACAACATTTTTCCAGAATGAAAGAGAAAACTAAAAATATCCGCTTATTTACTAAGCAAATAATGAATATTCATGTAATGAGATTTAAAGGACATTCTAGAGCTATGCTGTTCAATTTATGACATGTGATTATTTAACTTTAACAATTTTTAAAATATGAATATGTGAAAATTATGTTTTTCGTCTAGTTTCTAGAGATCCATAACCACATATGCTACCACATTGAACAGTGTAGTTATAATATTTTTTTTAAATCACACAAATGTCTATTAAACAATGGTATTGAAGAAGGTATAATCATCTGTCAGGACTTTTTAAGTTGCAAGTGACAGAAACAATACTTAATATATGATAAAAAAGATATGTTGGGAAATGCTGTAGTGGGTCACTGAATCAAAGGGACATCTTTAGGATCAGTATAACTATCAGCACATCCTCACCCAAAAAAAAAAAAAAAAAAAAACCAGGAACCCACTAGAACTCCTCTCTGTGTCTTTCAGGGTTTCTTCACTGCCATGGATAATGGGTTTCTTCATGATGTCAGCAAAGTTGGTTACAATGGCTTCAGATTTATTTCTGTTTGTTTACTTCAAGAGGCCAAAGTCTTCCAGCTTCAATTTTTTTCCCCTTTCATTTCCTGGGTGGACACTGACTGACCTGGTACAAATTTTTCTTGTCCACTCTTCATAGAGATCACTCTCACTAAGGTTGTAAAATATTCGCATCTGCCCAGTCAGGACTATGTCTCACTTATCCATCTTGTGCCAGTACCTGAAAAAGAGTGTGAACTGGAGGAGTGTTCTCATCAATATAGACACTGGCAGAAGCATACGTGTGTCAACTGCCATTAAATGTGTTTTCTTTATGTACCATTAGAAACATCTCCCAAATCCCAATCCAGGCTTCATCATGAACTTTTGATACCCATTATTTAATCCTATACTTGTCTCTATCAGCAATTACATAAAAACTATTTTCAACCCATAAAAACATATAGGATTACTATTGAGCTAAAGTGAAACATTCATTTTCTTCCTTATAATGAATATCTGTAAACTGAAAAGAAAACAGTTGCTGAATTCAAACAAACTTTTCTCATAATATATTTATTATGGAATTACATTACTTCAATTATACTATAATTTATACTGACATAGTCACTATAACTCATATAATAATGCCTTTTCATATTTCTTCTTGACACAAATAGAATAAATGATGTAAGAATATAAAAGCAATATTTATATTACACTTACATATTCTACACCCTAGTCTAGAGCCACAATTCTTAGACAACTGGTCCAATTTACACTGACAAAAATAGATGTTCCCACTGTAGCCACTTCTAGGATGTAGCCTTCAGAACTGGATATTGTGAAATATGGGCACAGATAATTTCATCCAATATTTCAATACATTGACTGGCACAGTCTGGAAAGGATGACTGTTGTCCTGTTAGCCTATAAAAGAATGAAAAAGGTGAAAAAATTATGTGATGAGGTCCCTTTGGAGGGTGACTTTCCCTACTGTATGGAAAATCTCTTTTGAAATGGTATCATTACAGAAAGAAGACATGCTTTGAAGTTAGAAGGACTGAGAAAACATAAATGAGGAAACACAAGTCCAGACAGGTTTCATAAAGATTTGGTCTGCTGTACTCAAACCCAAAATAATAATAACAATAATTACTGCAATTTATTATGGTAGTTGTCATTACATATTGATAGAAAAAACAAAGTGTGCTTTAATATAGTCAGAGACAAATTTGAAAACTGAAGATATCTGAGTGAAGTGTTAATAAAATATATAGATAAAATTCAGATAAAAATATTAATAACACAAAATTATATCATATATTTGTCTTTTTCATGTCTTTTCATTCCACACTAATAATGGAATCCCTATATAATTTATTCTTCACAATAAAATTAATAAATTAAGACTACATTTGGAAAGTCTTCTAAAGCATTATATAAAAAACATAATTTCCACAAAATATTCTGAGTACCTATAAAATGAGAATTATATTTAAAAAGAAATATGTATTCTAGTAAAGTTAATATTTATGTATTAGAAATATGTTTTTTGTTTCTTTTTCTGTTAAGTTTTTTTTAATAATTACAATTTTTAATTATTGTATTTTATTTATTTTTATCATGGTGACATTGGTTAACAAAATTCAGTAAGCTTCAGGCACACAATTCAACAGTAAGATATATATGCATTGCATTCTGTGTTCACATTCCATAGTTAGATTTCTTTGTCTACACATTTTTTAACCCTTTTACTCCATCTACCTATGCACCTCTCTCTTCCACACTGCCCTCTCCCCTCTGGTAACCACTAGTCTATTGTCTATGTCTATGAGCCTTTTGCGTGTTTGTCCTGTTCATTTTTTGCTTTTAGGTTTATATCCCACATATAAGCAATATTGTGTGGTCTTCAACTTTTTCCGTCTGGCCTTTTATGTTTAGCATAATTATCTCCAGGTTCATTCATGTTGTCACAAATGGCAGTATTTCATTTCTTATTATGGCTAAGTAATATTCCATTGTATATATTTACCACTGCTTCTTTGTCCAATCATCTATCATAGGAAACTTCAGTTGCTTTCATGTCTTGGCCACCGTGTATAATGCTTCTGTGAACATCGATGTTCAAATATCTTTTCGGATTTGGGTTTTCAAGACTTTGGAATAAATACCGAGTAGAAGAATTTATTGCTGGATCATACGGTAGATCAATTTTTAGTTTTCTGAGGAAACTCCATATTGTTTTCCATAGTGGCTATACCAATTTTCAGTCAGTATATGAATGTTCCTTTTTGTCTGCATCCTCTCCAACACTTGTTATTATTTGTCCTGTTGATAATAGCTATTCTAACAAGTGTAAGATGCTATCTCATTGTGATTTTGATTTACATTTCCCTAATAGCTAGTGATATTGAGCATTTTTTAATATGTTTATTGGCCAATCATACGTCTTCTTGGGAGAAATGTCTGTTCAGGTCCTTTGTTCATATTTTAATCTGATTGTTTGTCTTTTTGTTGTTATTGAGTTGTATGAGATCTTTGTAAATTTTGGATATGAAGCCTTTATCGGAGGCATTGTTCACAAATATATTTTCCCATTTGGATGATTGTCTCTTTACATTGTTGACAGTCTCTAATGAGGAGCAGAAGATTTTTAGTTTCATGTAGTCTAATTCATCTATTTTTGCTTTTATTTCTCTTGCCTGTGAGGTCAAATTCATAAAATCCTTTTTAAGTCCGAGATCCTTGAATTTAGTTCCTATGTTTTCTTCTATGAAATTTATTGTTTCAGGTCCTATATTGAGGTCTTTAATTCATTTTGAGTTAATTTTGGTATATGGTGATACACAACAATCTAGTTTCACACTTTTGCTGGTGGCCTTTCAGTTTTCTCAGCACCATTTAGAAAGAGGCCTTCCTTTCTCCACTGTATGTTTTAGGCTCTTTTATCAAAAATTATTTGCCCACACAAACATGGTTTTTTGTTTTTTTTTTTTTTTCTGGAATCTAGATTCTGTTCCACTGTCTTTGTGTCAGTTTTTTTGCCAATACCATGTCTTTTTAATAATTGTAGCTTTGTAGTATAATTTGAAGTCAGGCAGAGTGATGCCTGCAGCCTCGTTCTTTTTTCTCAGGATGGCTTTGACAATTTGCGGTCTTTTGTGCTTCCATACATATCTGATGATATTGTGTTCTATTTCTTTAAAAAATGCTGATGGGATTTTGATGGAAATAGCATTAAACCTGTATAATGCCTTAGGTGATAAGGCATCATAACTATATTGATTCTTCTAATCTAATAACACTGAATATCTTTCCATTTCTTTGTATCACCTTCAATTTTTTTAATAACATCTTATAGTTTTTGTTATATAGGTCCTTCAAATGTTTTGTTGGATTTATTCCTAGGTATTTTATTCTTTTTGTTGCAATTGCAAAATAAATTATTTTTTCCACTTCTTTTTCTGAAACTTTGTTATTAGAGGATAGGAACGTTATGAATTTTTGAACATTGTTTTTTGTGTCAAAAAATTCACTGTATTTGTTTATTGTTTCTAGTACTGTGCTTGTGGCATCTTTAGGGTTTTCTATATAGAAAATCATGTCATCTGCAAATAGGACAGTTTGATTTCTTCATTCAATATTTGAATGCCTTTTATTTCTATCTCTTGTCTGATTGCACTTGCTGTGACCTCCAATATCGTTTTCAATAATAACGGCAATAGAGGACAGCCTTGCCTTATTCTTGATCTTAGAAGGAAGGTTTTTAGTTTTCACCCTTAAGTATAATGTTGGCTGAGGATTTGTTATATATGATACTTTTTTTCTTTACCAATTTCATTAAGAGTTTTGATCATAAATGAATTTTGTAAAGTGACTAAGGTTTTATCTGCATCTATTAATATGATCATATGATTTTATTTTTTTTAATTTATTTATGTGGTGTATCACATTAATTAATTTGCATACGTTGTCCCCTGGGATGAAGCCCACTTGACTGTGGTGTATAATCTTTTTAATATATTCCTGTATTTGGGTCTCTAGTATCTTATTTAGAATTTTTGCATCTGTGTCCATGAGAGATACTGATCTATAGTTTTCTTTTTTGTGTGTGCTATTTTTACCAGGTTTTGGTATCAAGGTAACCTTGTTCTCATAAAATGAGTTAGGAAGTCTTGCCTCCTCTTCAATTTTTTGGAAGACTGTGAGAATAGGTATCTTCTTTGAATATTTGGTAGAATTCACTGGTGAAGCCATTTGGTTCTTTTACTTTTGCTGAGTTTTTAATGATCATTTCAATTTCCATAATGCTGATTTTTCTATGTAGATTTTCCTGTTCTTCTTGAGTCAGTTTACAAAAGTTGTATCTTTCTAAATATTTGTCCATTTCTTCCTGGTTATTAAATTTGGTGTTATATTCTTTTTCTTAATATTGTTGTATGAACTTTTGTATTTCTGCAGTGTCTGCTGTAATTTCTCCTATTTCATTCCTGATTTTATTTATTTGTGTCCTTTCTCTTTTTTCTTTGGGGAGCCTAGCCAGGGGTTTTTAAATTGCATTAGTCTTCTCAAAGAACCAGCTCTTTGTTGCATTTACTTTTCTACTGTTTTTTTTGTTTGTTTGTTTTCAATTTCATTTAATTATTTTCTAATTTTGATTATTTCCTTTCTCCTGCTGATGTTAGTCTTCATTTGTTCTTTGTTTTCTAGTTTTTTGAGATGAAGCATTAGGTTATTTGGGCTTGTTCCCTCCTCCGCCTGCCCCTCCTTCACCGCCTCCTCTTTCTCCTCCTCCATCTCCTCCTCTTCCTCCTCCTTCTTCTTCTTTTGATAGACCTGTAATGATATAAACTTTCCTCTTATTACCACAAGTTTTGACATGATGAACTATCATTATCATTCATTTCTGTGTATATCTTGATCTCACGTTTTAATTTTTTCTCTGACCCAGTCATTCTTCAGGAGCATGTTGTTTAACCTCCAGGTATCTGTGGTTCTTCTGTTTTCTTTTTACAGTTGATCTTCAGCCTCAAAGCATTATGATCAGAGAATATGGTTAGTATGATTTCAAGCCTCTTATATTGGTTGAAGCTATCTCTCTGTCCCAGTATGTGGTGAGTTTTTGAGAATGTTTCATGTGCACTAGAGAAGAATGTATAAGCAGCTGTTTTGGGATGAAAGGCTCTGTAAATGTCAATTATGTTCAGATGGTCTAATGTGTCATTGAAGGTTGTTATTTTCTTATTGATTTTTTGTTTAGATTGTCTGTTCATATCTGACAGCAAGGTATTTAGTCCTACTTTGATAGTGTTTTGGTCTGTTTCTGCTTTTAGTTCTGTCAGTAATTGCTTTAAATATTTTAGGATTCTCTGATTGGGAGTATAGATATTAATAAGTTTTATGTTTTCTTGGTGCATGATTCACTTTATCATTATGAAGTGTCCTTGGTATCTTTATCATTTTAAAGTCTATTTCATGTGATATTAGTACCACTAATTGTGCTTTTCTCTGAATGCCATTCGCTTGATATATCAGTTTACACCCTTTCATTTTGGAACTAAAATGTTTGTTTTTTGATCCAATCTGAAACTCTGTGCATTTTTATTGATAAGCTCAGTCCATTTACATTTAGGATGATCGAAATATAAGGTTTTCCTTTTTATCTTTTGCTTTCTGGTGGCTCAGTGTTTTCATTGCTTTCTTGTCCCTTTGTTTGTTTGTTGTTTGTTTGTTGGTTTTGGTCAGGTTTTGAGGATTTTCCTTCTGGTTCTTGTTTTGTGTTATGTACTTCATTTCTGGTACTTTGGCATGTGGTTACCATTACAAATATGTTAAATATATGTAAAAGTCCATTTCGTTATATGTGTGTGTGTGTGTGTTATCTCTATTCCTCTTTGTGAATTTGGATCTTTGAATTCTGTCTTTTTCTCTTGTCTTAATTTGTTCCTACATATGCTGAACATTCGTTATTATCTTACTATAGCAAATCTCTTCTTATTGTTTAAACTTATAATGCACTGTTCTTAATAATGGTTACACTACTTTGATTCTATCTTCCTGTGAGTCCTTGTTCTCATAGTTTTACATTTTTTTATTATTTAGTTTTAGGTAAGTTGACCCCTTTCACTATTTCCTGTAATGCAGGTCTCATAGTGGAGAATTCCCTCAATTTTTGTATACTTGGAAATGTCTATTTCTCTTTTATATCTAAAGGAGATCTTTGTTGAATACATTATTCTTAGCTGGTAGTTCCCTTCATTTAATAGTTTGAATATTTGATTCCAATTCTTTCTGGCTTGTAAGGTTTGTGCTGAAAAGTCCGATGATAATTTAATGGGTTTTCCTTTATAGGTTATTGTCTTCTTGTCCTTGGATGCCTTGAGAATTCTTTATTTATCATTAATTTTGACAATTTTAATATAATGCATATTGGCAAAGGCTTTTTCAAGTTGATATACTTTGGTGTTCTGTTGACTGCTTCATTTACAAGTCCCAGTTCATTCCTTAGATTTGGGAAATTCTTATAGATTGTTTGTATATAATTGTTTTCCGATCCCTGTACCTTTTCCTCTTCTTCAGGAATACCCATTATTCTTATGTTTTCTTTCCTGAGGGTATCAGCTAATTCTTGTATTTCTCTTTCATTATTTTGTATTCTTCCGTCTCTCTCTTCTTCCTTCTAATCCATTTCTAGATTTCTGTCTTCAATATCATATTCGGTCGACTCTATTTTCCAAGCTTGTTATTTCATTCTTCATCTCTTTTAGTGTGTTTTTCATCACCTGAAATTTTATTTGATTCTCTTTTAGGATTTCTATTTTCTTGCTAAAAAACTCATTCTGCTGATCTAGTTTTTTTTTTTTTTCTTAAATTCCTGGTGATGATGATATAAATTATTTTGGATATTATTAAGTTTTTTTTTTTTTTTCAGAAGAACCATCCTGAATTCTCTATCATTAAATCACATATTTCTATGTCTTTAAGCTTATTTTCTGGAGATTTTCCTTTTTCTTTCTGCTTTGTCACCTTGGTTGTTCAAGGTGTTTAATGAACTATTTCTCTACCTGAGAATTAATGAATTAATGTATTCTGCATTGTTTGATTGTTTGTTTTAGAAAGATCTCTTCCCCCCCAAGTTTTATGTAAATATAATTGACAATTAGTTGCCCATATTTCATTGTATAATTCAATGAGTTTTTTTTAATTACCATTGGCACACAATAATATATTAGTTTCAGTTATACAGCATAGTGGTTATACCTAAAGGGATCACCCAAATAAATCTAGTACCCTTTTTCTTTCTTATATATTTATTACAATATCGTGGACTATTTTTCTTATGTTATACATAGCTCCATGACTGTTTTGTAACTATCTATCTGTATTTCTTAATTTCTTAATTTCATCAACGAAGCCCTCCTCTCTAGTAGCCCTTAAAATATTCTCTGTATCTCTGAGTTTGTTTCCATTTTTGTTGCTGTAGTTTATTTTGCAAGTATTTATTTGTATTTATCTGACATACTTCATTTAAGGCAATACTCTCTAGGTTCATCAAGGCAATATCTTTTTTAATTCCCTTCCTTTTAGTTAGTTGTGTGTGTTTTGTTAATCTGAACTGAATTTCTTGTCAGAAGCATACGTAGGGGTCTTGTGTTCTTATCCACTTGGCCACCGTATTCATATCTTTTCCATTTGAGATAGTCATTGATAGATATGCAGTTATTACCATTTTTTATTCTTAAAGAATTCCCTCCAACATTTTCTGTAATAGTAGTGTGGTGCTGATGAATTCCTTTAGCTTACTTTTGTCTGTGAAGCTATTTATCTGTCCTTCAACTCTAAATGATATCTTTGTTGGATAAAGTATTCTTGGTTGTAGATCTTGATTGTCCATCCAGTTAAATTTTTTGTGCCAAGCCTTTCTGTCTTGCATAGTTTCTTTTGATAAATCAGCTACCAGTCTTATGGGTATTCCCTTGCAGATAACTAATTGCTTTTCTCTTGCTGCTTTTGAAATTCTCTCTTAGTGTTTAATCTTTGGTATTTTAATTATAATGTGTCTTGGTGTTGGCCCCTTGGGGTTCCTTTTTCTTGGGGTTGTATGCCTATTTTCTTCACGAGAATAGGGAAGTTTTTTATTATCATTTCTCAAATAGCTTTTCAACTTCTTGTTCTCCCTCTCCTCCTTCAGGTACCTCTATTACATGGATGCTTTGCCATTAATATTGTCCCAAAGACTCTTTAAATTATTATTATATTTTCAGCTTTTTTTTTCTTTCCATTTTGTTTGGGTGACCTTGGCTTCCCCACCCTTTATGTTGGTGGTTTGATCCTATTTTTCATCCACTCTGTTAATTCCCTCTAATATGTTCTTCATCTCAAATAACGTGTTTTTCATTTCTGACTGGTTCCCTTTCATAATTTCAATTTCAATTTTCTATGATTTTTTGTCTCTTTGTTAAAATCCTCACTAAGTTCATCTACTCTTCCCCTAAGTTCATTAAGCATCTTTATAACCAGTGTTTTGAACTCTGCATCTGTTAGATTCCTTGACTCCATTATTTCTGGATCTCTGTTTTGTTCTCTCATATGATTTCTGCTTCTTTGTCTTCCTATTTCAGCTGCCTTTCTTTGTCTGTTTCTATGTGTTAAGCTCCTAAGTCTCCTGGTCTTATTAGTGTGGCTCTATATAGTTTTCAGAGGCAGAGTCCTAAAAGGGGTTCAGCAGTGGGCCAAATTTAATCCCAGCCTATGTCCCTCCAAGGCCATCTGTTAGGATTCAGCAAGCAATAGCAGATGCTGTGCTTATGGCTGGCTCAAGATAGCACACCAGAAACTGAGGTCAGCTGCCACTAGTGTGGATCTTGGACCTTGCTCTGCAAATTGCACAGGACTCACCAAGGACACAGCTGAATATGGCTTGGGTAGGGCTGAGAGTTGAGGGAGGTGGAGTTTTGGAGAATCCTATTGGTGCAACAACCTCCATTATTCAGTGTGATGACATCTCAGCTATGGCAGCACTTAGTCTGTACACTGAAAGGTGTGGTTGGGAGGCTCCACAGAGGAACAATGGGTACTTCCAGTGCTTCTGCCTGGAGAAATCCTCACTTATGGCCCTCACTCTTACAGCTCAGTATCCCCCTGTAATTTCCTGGTGCTCCCTAAGCAGCCAACCATGTGCTGATGCTCAGAGCGAGTGAGTTTATCACTGCAGAAATCCAGTCACAAACAGGCTACCTTGAGAGGTATCCATAGCTGACTGCTGCCACTGTCATAGCCTCTGTTCTACTCAGCTGCTTAATACCATGCATACTTGCACTTTGCCCAGCCCTACCTCCTCCCATTTTAGGTCAATTTCTTATTTCTCTCAGTTGTAGGTCTTGTTCATCTAGACCCCAGGTGACTCTGCTTGCTGTTTGTTCCATGTTTTCATCACAGCTTTGATGTGGCCATAAGAGTAGATGACAAATTCTCTATCATCTATCCCATTTGACTTCTATAAAGACTTCTCTTTAGCCTCTTGCTATGAAGGCTTTCTTTTTGGTTTCCAGTAGGTGACATCTAAGCCTCTTGGATCCCTCCTTTACATAAAACCTCAATAATGCCTTTTTTTCTTATAAATACTCAGTCACTCTGCCGTGCTTCTGTTGTCACTCTAGACCATTTGACAAGTATATTTCTGGGTAACTAAATGTTTTGACCACTACATACACATCTACCTACATGCACATGCATTTATGCACTCTCACACACTGTTCTTTTGTGACATTTGATATTAAATCACTACTTTAATAACAAATATTAATAGCAGTTGTTTATATATCAAGGCCATGCCTAGAATGTTGATAAATTGTGTATATGGTTCCATAAGTAGATGATTATTTCTCTTTTGTTCTAAAGCAGGGGAAAGAAGATGAACATTTATTCATCGCAGAAAACTATCTAATTTTCTGATTTCACACATTACTTTATGATGTGTCTATTGTGTTGTTTTGTATATTCATCTATTTTCTCCAAAACTAGAGTAGAAATTCTTGAGAGCCTCCACCTCAAGCAGGTGAAGTAAAGGGTTCTGATACATATAGAAAACTTATCATGTTTCAAGGCTTGAAATAAACCATCATTGAACCTTCCCTCATTTATTCTTCATTACGTCATCAACATTGCATAGTAATTTTTCACAGTTGAGAGTCAGTAAAGATTTCATGATTTGCCACTGTTCATTTCTATATGTATGATACACTAGATGTGATTTACAGGGAACCTGGATAGCCTCATTCCTTCTTTAATCTGTTAATTCTATGCAATAAACAAGCACAGAGACCAAAATCTAGAAGAAAATGGGCCAATAGTTTAAACAGAATACTGGGTTCTCTGAAATTGTTTGTGCCTCTCATCACCAAAAGAGGCTTGGCACAGTTTTTATTTTCACCATGCATATGTTCTTCCTTTGAGACTTAAATACTGTGGTTGCTCCCTATGGACCTTGTTAGGAGATCTCAGTTCTGTCTTCTGAGCTGAGACAGCAGATGTTTTCTGATTGCTTTACCCACTCGATGATGTGACCCAAGGAGTACATAATGCCCTTTTCCTAAAAATTTCTTCTTTTCTGTTTGGTAGGTAATAACTCTATTGTTTTGGCAACTGTCTAATCTGCCAGTGAGTTATATTGCCAAGTGTTCAAGCCACATTTTGAGTTACACGATAGCTAGTAAGATCTGAGGCTTTAGCAATCATTGGGCATTCTACAGCCCAAAAATGCTGAGAGCTCACAGAAAGGAGATGAACAAAGCCTGGAGGATCAGTACTACTGAAATGTTTTTTGCCCCACTTACCTCCCACCAAACAAGGCAGAAGCTACATATTGTATTTAGGAAGTTATATTTGGGAGAAAGTGATGTAATTCTGCAATGTTAAAGACTGCTCCTTGTTGTTTTGTGTTCCAGTGAGAAAAAGAGCACTCCTCAGCAGTGAGTCAGTTTCAATGAGATGTTATGTGAAGAGATGGGGGCAGGCAAGGACTACCACAGGAAGATTAGAGTGGCCAGTGCCTGGCAGTGTCAGGAAAACTTCCAGCCTGGTTCTGAGGGGAGGGAGTGTGAACAGAACCAGAAGCATTGCATACAGATTGGTACCCCTCGATGGAGGATGCAGTTACTCCCCAAACCAAGTCTGGTTAAAACAGCCCCTTTTCCTCTTACTTCTGACCTGCTGGTGACTTTCACTGGCCAAATCCAACAGGAATACAGAGACAAGGGGAATTGGGGTGATGTAATATGAAGACAAACCCTCAAAGCAAGAGAAAGCAGGGTCAAACAGACTCTGGTTGCAGTGATCCTTAGCATCTAGATGCTTCTTGCCCCAAGGCCACTGCCATAGATCTGTAATGGACTATGAAGAAGATGTCTGGGCCTGAACATTTAACATGGCTCTCCTTCAAGCTATGCTTGCCAGAATCTCAGAGCGACCTGGCCTCCTCCTTCTCTCTCTTCTCTCAGACCTTCTGGAGACATGTTCAGAATTAAGCTCCTTTCCTCAGCTGATGTACTTTCATTCAACTCAAACTTCCTCCACCTCCTACCTTGAATGTTGTAATGCCATTCTCACTGGCTCTGGATAACTTGCACATGTAAGTCACTGTTTCCTATCACTGCTATTAACCACACTAGCCTCATCACTATTCCTTCAATATCCATGCCTACTTCTACCCCCAAGTCTTTTCTTTTACTGTTCTTTTGATGAAACAACTTTTCTCTGAAATATGATGCTCCTCCTCTACTCATTACAGTCTCTGCTGAAATGCATCTTAATCAGAGATACCCTCCCTAACCTACTACATGGAGTAGCACTATTCTTCTCCACCTTTCTTCCCTGCTTTTCTTAAGAGCACTTATCAACACGTGACATATTGAATATTCACTTTTATCTCATGTCTCCAGCTATCATGTAAGTTTCATGAGGGGATGCTTTTCCTTTCTTCACTGCTCTAGCCCCAGTGCCTAAAACAGTGCCTTCCATAGGAAGCTTTCAATATATTTCTTGAGTGATCTAGCAAACAATGGTCTCTCCCATCATATATATTTGAACATGTTAAAGAGACCTTGCTTGGATTCAAGTGTAGGTGGGAGAATGCAGTTTCTATCAGGGGAATCAGGAGCTGGAGCTTGGGGTATGCTGATAACTGCTCATAGCTCAACAAGAAAACATTTTTTTTTTGCCACCACAAAACCACTCTGTTTGAACCTGATTTTCTCTTCTTAAACCTGAAACTTAACTACTGGAAGGCATGCTCATAAATTATTGTAAGAAGCAAGACCTTGATTAACCACTCATGTTCTGTATGAATCTTTCTCATGTAGATTTATATTGTTTTGACTTTAAATGTGTAGGTTATAGAATTAGTGATTATAATTTCAACTTCTTGAATTGCTAATAATGTCTCAACTAATTACTTAAGGTGAGATAATTACCCTTATATTCAGTTGTGTCTGAAGTCAGAGAAGCATTTGAAAACTAGAGGAATTTGTATTCCACTACCTCCTATCTCCTGCCTGCTTCAATTCAATGCCTCTCTTTTATTTTTAATATCTCTGGGCTCTAGAAATACCAATTATTCTGCACTCTCTTTCAGAAAAGCCAAAACTTTTTTATATCATATTCCCACATTCTAGTTTTTATTTTCAAAAATTATTTATTCAGTTACAAAATTTTCTTTTCATCTTGTATTCATTAATGTGGTTATGTTTATATAACTAATTATAGAAAAAATATTAGTTCTTCTACAACAAAAAACAAACACAGAAGAGATCTGCTAAATTAGAGAAATGAAATTAAAATCATGAATAAAATAATGGAAAGAAATAAAAGAACTATGATTTAATTAGAATAAAATCATAATTTTATTGAATGACTGCATACCTATTTTTATTCCACCTTAGAGGATTAAGTCATTTCATACAGAAATACTCCTCCAGAAATAGTGGGTCAGAAACACATAGTCCAAAGTCCAAGACAAGTGCCTTCCTTGTGACCCATCTGGAAAACTATTTGCTGTTAACTGTACATAATTAAAATGGTTATGACTTCCATATAAATTATACAATGACTAGGTAGAGAGCCAGATGAGAGAAAGAGCAATTAGGGAGTTCGTTCTATAAATTACATAAATGTCTAACCAATGTATACTGTATACTTGAAACTAACAAAATTAAATTTAAAAAAATAGAACAATTAAAGCTTTCAAACATAAGTATTACTAATATATTTTTATTAATATCTATTTTTAAACTGTACTCTTCATCTAAAACTATCCTTCCTCATTATTTCTTCCTTCCTTCTCAATGTCATCTTCTAAACACAACATTATTTGTGTACCCTCCTTGCAGTCCTAGAGTGTAATGGCCCCACCAAGTGGGTGGTGACAGCCCCAAAATAGTGTCCACTACATGATACACTCCCCTTACTCAAGATGACTAACAGATCATTTCCATTCTTGAGAGAAAGGGTGTATTGTTACAGCATTAAGCCCACACCCTCTGCTGGCATGCAGATATAGGGGGCCACCAGACCTGCATGCCAGGTTTCTATCAACCTGTCTAGTATGTGTCACTTTTCCCTAATGATTCCTTATGACCCCAACCCCATCTCACTTGCAGGCCCACACAACCCATTTCCAGTGACTTTTCTATACAAGTGGCCCATCTCAGCTCTTATTGCATACTTTCCTAAAATCCCTAAAAATTTTGCAAAACCCAAGCAGTTTCTGGCCTTGGCATACCCCATAACTCTTGTTGAGCAGCCTTGATTCATGGATTGGCCTCTTTGCAGCACTGCCAAGCTCATCATGGGAGGAAGACATCTTCAGAATACTTGGTGAGTTCTGCTTGTTGCCCACTGGGAAGGGGATAGGCTATGGCTAAACTTGGCCTGTGGCAAAGACCATCCTATCTTAGGGCCAACCCATAATACCACTTGGGACTGCATCCAAGGATGATGTACCCAAAGGGCAGACTTTGCAGTTACCAGACTTCTGTCACAGCAAATCTTGCTCCATTGGCTCAGCCCCTCACTGGCCAGTTCTCACAACCAGTCAGACTAGGATCCATCTCACCTATTGATGTGCATACAGAAACTACAATAGGAAGGCACACACAACCCATACAAGGGACACACCTGGAGCACCTGGCTCAAGTGACCGGAAAAGATGGTGCCTCTTAACCCCAGAGGACATCTACTACATAAGCCCACTCGAGTAAAACCAGGAAACATAGCAGTCCTACCTAATACATAGAAACTAACCTGGGAAGGTAGCCAAAATGGGAGACAAAGGAACATATCTAAAATAAAAGAACAAAACAAATCTCAAGAAAAAGAATTCACTAAAATGGAGACAAGCAATCTACCAGATGCAGAAGCCAAAACACTGGTTATAAGGATGCTCAATGAACTTAGGGGAAGAGTAGATAACTTCAGTGATAAATTTAACAAAGAGATAGAAAACATAAAGATAGCAATAAAAAAAAACATAAAACAGAACCAGTTAGAAATAAAAAATACAATAACTGAAATAAAGAATACATTAGAGGGAACTAGATGAAGCAGAGAATAGAATCAGTGATATAGAAGATACAGTAGCAAAAAACACCCAATCAAAAGAGCAGTGAGAAGAAATAACCCAAAAAATGAGGATAGTTTAAGAGGTCTCTGGAACAGCATCAAGAATAGCAACATTCATATCATATGGGTACCAGAGAAGAAGAGAGACAACAAGGAATTGAAAACCTCTTAGAAGAAATAATGAACAAAAACGTCCCTAACCTGGTGAAGGAAACAGATGTACAAGCTCAGGAAGTGTAGAGAGTACCAAAGAAGATGAACCCAAAGAGGGAGGCCCACACCAAGACATATCATAATTAAAATGTCAAAGGTCAAAGACAAAAAAAAAAATCTTAAAAGCAGCAAGAGAGAAGCTCTTAAAAGAAAGGTCCTATTTGACTGTCAGCTGATTTCTCAACAAAAACTCTACAGGCCAGAATGGATTGGCAGGGAATATTCAAAGTGAGGGAAAGCAAGGACCTACCATCAAGATTGCTTTACTCAGCAAAGCTATCATTTAGATTAGTAGGACAGATAAAGAATTTTCAAGACAAGAAAAAGTTAAAGGAGTTTATCAACACCAAACTAGTATTACAAAAAAATGTTAGAGGGTCTTCTTTAAGAAGAAGAAGCAGAAATATATTAAAAATATAAAAAATAAAATAACAATAACTACATATCTATCAACAACTACTTTAAATATAAATAGATCAAATGTTCCAATCAACAGACAGGATGGGTGAATGAATAAAAAATAACAAGACCTTTACATATGCTGCCTACAATAAATTCATTTCAGATTGAAAGACACACAGACTGAAAGTAAAGAAATAGAAAAGAATATTTTATCAAAATGGATTTTTTAAAAAGCCTGATAAACAATGCTTATACTATATAAAATAGAATTTAAAACAAAAGGCATAATAAGAGACAAAGAAGACCCTAGTGATCAAACTTCTGAACAAACCCAAAACATATGAATTCATATGTCTATTGCAGCATTATTTAAAATAGCCAAGATATGGAGCCAACCTGGGTGTCTATGGATAACAAGAGGTGGTACATGTATACGATGGAATATTTTTCAGCCATAAAAAGAATGAAATATTGCCATTGCAACATATACTGAAGTTAGTGTCACTCAGAGAAAGACAAACGCCATATAATTTAATTTATATGTGAAATCTAAAGAACAAAACAAATAAACAAAACAAAACAAACTCATAGATGCAGAGAATATATTTATGGTTGCCAGATTGGAGGGCTATTGGGAGGCCAGAAGAAAAAGGAAAAAAGATTAAGAAGTACAAATTAGTAGTTACAAAATAGTCATGGAAATGTAAAGTGCAGCATAAGAAATATTGTCAATAACACTGTAATAACTATGTATGATGTCAGATGGGTACTAGATTTATTTGAGTGATCACTTCACTTTATAAAATATATAAATGTCTACTCAACATGTTGTACACCTGCAACAAATATAACATTTTATGCCAACTGTAATTAATTTTTTAATTATAAAAAATTAGTGCTTTTTGAGTGTTACTTATTCACTGAAAAACTCATTTTTTTTCTCTATGTCATTTATCATTCTAAAGTACTGGTAATCAGTTTCTACTGTTCTCACCATTTATATTGAATATGTTCTATTTTTAACTTGTAAAACATTTTGAAAACACCTATAATTCATCTTAATTAAAATTTTATTCTATGTCATAAATATTTTAAGTTAGTCATATTTTATATAAACTATCTCTTTTTACTATTTTAATTTCTCACTTCTGTATGTTCAGAACTTTAAAATTATAAAGGATAGTTTATTCTCTATCAATTTCGGAAATAGCATTAACTTCTGCCAGCTACATTAATAAATCCTATACATACATTATAAAAAGATCAGTAAATTTAACTCTAATAATTATTTTGCAAAGCTGGTCTAGAAAAGTAACTATGTCAATAAATAAATGAGTAGTTCCCATCCTTTGGTAGTTGAGAATCACTTGAATTTCTGCCAGTCAGGTTTCTGAGTTTCATATAACAGGTTCTACTTCTGTTGATCTCATATGTACTCAGAACTACTTTGTAGATATGAATAATGGGGAAGGCAAGCCACTAACAAAAGTGATCAGAGAACCTCTTATTGGAAGCACTGACATAAATTTGAAGACTTTTCACTTGTATAGAATCAAGGGAAATTTATAGGCTTCTTAAGTATAACAAAACAACACTGGAAAACTTAATTGATTCTCGATAATCTATCATCATGCCCATTAATTTAACCAGTGAATGCTTCTGAAGCATCACCTGTGTGCCAGGGAATGTTTTTTATTCTATGGGTACAGACACTGACCTTTTTCCCATGGAACTAACAAGAAGCTTGGCAAATGTTAGAGTGAATATGGTCATCAAGTAGAAATGGTATAGAAGAGGGATGGGCATAGTCCATTGTCCTGTATCAGCATATTATTCAGAAAAATTGGACGTAAATTCTAAGATAAAGACAGGAAAAGATTTTAAACATTTTTTTTTAATTTCTGCAAATGCAAAAAAAAAGTTGCAACTCAGTAAGTTTAGTTGACTCTTCCAGATTCCTACAGGAGTTATGTTTTAACTCACAAAATACCCCTTTGCTAGTACATCTCTGAGTTGCTTATATCTGATAGTGGGATTTCTGTCTTCTATGTAGAGGATGCACACTTCCCCATCAACTTTTTTAGTGCACTTACAACTTCCTTGTTTCTGAAACTGTAGGCAAGAGGGTTCAGGAGAGGAGTGAGGACAGTTCCAAACAGAAAGAGAGCCTTATTTAACTTTGGAGTCTCAGCAGAGCCAGGTCTCGTGTATAAGCACATAATTGGACCAAAATAGAGACCCACCACACAGAGGTGAGAGGAGAAGGTGGCCAGAGCTTTGATCCTGCCTTCTGGATTGTTCATCCGGTGTACAGCAAGGAAAATAAAAACATAGGAGAACAAGATGAGAGATAAGGGTAGCAGCAAAATAAGGATGCTTGTCACCACCACTGCTTTCTCGTAAGCTGAGATGTCCTCACAGACAATTCTAAGGACAGCCATGACTTCACAAAAGAAATGAAGAATCTCTTTGGAGCTGCAGATGTGAAAATGCAAGGTGAAAGCAGTGTGGCCCAAGGAAATTAATGCCCCTCCAGCCCAAGACATGGCAATTATTTTCAAGCAAACACTAGGACTGATGATGACTGAGTACCGGAGAGGAATACAGATGGCCACAGAGTGATCAAAGCACATGAAAATTATAAGAATGCATTCTGCAATGCCCACAGCCAGGGAGAAGAATACTTGAATCCCACACGTCAGGAAAGTGATGCCTTGCTGTCCAGAGAAGAAGTTGGCCACCATATTGGGGACAATGCTAGAGGTCAAAGTCAAATTCATTAAGGACAGCTGACTAAGCAGGAAGTATATGGGGGTATGGAGCTGGGAATCCAACCAAATGAGGAGGATCAGCAGAGCATTGCCAGTAAAGGCGGCCATGTAGATCAGAAGAATGATGAAAACAATGGCTGTGATTTTTCTAAATTCTGGAAAGAAGCCCAGGAAGGTAAAATCTGTGAGTTTTGTGTCATTCTTACTCCACATGACTATGGTGGCAACAGACAGAGAAGAGATTTGTAAAAATTTTCATAGTAGTAAAGCAGTCTCTTATTAAAGCTTGTAAAAAATAAAATTATAATAATAATGACAAATGTAAATATATTCAATCATATCACTTCTCTTGTTGGTAATAGCCAATCATACACTGGTAGTGGGAATGTAAATTGGCACAACCACTATGAAAAATGGTATGAAGGTTTCTCAAAAAATTAAGAATAAAATTTACCATATGACCAAATATTCCCTTATCTGTGCATCTACCAAACAATTGGAAAAAATTTATCTGTAAAGATATATGCACCCAATGTTCATTGTAGCATTATTCATGGTGGCCAAGACATGAAAACAGTTGAAATGCCCTTCAATAGATAATTGGATAAAGAAGATGCAGTACATATGTATAATGGAATATTACTCAACCATAAGAAAATTAAAATACTGTTGTTACTTGTGACAATATGTATGAATCTTAGGATGATCATGCTAAATGAAATAAGTCAGACAGAAAATTCTGAGGATTATGTGATTTAACTAATATGCATTATATAAAACTGAAAGCAACAAATGAAGAAGACAAACAAACACTCATAGACATAGATGACAGTTTAGTGGTTACCAGAGGAAAAGGAAAATGGAAAGAGCTAGATAACAGTAAAGAGGGGCAAATAAATGGTAACAGAAGAAAATTTGACTTTGGGTGATGAACATGCAATGGAATATATAGATTATATATTATTAGATTGAACACTTGAAACCTATATAATTTTATTATCCAATATCCCCCCAATAAATTTGATTTAAAAAGATTTTAAAATTTTATTCATGATTACTTGAATCAATTCTTAATATTTTTTATATTTCTTTATGCTCTAGTATATGTAACAAATCAGTTGTATATATTATAATGCATTCCAGTAACTTTATTATATGAAAGACATTTGCATATATTAACACTGAATTTATACATATTTCCAGGTCAGATATTATAGACTTTATTCTGTCCATGGGAAAACATTGCTAATATAACCTATTCAGAGATTTTTCTAATTTTAAAATGTTTCTGTTTTACGGATCCAGTCAAGATGACAGAATAGGTAAACACTGTGTTTGCCTCCTCCCATGACTGCATTAAAATTACAAATAAATTATAAAACAACCAACCTGGAGAACCGTTTGAAGACTAGCCAAAGAGAAATGCTACAATTAAAGATGTAAAGAGGAGACCACATAGAGACTTGTAGGAGAGATGAAGACGCAAAACAAGCTGGCTCCACAAACACATGTGGTGGTTGAGAATTGGGAGGGATAACTCAACTATGGAGGTCCCCCATAGAAGGTGAAGGGCTACAGCTCAACACCAAGGCTCCTTAGCCAAGAATTTTAGTGCCAGGAAAAAGAGCTCCCACAATATCTGGCTGTGAAAATAAGCAGCAATTTTGAATGTCCAGGTGAGAGGAAAGCAACTGGAAAACCAGACATTCACTTAAAGTGCCTGCATACATACCCACTCACTTCCAGGCACTTGCCCTGGGCTCCATCAAAGGGACAGCAGTTAGGGAGGTGCCAGAGACATACAGGGAAAGACTGAATTGTGTCACTTCAGGGCCAAAGCTAGAGGGACAACTCCCATTGTCTTTTAGTTGAGTCTCTGTCCTGTGCAGCCTACAGGTAAAGCACCATCTTGCTTGCACTGAGCCCTCTATTCATATAACCAAATGTGACTCTCCATCAGCCTAGTGAATTCAACTGGTTCCACCCTGGTGACTCCCAAAGACCCCGCCCAACCCAGGTTCAACATTGCTGGAGGCATGTTTGTGGATAGACAACCAGCTCCACCTGGAGCTCTCAGAAGGAGGATCCTTCAGAAGCAATCAGCAGGTCTTGGTTCAGACACCACTGAAGTCACTTTCAGTGGCAGGCAAAAAATCCTAGGCCAAGCTTCATTACATCTTCAACAAATATCCGGGGTCTGCAGGCCTGATATAGGCATCAGTTGTCCTTGGTGTTATCTGAGACTTTTGTAGTTAGCCACAGGCTACCAATGGCATGAAATATGAATCTGTCATAACCTGGAGAACAAAACTTCCCCAACCATAGTGATTTCCTCAGATCTCGCCCCATCTAATTTGCATACCACATAAGACTCTTTTAGATGCTGAGCCTAAAAGGCAGCTGGTGGGGAGTTTCAGGTCTTCAGATGTCCTGGGCCTTTTGATGAGCTCCTCCAGGCCCAGTACTGGTGGCAGTCAGCATCAGTACACAGAAAGGCCTCTCCCACATGCCTCCAGATCCAGCACAGGTAGCAACCAACTACAGATAACCTTGTAGATTCTACCAGGTAACACTGAACCAGTCACAAGTAATGGCTGACCTTGTTTTGCATGACAGCCTCTCCCAGAGATCCCAGAAACAACATACCTGAAACCTGTCATTAGACACAACAGAGCACCATTTGATTAGGTATACAAGCAGCACACACAAAAGGTGGTCTGAACAGGCACACAAGCCCCCTGGGACAAGTCTCACACCAAAAGTTTAGTTTCCACACAGCAGCTCATTGCTGTGGGCATGGCCAGTCCTCACAGCCAATCATTCAGCAAGTCAATTTTACCTTCTGATATGCCAGCAGCAGTTGAGGCTCAACTACAAAGGAGGGCACATACAACCCACACGGGAGACACTACTGGAGTACCTAACACAGGTGATCACAGAGACTGCACCCCTGGGCATTCCAGGACACTTATACATAAAGCCACCAGTCCAAGACTGGGAGACAGTAGATCTAAGACACAAACACAGAGAGGCAGCCAAAATAATAAAACAAAAGATAAATTACCCAATGAAAAGACAGTTAAAAACTCCATAAAAAGAACTAAATTAAGTGGAAGAGAGCAACCTACCAGATATATAGTTCAAAATACTGGTTTTAAGGATGCTTAATAAACTTAAGAGAGGAGTAGATAATCTCAGTGAGAACTTCTACAAAAAAATAGTAAGGAAAGAAAGGACATAGAAACCATAAAAGTACCATTCTGAAATAAAGAATATAATAACTGAAATGAAGAATACACGAGGAAAAAAACAATAGATTAGATGAAGCAGAGGGTTAAATCAGTGATTTGGAAAACAAGGTAACAGTAAACACCTAATCTGGTCAGCAAAAAGAAAAATGTGTAGTGCCAGATAGGTACTAGAGTAATCAAGATGATCACTTCATAAATTAAATAAATGCTTAATCATTGTGTTGTATACCTAAAACTAATTAAAAATTAGGATAGTTTAAGGGGCCTCTGGAACAAAATCAAGCATAACTAAATCTGTAGCATAAAAATACCAGAAAGAGAAGAGAAAGAGCAAGGGATTGAAAATATATTTGAAGAAATAATGATGGAAAACTTTCTTATCCTGGTGAAAAAAAAATGGACATAAAAGTTCAGAAAGTACAGAGAGTGCCAAATAGGATGAACCAAAAGAGGTCCACACCAAGACATATCATACTTAAAATACCAAGGTTAAAGACAAAAAGAAAATCATAAAGCAGCTAGCAAAAGGCAGCTAGTTATTTACAAGGGAGCTCCTATAGACTGTCTCATCATTTCTAAACTGAAAATTTTCATGCCAGAAAAAAACTGGCATGAAATATTTAAAGTGATGAAAACAAGGAACTACCCAGCAAGGCTATCAATTAAAATCGAAAGTGATATTAAAAGCTTTCAAGACAGAAAAAAGTAAAATAAATTTATCACCACTAAGCTAGTATTCTAGTATTGCAAGAAATGTTAAAGAATCTTCTTTTGTGTAAAAAAAAAAAAAAAGAAAAAAAAGAAAAAAAGAAGAAAAAAAGGAGGGGAAACATAAAGAAACATTCATGAATAATAAAACGACAATAACTATGTAGTTATCAATAATCACTTTAAAAGTAATTGGGTCAAATGTTTCAATAAAAGTGTATAGGGTAGCTGAATGGATAAAGAAATAAGACCCATATATATGATGTCTAAAAGAGAACAATGTCAGATGGAAAGACACACACACAGACTGAAAATAAAGAGATAAAAAATAAAATTTCACATAAATGGAAATAAAAAAAACTGGGGAAGCAAAACTTAAATCAGACAAAATAGACTTTTAAACAAAGACTAGGAGACTGAAAAAAATAATGGCGTAGATGAGAGAGGCTCTGTTCATCCTTCTGGTAACCAAATCAAAGTTGTGATGGATACAAGGAGCAGCAGCAAGGAAAATTTGCCTGGGATCTAGATTAAAAGCCACAAAAAGAGGGGGAAATACAATAAATCACCCTGCAACGGCAAAAGGTAGGACAGGGTGAGGAACCAGGACTGCCTGGTCTCGATTAGGTGAGACAGAGGCTGAGGCAGTGGTAGTGGAAGAAGCCTCTTAAAGGGACTGCATCCACAAGCAGATTTTTTTTGTGGTGCCAGACTTGCTCACTGTGAGCACCAGCAATGATTCTGCTGCATTCAATGAGTACCAGGGACTTACAGGAAGACATTCTTGGAGTGAGGGCATAGTTGAGACTTGCTTTGTACAGAAGTGCTGGCAGTATCCATTGTTCCCTGTTGAACCCTCCCCCCTTCCCAGTGTGTAGACACAGTGCCACCATAGCCATGAAGTCATCCAGCTAGATAACAGAGGTCACTTTGCCTAGAGGATTCCCTGAAGCCTCTCCTCTTCCAACTCACAGCCCCGCCCAACCATATCCAGGTAGAGCCTCAGTGAGTCGGATGCTCTTTGCTGAGCAGCACCTAGACTCACACTGAAGGCAGCTGGCCTCGGTTTCTGGTGTGGCCTTTTGAGGAAACTATAAGCCCTGCATCTGTGAATTGCTTGCTGAATCTTAACAGGTGGCCCCAAAGGGGTAGAGGCTTTTGCTAAGTTTGGCCTGCAGCTGAACCTCTCTCAGGACTGTGCCACTGGACACTTACTTCACAAATCCACACTAATAAGACAGGGAGACTTATGAGCTTTGTTTAGTACATAAAAACAGACTCAGAAAGACAGCCAAAATGGGAAGACAAAGAAGCAGAAACCATATGAGAGGACAGAACAGAGATCTAGATAAAATGGAATTAAGCAATCTAACAGATGCAGAGTTCAAAACACTGGTTATAAAGATGCTCAATGAACTTCATAAACTCAGTGAGAAATTCAACCAAGAGATAAAATAAAAACATAAAAGAAATCGAATTTATAAAAGAGAACCAGTCAAAAGTGAAGAACACATTATCTGAGATAAGAAGTATATTAAATGGAATAAACAAAGAAGTAAACAAAGTAAATAAATAAAAGGATCAAATGCCCTATCTAGAGGATGGAAAAGCCAAGGACATGCAAGCAGAATGGCAAGAGATGAGATACCAAGACTACAAAAATAATTTAAGGAGCAGATGGGACACTGTTCAATATAAAAATATTTGTGTCATAAGGGTATTGGAAAGAAAACAAGATGTTGAAGAGCTATTTGAAAAAAATAATAATGGAAAAATTTCCTAATCTGGTGAAGGAAATAGACACACAACCCCAGGAAGCTCAGAGAATCCCCAAAACAGGAAACCCAAAGAGGCCCACACCAAGACACATCATAATTTATAAAGCCAAAGGTTAAATACAAAGAGAAAATCTTAAAAGCAGCAAGATAAAAGCAGTTAGTTACCTACAAGGGGGCACCCATAAGACTGGCAGCTGATTCCTTAAAAGAAACACTGCAGGACAGAAAGGCTTGGCAATATATATATATATATATATATATATATATATATATATATATATATATATATATATATATATATATATATATATATATTCAACAAGATGAAGACCTAGGATCTACAAACAAGGATACTTTATACAGCAAAGCTATCATTTAGAGTTGAAGGACAGATAAAGAGCTTCTAGACAAAAATAAGCTAAAGAATTTATCACCACCAAGTCAGTATTACAGGAAATGTTGGAGGGACTGCTGTAAGAAGAAAAAATGCAAAAGACTCACTTCAGATTAAAACACACACACAGACTAAAAGGAAGGGGTTGGGAAAAGATATTGCTTTGATGGACCTAGAAGGTATTTAAGTCAGACAGAGAAACATGAATACTACATGTTTTCACTTATTTGTGAAATCTAAGGAATAAAAGTCAGCAAACTAATCAAAAACAGAGGCACAAAGGAGGCTAGGAGAATGGAGTGAAGGATTAAAGAAGTACTAATTAGTACTGATGAATTGTCAAGGAATGGGGAGCATGGCATAAGGAAAGCAGTTAGCATTAATACATTGGCTAGTGGAGGGTCAGAGGAGGGAGAGTAACTGGGGGGTCATTTTATAAACTATATAGATCTAATCAATGTATTGTATACTTGAAACTAATTAAAATAAATAAATTTTTAATAAAACAAAGGCTAAAATAAGAGACAAAGGAGGACATAATTGTAATATAATGTGTCTTAGAGAAGGACTTTTTGAGTTGAGATAACTGGGCGTTCTGTTGAAGTTTTGAACTCCAAGCACCTGCTCATTCTTTAGATTTGGGAAATTCTTGTCAACTATTTGTCTGAAAATGCTTTCTAATCTCTACTTCTTTTCCTCCCTCTTGAAAATTCCCATTATTCTTATATTTCCTTTCTTGATGGTATCAGCTAATTCTTGTATTTTTCTTTCATTATTTTTCATTCCTTCGTTTCTCTCTTCTTCCTTCTCATTTATTTCTTGATTTCTGTCATTGATTTCACTGATTCTTTCCCATTTGTTTTACTCTACTTCCCAAGCTTGCTATTTTATTCTTTATCTCTCTTAGTCTGTTCTTCAGCTCCAAATAAACAAATACACACAACACACACACACACACACACACACACACACACACACACACACACACAAACTCATTCTCTGATCTAATTGTTTTTTTTTTTCAATTTCTAGAATTGTTAATATGGATTGTTTTGGATTTCATTAAGTTTATTTAGAAGTACCATTCTGAATCCATGATTTAAGTTGCTTATTTTCATGACTTTAAGCTTATTCCCTGGAGATTTTTCTCTTTCTTTCTGAACTGCCTTGTCATCTTGGTTGTTCATGGTGTTTAATGGACTATTTCTCTGCCTTGGAATTTTGAGTGTACTCTGTTTTTTTATTTTTTCCATGAAGAAGGTTGATTATATAAAGATTTCCCTTTAGCCTTTTGCTAAAATGAACTTTTCTTTTGGTTTCCAGTAGGTGGTGTCTATTCCTCTTAGATCCTTGCTTTACATAAAGCCTTAATAGTGCCTTTTTTCTTAAAAATATTCAATCACACTCACTACCCTGAGTCTTAGTGCCTGTCAGTGTTAGCATTAATTTTGGTAGCATTTGCTCAGATTCCCCTTGGATTCTGCAGTATTTGGTCTTGGAGGATATGGAAGAGATGCCTTCTGAGTTAGGAGATGGGGACTGCTGCTCAGCCTCCTGTTTTGCAGCTGCAGCTAATGACAACTGTTCTTCTCTGCTATCCCCACTGCTGCTCTTTGGAGTTCACATTTCTCTCATATAGGGCTATTCAGGAAACCTGCTACACCTCCTCTTCCCTTCCTGCTGCAGGGAGCTCCAACTGTGAGAGGCAGCTTCTTTGTTTCTCTCAGTTTACCACCTGACTCTCAGGGTTCTGACTTGAGGTAGCTCTTATTTACAGATCCCACATTTAGACACACTGGTGTGCATGTTGGGTGTGTTTTTTTATTGAGTTTTAGATTTTCAGTTTATTGTTGGTTCAAAAAGAGATCTGGGACATCTCTCATTCCACGATGCTTTTGACGTCACTTTCCTAGAGATTATTAAATGCATTTATAAGTCTGCCTCTTTATAGAATGCTGGTGTAATTGTTCATAATTTGATAACTTCTTAATTTTTACTAGAAATTAAGGTTTTCAAGAGTTAGGATTCTAACATATGTAATTAAAACTACTTAGGATAAACAAAGAAAGGTCTGTGAATAGAAGAAAATTAAAACATATGTTTTTGGTAGAGAAGGTATAAGAAATGTGTCTTTTTGTTGAAAAAAATAGTATTTTTTTTTCCCAAATGGAGACTAATTGTTTCAGAATAATAAATTAAAAAAAAAAAACATAGGGGAAAATCATAAAAGGTTTGTAGAAGAATTTTATTTTAAAAAATTTCTGTGTGGTCAAGGTGGACAAGATCAAAAAGATTTGCTATAAGTGTTTTTAAACTAAGCTTCAATATCAATAACACATGAATGTGAAACTAAACTTTCATTTTCTCTCATTTGCTGAAAGAATATGTTTTTATAGATTGCTGCTCTGCTCTTAATAAATTGTAAACTAAAATTTTGCTTTACCTTTAAAAAATCTGCCTAGAAAAAAAAAGATTCTGTGTTTTATCAGTATGATTTTCTGTTTTCCATGTTGTCTTTATCAAGTCTTTGTTTATTTAAGAAAACTAACCAGTCTCTATTTAAGCACCTAAGGTTCATTTTTTTCTTAACAATCATTTAGCATTCTGTATTTGCCTGAAAAGTCTTTAATTGTCACTATGGTTAAATAGATAACTAAGTATTTTTTCACAGTGACCTTTTGACATTTTGACAAGCTGTCTTCAAATCAAATTTTAAGTAGATTTTTTCTTACCGGTGAGTACACATGGGATTTTCCAGTAGCCTCATAACATTTATTCTCTCTCTTTATATAGGAGAGATATTATATAAATTAGGCTTACCTGATTTCAAAATTTCTTAAATTATATTGTCAATTTAGTGATTCTAAACCTTAGGTTCTGATATGTCCTGAAGTAATGTTATCAGTCATAATTTAAGTTATTATCTTAAAATGTATGTCACAGAAATAATCAAATTTCTTTGTCAATAACACAATAATGAACTCTCATCAGACCTTTAACTATGAACATTTCTAGGTCTTTTTCTTTTATGAAGAGTTATGATTTTACTCTGTTGGTTTTACAAGTGACACTCATGGAGAGAACCTTACCCAGTGCTCAGAAACTCTGGCACTGCTGTGACCCTAGGAGACAGGTGCACATCTCAGTGGAAAAAAGCTGCACCTGACACCTGGCCCTGTGCATGCTGGAGTCCTTCAAATCAAAAGACTACGCAAAGGAATAGCCAGTATCAAGGCACACTGCTTCCACTCAAGGTCCCAGATCAAGACTTTATACATTAACTAACATGAAACATTTTCTTTTTTTTCACTCTGCTACTGGCCTGGAAAGGTTATGCTGTCATCTGTAACCCTCAGGCCATTGCTAAGGGGAGTAACCTTTCAGAACGCTGGGTTTGTTGTCAAAAATTTTCTTTGTGCATGGTGCTAGAGGCAACACTTATTCTCCCTGTGACCATTTTTTTTTCAGTGTTTTAGTAGAATATGATCAACCTCTCTAGAAGTCATTTACACAGAGTCTGACTGCTATGGCCAGGACATCCAGTGCCTTGTTTTTACCTTTCTCCAGTTATAACTGTACTTGCCCAATTAGACACAAATGTTTATGCAAATCGTAACACATTTGTGCCCCCACGTTCTCGTGATTATCTAAATCAGATCTGTCCCCATTTATAAAAAGATCAACCAGTAGCACCCATATTTGAAAGGAATTTAGAATGAAGGGGGCAAATGCAACAGCCTTTACAAATATATTATTGACAGCCCACCTTGGTGTGAATGGTGTATGCCCTGACAGGATTTTTTTTGTTTATGGTGGTTCTCATTCTCTTTGGGTCTATGAATACCTTGGCTGGCACACAACCAGGCAATGCCTCTTAGGTTATACGTGTCCCTAACTGTTCACAGAGCCACCTCACTGAACTTACATCACTGAGTTAGAAAGGACTTCCAGGAGATGTTCATGACTTAGGCTTTACTTCCTTTGGCAGGACCCTCCATGCTTGATTAGAAGTGATTGCAAACAAAGCTGTTGCCAGGACCCTCTCCTTATATCTCATGGATCTTACAGAATCTACAGCTGAAGCAACAGCTGCCCAACAAATATCCTTAAATTCTCTAGCCAACTTTGTTTTTGATAATAGAATGTTCCTTGCTTATCTCTTATCTGAGCAAAGAGGTATCTGCTGTGGCCAACACCTCCTTCTGCACCTGAATTAGCATTTCTTGGGGAGTTGAAACTTACATACATAAAAGAATTGAACCTAACACTTGGCTTAAAAAACTGACTCCTTCTATGGAGTCTTTCTTTGACTTATTACATTCTGATTGGTTTGAGGACTATGGTTCTGAAGTGCATTCAAGACATTGAGAGTGATCCACCTATAATAATCATAGTAATCTCCCTGTGCTGAATTTTCTAAAAAAGTTAAATGCCTGTTTGCAGCTACTAACCACCAAGAAAATGATCTCCCTAAGACTTGAAGGTCAAAAAATAAATGAAGAGAGTGGCTAGCTTAAAAATGTGAAGTTATTATCTGTGACTACTACTCAGATCAGCAAAATCTACAAGAACTTCTTAGTGGTAGCTGGGGGTAGCACTGATAACTTACAAATTAATCATATCTCCCAGTCAGGTGAGAATCAAAACAAAAAAAGACAGCAAGCCCCAGAGCTGTGCTTAGCCCCACATCACATAACTGAGACTTGATATCTAACATAATTACAGTTCCAGCTGCCCCAGGAGTGTGATATTTACCAAGTCAATCTGGAGATACCTGGTCAGCACAATGAGGCCATCTGCTTGACAGACCTGCAGTCCCCTAAAGAAAGGTGACTCTTCCACAATCAGCTCTTTGCAAGTAGAACTTTCTGTTTCCCCTCCCCCCCACCACACACACATACCTCTTTTTATTAATGTTTCATTTTGTACAGCTCCTCAGAGCTCTTTCCTATCTTCTAAAGGGGATGCTTCCTTCGTGGCTCAAATAAGGCCAATAAGATCTTAAAAATTCACACAGATTAATTTTGTTTTTTTTTTAATAAATCTAGACTCCTATCCTTACCTACTGATGACTTTTAGCACTTATCTTCATACCTAACAGTGCTGAAATACCCAGCTCCTTATCTGGTGTTTATACTTAGATATCCAACAGATATTTCAAACTTAACATGCCCCAAAGAGAACTCTTAATTCTATACACCAACTTTGTTTCACTCTATGTAAATAAATAGGTTCACCATGGACTTAATTGCTCAGGCCAAACGCTTGAGGGCAGTTCTTAATTCTCCAATTCCCTCACATCCTACAGTTTGTTTATCACCAATTCCTATTACCCGTGCCTCCAAAATATATGCCTACTTGCAGTGCCTGTTGTCACCTCTAATCCTAAAACTTTAAACCATACTGTCTCCTCTGCACACACGAGTGCATTCAGACATCTTCTTCCTGCTTTAATGCTTTTTCCTCCAGCCAGATTAGCATTCTCAGTATTCAGTCACAATCCAGTGTTTTTTTTTTTTTTTTAATTCAAATCTATCAGTGGCTTTCTATTGCAAAGCAAAGCAAAGTTCTACTTCTGATCTAAATCACACAGAGCCATCCAGGTCTGGGCCCTGCTTGTCATTCTCACCCGTCATTTCGGACTAGTCTCACTGTGCATACCTTTCCTTTTTCTGCACAGTGACATCTGCTATTCTTTCTACCTGAAAGCTTTGTGCCTGGATCTTTCTATGCCTGTTTCTTTCTTGCTCAAATGCAGCCTCCTCAGAAAGTCCTCCTTGATTGCCATAGATTGAACAGTCCTTCACTGATCTCCACTATCCCATTGTGCTAATCTAGTTCTTCTATAAAATACACTATATTATGAGTTACATTTTTTTCTAGCTTTAGTAACATACTTTACATAGAACAGTGTATTAATTTAAGGTGTACAACACAATGCAGTATGACTTCACATTTGCTAGAACGACTATCATCAAAAAGACAAAAGAGAAACAGAATCTGTGTTGATGATGTTACTCTGTTGGTAGGATTATGCATTGGCAACTCTAACAACCATGTGACAAATTGGAACTCGATTTGCCACCCATGTGGGAGGACTCTACTGTAAAAAAGTCACCCCCTGACACAGTTCATGTGCCCTTGAACCTGCCCAGTGCCCTCTTCAGAGCACCAGCCACCTTCTTGTTTCTCAGGCTATAGATGAGAGGGTTCAGCAGCGGGGTGAGGATGGTGTAGAAAACGAAGAAGACTTTGTCCTGGGCTGGCTGGTGGTAAGAACGAGGCAGCATGTAGGTGTATATGGCGGCCCTGTAAAATAAGGTCACCACTGTCACGTGAGATGAGCAGGTGGCAAGTGCCCTTTTCTTCCTCCCCAGTGAGCTCATGTGGTGGACTGCAGTCAGAATTTGGGCACAGGGTGCAGTTATCACAGAAAAAGGAATCAGCAGCATCAACACGCAGCACACATACATCGCTGCTTGGTAGAGGGCTGTGTCTGCACAGGCCAGCTTTAGGATTGCAGGAGCCTCACAGAAGAAATAGTTGATCTCCTGAGAGTTGCAGAAGAGAAAGCTCATGGTGATGGGGGTGAAGAGAAAGCCATCCAAGGAGCCTTTAAACCAGGGACTGGCTATGATTGCCCAACAGGCCCAGCAGTTCATGAGGACAGGATACCTTAGAGGGTGGCAAATGGCCACATAGCAGTCATAGGCCATAAGCCCCAGCAGGAAAAACTCAGCCCCCACAAGAGTGATGTAGAAGAAGTGCTGAGCTGTGCACCCCATGAAAGAGATCGTTTTTTGGCCCAGCAGGTAGTTGACCAGAATCTTGGGCACAGTGGTAGAGATGAACATTATGTCGATGAAGGATAGGTGGCTGAGCAGGAAGTACATGGGAGGGTGCAGGCGTGTGTCCACGTGGGTCAGCAGGATCATGGCTCCATTGGCTATCAGCGTGATGAAGAAGATGACAGAGATGATGGAGAAGAGAAGGCCTGAGGTGTTATCTCTGTCTAGCAGTCCCCGAAGGGTGAAGTCTGTGGAAGACGTATTGTCCCCTTCCATTAGTTCCAGTAGGTGGCGTCTAAGCCTCTTGGATCCCTGCTTTACATAAAGCCTTAATAGTGCTCTTTTTTTCTTATAGATATTCAATCATGCTCACTACCTTGAGTCCTAGTCCTTGTCTATGTTAGTATCAGTTTCCCCTTGTATTCACTCTTGGAGGATATGGGGGGCAGTGCCTTCTGGGTTGGTGAATGGGGCTCAGCCTTATGTTTTGCAACTGCAGTTAATAGCAGCTGTTCTTCTCTGCTGTCCCCACTTCTCTGTGGCCCCCACATCTCTGCTTTCTGCTCTGATCTCTGGGCACTGCTGCTATGTGGAGTATGTGGAGCTCACAGCTCTCTCAAGAAAAGCATTTTAGGGAAACTGCCACACCTTCTCCCCCTCCCCTCCTCCTTCAATTAGCTCCACGAGGTCATGCTATGACTGTGAATCTTCCAAATAAAACAATGACATCGGCATGAAACAAACAGAACAGCATACAGATGGATCATTAGGCAGTAAACTCTTAAAAGTTAGAAAAAAACATTGTAAGATATTATTTCTTAATACTTTGAGACTGATAAGTAAGGACTTATCTATTCTCAAATGTTAAGTAAAACATAATTTTTAAATCAATAGATTTTTAAATACATTGGACAAAATGATGTTGGCAGATGCTACTACAGTGAATTTCATAACCACTGAGTATGTGTAAAATATATGCAGCATTTGGCGTACTCTAGCTGGGAGTGTGTGAGTGAATGTGTGTGCACACACACACATGTGTGAATATAATACTTTAGATGTGTTTAAATCAGTATCCTTACTAAATAAATCTATTGTTATCGGTATCACTAAGGTGGTTTTTGAACAGCACAGTATTGGGTGTGGCAAGTCCATACCTGCCAGTTAGCCACAAATATGGGTGCTCTCCCATTTGGGCATTTGAATCACTGTTGAGTGAAGAGTGTTTTCATGGTATCAGTCCATCCATGGTGCAGACAAAATATGTATGGGAGGAAATAAAGTGGGCAATGAAAATGAGTCTTGTGAATTCAGACACAAAAGTTTCATCCAATAGAAGGGGCAGTCACTGTTTAAGGGTGATTTTTGGTTATTTTTAAGAAAGAAATTTCAATTTGAGAATGAAGAGGAATTGGCATTTAAATTACAGGTAGTATAGACATTTAGCATTAGCAATTAGGATTCAGAAGAGATTGCGGATTCAGAGGATATTTTTTCATAGTGATTGGTAATTAAGAAAGACATAGTAACTATGTTTTATATAATTTGGGGTAATGATAAAAAGTAAATAGAGGTCCATAACTTTTAAGTTAGGAATGATTTTTCACGTGTTTGAAGTTGAATAGGATGAGATAGAATATGTTTTATCAACATGTTTGGGAGTTAAACAAATCAAACTAGCCTATGTTCCTCTAAACAACCTAAAAATATGAGCATGAGAGTCTATTTCACAGAAGAAACACTATTAAAAATGGAAGATAAAAGCATCTCAAAGAGCCTACTTTGTGCCAGATGCTTCAAATCTGTACACTCAGAGCTTCACAGTGAACCCAAGGCAGGGGGAACCTCAAACCCTTTAACAATGGAGGAATGAAAAGCAATGCTACCCTGGTTATGTGGGATGTTAAGGATAGGGATGTTTGCACAAGGAAGTCTAAATCATTCTGTGCTCTTACTCACACCACAGAAAATCAACCTAGTATTTGCCATAATTATCAAATGAAATGTGCCAATAATATGACTCTTAACTTGTTAAATACATGTAACCCTTAATATGATAGGTAAAAACTATATATAATTCAGAGTATACGGAATAAATTATTATAATCACCCAACTGATTTTTAAGAGTGCAAACTCTGTTTTCAGGTTTGGGGGGTTTTTTTTTGTTTATTTGTTTGTTTTGTTTTGTTTTGTTTTTCACCAATTTCAAAATCTTTGGTGCCAGGTCTTATAAATTCCTCCAGACAGCATGGACCATTTCATTCTCTAAAACCTGCCTCATTTTTCTTTGTAATTTCCTGCCTTTGTAATTTCCATTGATGGAGCCACTTAAATAAGTATCAGAAAGAGAATGTTGTCTAGATTCTGGAATAATGTTAACATTATTGGTATCTCAGCTTCTCCCACATTTTGATTCTAACTTTTACCAAACTCTAAGACCATAGTAACAAAGGGAAAATTAAGTGTTGCTTTACACGGTCAAACAGCTTTGTTCCACCTAAGTCTTCATTCAATCTTCTGCCACTTTAGTTCCCTGCCCTCTCCAGGTCTTGTAGTCATAACAATAACAAAGGCCTCTCCACTTTGTAGCTGACTGGCCAGCCTCTCTTGTTTGCACTGAAAAGGTGTGATTGTCAGAGGAGTCTTTTAGTTAAATGGATTACCTGCCCTCTCACTCACCAGGGGGAGTGCTATGAGAAGCAACTGTTCTTATGGAACTTTTGAATGCAGGTGACACTTCTTTACTCAGGTTCAATAAGAATGAAACAATGAGGGATGAATGCAGTGATTCTGTGCCTTTGTACAGGTATTTGCTTCTGACCTGATGTAGCAGACAGACAGGAAAACAAAATTTAGCATCAGATGAATTGAGTTCTGGCGGCCATGATATTAATTAATTCTATAATTCTCTCCTCAAACTGTTTGAGCTTCAGTTTCTATTTATGTTAAATTAATAAAATATAACATTCAGGATTGGCCTGTAGAAAAACAACAAAAAAGTTCATAGTTACAGGTGAAATATTTTATGTAATGCAGTTAAATGTCAATGTATACACATATGTTAGTTATTTCAAAGTTATTGGTAAATATGTAAGAAGTACCAGTAAGCAACCTACCTATTCAACTAAAATCTGTGAATTTAAATTTAAAAATTTTTTTGAACTTCAAATCTATAAACTCTGGCACCTCCAGTGGGGCTAATTCACTAGTTAGATTCTGTATTTCCCCCTAATATCCCTTGTCTTGAGAGAAATGGTCTCTAGCATAAATTCTCAAAAAAAATATATGTGCATCACATTTGATTAGCCTGGAAAGAATCTAAATGTGTTTGAGAAGCATAGATAGTCTTGGTCTGCAAATTATGAGGACATAAGAAGAAAAAGTTATTTAAACTCGGCATGACTTTATTGGAGGAAGCTGTCTTTAAAGCTTACTTAAATCACTTTTTACTACACTATACCACGAATCGGGAGAAAGCAATGCTTTGATTCTACCTTGGCATTTGCAAATATTAGCTCTTACTTTGTCAGGCACAGCCATGTGTTTGAGTGGGGATGAGTGAAATTGCCCCAATCCTCCACAGGACTGGGATGTCCACCATACCCTTCCACACCCTATTTAAATCAAGTGATGATGGCATCTCTAAGCTGAAAGTCACAGCCCCTCTGGTTCTATGTGGCCACAGGTGCCTGTCCTGACAAATAAAAAAGCAGGTCCATGCGCATGCCGGGCAAGAGGAAGCTCTGTGCCTGCCTGAGTTGAAAGCTGCCTCCTGAAGCCTCTTCCTCAGAAGCAAGTTCTTCTCTTTGTACCAAGCACACAGCCCATCTCGACATGCATAGAATTGCAAAGTTTCCTCCACCCTTTTCTGTGCCTGGGCCTGCCTCTAGATTCTCCTAAGTGTTCATCTACAAATCCCTTGCCAAAATGTGTGAGTGCATGTATTAAATTGAGATGACCATTAACAATGTTCATTTAAAATCCATTGTCTCAGTCTCAACAATTACTTCAGGTGAAGTGATTCCAGTGCAGAATACACTGAGAATACAATATGTCTGTTTTTATTCAGGAATGACATATCATATACCCATTAAAACTCTTCCTGATGTATTTTCACAAGAACATTCTCAAGCCAGTCAATCCATAGTGGCACAGTTTTGAAACTAAATGTGAAACCTTACATATATTTCTAAATTGTCTCTGTAGTCTCAACGTTCCCATAGTATCTCAAAAAGTTGGAATTATTAAGAATAAAATCAAATTGAAATAACAATTATAAAATTATTAGATAATAAAACACCAGTGTCCTCAGACAATCTCACCAGGTGTCCATTACTGTTTCGGTAAACACTATGGGGAAAAACTGAGAGCTACATTCCTCTGTCAGTCACATGGCTCTTCTGCCAGGACCCCTAAAGAGACAGTAAATCTGAATAAGCCCCACAGTTTTAGTACAGAGAGCACTACAAAACTGCTTGTGAGCCCCGGGCAGAGGGGATGTGAGAAATGCAGGCATCTGCACATCCTTTAAAATTATCAGGGAATAGTGCTACGTAAAATGCTTATACCACTGACAAACAGGCAGAGCCCAGGGCATGAAGTTAGACAGCCTGCAGGTGTCTGCCTACTCTCTCACCTATAGTTCTCAGGCCCTCAGTGTCTTCATTTGTAAAAAAAAGGACAAGGGTACAAAGACAATCACGCCAGTGCTAGGGGAATGGGGAGAAGAGAGGGAGAGTAAAGAGTGAAAGACCAGCAGGGAATCACAATGCCTCTTCCTGGTCTGTGTCCTATAAACTAAGACCAGGCGCAAATATTTGTTTCATCCTATGTCTTTCAAACAATATTGTTCCTTTCCCATTTACAAAGTCAAGATTTGGTTAAATTATTATAAAAGAATAAAGTACGAGAAAAGTTTTTACTAAAATAACACACAGACATAAACAGGTATTTTATATGAAAGAAAATTCTTCCCTCTGTTTGTTTCACTGAATAGCACCCTTGCAAATGGAAATTTGCAATGCATATTCCAGACAATTCTCAGAAATAATCAAGCAGGCAATTGGCATCTGATGCAGTTGCAGCCGGGGTGGGAGGCATGGGCAGTCATTTCCTCACTGGATGTGTACCTGAGTTTTGCAGCCCTGCCTCCCTTTCTTTAGAGTCAACTCATTTATATCTTAAAAGGAGAGTCAACTCATCCCTTCCACTAGGAAAACTATGGTAACTTATTTTCTTATTCACCATTTAAACTGTCATTAAGAAGCTAGGATGGATGTGTATGAGCATCGCCCAGTCACGTGAGACCCTCCTACACAATGTCAAAAGACCAGAACTTTTCTTCAGTTATCAGGGACAGAAGAACAGAGGTGGTGCAGGTATCGCAGAATCTCCTAGATGACTGAGTTAAATTTAATCAAGGATTTTGCATTATCAAGACAAAACTTCTAATTATTAAATTTAATCATTTAATTTTCAGAAAACTTGAAAATGATCTATCCATTTTCCCCATGGCCTTCTTGTTTAGCCTCACCATCTCACGTTCTTCATACCTTTCCTCAGCTATGCAATCTGTGGGATGCATAATAAAAAGAGCACGATACTCACATGTCCTGGAATGAGCAAGGGGGTGAAAGGTGAAACAGGACAAGGCAAATTCCCTGAGTTGAGGGAGACCAAGCTCTCCACTGAAAGAAGAAGAGGGACCTTGGTGGAGAGTGAAGAAAGAATTCAACACACACTCCAAAGTTGGAGTCAAAAGGAAAGTTTATTAGTAAAGGGGTAACACTCCACAGAGAAGAATGTGATCTCCTCTCAGAGGCAGAGAGTGAGAGGGACAGTAAGAGAGACAGAGAGAGAGACAGAGAGAGAGAGAGAGAGAGAGAGAGAGAGAGAGAGAGAGAGAGGCGAGGAGAGAGTAAAATCACCAAGAGGAGAGAGACCACACTGTGGGGTGTTACCCCTTTCTAATACACTTTCCTTTGACTCCAACTCTGGCTCATTGAATTCTTTCTCTACTATATGCCAAAGTACCCTTTTCTTCTCTTGGTGCAGGGCTTGGTCTCACCTCACTTGAGGAAATTTTCCCTAGCCTGCATCATCTTTCCCGGCAACCACTAAGGGACAAATGGACATAAACTCGTCCCACCCAAGTTTGCTATGACTCCGCTCATCTGAGAATGGCTGACATTTATTTCTCTATGCCCTGCAAATCAATTTTCCTTGGACAAACAGTTGTTGGTTCTAGGGGGTCGGTGAGAGACTTGTTCTCTAACTGAGCAGGAGACCTCCAGTCCTGTCTACTTTTTCTACTTTTCTTCTTCTAACTTCCCTGACATGGCATCAGGAAGTTACAGAGAATACATGCTGAGGAATCCTTTTTTGAATCCCAAATTAAAAGACTATGAAGCACCTGTCAGCCACAACAAAATGGGTGAGTCTCCATGGGAATCATTTGTTTTTCCCCTCTCAGCCCTTTGCTTTCATTTTTGCTGGGGACTTGAAAACAGGGAAGCAGTTGGCTGCAGAGGATTGCTGGGCCTACTCCCCAACCTTGCCTCTTGGTCTTTCCCTCCTTTCTTATCCTCTCCAGTAGGAACTCTAGTGGGAAAGATGCAGGGTCATGGTACCAGCTCCACTGAACTCTCCTAACTCATCCCCTATCCTGTCCTCATTTCTCCACTGGCTCTGGGGTGCTACAACAATCTCAGAGTGAGCCCAAATAACTCAAAGCTGAGCACCGGGCCAGACAGTCCAGACTGCGTCAGGCTCCCTGGCCTTTGTGGCTTACTGCCTGGACTGCAAGATCTTGTCCGCACCCTCCCTAAAAAAAAAAGTTAAACTTCTGTTGCCATTCCTGAATTTCTGTGTTTTTCTCTCTCTCTTGGAGCCACAGGTAAATCCCCGTGCACTCCGTGCAGTGTTACACTGAGACCCATGCTACCATTCACCTCTGGCAATGGGGAGCCCAGGATCTCCTCCCACATCCCCCATGATTGAGCCATACTCCTGTGCACACTGTAGCAGTAGTGGGTCCAGACCCTTACGGTCTTTTCTCCTTCTAACAGCAATGGGCCCAGACCTGTGCTATTGCGCCCCGTCTTCCACCTTTTCAGGTGGTGCCACACCACAGGGCACAAGTGCACCCCTTTCAAGGGGTGAATAATGCGATTTCAGACCCAGGCACAGCTAGGATTATGTCCCCTGGTATCTTGAGTTTAAGGTTCAGTACTTTGACAGAAGCTGACATGTTCAATTCCCAGTAAGGGAAGAATATTTCTCCTCCTCCCCCATACCAGCAGCAGGGTCACAGCTGTCAGTGAAATATGCAGGAGCAATCCCTCCCAACAACGACCACCAGGGGCCCTGCCTCCTTCAACTATGGAAGGGGATCCAAGAAGTTTGGCCTTCAAACAGTTCACTAAACTGCAATACTCTCCTCCAATTAAATCTTTTTTGAAGAAACAGGAAAAGTGGGAAGAAGTCCTCTACATTCAAGTTTCTATGCTCCATTACTAAGACCCGGACTTATGAGATGACCCAATGATAGGAACGCCTTCCTGGAGATCTCACAATAATAAGGAATTTCCTTCTCTCTTTTCACCCTTTTCACGCTGAATGGAGGACCAAGTTCTCTGGGGACCCCATCCATTTCATAGCTTCCCGAGGAAACTAGAAATGCACCCTCAGGGAAGTTACAAATACTGATGATGGGAAAAAATGAATATGTGCATGACCTTTGATCTGTATTTGTCTGCGTTATGTGTAATATATATATATATATATATATATATATATATATATATATATATATGTGTGTGTGTGTGTGTGTGTGTGTGTGTGTGTGTGTGTGTGTGTGTGAGTGTGTGTGTGTGTTATATGTAATATGGTGGTTGAGTTGAGAATTCTAATTAAGATGAGAAAGAAGATGTATGTTTTAGGTAACTGAAGGTATCAAGTATGGCGATATATTTTGAAGAAAATTGAAGGAAAGCTGTTTATCTTAAAGTTGGTTATTTCTGAATGAGTGAGAAGAAGCAAACTGAATGAATGAGGAAAGTTGTAGAAGGTTTGTGAAGAGAAATCCTGGGAGGAATTTTTATGTGATTAAGCCAAACAAGAGTGAAAATTTAAAAGTCAAATGTAAGCTAATACAAAATTAGAGTTGTGTTTTCCTGTTTCTTAAACTATTATACTAGCCTGCTACTAACATTACAAAAATGTTTTCTGAGTAGAAAACAATAATTCTGTGCTTCATCAACATAATTGTCTGTGTTTTATGATGTCTTAACCAGTTTTCTGAGGATTTTAGAGAATATACTAACATTGGCCCGAAGTCTGAGGGCCAGAAACTCCTGGCTATGCATGTCATAACTTGGGCTGTGACCAATTTTCAAAAGGAAGCTGCAAAAGTTGAGGCCTGGACCCCAAAACCCACAAGCGCCTTAAGTGCCAGAAGTCTTTAAGGTGTCCAATAACTGGGACTGGGAAGAGAAAAAAGCAGAATACAAAAAGGGTGCAAATTTTAGTTGCCATAATGCAGGGACCATCTCAAGGTGACCCTTGGCAATAAAAACCTTTCAGGCCTGGAGAGAATGCATTTTCAATGTGCAAACTGCAGAAGGAAGAGTAATGAAAGCACTTGTGTCCATCCTGCCCTGGGAACTCTGGGAGGGGTGGACCTCATAAGTTCTCCCCTCACAGTGAGCTTCTCATAAGAGGGGTGCTCTCTCCCTCTGCTTACAATGGAGGCCCAAGTGCTCACCAGCTCCAGTCCTAGGGAAATCCATTGCAATCCTGACAGTGGAGCCTTGACATAGCAGGAAGGAAAAACTGAGTTTGTATTAGATACCAGAGCTATCCACTCTGTCTTGACTCGTCTCATGGGCCTTTCTCTAATGCTAACTACACAATGACAGAAATAAATAACCAGGCTAACATAAGATAATTTACTTTTCACGCATCAAGACCAGGGTCCAATGCCTCATCCCAGAAAACTGGGATGAAGCCCAAAAATGGGGCAGCCCCATTGCCCATCACACAAAGCACATTGGTGGGGATCCTAAGGCTAACCCATTCATAGACAACCCGCTTTGCTTCCTGTCAGGGTTTCCTAGAAGCAGAGCAGCTCCCTCCCAGTGTCTATTGAAAGTCAGCCCTCAAGGCAAACAGAAAGGGCCATACCAAGTTTTCTTAAGTCCCCCAATTGCTGTCAATTATAAGGAATAAACCACTGGGTATATTTATCTCAAATTAAACCAGTTTTTTGTGAGTCCTCATAGGTTCCTCCAGCAAATGAACCAGGAAGTGTGACCTATTCCTGTGAACCCTTGGAAGATCTCAAACTCTTATTCCTGAAACTAGATAAATCCAATTCATGTGCCATGAGGAATCAGGAAGCTTTTCTGAATCATTATTCTTTTAGCCCAGTGTGGGTGCCTCTACTCTCTTCAAAATTATTTAATTTTCTTTCACTAAATATCTTTCCCTTGAATTAACGAACTGCCATGAAAAATAACTTTATTGTCAATTACTTCTACTGAGAGAGAAGAGGTGACATCTGAAAGTAGAAATAGATGTAAAAAAAAAGGCCTGCAGAAATAACCAACTCAGCTGTTTAAAACGGCTCTCTCTCCTCCTCTATTCTGCCCTATGTTCTTCAGTTAACATGTTTCCACAGCTGCATCCCCCACCTCAAGGATTCTTCAGCCCCTTTCCTATATCTGTAGCTGTATAGGAATGTCAAGACTGTGGAACTGTCTGCTGTGTTACAGCAAGAACTTAGCCTTTGGATAAGGAAACCTCTGAGCCAGCATGGATCAGACATCAATGAATGCTGCTCCCTGTCTGTAAGCCTAAGAGTGGTCTCTTTGTTCAAGAATCTGACAAAGGTGCTGATAACACCAAGGATCTGGAAATTCCTTCCCTGCAGGCCCCCACCTGAAGTTGCCTCTCCCCACTCTGAGTAAGGAGGGACCCGTAAAACCTCAGACAAAGGAATCACTAGCCCTTTGCATGGACACTGCTTATATAAAGGTGTAAGAAATCTAATCAAGGAGAGATCGTGCTTTGGGTCTGTTGAATGCCTCACATTTTCTGTGGCACTAAATTCTCCTTCCTCTACCATAATTTTCTGAGTGTCTGAATTCCTCCATCAGGTGTCGCTTCCTGCAACACTACTATTAATTGTGGCTTTTGTCTTTTCAATCTTTTTGCCAAATTTATATATTCTAGGCTGCAAGGCTTTCTACCACATCTAAGGGCTGGAATGACCTCATCTTCTCTGCCTTGGGGGTGGGGGGACTTAGGGGGCTTAAAATAGGCTTGCAGAGATTTTTATTCCTAGTAGGCAGGAACTAAATCCCTATCTCAGCTTTGAAGAAGTTATAGAAGATAGGCATTTGTGTCTCAACGTCTCTTTAAGATCAAGGGAATAAAATTTCTGAGGAAGGAATAATGCAGGGAGAAATCAAGAGAAATAAAATGTTAATCAAGCCCAATCAGAGACTGCAATGCCAAGATCAGCCTTGCAGCCAGGCCAGGAGGACACCTTCAGAACAAAGGAAGGTTTCTGTTAGATTATTAATAAATTATTCTCCACATCTGTGAACGGGAAACAGGAACCAAGTCATTCCCTATGGCTAAAATCATGGGAAACCCATGGATTAAAGACTGGAAACTGGCCTTTCACTCAGCAGGCCATTCACTTTTCATATTTATACCTTTCCATGCTACACACTCTTCCTCTTCCTCACTGTATGTCTGTATCAAAGAAAATGGGAACTAATGAAAGACATATAAACTGAGTTCCCTGAACACTCAAGGTCCCTCTCAATGCCTTTATTCTGTCTCTCTCTCCCTGTTTCACACTGTCCCTCTCACTCCCTGGCTCTGAGGAGAGACCACACTCTGTCTGTGGAGTGTTACCTCTCCTCTAATAAACTTCCTTTGACTCCAAATTTGGCTTGTGTTTTGGTGTGTTGAATTATTCCTACATTCTCTGCCAAAGGACCACCATTTTCTCTCAGTACGGGGCTTGGCCTTCCCATCACTTGGGAAAATTTGTCCTATCCTGCATCAAAGGCACATCACAAATATCAAAACTTACCCCAGTACCCAGTTTTATCCCAAACGTAGTTCCTGCTAAAGATGGACCCTGTCACTTACTTAGAGCAAATTCTCTCCAGACACCCCTTCAGAATGGTTCAGAGGTGGAGGTAGTCATATCAGTTAGCAAAATGAAACTCAGTAGCAAACTGCAAGGACTTCACATAACTGAAAATGGGACGGAGAACCAACAGAGGCTCTTTGGAGATCAGAGTTGATCTGTGGCTGGAAGAGAAAAAGGTTAAGTTGAGTGGATTTAAACTCCCCACAGCTCATGCTGAGAGGGGTAAAAAACACAATGATTCACAGTCCTGGGCATCTACATGCGAAGGCTTCCAAGCTCCTGCTCACCCGCATGCCCAGGTGTCCTCTGACACCCAGTGCACGGAGCTCACCATTGGGACTGTGCACTTGACACAACCGAATTACAGACCAAGAGGTCCCTTAGTCGCTGGTGCTGGGGCTAGGCACAGAAGACTGAGAGCTATTTGTAATATAATTTTGAAGAAGGAAGTATTTTAAAATGCCACCCTCAAATTTCTGAATCATTTTGTATTGTCAGGATAAATCATCCAGGTTCTCCAGCCTTCTAGAAATGTGTTAATGCTCACTTCCTATCTTTGCAGGAAAATCTTTAGAAATTGGAATTGTGAAAAACTACAAAGGCAGCAGGAAAGCTACAGATCATGAATGGATGCTGAGTTGTTCCTCAGGTGAGTTTCCCAGGGTGACAGGCAACCAGCCTGAGAAGGAAGGTGGTTTAAGTAGTTTTCTGAGAAAGCTGGTCTCTTCTCCAGGGACAACAGCAGACAGATTTGCATGGCTGCTGAGACTCCTGTCCATGAGGCAGAAGAGACTGAGCCCTAGAATCGCATGGGCTTCTAGAGGCCCTCAGTTTTATTTAAGCAGTGACCCATTTTCAATGCACATATAGTTTCAAATGTGGCATAAATAGATAAATCATCTAATGATAAACATCCTTATACTTGTTTTTGATCATAGTGTGTTTCCTTCATAAATTTTATTCAATTAAAATTTGTCAATTTGTGAAAATATAGTTTTCACTTCAATTTTAAGTTTTGCTTTTAAAATATGATCAGTTTGCTTTCCTGCCTCTGAAACTTTCCTTTGCACAGATTCTCTCATGGCTCTCCCTCAATATAAACAAAGGCTCACACATTTATTCCTTTGGTGATTGTGGCCTAAGATGTTTAAATTTAATTGATTCATTTTTGTGATGCTGAAATTTTTGAATGTATTGGTATGTATTATATTCTGAACTGTCTGCCCATTCTATTTGCCCTTACTTATTTGGGGTGTTGTGTTTTATTTTGTTTTACTTGTTTAACATCCTCTTTACATATTAAAGTATAAATACATGTCTGCCATATATGTCTCTTTTACTGTTTGCATTTTTTCTTTTCTTTTTTTCATAGCTATTTATTGTATAGAATTTTTTTTTACTATGAAGTACAACATACCATCATTACTTCTGCAATTTCTTCCACTGACTCTATGCTTACAAAATTCTCATATAGTTTAAAACATGAAAAATTTAACTTTGATTAGTATTCATTTGCTTCTTTTTCACTAACTCTAAAGTCTGGGCTTTGGGTGTGAATATGAAACAATGGTTTATTGTATTCTTTCTGAAAAACTATGCACCTAACAGCAATTATTAACAAATGAGTTATTTGTACAATAAATTTCAATGTCAATTATTTTCATATTAAACTTTTACATTTATCATGGACTCTAGCGTTCCCTACTGATGCTTCTAATTCTTAATACTAGGCCTCACTGTCTGGATTATTTTAACATATTATTTGTTTTTTATATCTGTCACAGGTAATGTTTCATTTTTCTTACTTTTCCAAATAATTTTATATACAGTTGCCCATTTTTTTAGGGGTGAAAAACAGCTGAAGACTTCATTGTCATGTTTTGACAATAGCACAACTGTTTTGTAGTTCTTACTGGAATAGCATCAGCTTTGTCATTTAATTTAAGTGTATTGACGTCATCATAGAATGATTCTTCTCACCTAGAAGTACAGTGGACCCTCTGATTTAGTTAGATATTTAGTGAATTCCTTTGTGAAGATTTATGGCTTGTGTTTAATAGGTGTATGTGTGTGTGTTCTGTATATTTCTGCGCATTTCTCATTAATTTTTCCTGTTTATCTTGTGCTTGTCAGTGTCTGTGTCTGGCAGACCAGGAGGCCTTTAAACAGTTATTTTTTATCTTGCAGAACTGCAGAACAACACATTGTGTCTACAATCATCACATGTACATGTTTTTATTCTTAAAAAAAAAGATTTATTTTTTCTTTCCATTACATTATCTGTAATTTCTGAACCTATGCCAGACTGTCTTCATATAGTGAACACAGGCTTTCGTGCCTTGTTTCAACTGCAGCAGTAACACACAAGTCACCTTCCTGTGGCTGGTTATTATCTATGGTTGTCCATCAGTGATAATCTCAATTTAATTTATTGCTACAATTTCTTGCATTTTCTTTGTGTGTGTAAGTGTGTTCATGCACACATGTGCATGCATTTGTGTGTGTGTCTGTGTGTTCATGTGCATGCCTGATGCAGAACAGGACAAACCCCTGGATTGAAGGCAACTCAAGCCCTACACTGAGAGAGACAAAGTTTCTTGGCTGAGAACAAGAAAGAATTCAAATGCCTGCCAAAGTCAGAGTCAAAAGAGAAGTGTGTGAGAGAAGGAGTAAGGATACATGGACAAAAAGAGCAAAGTCAAAGCAAAGCTGAGGCTTCTGATCAATAAGGAACAAGCCAGGGGATAAATACACAAATAGGAGACTTGAATTCTGTGCTGCTTACAGCAGAGTTCAGCCAGTACAGAACTCTGGGACTCTGTTTCCCCACCTCTGTAGGGCTCGTTTTTAAGAACATCAGTAAAAACAAACACATGGTCTTTGTGCCTGGTGCCTTATGTTCTGGGACTCATACCTGGGAACCCACCTCAGAAAATTCATAGCAATCCAGGAAGCCACTGGCAGTCACTAAAGTGGGCCTCGGGTTTTGGGTGTCAGCCATCTGCAAGGTCTGCAGGGCCCCCTCCCTGGTACTTGCCTCCAGTGTGCAGGGTTCCCCATTCTTCAGGCCTCCTGTGTGGACCCTGAGGCTTGTCAGGCCCTTGGTGATTCCTACAAGACCAACATCTCCCTGTCTTGCCACATTACCCAGTGCACCTGCACTCCTTGCTACACACGACTATGATTTTTGTTTGTTTGTTCATCAGCATAGCATGCCTTTGTGACATTCTGAATAGAATAAAAACCAAAACTTAAAATATTGTTATTCTTTCTCAAGCTGCTGAAAGGGCAGGTGCATGCCTTAGTTGTTGCCGGTTTATTCTATCTGAGAGAATGGGAACCTACACCTGTGGGACTGTCCTGGATTCACATGTGGAAAAGCTGAGGCCCAGGCAGCATAGTGACTCAGTGACAGAACCCATGAGTAAGTGACAGCTCCAAAGCCAATAATTGGGGTCACCAATTCTTCCATATGCGAATGTCACTAGTCCTCTTGCTGGTTTTCACCCTGAGAAGTGCTAGGGGGGTCTTCAGATGTTTTCTGTGGGCTCCATATTGACAAATCCCAGGGTCAGAATGCCGAAGGGGCTTGGTCAGGGATGTGGGGACAGGGGACTTCTGGCTCCACAACCCTGGGCGCTCAGTGGGACCCAGGCCTGTGAGCATGAGTGGAATGCTCCTGAGTGATGGGCCATCCTCTGGAGAGAAGGCCATGGCACTCACGGAGGGGTCCCCAGCTGAAGCAGCCTCCTACCTGTTGGGGGAAATACCTGTGACAGAGATGCACGGGCCAGTTGCTCAGTCACAGAGGCAGTGGTTAGCCTGCTTCCACAGTCAGTGGATATGGGCGCCAGTGAAACATGCCGCAGCCACTCACTTCCCAACACCAGCGATGTAGGTGAGGCATTGAGATTCTTTGGGTCTCACCTTCTCAAAAAGAAGCTACACTAAGTTATTTCCCAAGAATTCTTCAAATGTCGAAAGAGAAGCTGGTTATTTTCTTCTCAATTTCTTTTGCTCCTCTGACTGGAATTTCCTGTTGCTTCTGCTGTTAAACCCTCTAATGTTACTATTATTTATTATTATTATTATTATTATTATTATTATTATTATTATTATTAGTTAAGGTAATGTATTCTCCATCTTCATGCTTCCTGTTTGATACTTAAAAAAATATATTTTTTTTCTTTTTTATATCCTCGCATTGTTCATGAATTGCTTTCTTGACCTTGTTGAACATCTTGATGACAATTAGTTTGCATTTTCTGTCAGGTAAATCATATATCAAACCAACCATTTCATTCCAGTTGGCTTCTGGATATTTATTTTGTCTTTGGTTTACAATGCATTTTATTGCTTCTTTATTTTTATTAAGTCATTGTTTAGATTTTGGTGCATTAGACAAAAGAGCCACCTCTCTCAGTCTGCACAGAATGGCCTTGCATAGGAGAAGTCTCTCATCAATCACCCCAGATAGAGATTCTGGGCATCTTTGAATCATCTTTGCTTAGTTCAAATTCCATCTTTCCTCTTAGTGGATCCCAGCTATCTAAAGTAAGCTGGATCCCAGCAGTGCTCTGAGACATGTAATGCAGAAGCCAGTCCCTTGGGAGGCTCTGGGAAAAATATAAGCGCTAGAGAAAAAGTGTAACTCTTTTCTTCCTATGAGGAAGATGGATCTTGGGTTTTTCATCCGCTCTCTGCTCTTAGCCTGGGAGGGGGCTATGGCAGGCACTAGTGTGGTGCTCAAACCACCATCTTGGTGGCCAACATATGTCTAGAGTGTGCCAGGTCCTATCAGTGACCCAAGACTGGTGGGGCAGAAGTTGGCATCTGGGCAGCCCCATGAAAATCAGAATGTTATATACATTGTGCAGTCATTTTCTGCCCTTCCCAGGGAGAAGGTGGGGCTGATAGATCCACCTGACAGTGTAGGGCTATGCTGGTGTGTCTTAGTCTGTTCAGACTGTTTTGACAGAATACTGTAGACTGGGTGACTTATACGTTACAAACTGAGTTTTAACACTTCTGGAGGCTGGAAATTTCAAGATCAATGAGCACTGGCTGATCCAGCTTCTGATGAGAGCCTGCTTTCAGGCAGATGGTTTGTAGATGGCCATATTTTTACTGTGTCTTCACATGGTAGAAAGAACAAAGAGGCTCTCTGGGGTCTCTTTTTATAACAGCACTAATCCAATGGATGAGGGCTCATGACTTAATCATCTCCCAATGTCCCACCTCCAAATAATGATACATTGGAAATTAGGTTTCAAAAAATTTAATTAAGGGGAATAAAAAATATTTACTCCATTGCATTCTGCCCTTGCACCCCAACATGCATGTCCTTTTTTCATGCAAAATACATTGATTTTTACTCATAACCCCAAAATATTAACTCATTTCAGTGCCAACTAAAAAATTAAAATCCAAGATTTCATCTAAATATCATCTTGTAATCATTTCTAAATGCATACACATCAAATCATCACAATTTATACCTTAAAACTATGTGTGTCATATGTCAATTATATCTCAATGAAATTGAAATAAATTATTATCTAAATCAGATGTGGGTGAGACTCAGAGTAAGATTCATCCAGAGGCAGATTCCTTTCTAGCTGTGAATCTGTCAACCCAAATGAGTTATGTGTTTACAACCCACTTCAAGGAGGAGAATGAGAAAGAAGAGGAAGCAACCAGTCCTAAGCATGCCCAGAACCCAACAGGACAAACATCATTAGTCTTCAGATTCAGGGGTAACCTTTGACTAGATGAGTGCGCTGCCCTCCAGGCCAGAAAGGTAGAGCTCTCACCTCCCAATACCCTGAAGCGTAATTACACCTGCCCCCTTATTGGCAGTTTCACTTCCATGGTTTACATTTTCTGTGGTAAACCACAGTTTGAAAATGTTAAAATACAAGTTTTCAGAAATAACTGATTCATAAATTGTAAACCATTTGTCTTTTAGAGGAGCATGATGAAGCGTAGTGCTGTCCCTCTTCTTTCTATCCAAAGGGAGTTGCCCATTTGCCCAGTGTTTCCTTGCCGCACACAGAAGTCATTTAGTCCTCTTGGTCATCAGACCCAGTGTCATCCTATCACCCTGCTTGTGTTTAAGTAACCCTCCTTTTCTTAAAAATGTCCCATTCAAAAAAAAAATTTATTATAGTATATTGTTATAATCGTTTTATTTTACTGATAATTATTGTTGATCTCTTACTGTGCCTTATTTACAACTTAAACTTTATCATCATCTGTATATATGTGTAGAAAAAAAATATATGCAGAATATAGTGCAAGCATCCACTGGGGTCTTGGAACTTATCCCTGTGGATAAGGGGAGTGAGGGAGAATGACCGTGCCATTTCCTGGAGACACTGGGGTGGCATTCCTGCCCCTACATCTTTGTATAACAGATATTGGGCCCCTGAGGCCCCAAGTAACACTACCCTTGCTGCTCACATGAACAGAGGCATCTAAGTGGCGCCACTAACGTCAGGGCCCCAGAAGGGCCAGGCGGCCCATGGGGGCAGCTCAGTTACCCACTCTGCTGGGGCTTGGGCTTTTGCGAGGCCAAATCTGGATACCACCTCCCTGCTTCCAGTCCAATGCCTGCTCCAGAGCCCTAACACCTGGACCTGACCAGCCCTCAGAGTCCAGCCAGAGTGCCATGTGACACACCCAGTGGGAAGTTTCAGAAACACTTGAAGTTTTGCCTTTATAAGCAATGGCTTTCCTTTTTTTTTCTTTTATTTTTCTTTTATTTCCTGGAGCACATTTAAGATTTCCTATCAGACCTCAGACTCCATGATTTGAATTCCTAAAACCCCAAGTAAACTTTTATTTTATGTTGCAGCCTCAGGTCTTTCTTGTTGTGACACAGGGTGAACGTCCCCATCCCATAGATGGGAACGAGATCTGAGCCTGCCATTATCCTGGGTGGTGACCCTTGCCCTTGGCTGTGTTAAGTGCTCATTGGCATCTAGGTTGAGGAGGCCAGAACCCTATGACTCATCACATCACATGAGACAGTGCCATGCAGATGCCACCAATATTTGGCACCTCTGCCTCTAGACAGGCGGCCATCACGATGTCTGCCACACCAGAGCCACTGGAACCATACCTCAGTTGGATAAAGATCATGGTTCCCAAGTGTGAACAGAAGAGCCTTCAATGTGAGGACACTCCAGGTACTGGGCCACAAAGTCCAATAGGCCTAGTTAGCCCTTCCTCTGTAACCACACTGCTTTGTGGCTTCCCTTCTGGCCTGCTGTGATAGAGGCAGCCCCGATGATGGACGGAATCATCTTTGGGGAAAGGAAGATCATTTGTCCATAGTCTACCTTCTTTGAGATTGTTGACTGATGGCCTTATCCAACAGTGATTGGCCACCCCCTTAATGTTCTCATGTTTTCACGGTATAGATAACTGAGAGTTTTCCAAATCTGTAAATTCTGTTTACCTTTCACCTAATTTCACCTTTAAATGAATTTTTTCTGTTCACATTTTACTCTAAGCAATCAGGACAGACCATGTTGTTCCTTCAGTGCTTTGCTTCAGCTCCATATCCAATTTTGTCACTCATCAATTCTACTTTCCACAAAACACAAGGACACGGACTCAATGCAGCCAAGTTCTTTCCCACTTTGTGGCAAGATGTAACATTCCTTCCTCATCCAATCACACATCCTCCTTTTGCTTCTGAGGTCTTACCTAAATGGCCCTTCTCATTTGTATTTCCACCAGCATCCTGTTAAGGGGGACTTGAGTATTTACTGGGAAGTCAGAGGCCTTCTTCACAGCTCTTCCCACCCCCCACCTCCATCCTTCCTGGGCTCTCACAAGAGCCCACTTAACTATAAACACACAACAACTCAGAGTGATTGTGTCATGCACCTTCACACTCCTGCAGCCTCTACCTGTTGCCCAACTCCAAAGGTGCTTCCACAGTTTTAGGTGTTTCTTATAGCAGAAGTCTGCTTTCAGTACTCTTTTCTGCCTTAGTCCATTTTGGCTCCTTTAACATAATACCATGGACTGGGTGGCTTCTAAACAACATGAATTGATTTCTCACAGTTCAGGAAGCTGCCACTTTGTGCCCCACGAACCAACATCTTCTCACTGTGTCCTCACTGGAGAAACTCTGGGGCCTGATATATGAGCCATCAGCCGCATGCATGAGGGCAAAGACTCCTGATCTAACCACATCTCAAAGTCTCCCCCTCCCAATACCACCTCCTCAGGGGGCATAATTATATTATATATTATATTATATTATATTATATTATATTATATTATATTATATTACATCACATCACATCACATCACATCATATCATATTATATTATATTATATTATTATATTATATTATATTTATTATATTATGTTATGTTGTTATGTTATATTATATTATACATTAATTATATTATATTATATTATTATACTTATTATATTTATTTATTATATTAAATTTATTAAATTAATTTATTTTAAATTAAATTTATTGGGGCAACATTCATTAATATAATTTATATAATTTTCAGATGTACATTATCATTTTACATCTATATATTCTATTGTGTGCTTAACACTCAGAATTCAGTTTCTTTCAGCTACCATATGTATGATCCCCTTTACCCACTCAACCTCCCCCTAAACCCTATATTTAATCCGCTTTACCCCATCTATCTACTCCCTAATCCCTCACCCCATTAGTAACCACTAGTCTATAGTCCTCTAGTAACCACTAGTCTATAGTCCATGTCCATGAGTCTCTGTTCATTTGTGTTGCTCATTTGTTGCTTTTAGGACTATATCCCACATATAAGTGACATCATATAATTTTCATCTTTTTCTGTCTGCCTTATTTCACTTAGCATGATAACAGTAAGGTCCATTTATGTTGTCACAAATGGCAGTATTTCATCTCTTCTTATGGCTGAGTAATATTTCATTGTATATGTGTACAATGATAATAATCATAGGAAATTTGGTTGCTTCCATGTCCTGGCCACTATGAATAATGCTGCTATGAACATCAGTGTGCAAACATCTTTTTGGATGTGGGTTTTCAAGTCTTTGGGGTAAATATCCAGAAGAGAGATTGCTGGATCAAATGATAGATCAATTCTTCGTTTTTTGAGGAACTTACATACTGTTTTCCTTAGTAGCTGTAACTATTTGCAGTCCCACCATCAGTGTATGAAGGTTCCTTTTTCTCCGCATCTTCTCCAGCCTTTGTTATTACTTGTCCTGTTGATTATAGCTATTCTAACAAGTGTGAGATGGTATCTCATTGTTGTTTTGATTTGCATTTCCCTAATAGCTAGAGATGATGAGCATCTCTTTATATATTTGTTGGCCATTTGTACGTTCTGGGGAAAAGTGTCTGTTCGGGTACTCTGCTCATTTTTTGATTGGACCATTTATTTTGTTATTATTGAGTCATATGTGTTCTTTGTATATTTTGGATATTAGGCCTTTATTGGAAGGGGTGTTTGCAAATATATTTTCCCATTGGGATGGTTCTCTCTTTACCTTATTGACAATTTCTTTGCTGAGCAGAAACTTTTTAGTTTCATACAGTTTCATTAATTTATTTTAGCTTTTAATTCCCTTGCTTTTGAGGTAAAATTCATAAAATCCTCTTTAAGTCCAAGGTCCTTGAGTTGATTTCCTATGTTTTCTCCTATGCATTTTATTATTTCAGGTCTTATATTCAGGTCCTTAATTCATTTTGAGTTAATTCATTCTTTTGCAGGTGGCTTTCCAGTTTTCCCAGCACCACTTAGTGAAGAGGCTTTCCTTTCTCCACTGTTTGTTTTGGGCTTCTTTGTCAAAAATTATTTGCCCACATAAATATGGGTTTACTTCTGGACTCTCAGTTTTGTTCCACTGGTTCCTCTATCTATTTTGCCACCAATACCATGCTATTTTGATTATTGTTGCTTTGTAGTATAATTTAAAGTTGAGCAGAGTGATGCCTCCAGCTTCGCCCCCCCCCCCAGGATGGCTTTGGTGATTTGGGGTCTTTTGTGCTTGCACACATTCTGATGATTTTTTGTTTTATTTCTTTAAATAATGTCAATGAGATTTTGATAGGGATTGCATTTAAATCTGTATAATGTGTTAAGTGATATGGTCATTTTAACTATGTTGATTCTTCTAATCCAAGAACACAGAATATCTTTTCATTTCTTTGTATCTTTGATTTCTTTTAGTAGGGTCTTATAGTTTTCATTATATAGGTCCTTCACTTGTTTCATTAAATTTATTCTTAGGTATTTTTTTGTTACAATTGCAAAAGGAATTATTTTTTCCACTCTTTTTTCTGACATTTAATTATAAAAGTATAGAAAAGCTATGGATTTTTGAACTTTGATTTTGTGTCCAGAGACTTTACTTTGTTTATTTATTGTTTCTAGTAGTGTTCTTGTGGAGTCTTTAGGGTTTTCTATATAAAGAATCATGTCATCAACAAATAGTAACAGTTTAAGTTCTTCATTTACTATTTGGATGCATTTTATATCTTTTTTCATGTCTGATTGCACTCACTAAGACCTCCAATGTTATATTGAATAACAGTGGCGATAGTGGACAGCCTTGCCTTGTTTCTGATCTTAGAGGGAAGATTTTTAGTTTTTCACCATTAAGCATAATGTTGGCTGAGGGTTTGTTGTATATGGCCTTTATTATATTAAAGAACTTTTCTTCTATACTAAACTTGAAAAATGTTTTGATCATAAATGATGCTATATCTTGTTGAAGGCTTTTTCAGCATCTATTGATATAATCATATAATTCTTATTTTTTTTATGTGGTGTATCATATTAATTGATTTGTGTATGTTTGAACCATCCCTGTGTCTCTCTGATGAAGCCCACTTGATCATGGTGTATAATCCTTTTAATATGTTGCTGTATTTGGTTCGCTAGTATCCTATTTAGATTTTTGCATCTGTGTTCATGAGAGATACTGGTCTATACTTTCCCTTTTTTGTGTTTTCTTTACCAGGTTTTGGTATCAGAGTAATGTTGGCCTCATGAAATGAGTTAGGAAGTATTGCCTCCTCTTTGATATTTTGGAAGAGTTTGGAGAATAGGTGTTAAATCTTCTTGGGGATATTTGGTAGAATTCACTGATGAAGCCATCTGGTCCTGGATTTTTACTTTTTGGTAGGGTTTTGATGAATGTTTCAATGTCCATACTGCTGAATAGTCTACTTAGATTTTCCAGTACTTCTTGACTCAGTCTAAGAAGGTTGTAGTTTTCTAAGTACCGGTTCATTCCTTCAAGGTTATTAAATTTGGTTTTCTATATGTTTTCACAGTACTCTCATATGATCCTTTGTATTTCTGCGATGTCAGTCATAATTTTTCCTCTTTCATCCCTGATTTTGTTTGTGTGTGTGTGTGTGTGTGTGTGTGTGTGTGTGTGTGTGTGTGTGTGATTTCTCTTTTTTCTTTAGTGAATCTAGCCAGGGGTTTGTCAATGTTGTTGCTCTTCTCAAAGGATCAGCTCTTTATTTCACTTATCTTTTCTATCATTTTTTTTGTTTTCAATTTTATTTATTTCTGCTCTAATTTTGATGATTTATTTCCTTCTGCTGACTTTAGGCCTCATTTGTTCTTCTTTTTCTAATTTTTAAGATGAAGCATTAGGCTGTCTTTTTGCACTTGTTCTTATTTTGGAAGATAGGCCTGTAATGAAATGAACTTTCCTCTAATGACCGTTTTTGCCATGTCCCTGAGGATGGATATGTTGTATTACCATTATATTTGTTTCCATGTATCTCTTGATCTCTCTTTTTATTTCTTCTCTGATCCAGTTAATCTTTAGTAGCATGCTGTTTAATTACCATGTATTTGTGGTTCTTTCTGATTTCTTTCTACAGTTGATCTGTAGTTTCATAGCATAATGATCAGAGAATACAGTTGGTATAATTTCAACCCTCTTATATTTATTGAGGCTATCTCTGTGTTTAGTATGCAGTTGATTCTTGAGAATGTTCTATGTGTACCAGAGAAGTATATATAAGCAGCTCTTTTGGGGTCAAAGGCTCTGTAAATATCAATTATGTCCAGTTGGATTAATACCTCATTTAAAAATGTTATTTCTTCATTGTTTTTAGTAAAGGTTGCACTACTTCTATTTGCCTGATAGTCACTTTACTCCCAATTATGTATTTTTTTGGTCATTTTGTTTTAGTCAAACTGACCCTTTTCAATATTTCCTGTAGTGCAGACCTCATTGAGGAGAATTTCCTCAGGTTTTTTTTTTTTAGGTCTAGAAATCTTAATTTCTCCTTCATATCTAAAGAAGAGCTTAGCTGGATACATTATTCTAGGCTGGTAGTTCCTTTCAGTTAGTAGTTTAAATATTTAATTCCATTCCTTTCTGGCTTATAAGGCTTGTGCTGAGAAGACAATAATCTAATGGGTTTACCTTTATAAGTTACTGTTTTTTTCTTCCTGGCTACCTTGAGAATTCTGTCTTTTTCATTGATTTTTGATAATTTTAATACAACGTATCTTGGTGAAAGCCTTTTTGGGTTGACATAATTGAGTGTTCTGTCGACTTCTTGAATTCCAAGCTCCAGCTCATTCCTCACGTGTGGAAAATTCTTGTTTACTATTTGTCTTAAAGACCTTCATAAGTCCCTGCTCTTTTTCCTCACCTTTGATAATGCTCATTATTCATGTTTCCTCTTCTGATGGTAACAGCTAGTTCTTGAATTTCTCTTTTATGATTTTTCATTCTTCAGTGCCTCCCTTCTTCCTTCTGATTTATTTCTAGATTTCTTTCTTCAATATCACTGATCCTTTCCTCCATTTGGCCAACTCTATTTCACAAGCTTGCTATTTCATATTTCAACTCTTGCAGTGTATTCTTTGTCTCCCAAAGATCTATTCTGTTCTTTTTGAGGGTTTCAATCCCTTTGCTCTGCTCACTTAGGTTTTTGTTTTTGTTTTTTTTTTCAATTCCTGAAATTGTTGATTTATTTTGGATCTCATTTAGTTTATTCAAAAGTACCATCCTGCTGAATTCTCTGTCATTTAAGTCACAAATTTCTATACCTGTAAGCTTATTTTCTGGAAAATTTTCTCTTTCTTTCTGAGTTGCCTTGTCACCTTGGTTGTTCATGGTGTTTAATGGACTATGTCTCCACTTGGGCATTAATGGAAGTGTATTCTGCTTTTTTTCAGAAAGAAGACTTATTATATAAAGGTCTCTCTTTAGCCTGTTGCAAAGAAGGCAATTTCTTTTCATTTCCAGTAGGTGGTGTCTAAGCCTCTTAGATCCCTGCTTTATATAAAGTCTTAATAACGCTTTTTAAATTTTCTTGTCGGTATTTAATCACGCTTGGTATCCTCAGTTTTGATCTCTGTCAGTGTTAATGACATCCTTGACAGCATTTGCTCAGATTTCCCTGGGGCTCCATGGTGATCAGTCTCAGAGAGTATGAGGGGAAGGGCCCTCTGAGTTGCAGGTTGGAGGCTGTAGCCAAGCCTTGGTTTTGCACCTGCAGCCAGCGCATATCAGCTGTTGTTCCTCTACAGTCTGGTCCTCCTTCTCTGCTTTCTGCCCTGATGACTGAGCCCTGCAACTAGCTAGCCATAGGGAGCTCACAGATTTCCCAGGAAGGGCTGTTCAGGGAACTTGCCGTAGGAACTCACACTCCTTCTTCCTTTCTCCTCCTCCTGCAGAAAACTCGGTGGCTGGGAGAGGTGGCTTCCTTATTTCTCCAAGACCACATCACCCAACACCTGGGATTCTGACCTGTGGTAGCTCTTATGCGCAGATCCCATACTCAGACATGCTTGTGTGCAGTTTGGGTGTTTTTTGTTGAGCTTTAGATGCTCAGCTTATTGTTGTTTCAAGGGGAGATATCTGGGAACATCTCTCACTCTGCCATGTTTCAATTTATATAATTTATTAATCACAAATGTTAAGTGTACAACTGCACTTAACTTAACTTTAGTACATCTGTATAAATAACTTTAGATGATTTGCACCCCAGTCACAGACAACCACTAATCTATTTTCTCTATATATAGATTAAAATTTCATGGAAATTTCTTACAAGTGGCATTATAAATTAGATGGTCTTTTGAGTGTAATTACTTTCACTAAGTTGTTTTTTTCTTTTCATCTCTGAGGTTCATTCCTGTTGTAGCATATGCACTGCTTTATTCTCTTGGACTGACAAATAGTATACTACTGCATGAGTGAAGCATATATAAATTTTCCTTTGACTCATTGATGGATATTTGAGTTGTACCACTTTCTGCTGTTATAATAGTGCTGGTATTAGAATCTAGGTATAAACTTTTGTGTGGCCATGAGTTTTCATTTCTTCAGGGTACATACCTGGGAGTATAATTTCTGAGTCATATGGTTGTTTTCTGTATGACATTTTGAGGGACTAACAAATTTTTTATAAAGTGGCCCTACTTTATATTGCTTCCTGCATATGGAGTTTCTATAGTCTCCGCATTTTTCCTAATGTTACTTTGTTGTAGTCATATTTTTCATCTCATTGTAATTTTAACTTGAATTTCCCCAATGACTAAACATTTTATGCATATTTTCAAGTGCTTATTACCAATTCGTATATCTTTTTTATAAAAAGTGTTTACCTAGGGTCTTCTTTTAACTTTCAAGTTGGTCAGTTGTCTTTTTATTTTTGACTTGTCAAAGTTTTATTAAAAATATATTTACATCCTAAGTTATGTAACTTAAAATACTTTATCCCATTCACTGACTTGTCATTTTATTTTCTTTACAATGTTGTGAGAACAAAAGAGCTTTTTTTTTAATATGAAAAAGTAAAATTCATCAAAAAATTTTTCTCAATTCTAAGAAATCATTATTTAATCTAAGATCGCATAACTTTACTTCAATTTTTCCCAAAGATTTTATAGGTATAGCTATGCCATTTGAGTATCAATCCATTCTGAGTATTTTTTGTATAATTTTTATTAGATATTATACCTCAACCTTTTGTATGTGATTACTTACTTTCCCAAGCACCATTGATTGAAAAGACCCTTCTTTTTCTATTTAAATTTCTTGGCACTTTTAACAAAATTAATTTACCATGAATAACAATGTTTACTACTGAGCCTTCAAATCTGTCTCATTGACTTCTGTCACACTATCTTGATTACTGCCACTTTGTAAGATGTGTTATTGGGAAGTGCAAGTCATCCAATTTGTTTAAAGATTGCCCGAGGCAAGTAGTTTCATTTGAATTTCCATATGATTTTCAGAGTGAGCTTGTGAATTTCTGTAAAATGAGCGTTAACTTAAAGGTGTTGCATTGAAATTTTGGATGGGTTTGTGTAATAGTGTGATCTTAACATTAAATAGTCTTATTTTGAGCATTAAATGTCTTTTCATTATTTTATTTCTTTCAGCAATTTTTTCAGTGTAAAAGACTTGCACATTATTGTTACATTTATTCCTAAATATTTTTTATCTTTTAAACTATTATAAATTAATTGCTTTAATAATTTAATTTTCAGAGTGCTCATTGTCAGCATATAAAAATGCAAGTAAATTTTGTTGATCTTTTTTTTATTAAATTTATTAAATTGAGTGACATTGGATAATAGAATAACATAGGTTTTAAGTATACAGTTCAATAGTATCACATGTATATTGTATCATGTTCACCACCCAAAGTCAAATCTCTGTCTGTCACTATATATTTGTCTCCATTTTTCCCTATCTACCTCTCCACTACCTTCCTTCACTTTGGTGACCACTAAATCATTGTCTATGTCCATGAGTCTCTGTCTTGTTTCTTGGTTGCTTTCAGTTTTACACTATCTTTTCATTGAAGCATTTATTCATTTACAGTTAAAGTAATTTTTGATATGTAGTTATCTCCATTTTATTATTCATATTTTTTTATCTTCTTAAAAAAGTCTAGCATTTCCTGTAATACTGGTTTGATGTTGATAGAAAGGCAAATCTGACATATTTGCAATTCTATAGGTTTCAAATGTTTTGAAATACAACAAATAAATGACCATAATGTTATTTAAGTTTATTAGAAAGTATGACTTATTAGGCATAGAAACAAATGGCAGCTTTTGTCAACAGTAAATAATTAATAGACATTACTTTCCAAAATTAGAGAAAAATGGTTTTAGGCCAAAAACGCCATTAACTTCATTAAAGCAGAAATTCAACCTGTCAGATTTTCTAGGTACTGTGAAACAACATTAGAAGCTATAAATTAAAGTGTAACCAATAATTTATTAACTCTTAACTAAATTCAAATTAAGTGAAAAATATAGACTGAGATTATTATTACAGAGTTGGGCAGGTGCTGAGGAAGAAACATGGCAAGTGGTGTTAAGAGATTTGAATTCAGGAAAATAATTTTACCAATATTAACTCAGTGTTGTAGTAAAACAGTAATTATTGTTCACTGCACTGAAGTATATCTTTCCAGAAATTTGTGTAACCCATAAAATGAATTTTAATGTATTAAATATCACCTCATACTAGTTACTACCAAGTGGTAACAATAATAGCAGTAAAATGGTAATTGTTCGGGGAGAAGGGAATTTTACATGAATAACTTTTTTATTTCTCATGAGACACTCTTGTTAACAACCAAATGCCCATTTTACACTTGTACACTGCAGATATTTGCGCTGTTGGGGAAAAAATACTATAGATAGTGACATCTTCTTATACGGTAAACAACAACAAAAAAAAAACTGTCAAGATGTTACGAGTTTTTAAAATGCTGATAAGTTTGAAAGAACAACATGAGAACTTCCCAGGTATAGTGAGTCAAGAGAATTAGTAATCTATGAAAGTGATCAACTCCAGCTACTGACTGGTCACAAAGAAAATGGATGTGGGCTGTCCAACCTACCTGCAGAAAAATAGAAATAAATAATAAACTGACTGGATATGTTCCAAATATGGTATTTCCCATATGTCTGAATCAAATTATAATTACAGAGTAATTAAAGAAATAAGCTACCAGGAAAAAGGGTCAGAATAAATTAGAGGACACAATAATTGCAGATGTTAGAGATAGGTTTAAAATGTTTGAGTAAAAACAGTGGGAAAAAAGGAAAACAAAGTAATGGAAAAAGAGCAAGAAACCATTAGCTTGAAAAACTATATTTGAAAAAAAGTAAAAAATAAATTATTGAAAATATAATAAATCAATTTAATATACAGTAAATAAGTTAAGCGTTAAGTTAGACTGAGCTGGCAATAGGACTAGTCAACTGGAATATTGAGCACAATGAATACAGCCAAATTGAGTAAACAGAGAATACAATGACTGAAAACACAAATACAGTTAGTATATGTAAAGACTAAAATGAGGAGGAATAAAATACATCTCTTGATTTTACCAGAATATGAAAAATAATAAAAAGCTATTATCAAAGTAACATAGATTTACAAATTTCTAAAATTAAAATCTACACGATTCCTTGATTTCAAAATTTATTGTATCCAAAGACATAAAGTCACTATTTAATAATAACAAGAGTCAAATTGTTACCAGAGAGTGGGGTCCTCTCTCAGTGCATTGTCCAGGTTCTTGATGTCTTGAACAAAGAAGTGAACAAGACACTGAAATACAGTAGAAAAGAAAAGTTTTATTAGAAAGGAAAGTACACTTCCAGAAGTGGAAGCAGGTCTGAGCAAGAGAAGCATGGCTCAAAAGGCCTGGTGACAAAGACTTTAGGGATTTTATCCCTTTTTGCTGTGGGTGGTTACTTAGGGTGGGCTTCCATAATTGACAACTAAGATTGACAGGACTCAGTGATTCACCATTTTGCTTGCTGCACATGTTTGTTTCCAGAATTCAGTTTGTTATAATGATAGTAATAAACTTCTGGGCATATGCGTCATATTATAATGATGGTATAATGAGACTCAGGTGAGTTGAAGGTCATTAGGGTCTCCATTGTGCAGGTGTGAATGACTGGTTTAAACTGGAACCTAAATCTCTGCCTACTGGTTTCTTTGTGTGAGTTAACAAATACCTTCTGGCTTGCTTAATTGTGGGCGGATTAGGGTGGACCCCTTCTAAGATAGAATGACCTCAGTGTCTTTGCTACCTTTTATTCTAAGAGCTATGAACCCCCTTATTGTTAGTATGGATGTGGAGGGATGGGAAGTTTTTTTCTGTATCTGCTTCCTGCTGAGAATGTCTATAGTCCCTGCCTACAGGGGTTTCAAGGAGCTCTTTCCCTTTCTGCATCAGTCAGGGTTGGGTCCTGGGTTTCCTGCTGAAGTACCATCTTAGTCCCTAGCCAAGGAAAAAAAATACAAACTCATTATTTAAATCACACATCTATTAATTTCTATTATTGATTTGGCTATTAAGTGAGTAAAGGGAAAGAGGCTTGGTTAATATATTTCTTAAAGAGTAAAAAGAAAGACCTTTGGCTTAAAGTCCTCTCTCTCTCAGACTGTAAGTGCCCTACCTGGCTTAACACCATTTCTGCTGAACAATGGGCTGATGACCTTTATCAATAGCCAGAGGATCTGAGTCCCCAGGGAAATTATCAGGATTTGAGGGAGGGAGCCTTTTTCCAAAGAAAGAAGGGAAGAAAACTTAACTAGATTTACTAAAAAGATTAACTCTGCAAGAGATGTCCCATTTTATTTCCTGCTAAAAGATGAAGAATTTTACAAGTTATGTCTGGCTCAAAATTACATAACACCCACAAAGATGGGAGCAAAATCTCACATCCTTAATAGAAGTCAGAACACAAAAAAAAAAACAAATATTGTTTTATAATTGTTAGAAATAATAAGCATATATAATTCTAAATGACAATAAAATCAAATAGAAAATTCTGTGCTACTTGAAAATTTTAACTAATAGTAGAGTAATGTTAAGGGTGTGATTCAAGGCAAAGATATACTAAGGGCCCATTTCTGCTTCTGTAATTTGCTTGCTTGTTTGATGGTAACCAGGTGTGCTTAATCTGTTTACTTGCTTAATGTTAACCAGACTGTGGTTCTAGGCTTCATAAGCTGCCTCTTGGGAGCTCAGGGCTGATTCTCTGACCCTGCATGGTGGAAGGTCAGTTGCCGGCAGGATAATAAAGGCTCATAATTCACCTTAATTGGCTTTGTGGGTATTAGATTCAGCCACAACAGTAACTTGCTTTTTAAGAAAATATTTTTTGTTACTATCTTCTTAAGAATTGGTGGCACTTTAAGTTTAAATATTGCAAGATATTGATTATACTTTTTTTAGAACTGATTAGCACTGTAGGACTGATGGTGGTGAAGGCATTGCTCACAAGCATCTGGATGTGCAGAACAGAGGACTATGATATGATGAGGTCCATCCAGTGCATGACTACAAAGAAAGACCAGCAGCAGGTTGGTCTGGGTGGCCCTTTTCTCTGGGGAGATTCTGAGGGAGAAGCTGGTGCTGTGAAGTGCTGGGAATGTCTCTGATGCCAGAATAAGAGAATCACCATGTCTGTACTTCAGAGCAGCATGATTACAATGAAGGAGCCATCTTTGAATATCCTCAGAGTGAAAAACAACATTGAAGATGGATTTGATGGGGGCCAGAAAGCAGAACTTGCTGATTTTCAGTAGATTGGATTGAATCGCATTGGACGAAGCAACAGTATAGAAGATGAGGTTACTTCAGAAAGACAAACCAAGGGACCACAGGAAAAATAAAAGGTGGACAATGTACTTTGTGGATCTATATTTAAACCTCACCAGCCAGGAAGTGCTGAAGCTGATGGTGACAGCCTGGAGCAAGCTCAGGAAGCAGGTGATGCAGATGGAGAGGTTCCTCGTGACCCTGCTCACATAAAAAAAAAAAAAGCCTTACATTTGAAGTCATTCCAAATATTCAGTAACTCAGAGGTCTGGATACAACAAATACAGCACTGTGAGAAGCACTGGTATGTGCACGAGGGCCAAATGACTGGTGGTCAGGTCGGTGGGCTTCTGCCTACATCTCAGAAGGAATCCAAAGGTGTGGAAGAGGAGGAGGGAGTGTTGGCTAAGACTTCAATGATGATTTGGAAGCCAAAGGTATTTTTAATAATACCATAAATAGTAATTGATCATCTTAATGGCATAGAAAATACATTGTGTATCTAGAAAAAAATAATGGACCTCAGGTTATCAAATTGATTTACTCAAAATCCTCACCATTGCCTCATTTTCTATCCAGTAGTTCTTGGTTAACACTTACTATTTTCTGTAAATTCCAAAAGATACACCCTCAGCATTATTTTCTACTCCAAATAATACATACTGAACACCAACATATGCACAGTCATTACTATAGAAGGTGCCTGTTATCTGCGTTTGTGTTGTGCCTGGGTCACCCTCTTTAGAAGGTGCCCCTTTATTGTTACATTTCCTTTCTTAACATTTAGCACTCAGAACAATGATGGGTGCATAGTTACTCAGCTATTTGCACAGCTGAAATGAAAGAAACGTTATGCTAATAAAGACCCACCAAAATAATCTATTATAAAAAAAATAACATTCATTGCTTCTCTCTCACGTCAAGTCACTCACACTTTCTATTTTTCATTATACTCCCACTCTGATGGACCTCAGTGATGATACTGCCCCCATCCCTGATAATACAGATAACCTCTCTAATGTAAACCGGCAGATAAATTAAACCCAATTACATCTGCAAAGTCACTTTCTCTTTCTATGAAACAACATATTCGCAGTATGTAGGAATTGGTGCATGGACACCTTTGGACTGAATTTTGTGTTTACCACATGTTTTAATCATCTTCTAAATGCTGCTGACTCTCCCAGTTTAGTTTGCATCAGAGGGGCCCCCACATGTAGACACCATCCACCCTAGGAGGAACTTTCTCACCTAACCCTCAGTTATGAGCAGAAAAAAGACAACTTTCACCCCCTTTATTGTGTTGGCTGGAGAATTACTATTGAAAAAATAACTATTCACTTGAAATTACTACTTGGCTACCATCATAGGAACATAGGCTATTAACTATAGGAACATAACATTCTAACAATAAGCATTCTGCTTCTGTACCCCCGCCTGCACACCTGACCAGTGGGTTGACAGGTAGTGAATAGAAAAAAAAGACCTTTGTGTTCAGACAGAATAAAGAATGGGATTTTGGGCTTAAAAAACCTGTACCTCTACATTTTGGAGCTGCTTAATTTGGGGTCTGCATACCCCTGACAGACCCAGCTGGCTGAATAAAGAGTGTGATTCCTATAACTCACTGAGTTCTAGTGGTCCATGTGTCTTTCAGGGGCTGGCGGCCACAACATTTGGAGGCTCCAGAGAGATCTTGGGGAGTGGCCCCAAGATCTAAGACTGGACAGGCCTTCAAAGCGACAGCTATCTCTGTTACAGATTCAAAGGAGTAGCCAACCTGAGATGTTCCAGGGCCCTTGAATGCTGTGATGGGGTCAATGCAATCATTAAGGATGCAACTTTTAGGACACCTTCTTTGTTTCTGGTCCCAATGGGTAAATCCAAGGCCTCAGCGTCTGGACAAAAGGTAACTTCTTGGTTCTGTTGACCAGTCATTTGGGGTCCGTGGAGAGATTGGATGCAGTCATATCTCCTGGACCATGGCCAGGCTGTGGGACACCGCCTCCTGTGCCCTGTTTTCAGGTTCTGTTTATTGTCTCTGGTCCTGTGTAGGTTGTAGGTGGCAGACTTCTCTGGGTCCACCTACCCCCTGGTAATTCTTCTTGTCTGACTGGCTGTTTGGTTTTTGTCTGTGTGTCTCTTTTGTGTTTTCTGTGCTAGCAATGGAGGGAAGCCTGATTTCACAGAAGACACCCTTGGGGTTTCTCCTGCAACAATTCAAAGAAGGATTTGTAGAGGGGGCTAATTATGGCATAAAGTTTTCTCCAGGCAGACTAAGAACATTGTGTGAAGTTGAGTGGCTGTCTTTTGACATAAACTGGCCTCCAGAGGGCATCTTCAACAAGGATTTGGTGAGGAATGTTTAAAAGATTGTCACAGGGAGACCTGGGACATCCAGATCAGTTTCCCTACATTGATCAATGGTTATACCTTGTTCATAACCCCGCTTCTTGGCTCTGCCGGTGTGCCCTCTCTCTAGGGATGAGAGTTTTAGTTGTGGGTACCCCGAAACATGCAGCAACTGAATCTCTGAGACAGCCCAGTCCCTCAGTCCTCCAAACTCCACCAGAGGACAGTGAGCTTCCCCCACCCTATAATCCAGGACAACAGAGGCCAATAGCACTGCCTCACCTCCTCGGACATGGGCAGAGAACCCCTATGGGCCTCCTGCTCCCTTTCCAAGTGGGGCACCAGCCGATACCACCACCTCAGCCATTTTCCAGGCCAAACACCACCCCAGGGGCATCACACTGACAGGTTCTTTATGGTTTACGTGCCTTTCTTGACTAGTGACCTGTACAAATGGAAGGCACAGAATCCGCCGTTCTCTAAGAAACCCCAAACATTAATGGGACTCTTAGAAAGTGTCTTTCAGACTCACTTCCCCACCTTGGATGATTACCAACAGCTTTTAATTATGCCTTTGACCTCAGAAGAACACAGACCTATTCGGGCTAAAACACAAAAGACAGCTGTGGGAGGGAGGAAAGTTGAAGAAGCAGAGGAACAGATTGGGGAGGAATTTCACTCCACCTATCTAGACTTGGGACACAATTCTCAGACAGGAAAAATGACATTGGATCGGTACCACCAGATTCTAATTGGGTGAATTAGGATGGCTGCTTGTCACCTTGTCACCTTTCTAAGGTAACTGAAGTTACACGGGGAGAGACCTCAGGAATCTCCTGGAGCATTTCTTGAATGAGGCGTATCACGTATAAACCCCCATTGATTCTGAGGCCCCTGAGAGCCAGTAGACAATTAATATAGCCTTTGCTACTCAGGCAGCCCCTGATATCTGGCAGAAATTACAAAAACTCGAAGCTTTTGCAGGGATGAACTTGTCCCAACTTGTTGAGATAGCCCAGAAGGTGTTCAACAACAGGGAGGCACTGGATGACCCCAAACGCATAGCTAAAATCCAAAGCTATTGTCATCAACTCAGCCAATCTGTTGCCAGACCCAGATCCTGAGACCCCTGTTCATGACTGCACAGATTTCACTGATGCTCTGTGTTTCTCACAACCAGACCTCAAAGACCCCCTCTGCCTGAGGCCGATGAAGTACTGTTCACAGACAGGAGCAGCTTCATGCAAGAAGGCAGGAGGTTTCCTGGGGCAGCTGTCATTACTCTAACTGGCACCATCTGATCACAAGCTCTTCCCCATAGGACTTCTGCTCAAAAGTCAGAACTCATATCCCTCACTGAGGCACTATGATGGGGAAAAGACAAGGCAGTCACAATATACACTGACAGCCAATACGCCTTTTCCACTGCACATGTACACGGAGCCATCTACAAGGAAAGAGGACTTCTGACTTCAGTTGGGAAAGACATCAAGAACAAGGAGGAGATCTTAGCCTTACTTGAAATCATATAGATGCCTAAGGCTCTTACTATTGATCTTTGTAAAGGGCATCAAAAAGGAAATAGTCCCAAAGCTGAGGGAAACCGATGAGCTGATACAGAGGAAAAATCAGTGGCCACAAGGCCAGTGGGACATCTACTATATCTACTGATTATTGTCCCTGACCCAGAACTGCCTCTGTCTCTGACCTATATGGTCAAAGAAAACATATATTTTCAAGATAAGGGAGCTACTAGGAACCAGCAGGAGTAGTAGACAATCCCAGATGGAAAAATTGGACTCTCACAGGCCCTTGGAAGGACTCTCCTCCACCAATCATACCAGACCACACACCTAGGGTGAACTAAAATACTACAGAAGGGAGAAGAAACACAGAGGAGATTGCCTCATGTTGCCTGGCTTGTGCCCAAGTTAATCCAAAGAAGGGGAAGATAGAAGAACATAGACACAGGGAAAGAGAAACTTATCCAGGGGACGACTGGGAGGTCGATTTCACTGAGGTAACCTGACTGTGGGGGACTAAAAATATTTACTTGTTTTTATAGACATCTTTTCAGAATGGGTAAAAGCCTTCCCCACCAGGAAAGAGACTTCCTTAGTAGTCATTAAGAAACTACTGCAAGAAATCCTCCCTGGATTTGATCTCCCTGAAACTCTAGGGTTGGATGACAGGCCAGCCTTGGTAGCAAAGGTTTCACAGCAATTTGCTAGCTACCTAAATTTGCAATGGAAACTCCACTGTGCCTACTGGCCCCAAAAGTTCGGGCCAGGTAGAGCTAATGAATCAGACCCTAAAAAGAGACATTAGTCAAGTTAGGATTAGAAACTGGTGGAACCTGGGTAGAACTTCTCCTTTTTGCTCTTCTCTGAGCCAGGAATACTCCATATATTAATAGATTCACCACATTTGAATTTTTTTTTTTGGAAAACACTCACCTTTAGTACCTAAAATAGAAGAAGAAGAAAAAAAAAAGGTAGAACCACATAACCTCATCTTACTTAAGTCTTTACAGGCCCTACAAAATGTACAGAAGGAGATTTGGTCCCGAGTTTGTGCTGTCCACTCAGCTTCGGAGGATGGACTTCCCCATCATTTTCAGCCTGGGTACTCTGTGTGGATACGGGAGTTCACTTCCAAAGAACTAGAACCCAAATAGAAAGGACCCTTCACTGTCTACCTGATGAAACCCACTGAGGTTAAAGTAGACAGCATCCCATCATAGATTCATGACTCCTATGTGAAGACAGCACTTGAGTTGACAGCTCAGGAAGATGGGCCCTTAAGACTAAAACTCAAGCATATATAAGCCTAATCCTTTGTTTCTTCCTTTTTTCTCTTTAGCCCAAGCATTCGACCAGCCACAACCAGAACCAGGAGGAGCATTAGTAACTTTGCTAACGACAATACACAAGGTCTTAAATAAGACCACCCCAGACATAGGACAAGATTGCTGGTTGGGCTTAAACCCTAAACCCCATTACTATGTCGGGGTAGGAACTCCCCTAAATTTAACTGAGCTCAACAGGCTAAACTTCAAGTCAATTCACTAGCAGTAGTCCTCCAAAATAAAAGAGGTTTAAATTTATTATTCTTAGAACAAGGTGGGTTATGTATGGCTCTAAGTGAAACCTGTTGCTTCTATGCCAATAACCACAGAATAATTAAAGAAAGTTTATGACTAGAACAGAGAAATTTAGATGCCAGGAAAAAACTAAGACTAGAATCAAATAACTGATTTAATAGGATGTTCAATTAGTCATCATAGCTAACAACCCTTCTATCTGCTGTAGCTGGACCTTTAATCATCCTTCTCCTCTTGTTAACTTTTGGCCCATTTCCTTAATTTCTTGTTTACATATATAAGAAAAAGAATTAATTCTATTAGACTTTTAGTATTACAAAATAGAGGCTATGTGCAAATTCCATATGAATAATCAAACGTTTGATTTCTGCTAAGGCCAGCGGGGAAGGTGTTGGCTGGAGAATGACTTTCTAAAAGTTAACTACTTGCTGGAAATTACTACTTGGCTACCAACATAGACACATAGGCTATAAACTATAGGGACTTAACATTCTAACAATAAGCATTCTATTTCTGTACCCCGCTTGCACACCTGACCAGTGGGTAGTGAATAGAAAAAAAAAATAGATCTTTGCGTTCAGACAGAATGAAGAATGGGATTAGGGACTTAAAAACCCTGTACCTCTACATTTTGGGGCTGCTTAATTTGGAGTCTGTGTACCCCTGGCAGACCCAGCTGGCTGAAGAAAGAGCATGATTCCTAACACTCACTGAGTTCTGGTGGTTCATGTGTCTTTCAGAGGCTGGCGGCCACAACGTTATGACATCTGTGACATATTTTTAATATATATATATATATATATATATATATATATATATATATATATATATATAATTTTTTAATATATATTTTATTTACTATCACAACACTCTTCCAAGCTTGAAAAATACGTAGGTCTGTAATAACTGAGATAATCTCTCTAATGTAAGGAGGAGGCAAGAGAATTTAAATGTTAATCAAGCCATAATCAGAGACTGCAATGTGCTGATCAGCCTTGCAGCCAGGCCAAGAGGACCCCTGCAGAACAAAGGAAGGTTTCTACTGGGATTACTAACAATCCATTAGTAATCCCAGTAGTAATCCCCACATCCTGCAAGGGAAACAGGCAAACAGTCTTTAAGTGGCTTCCTACACAAATGAAATTATTCATTTCCTAGGACTAAAACCATAGGGAACATAGGGAACATGGGCTGGTAACTGCCAGCAGGCCCTCCACTATACATATTCTTCCCTTTTCTTACTAACTGCTCTCTCTGTCCATGGAGCTATGCTGTCCAGTAAACTTTTTTTTTTGACTCTAATACCAGTGTGTATTTGAATTCTTTCTTGTGCTCAGGCAAGAGCTCTTTCTCGCTGCAGGGCTCGAGCTCCCTCTACTATAGAATTTGCCTGTCCTGCTTCCCAGTCATGGCCATGACACATTGAGTCATATGCTCAATGGTCAAACACTGGATTTGGATGGCTGTGTAGACACTGGGATTGGGAACATGCCCTTTGTGCCCTCTGCTAATCAGGGTCCTTGCTCCCTTCTTTCTGACATTATCCTCCCTAAATGCATGGAGTGTGGACTTAAACATGTTGGCTCTGAAAACAAATTTAAATTTTTTTTAGTACTCAGAAACAGAGGTTTTCTGCTGATCAAGTTTCTTGAGGGTTTGCTGCTCTCATGGGTCAATATGGATAATAACTTTTCCATTATTTTTTCTTTTCTGTATTTAACCAAACCTAGTTTCATTTCTCTGTCTTTCCTTTTAAGGAACATGGACATTAAAAAGCACTATCCCTACTGAATTCATACAATTTTAACTTGTCTATCTCAACATCAAAACTGAAAGATGTTTGCCACATTTGCAAATACAAGTTTTGTTAGGCAAATTATAAATTGAAACTTTCAAAGACAGAAGAGGTAGAAAGCGACAGGTTTTCTTAATAATAAGGGTTGCTGTGACTTTCAAATAGGGCAGAAGTTGATATGTTCAGATGGTATTATGGTAACCAGACAGAAATCCTCTATTAGGAATTATTATAACAGAATAAAACAAATATTTATGTTTATCTGATTGTGCTGGCTGAAAAATTACTGCTTGACTATTGCCATAGGAACATAACACTCTAATAATAAGCTTTCTGCTTCTGTACCCCACTTGCACAACTGATCTGTGAGTTAACAGTTAGTAAAAAGAAGAAAAGTAGCCTTGTGTGTTCAAACAGGATAAATAATGAAGCTTAGGGCTTAAAAATCCTGTACCTTTACATTTCTGGGTTGCTTAATTTGGGGTCTGCATACCTCTGAGAGACCCAGCTGACTGGATAAAGAGTGTGTTTCCTATAACTCACTGATTTCTAGTGGTCCGTGTGTCTATCAGGGTCTGGCGGCTACAACATGATAAAATCTAATTAATGTAAAATGTTATACACATTTCATGTTTTTATACAGTCCTAAAATATTATAAATATTCTAACATGTCAAAAATGAAAAGAACAAAAGTGTGACTGAGTGATTTTGCAGTACTTCAAATGATTTGTATTTTAAAAGAAAATTTCATCTTAGTATGTACTGTAAGGTAAAATGCAATAAAAGCAATAAGACAGTAAAAAAGTCAAACAATTCCACTTCAAATATGTGTCATAAAAAATGAATTATTTTCAAAACACACAAACATGATCTTATGAGATCTATGAAATTGATTTTCTCATCTGGAAACATTTACTGTATTTAGCTGTGGTTCACAGAGTTATGAGAATTAAACCATTTCAGTTCCCATAACACTTTACTGAAGAAATTCTGCCTCACCCTACTGCCCACCTGCATCCGGAGTACTCACAGTTAGCAGATCCCAATAGCAGACATTCATCCAGTTGAGTCTTTGGAATGAGTCTGTGGATGTGAGATGAAGCCCCAAACCATTATCACAAAAAAAAAAAAAAAAATGTTGCCAGCTCAGCTACCTCTGGGCCTGTAATTGTCACATCACCTGTAGATGCAGGACAGCCTTGGTCTGGGGATTGTAAAAAGAAGAGCCACCATGGGAAAATGGGACTTTCTTGATTCCTGGAAGACACCAAATTAGGAGTAGCTGTGTTCTAAATTTTTCATTGATAAGCTCATTTTCCTAAGTCTCCTTGGCCTGGAGGTTGTATGGAGAAAGTGGAATCAGAAGGCAAAATAAAAAAGACATTCTCTTGGAGAGTAAGAGTATAAGCATTGACAGAAATGACCAAAAGTGAGATTTTGAGATGTAGAATAATTGATATGTGGGTTATAAAGGCTAAGGGACAAGAATTAAGTAAGACCAGGGCCTGGGGTAAGTTTGATTAATTTTGGGACCACTTTGCTGCTGGTAATTTAAGTGGTGCTTCTTTAAAAAGGCCATTGTAATCACTGAGGCCAGTACCCTGGGGGGACAGGCTCCAGGGGAATGACTAGAACTTTTATGTTGAGTCTCCTAAAAATATGGGTGTCCAGTCAAAGTCAGCAATGTGTGCAGCACAAAAGGGACAGCAGGATGTTTAGTGAGATGATCTGTTGTGAGGAGGGATTCTGGGTGGGCTCACCTGGGGGAGTCCTGCGTCAGTGCTGATGACTGCACTAGGGGGCAGTAAGCCAGGGCACTCAGTCTACCAGCAACTGTAGGGTGGGTCTCCCCGAGGAGAATGCCCGCTCAGGATAGATTGTCAAGGCCTGAATTTCCTGTTGACCCAAGGTCATGTGGGCCCATTTTGGGAGCAGGTGGAAAAGTTGATACCCTAAGGAGTCTGCTCCGGGCAGCATGTAGATGGCTTCGTGAGGGGTCTGCCATATTCCCAGCAACGGCTTGTGTGTGAAGCCATGAGCAATAATAACAGAAGTTGGGGACTCTGATAATCCTGTCTACATCTGGCTACCCCAAATGGGCTTGCCTTATGTAAGAAAATTCCCCTTAGCCTTGTCCACACCAAATGGTAAGGCTACTACTGACCATGGATCTGTGAAAATGTGTATCTGTGAAAGGCCCTGTTTTATGGCCTCTGTAAGTCCTAGGTGGATAGCTTCGAGTTCCCAGCTAGGTGGCCCTAAGCCAGTGAAGTGCTTGGAGCCAGTGGGCTGCCATGGACCTCCAATAAGCTGCATTGTTCACAATGGTGGCACTGTCACTGAAGAGGGACACTGACTGCTGCCCATCTCAGAGAGGTGGTTCCAAGAATCTCTTCAAATAATCAGGGTGAGAGAAAGCAGAGGCTCTCACTTCCTCAAGGCCCTCAGGCCAGGGGATAAGCGTAGGGGAAACCACATCCTCCTGGAGTTTTGGAAAGGCCTTTGATGTCAGGTTCAATTGTACCTGAAGGTACTCTTTACATTTTACCAATAGGCATCAGTGGCCATGCCGAGCATCTGCTGGGAGGTGTTGGTCATTCAGGGTGTTACCGGGACTTGTGTGTCAGGGAGTTCTGTGCCAGGGCCCGTTAGGGTCTTGGCTTCTGAAAGAGCCCAGTAGCATGTCAAAAACCTGTGTTTGGTAGAAATATCAGACTGCCACTAGAAGTAGGCACTTAATCCAGTGCCCTGTAAGGAAAATGGCAGGCTCACAGTTGGTCTGCCTCCAGGAGGCAGAGCCAAATGTGGCCAAGGACTCAACCTGAATGTGGTCCTAGGGACTGAAGGACAGGTTTGCTGAGCTGCCAGCCAGACCCTCCCAAGTTACAACACTGGGTTTCACCCAGTGGAAGTTGACAGACTTGCCTATGACTGAATTATAGCGTGAAGGATCAGTAAGAGACAAGCAATACCTTGTTCCCATAACATGAAGAGACCTAGTATGTGTCATGCCTGTCTGACTATAGCGAGCGGTTAGAACTGAATAAAAGATGTTTGCTGAGGGGATTTCTCAGCCTTCAGAGAAGCAGATAATGTTAGAAATTTGACAGGTGAGGCTGGGCTTTGGATCATGTGAGGGGTGACTGTCCAGTCACATTGGCAAACATGGTCCTTGATAGGGCATATCTGCCTATACTGCTTCCTCAGAGAGACACATTGGCATCACGTTCAGGATGAGGCCAAAGAGCACCTTTCCCATGGTGAAGCACTTAAATCCTGGTAGCAGAAGATATATGCAGTCTTGAACTGTTTAAATATCCCATTGAGAGATGTGTATATGGACACTGAACCCCTTCCAAAGCTGAGGCAAATGGGACTTGGGATCCCCCTATGAGCGGAACAGAGTAGAATGTGTAAACCAGGTCACCAACCAGGAGGCTCATTATATGTCCTCATTCAATTCTGTAATATTAGGAGTCTGAGCACTGAGCTTCCAACAGTCAATGGTGAGGTACCTTTCATTAGTAGCTGGCTTATGTACTGGCCAGATGGGGCTATTGAAAGAGGATATGTTGGCTTACTAATTCTATTCTCCAGTACACCCCCAGTGACATGTCCTCAGTGGCCTATTTAGGACAATATTAAGGAGTGTTTAGTGTCTTGACCTGCAGAAGAGGAGTCATCAGCAACCATTTGGTGAGTCCTATCAGGACGGCCAAAAGCTTGGGTTTATTCTGTACAGCATGGTGTCATGTAAGTACATCTGTGCTTATAATAGGTAAGTAAAAACCTGAGATTTGTTGGATAGTCACACTAGTTACAGCACATGGGTTAGTACACATTTGATTTATCAGCCTTGTAGGTAGAAGAACTTCTCTTTAGAGTATTTAGAGGGATTGTGTGAAATCACAGTGACTGCTAGTGGTGTCTAATAGGACTAAAATGACTGAATGTGTTTATTGTCCCAGTGGACCTCAAGAGTGGTGTAGGTGCAACTATACTCAGGGGATGGAACAAGCCCTGCAGAATGGCAGTTTCTTGGAGCAGGGGCTCATGTGGCTGCCATTTCTTGAAGTCAGGGAAGCAGGAGAGTGAGTGTAGGAAACTGGATTGGGACCAGGGTTAGAAAATGGCCATGTGGCAAGAGGAAGGGTGGGAGAAGAAAGTTGTACCTGGGAGGACACTAGTTCCAGGTCCTGGAGGTTAGAAACTGACTGTGAGAGGTTGAGTGGCCAGGAGCTTCATGTTATTCTGGCTCCCTGAGTGTCCTGTAAGAGGAAACTGGGGTGAGGATTCACTGGAGAAAGAGGGAAACCCTTATGTTGTGAGAGACCAGTCTGGGGGATACCTTCTGGGGTAGCAGCAAAGGGATGTGAGTCTGAGTTGTCCAGGAGTTTGGAGGAATTGTCCATATGCAGCAGCCAGGCAGGTGAACTCCTGTGCCCTTTGGGTAGTTTTGCAGTCCCAATAAAGTGTACTAGCACTGTCCTATTATTAGTGGAGCACTTATGGAAAGAATTCCATCAAACTGACTAACATTAGCTGCCCTACCCTGGTGATACCCTGAGATCTTGTCCCATCCAACTTCCAGACTCACCGAACCCGCTTCCTGTGGCTTTTCTATACAAATGGCCTGCCTTGGCTCATGTTGTGGACTTTCCTAAGATCTCTCTAAGGTTCACAAACTCCAAACAATCACCATCTGACCTTAGAATGCCCCATACCTATTGCTAAGCAGCTCTAAGCCCAGAACCAGTGGCAGTCAGCCTCAATTCATAGCTTACCCTCTCTCAGGTACCTGCAAGCTCAACACAAGTGTACATCATCTGCAGATCACTTCATAGCTCATAACAAGTGGCCACAGGTAGGGCACAGCTGACTTTGGCCTGCAAAAAAGACATCCCAAGAGGCCCCACGAACCAACACACCCAGTGGCCAGCTTTGGACCACACCAGAGTTTTAGCCAATCACTTCCACCAATGGCAGACTCAGCGGGCACCAGATCCCCACTAAAGCAAATCCTGTTCCGTGGGTCAGCCCCTGCACAACAGCTTCTCCACTGTAGTTATGGCCAGTCATCACAACAAATAAACCTGAGAATCTTCTCTTCCATTAATGTGGAAACAGCAATCAAGGCTCAACTACAAAAAGAGGGCACACATAACCCACACAAGGGACACACCTAGAGCATCCAGCTCAGGTGACCAGGGAGACTGTATCACTGGACACCATAATACCTATTACATTAGACCAATATACTAATAATGGGAGAGAAAAAACCCCTACCTAATATATAGAGACAAATACAAGGAGGCAACCAAATAGGTAGACAAAGAAACATGTCCCAAATGAAAGAACAGAACAAAACTTCAGAAAAAAAGACTCAACAAAATGACAAGCAATCTACCAGATGCAGAGTTAAAAATACTTGTTATAACAACACTGAGTGAGCTTAAGGAAAGATGAATTCAGTGAGAGCTTGAAGAAAAAGATAGAAAACAAAAAGAAACATACGGAAAACATTTTTGAAAAACAGTATTAAAGAAGAATACAATAACTGAAATGAAGAATACACTAGAAAGAATCAATAGATTAGATAAAGCAGAGGTTCAAACCAGCAATTTGAAAGATAAGGCAGCAGAAAACACCCAATTAGAATAGTAACAAGAAAAAAGAATCTCTCTAAACACAAGGATAGTTTAATGGACCACTGGGAAAATATTAAAAATTCCAATGCTTTCATCATAGGGATACCAGAAGGAGAGAACAAAATATTGAAAACATAGTTGTATAAATAATGATGGAAAACTTTTCTATTCCTGAAAAGAAAATAGACCTATAAGCCCAGGAAGTGCAGAGGGTCCTGAACAAGACAAATTCAAAGGGCACACACCAATACACACATTATAGTTAAGTTTAAAGACAAAGAGAGACTCTTAAAAGCAGTAAGAGAAAAGCAGTTATTTACCTACAAAGAAGTTTCCCTAGACTCTGAGCTGATTTTTTTAACAGAAATGTTGCAGCCAGAAGGGATTGGCACAAAATATTCAAAATAATGAAAAACCTACAAAATGAAGCAAGGACTTACAACCAAGACTACTCTACCCAGCAAAGCTGTCATTTAGAATCGAGGGCAGACTAAAAGCTTCCAAGGCAAGAGAAAGCTAAAGAAGTTCAACACCACCAAGCTGGTATTACTGGAAGAGTTGGAGAGACATCTTTAAGAAGAAGAGAAATTAAAGATCAAAAATATGCATAATAAAATGGAAATAACTACATATGATCAACGATTACCTTAAATGTAAATGAATTAAATGTTCCAACCAAAAGACATGGTGGCTGAATGGGTAAGAAAATTAGACCATTATATATCCTGTCTATAAGAGACTCACTTCAGACTAAATAACGCACAGATTGAAAGTAGAGAAATTGAAAAAGATAGTTCTTTAAAATGAAAATGATAAGAGAAAAACCTCGCTATGTTAACAATACTTCTACTACGCAAGATAAACTTTAAAACAGAGGCTATATCAAGAGATTAAAGAAGTCAGTAATCTAACTTCTGGGTATTTATTCATACTAACCAAAAGCACTGCTTCAAAGGGATATGCAAATGTATGTGTTAATTGCAGCATTATTTACAATAGCAAAGATATGGAGGCATCATGGGTTTCCATCAATGTGTGAATGGAAAAAGAAGAGGTGGTACATATATATAATGGAATATTATGCAGCTAAAAAAGAATAAAATCTTGCCATCTGCAACAATATGGATGGACTTGGAGGTTATTGCATTGAGTGGAGTAAGTCAGATAGAAACAGACAAATGCCATATGATTTCACTTACATGTGATTCTAAAGAACAAAATGAACAAATGAAAGAGACACAAACAAACAAACACAACAAAAATAAACTCATAGATACAGAGAACACTTTGATGGTTGTCAAACAAGAGGGGTATTGGGAGGATGGGTAAAAGGGGAAGGGGATTAAGAGATACAAATTGCTAGTTACAAAAAAAGTCATGAGTATATAGAGTATAGCATGGGAAATATAGTCAATAATATTGCAATAACTGTACAGTGTCAGGTGGGTACTAGATTTAGCCATATGATCATTATAATTTATATAAATTCCTAATCACCATTTTACACACCTGACATAAATATAATATTGTATGCCAACTATAATTTAAAAATTGAAAATTTATTTAAAAATAAACTAAACACATACTACCATATGATCCAGGAATCATGCTTTTTGATTTTACAGAAAGGTGTTGAAACTGATATCCACACAAAAACCTGCACATGTATGGTTATAACACTTTTTTTAATAGTTGGAAAAACTTGAAAGCAAAAATATATACTACAATAGCTGAATGAATAAATAAATAAATTGTGCTGCACCCACACAATGAAGTAGTTTTTATTGCTGAAATGATGTATCAATGAATGAGAAGATATTCAGGAATATTAAGTGCAGATTGCTACATTAAATGAGCCAATCTGAATTGGTTACATGCCATAGATTCCAACAATATTAGATCCTTGAAATAGATTCACAATATAGATTTTAAAATAATAACTGGTTACCAGGGGTTGGGGCAAGAAGAGACAGATGTAGAGAAAAACAGATTATTTTTAAGGTGGTAAATGGATATTGTATAATACTATAATAACGGATACCTGTGATTATAAATTTGTCCAGCTCATAGAATGTATAACACTGAGAATGGACCCTAATGTAAACAATAGACTTTGTGTGATAATATGTCAGTGTAAGAGTATCTATTGTAGCAATAAGCCACTCTAGTGGGGAATGTTGATAATGGGGGAGACTGTGCATATGCATGGGTTTGGTTTATATGGGAAATCTCTGTTCTTCCTGCTCAATTTTGTTGTGAACCTAAAACTGCTCAAAAAATAGTCTATTAAAAACACAATAACTAAACTTAAGAAATTACTACAACAATGCAATATCAGGCTCAAACAGGAAAAACAGAATTAAGGTACTGTATGACTGATCATTGAGAATTATTAAATCTGGGAAGCAAACAAGCAAAGAAATATAAGGAAACTAAGTCAAAAAGACCATGGAATACCATAAAAACAGCAATACATACATTATGGGAGTCCAGAGGAAAAAGATAGAAAGACATATTTTAAAAAAAATAATGTTAGAAATCCCCAACTTGGGGATATCTGTAGATATTAAAATCTGCCAAACTCAGCAAACACCCAGGAGGAGAACATCAAAGATATCCATAATGAGACACTTTATAATCAAATTGTCAAAAGACAATAAAAAAGAGAATTTTGAAACCAGTAAGAGACAATGAACTCTTCATGTACAAGGTGTACTTTATAGGATTATCAGCTAATTTCCTAGCAGAAACTTTGTAGGTAAAAAGGCAATACATTGAGATATTCAAAGCTCTGAACAAACAAAACCTGTCAACTAAAAATACTATATCTGACCAGAACTATCCTTCAAAAGAGGGAGAAATGAAAACATTCACCAGAAAAATAAGCAAATTCAGAAGGAGCTTATTAACACTGGAACTAGAAAAATTATTTAAAAGGGTCCTCCAAGTTGAATGGAAAGGAGATTACGCAGTTCCTCAAAGTCATAAAGACCTTCAGTTAAGTTAAATACATAAACAAACATTAAAACTGTTATTAAAATTTTTCTTTCAAAGTTTACTTATTTTTCTTTTACTTGATTTCAACACAGAAGCATATCAAACCATTATAAATATATGTTCATGGGTAAACAATACATAAAGAGGTTATCGATGACATCAATTAAAAAGATGGGGAAGAACAGTAAAAGAGTAAAGTATTTCATATAACTTAAGCTGCTATCAAATTGAAATAGATTGTTATAACCATAGAATGTTATATGTAATCACCAAGGTAACCAGAAAAAAAATCTATAAAATACCCACAAAAGGATATGAGCAGAGATTTAAAATGAATCAACACAAAATCAGTGGAAGACAAGTGGAGGTGTTAATGGGGGAAAAATGAAAATCAAAATGAAATAAAACGAAAGAGAAGGTAGGAAAGACATTCTATGCAATTAATAACTGAGTGAAAGTTGGGGAAAGGTTTCTAGTTTCACATATAAGGAGCTTGGGAACCACCTACCATCTTAAAACATGTAAAAAGGTAAAAAGGCTGAGAAATTGTCGAGTCTTCCTGCATGTGCAGATGCTTCTCAGCTTTCCATGAGGTTATGTCCAGACAAGCCCATCATAATTTGAAAGCATTACAAGTAAAACACCACAGTCCTACACCACAGAGCATCAGTTGTCTCCCTCGCAGACATGTGGTTGACTGGGTGCTGTGGACACCCACTGCCTGGCAACATGACAGAGTATCACTGGCCTAGGAATAGATCAAAATCCAAAAGTTGAAATACGGACCACTGAATATGTACTGCTTTCAACCATTGTCAAGTCAAAATATCATAAGTCAAACCATTTCAAGGAGGGGACCATCTGTATTAGAGAGGAGGACACATAGCAAATGGATACTTCCAAGCCTGGGAAGCAGACCGGTAAGCACAGGGCATCCTGGTACAAACCTCCAGGTAAGTGTGCTGGGGTAGGAAAGTGAGAGCTATACTTGACTACTCACACGAAGCTCTCTAAAGACAAGCATGTGTGTTAAAAACTCCATGGGGACCCAGTCCTAGAGGAACCCTAATGTTTTGTGGTATTTCATTTTATATCTAAGAATTCAACTATGATCTCATAGTAAATATCAGAGGAAATTTTTTTCTTGATTCTGGCTTGGGAAGAGGAAAAGAATCCATTTGAAACCTGCCTAAGAACTCTTTTTAAAAAAATTATTGGAGTGACACTGGTTAAAAAAAAAATATATATATATATATATATATATATATATATATATATATATATATATAATATATATATGTGTGTGTGTGTGTGTGTGTGTATATATAAATATATATACATATATATATATATAGATAGATAGATATAGATATATAGATAGATATATAGATAGATAGATAGATAGATAGATATAGATATAGATAGATAGATAGATATTACATTGCATTATTTGTTCACTATTCAAAGGTTAAATTTCCTTCTGTCATTAAATATATGACCTGCTTTACCTTTCTCTACCTAACCCTCCCCACTTTCTTCTAGTACCCACCAAACTGTGCTGTGTATATATGAGTCTCTGTCTTGTTCATTTGTTGCTTTCATTTTATATCTCATATATGAGTGAAATTACATGGTTCTCAACTTTTTCTCAACTTTTTATTATGTTTGGCATGATACTCTCAAGCTCCATTCATGTTATCACAAATGACAGTATTTCGTCCTTTCTTTTGGCTGAGTATAGATGTATCACATAGGAAATCCTAGCTAGAGCAATCAGACAACAGAAAGAAATAAAAAGCATCCAATCCAAATTTGGAATGAGGAAGTAAAGTTGTTACTTCGTGCAGAGGACATGATTCTCTATATAGCAAATCCTAAGACTCCACCAAAAAAAAAAAAAAAAAAACTGTTAGAAGCAATAAACAAATACAGTAAATTTGCTAGATACAAAATCAATGTATAAAAATCTACAGCTTTCTTATACAGTAACAATAAAATTTTAGGAAAAAATAAATTTGTTTTTGCAATTGCAAAATGCCTAGAAATAAACTTAATGAAGCATGTGCAGGACCTATACACTGAAAACTTGATAGTGTAATATAATATTTATTTTATATTGATCTCCTTTCATCAGAATGCAAAAAAATATATACTTGTTTAACCTATGAGTGAGTTGACTTTCCATAAAAAATTAATAAATTATATTATGAGTGAGGAATTTTGGTTCAATAAAGTAAAACAAACATTATGAGTAACATTTCATTTAACTCAATCATTCCTTTTTATTTATTTACTTGTACAGAGAATCCTGACAGTATTTATTTTTAATTTGACTTTTAGAACTGAAAAATGGAAAAAATATAGAATACAGCATTCATAATTATTTTTGAGAACAACAGTGTTGTTTTTTCTATTTATTGTATTAGATATTATATTTATAGCAAATAGAAGATACATTGGATGTGCTATGAACAAATTATAAGTATAATCAAATTACATAAGCTATATGTTGATTCATTAAATAGGTATATTCATATATTAAAGAATTTCTACAAGTTGTCTTAATCCAGTCAATTATTAGTATACTATCAATGTTATCTCACATTACTGACAGAATATGAAATTGTAATATTATTTTTATGACTTTCATGGATATGAGTCTTTTAAGTAATCTGTGTTTTCGGTAACATCAGTCTATACCGTCTCCCATGACCTACATTTCTTGGTGTTACTTTTGTGATTGTGTTATCCTAGAAGGTAAAAATGGTTGTGCATATATAACAAAGGTTCCAAATCAATTGATTATAAGCAATCTAAAGAGGCTGATTCTGTATTGGCTTGGTGTGACCAGTTGGCAAATCTGTATAAGAAGTCTTAGGCTGTCACTGAGGCCAGAGAACCCCTTCTGCTAGCCTTTAAGAAGCAAGCAACCAAGGTTATATAATTACATATAAATAACTAATTTTAACAACCATGTGAGCTTTAAAGATGACCATGGGCCCCAGATGAAATGGCAGCCCTAGCCAAAAACTAGTTTACTACCCTGTAAGACCTTGGGAAGAAGAATACGGTTAGCTATACCAGAGCTCCTTACTCATACAAGCCATGACATAATGAATGACTGTTATTTAAAGCTGCTACACAGTGAAGAAAATTAGTACAGTTAGAATGTTCGGTCAGAGTTTTAACAGAACAGTTTGTTTTCTTGTTAGGTGATAGAAATTTTTTCCTCTTAAAAGCATAGCAATCTCAGGACCATACTTAATTTTATATAGATATCATCACAACAATATCCATGGTGATATATGTAACACATAAGTGAAAATAAATTGTGTAGACTTAATGATCCAAGAGTTCTCCATTAAAAATTAATCATGATTTCATTCAATTGCAGTTCACTACTCACATAAGGACTAAAAAGTCTAAGTGTGGTGAATACAGAACTAAAAGATTCATATTCACATTTTAGTCTCCTATTTGTAAGGTTGAAGTCTCTCAGGGAAGAAAATAAATGGAAACTCCCCAATCATTCAGTATCTTAAAGAAGATTGTGCAGTACAACTAAAGCTCAATATGCTAAAGCTCAACCTAGAGCTTCTCTCTCTTCCATCTGGTTATGTTAAATTCACTTTCACAATGATCTTAAATTCACATTTATAATTATGTATTAAATTATCCTGGTCATAAATTTAAAAATTATCAATTCAAGTTATTATAGTGGATTAAGAAAAAATATTTTCCATTGCCAAGATTAAGCCTATTACATGTTAAAAGACAAATTTAGTTTTATAAGTACAATCAATCAATGGGGTATTTGATACGTAATAATTCTCATTTGTAACTAATATTTTTGAATATGTAAAATTGTGCATTTTGCTTTTTAATCTTTACTTATAGCCATATCTTATCTTTACCATAATAAAAAGTATGAAATACTAGAATAAAACAATGTAAATAAATTTTAGTATCCAATTCTTTTTTTGTTGCTTGTATACTGATGGATAAATGTTAGGTACTGAATAAACAGAAAAATACATAAATTTAAGAAAAAGTAATAAAAGTAGGGGCAAAAAAAGCAAATAATAAAGATACTTATGCAAGTTATTCTGCAGACTTGTCCTTCCCCAAAACCTTCATGAATGCTCTGGCCACTTCCTTGTTGCGAAGGCTATAAATGAGGGGGTTCAGCATGGGAGTGAGGATGGTGTAGAAGGCAGACACTATCTTGTCCTGGGTGGAGGAGTGGCCAGAAATAGGCCTCATATAGATAAACATGCCAGCTCCGTAGTACATTCCCACCACCATAAGGTGGGAGGAGCAGGTGGCGAAAGCTTTGCGGCGACCTTCTGCAGACCCCATGTGAATGACAGCCAGAATAACACGAGCATAGGAGGCTATGATGACTGCTACAGGGAGCAGAAGCATGATAACACAGCAGATAAACATTATTCTTTCAAATAGCAAGGTTCTAGTGCATGAAAGAGTGAGTAGGGCAGAGACATCACAGAAAAAATTCGGTACTTCTCGGGCACCACAATATGAAAAAGACAATAGTACTGCAACGTCAATTATACCATCAGTGGAGCCAAGAATCCAGGAAGAAGCAGCCATGAGACAACATATTTTCTGGCTCATGAGAACTGAGTATCGTAAAGGGTGGCATATAGCCACATAACGGTCATAGGCCATGACAGCCAACAGAAAACATTCAGCTCCAAGCAGGGACATGTAGAAGAATATCTGGGCCCCACAACTGGCCACAGAAATTGACTTGCTGCCAGACAAGTAGTTGAAGGCTGTCTTGGGCACAATGGTACAGATGAGCATGAGGTCCATGAGGGAGAGCTGGCTGAGGAGGAAGTACATGGGGGTGTGGAGCCGGGTGTCCAGGCAGATGAGGAGGACCATGGCCATGTTTCCCACAAAGGCTACTGAGAAGATGCCCAAGACCAGAGAGAAGAGGAAGGTGTGGGTGGGGCTGTGACCCAAGATTCCCAGAAGGATGAAGTCGAAGCTGAATGTGTGGTTTTCCTGTGACATGATGGATATATTCACTACAGAGAATACAACATGTTAGAAATGGTGGAGACACTGCCATGGAAATATCAAGAGCTTCATTCCCAGGTAACCACATCTAAAAATCTGTCTAAGCATAGAAAACCATTTTCCTGGCCATCATTTTTATGTTCAGACTAGAAATGTTAAGGTTTGTTTATCACTTCATATACTTTTAATGAAAAAATGCACAGCTAACAGACATCATCGTTTTCACCATAAAAGCTTGGGAGTGTTCTAAAACCATATAATCAAGATTTAGCAACATGTCAACTTATATGTGTAATGTGGATCATCCTTCATAATTGCATGAAGACCTTGAAAAGACTCATAAATACCTGGGAATACAATATCATTTCAGCTGTACTTTCAATGGAAGTCACAGGATCACACTCTTTCAAAGTGTAAAGCTAAACACAGACCAGTGGAAATAAGACAGAATTAGTTTAATTCCAGGTAAACAGAAGATATTGAGAAGTGAACAGTCAGGAGTTCATTAAGTAATACTTATTCTAAAAATGGTAAATTCTAGTGGAAGTAGACACTCACCTATATACCTTTTTATCACCTTGTCACTAAAAACAATGTATGTCACTGAGGGGGACAGCATAGCTTGCCTGAGAGGAGGCACAGAGGCCAGTGCAAAGACATAACTCAAATGCCTGCTGAATGTGACTTTGGCAGTGTAATCATAGGCAATTACTAACTACTCCAAGCCTTATTTTCTACTCTGGAAATATGAATATTTATAATCTCTATATTAAGAAATGCTATGAAGACCATATTTATGCAGAATGAACATTAATTGGAATATATTTTGAACCATGTAAGTATATTTAATAAATAATAAATACTATTGGTGGGAAGAGAGAATGTTTGTATTTTATCTTTAAACTATTCTAGTTTACATAAAATTAATATCATCCATTTTTTTAGCAAGATTTTTTTAAGGAGGATCTCTTTGGCTACACAATCGACTCTTTTAAATTCTCTATTTTCATATGTATTCATTTTTTGTCTTTGCTGCCCTTTCCAAGGAATGAGACATTCTTTTACTTTTTGTCTCCCTCAACACCATCTGAAGATATTGTAAATATAACATGTCTGTTCCTCTTTTGTGTCCTCTCAAATCCTTTATCAGTATTGTACTCATCAATTCTGTGCTTATAAGAACATTTTAATCCTAATCCAAGTGTTCACTATACCTTAAATTCCTAATCAGCTATGTTATTTCTTAAAAATATTTCTTACATTTACATGCTTATCAAGAAACTCAACCCATACTTTGTGAGTGAGTTATAAGCATACTATACATTTTTCAGGTATTTTTATTTTTTTGTACTCTCCTTACAAACAGTTGCTAATTTATACTTTCTAAAACATTTGTCTAACATTGTGCAAATTTATCGTTATATGCACCACAGAAAGTCCTTCCGGCTCTTCTGCTGAATGATGCCCATCATGTATTATACTTCCTGATTGAATCAGAGCCAAGTAGTGAATTACCACATCATTACACCCAGTATAAATACAGTCCTTTTCATAACCAGAATGAGAATTTGATATAGACATTCGAGGTGTAGACGTAAAACATAGTGCACCTTAATTTACTGCTTTATAAATTCCATAATAATTGCAAGCTTATCTTCATTATACATTCTCATCAATCTTTCATGGTATGGCATTGATAGCCTTTTTGTGTCCTCAAATCTCTCAAAAATAGCTAATGATACAACTTGAGTTAAACAGTTAATTGGTGTTTTAATAATTAAGCTACAAGAACTATGTTCTGATTAAAGATACCGTGAGGAAGGAAACTCGAGGGAGTGAGTTAGGAACCGTGTGAAAGCATCATGATGACTGACTAAGGACAGTTTACATCAACAGAGCACAGTAAGACAGTGTATGTGAAGGGAAAATTTGGAGATAGAGAGAAACTTAGAGGAATAGTGAATTAGAGAGAGAAAAAAGTAGAAAGAAGGAGATGGAGACTTAAATGCAGACAGATCACTGAGCCCACCTGGCTGCCCTTGATGTGCTGCATTGACCCATGGTGAAGCCATTACCTCATGTCTAAGAGACACATAATCCAGACACTGTTGTAGATGAAAAGTCATGTAAAAACTGTCTTTACTACATTTAGAAATTATTCACTTAATTCATCCCCCTGCCTACAGATAGAATCTTCAAATCATGTCTCAATAAACAATTGCTGATGCCTTTTTAAAAAGCTTATCGGTACTTCTGGAAAAAGAATATTTTCTTCTTTGCATCTGTACCCACCGATGTTAAAGTTAAAATTAATTTTCTATTATTAATTTATTCATCACATTGCTTTTAGATTTACCCAAAACACAAACCTTGGTTTACAGTCTTGCTCTACCAATAACACCCGTTTTAACAGGCAGGTTAACTAACTGCTTTTAATATTCTCCATTCTCTCACTGGGTTTTTGTAATGATATTATTTCATTTATTGTCTAAAAAACTGTGACAAATATAAAAATACAATAATTTTACAGAGAATATAAAAATATGTGAAGTCAACAAGAAAAAATACTTCCCTATTTAGAGGACTTTAAGATAAAGTTTCTAACATATATAGTTTTTGAAGAAAATATAGTTCCCTGTGGTTGAAATTCAAAATATTTTAGATATTTTGGCAGGTACCATCTCCCTCCATCTTATCTTCTAGGTGTTCCCAGCAAGATACAGTACTAATAAAAGAGTAATTTTCAACCCTTAAATTGCCCAAGAAAATCTATGCAACATGATTTTCCTAGGTCATCAGTGGTTTAATTTCATGATTACTCCAGGGAACACAGTCCCTTGGCTGCAATTATTGTGTAGTGCTGTGTGCTGTCATTCCCTCTATTTCCTAAGAACTCATATGGAATTAGTTACCAACTGAAAAATATAAATCTTAATACTTAAGATCAAAGAGAAAGCACTTACTCTCCTGTGCTTTACCTTCTTTCTCTATAAATAGTAGTACTCTGTTGAAGTTCAACAAATTTTCACAATGAAACTAATCTGAGTATTATCTATCCTCAGATTCCAGTATTTGATATTTAAGCACTATTGTAAATTATTCTTTCACAGCTTGCTATTTGTTGTTACTGTACTTTTTGATTCTATGATAGTTGTCATGCTCAAATAAACTAGGTTAGTTTTCTCTCCATGGAATTAATCGAATGCTTTAGACTTTCAGATATATCCTTCATTTTCTCCATTTTTTACATTTATAATATCTCCATGTGTATTTTTTTTTTTTTTGCCAGAGGTATAAACAGAGCTGCTGTCATCTATGGCATTTTCCTGAGATGGCTTATTTTAAATTTTACCTGTCACTGTATACCTTCCAAACGCTTATTTTATCGTTGACACAATAAATTTTTAGTAGCATGTTATTTAATCTGCTCATATATGTGGTTTTCCCAGTTTTAGTCTTGTAGTTGATTTTTTGTTTTATAATACTGTGTTCAGAAAAACATGCTTAGTATTGTTTAAAATTTCCTATATTTACTGAGACTAGTTTTGTGTCCCAGAATAATTTTGAGACAGAAACTTCTGTAAGTATTTATTATGGCCATTGGTCTAATGTGTCATTTAAAATCAATATGTCCATATTGGTATTCTCTCTGGATGATCTATCCATAGCTGTGAAGGGGTATTCAAGTTCCCTTTTAATTGTATTTTCGTCAGAATCTCCTTTTAGCTCTGTTAGTGACTATTTGTATAATATTGTGGTCCTAGGTTTGGGACATATGTGTCAATGCATTGCCTCTTGTTACCTTTTCTATCCTGAAATCTGTTTTCTCTCATATGAGTACTTTTATACTTTTCTCTGGACACCATTTGCTTGAAGTATCTTTCACTCCTTCACTTTGAGCCAATACTTGTCTTTAGAGCTGAGATGAGACTCCTACAGGCGACATATAGTGGGTTTTGATTTTTAAACCATCCTTTACTCTGTGCCTTTTTATTAGTGAGTTCAGTCCATTTATATTGAGGGTGATTATTAGTATAGAGAACTTACTAGAGACATTTATCTTTTGTTTTCTGGTTATTCTGTATCTTCCTTCTTTCTCTTCCTTGCTATTCTGTTATTTTAGTTTGTTGATTTTAAATATTCTTTTTGTCATTTCCTCTTTTGTACTTTTTTGTGTCTCAGCTATAAATTTTTGATTTTTGGTTACCATTAGGTAACCAATGTTTCAACCATACAATTATCTTCTTTCTCCTGTTTCCCCTTTCTTTCACCTTTACCTGTTTAGTCTTTTTCCTATTATAATTTTATAATTTTTTCACAAATTATCTCTTTTTCTGTTTTGCATTCATTATGAAATTACAGTAGGGATAGTTATTTATTTTTTATTTTTTAATTTACATTCTTTTACTTATTTTTTATTGTTTATTAGGGTAACATTGGTTAATACAATTATATAATTTTCAGATGTACATTATCATTTGAAATCTATGTATTGTATTGTGTGATTATCACTCAAAGTCCAGTTTCCTTCAGCTACCATATATTTGATCCCCTTTACCCAATTCACCCTCGCCTTACTTCCCTATTTTTGACCCCCTTTACTCCGTCTACCTCTTCCCTCCTCCCATACCCACTACCATCTGGTAAAAATAGTCTATTGTTCATGTCCCTGAGTCTGTGTTTGTCCTGTTCATTTATTGCTCTTAGGTTTATATCCCACATATAAGTGATATCATGTGATTTTCAACTTTTTCTCTCTGGCTTATTTTGCTTAGCATGATTATCTCGAAGTCCATCTATACTGTGTAAATGACAGTATTTCATCTGTTCTTATGCCTGGCTAATATTCTATTGTATATATGTGCCACAGCTTCTTTACTCAATCATCTATCATAGGGCACTTTGGTTGCTTCCATGTCCTGGCCACCTTGAATAATGCTGCTATATACATTTGTGTGCAAATATCTTTTTGGATATGGGTTTTCAAGTCTTTGGGGTAAAAACCCAGTAGAGGGATTGCTGGATCATATGGTAGATCGATCTAGTTTTTTCGATGAACCTCATACTGTTTTCCATAGTGGCTGTACCAACGTACAGTCCCATCAGCAGTGTATGAGGGTTCCTTTTTCTCTGAATCATCTCCAACATTTGTTATTACTTGTCCTGATAATTATAGCTATTCTAATAAGTGTGAGATGGTATCTTATTGTTTTGATTTGCATTTTGCTAATAGCTAGCAATGTTAAGCATCTTTTTATATGTTTATAGGCCATTTGTAAGTCCTCCAGGGAGAAGTGTCTGTTCACGTTCTCTGCCCATTTTTCTATTGGATCATTTTTTTTGGTTGTTATTGAGTTGTATGAGTTATTTGTATATTTTAGATATTAGACTCTAATTGGAGGTGGTGCTTGCAAATATATTTTTCTATTAAGATGGTTGTCTCTTTACCTTGTTGATGATTTCCTTTGCTGAGGAGAAGCCTTTTAGTTTGATGTAGTCCTGTTTGTTTATTTTTGCTTTTATTTCCCTTGCCTTTGAGAACAAATTCATAAAATCCTCTTTAAGACCAGGTCTTATATTCAGGTCCTTAGTTCATTTTGAGTTAATTTTAATGAGTGGTGATAAACAGCAGTCTAATTTCATTCTTTTGCAGGTGGCCTTCTTATTTTCTCAGCACCATTTATTGAAGAGGCTTTTCTTTCTCCACTGTAAATTTTTGGCTTCGTCAAAAATTATTTGCCCATATAAATATGAGTTTACTTCTGGGCTCTTGATTCTGTTTCACTGGTCCGTGTGTCTGTTTTGCTGCCGATATCTTGTCATTTTGATTACTGTAGCTTTGAAGTTGGGACGAGTGATGCCTTCAGCCTCATTCTTTATTCTTAGGATGGCTTTGGCATTTTGGGGTCTTTTGAGTTTCCATACAAATCTGATAATTTTTGTTATATATTTTTTTTTAAATTCCAATGAGATTTTGATGGAGATTGCTTTAAATCTGTATAATGCTTTAGGTAATATCATTTTAATTATGTAGATTCTTCCAATCCAAGGACATGGAATATCTTTACACTTTTTTGTATCTTCTTTGATTTCTTTTAATGGGGTCCTGTAGTTTTCATTATCTAGGTCCTTTATATGTTTCTTTAAATTTATTTTTAGGTATTTTATTCTTTTTGTTGCAATTGCAAAAACAATTATTTTTCCACTTCTTTTTCTGATGCTTTCTTATTAGCATATAGGAACACTATGAGTTTTTAATGTTGATTTTGTATCCAGAGACTTTACTATATTTGCTTATTGTTTCTAGTAGTGTTCTTGTGGAGCCCTTAGGGTTTTCTATATAGAGAGTCATGTCATCCACAAATAGTGACAGTTTTACTTTTTCATTTTATATCTTTCTTTTGCCTGATTGCACTCACTAGGGCTTCCAACTTTATATTGAATAGCAGTGGCGATAATAGTCAACCTTGCCTTGTTTCTGATCTTAGAGGGAAGGTTTTTAGTTTTTTCAACATTCAGTATAATGTTGACTGAGGGTATGTCAGAGATGGCCTTTATAATGTTAAGGTACTTTTCTTCTATACTGACTTTGTTGAGTGTTTTGATTATAAATGGATGCTGTATCTTACGAAAGGTTTATTCTGCATCTATTGATAAAATCATATGATTCTTATTTTTTAGTTTGTTTATGTGGTGTATCACATTAATTGATTGGGATATGTTAGACCATCCTTGTGCCCCTGAGATGAAGTCCATTTGATTGTTGTATATAATCTTTTAAATATGTTGCTGTATTCAGTTCTCTAGTAACTTATTTAGGATTTTTGCATGTGTGTTCATGAGAGAGATTGGTCTGTAGTTTTCTTTTTGGGGGTCATCTTTACCAGGTTCTGGTGACATAGTAATATTGGCCTCATAAAATGAGTTGGGAAGTATTGCCTTTCTTTTTATTTTTTGAAAGAGTTTAAGGAGAATAGGTATTAAATCTTCTTTGAATGTTTGGTAGAATTCAGTGGTGAAGACATCTGGTCCTGGACTTTTATTTTGTGGTAGGTTTTTGATGATTGTCTCAATTTTTATACTGGTGATCCATCTATTTAGATTTTCCAGATCTTCTTAATTCAGTCTAGGAAGGTCATTTCTTTCAAGTACTGCTCCATTTCTTCTAGGTTATTAAATTTGATATTATATACTTTTTCATAGTATGTTTGCTTGATCCTTTGTATTTCTGTAATGTCAGTCATAATTTCCTTTTTTAACCTGATTTTGTTTATTTGTGTTCCTTCTCCTTTTTTCTTTCATGAGTCTAAACAAGGATTTGTCAATTTTGTAAATCTTCTTAAAGAACCAGCTCTTTGTTGTATTTATTTTTCTATTTTTTTCAATTTTGTTTATTTCTGCTCTAATTTTAATGATTTCTTTTCTTCTGCTGACTTTAGGCTTTATTTCTTCTTCCTTTTCTAGTTTTTTTTTTTTTTTTTAAGATAAAATGTTAGGTTGTTTACTTGGGCTCATCCTTGTTTTTGGAGATAGGCAGTTGATGATATGAATTTTCCTCTTATGAATGTTTTTGCTGTGTCCCCAAAGTTTGGATATGTTGTAGTATCATTATCATTAGTTTTTATGTACCTCTTGATCTTTGTTTTTATTTTTTCTCTGAACCAGTTATTCTTTAGTAGCATGTTGTTTAATCTCCACGTATTTGCAATTTTTCCCAATTTATTTTTGCAGTTGATCTCTAGTTTCAAAGCATTATGATCAGAGAATATGGTTGGTATGATTTCAACCCTCTTATATTTGCTTAAGTTATCTCTGTGTCCCAGTATGAGATCAATTCTTAAGAATGTTCCATGTGTACCAGAGAAGAATGTATAAGCAGCTGTGTTGGGATCAAAGGCTCTCTAAAGGTCAATTATGTCTAGTTGGTTTAGTGTGTCATTTAAAGATGTTATTTCTTGTTAATATTCTGTTTGGATGATATGTCCATGTCTGACAGTGGGGTATTTACATCCCCTACTATGATAGTGTTTTGGTCTGTTTCTCCCTTTAGTTCTGTTAGGAATTGCTTTACATATTTTAGAGCTCCCTGATTGGAATCATAGATATTAAAAAGTGTTATGTCTTCTTGGTTCATGCTTCCCTTTATCATTATGAAGTGTCCCTCAGTATCTTTCTGTATCTCTTTTATTTTAAAGTCTATTTCACTTGATATTAGTACTGCTATTCCCGCTTTTCTCTGAATGCTATTTGCTTGAAATATCATTTTCACACCTTTCTCTTTGAGTTTAATTTGCCTTTGGAGCTGAGATGTCTCTTGGAGGTAGCATATGGTTGGGTTTTCTGTTTTGATCTATTTTGCAATTCTGTGCCTTTTTATTGGTGAGTTCAGTCCATTTATCTTTAGAGTGATTATTGAAATATGAGGTCTTTTTATAGCCATTTTATCTTTTGCTTTTTGATAGTTCGGTGTTTCCATTGCTTCCTTGTTCTTCTGTTTCTGTTTTCTTAATTTTGATGGCTTTTGTGGGTTTTACCTCTAATTCTTCTTATTTTATGCTATATACTTCAGTTATGACTCTGTGATGTGTGTTTACCATTACAAATATGAAAAAGTTAATTATATGTATATAGTCATCCATTTTCTTCTGCATGTGCTTTATCTCCTTTCCCCTTTTCAAATTTGGATTTTTGAATCCCCCTGCCTTTTTCATCATTGTCATCTGAATTTGTTTCTATGTATGCTGAACATTCATTACTATCTTTTTATAGCAATTCTCTTCTTATTATTTAAGCTTATAATGATCTGTTCTTATTAAGGGTTGCACTCCTCTGCTTTCATTTGCCTGATAGTCACTTTACTCTTAAATATGTATTTTTTTGTTATTATTTTGATTTAGGTACATTGACCCCTTTCAGAATTCCCTATAGTACAGGCCTCATAGTGGAGAACTTCCTCGATTTTTGTATGTCTGGAAAGGTCTTAATTTCTCCTTTATAACTAAAGGAAAGCTTAGCTGGATACGTTATTCTAGGCTGGTAGTCTCTTTCACTTAATAGTTTACATGTTGAATTTCATTCCTTTCTGGCTTGTAACGTCTGCACTGAGAAGTGCAATGATAATCTAATGGTTTTTCCTTTATATGTTAAAATTTTCTTTTCCCTGGCTGCCCTGAGAATTCTGTTTGTTATTGATTTTTGATAACTTTAATACACTGTGTCTTGGTGAAGGCCTTTTAGGTTGAGATAATTGGGTGTCCTGTTGACTATTTGAATTCCGAGCTCCAGTGCATGCCTTAGATTTGGGAAATCTTGTCCATTATTTGTCTGAAAATGCTCCTTTTCCTTGCCTTCAGTAATGCCCATCATTTTTATGTTTTCTCTCCTGATGAGATCAGTTAGTTCCTGTATTTTTTTCAGTTTTTCATTCTTTAGTTTCTCTCTTCTTCCCTGATTCATTTCTAGATTTCTGTCCTTGATATCACTGATCCTTTCCTCCATTTGTTCGACTTTATTTCACAAGCTTGCTATTTCATTTTTCAACTCTTGCAGTTTTTTTTTTTATCTTAAGTGTTCTATTTAGTTCTTTTCGAGGGTTTCAATATCCTTGCTCTGCTCATCTTGGTTTTTTTTTTTTTTTTTTTTTTGCAATTTCTGAAAATGTTGATTTGACTCATTTCAGAAGTCACTGAGATTTTTTAGAAGTACCATTCCAAATTCTCTGTGACTTAAGTTACATATTTCTATGTCTATAAGCTCATTTTCTGGAGATTTTTCTCTTTCTTTCTGTGATGCCTTGTCACCTTTGTTGTTCACTGCGTTTAGTGGACTATTACTTTAATAAAAGTGTGTTCTGTGGTTTTTCTAGAAAGAAGATTTAGCAGACAAAAGTCTCTTTTAGCCCGCAAAAAGAAGGCACTCTTCTTTTGGTTTCCAGTAGGTGGCATCTAAGCCCCTTGAATCTTTAACATTTGGTAGCTTTGCTCAGATTCCCCTCTGGCTCTGAGGTGATTGGTCTTGGAGGATATGGGGGGAGGGTCCCTCTGGGTTAGGGGTTAAAGACTGTGGCTCAGCCTTGGTTTTGGAACCAGGGCCAGTTAAAATCAACTGTTGCTTCTCTATTGCCCAGTCCAACTTCTTTGCTTTCTGACCTGATGACTGGGCCCTGTTGCTAGCAGCTAAGACCCGGCATTTCAAAGTAGGGTGATCGGGGAAGTGTCCGCACCTTCAACCCTTGCTCACTTCCTGCAAAGAGCTCAGGCAGCTGTGAAAGTTAGCTTCTTTATTTGTTCCCATCCACCACTGAACACCTGGGGTGCTGACCTATGGTAGCTCTTACATGCAGATCCCATGCTCAGATGGGCTGGTATACAGTTTTGGTGGGGTTTTTTGCTGAGTTTTAGATGTTCAGCTTACTTTTGCTTCAAGGGGAGAGATCTGAGGACGCCTCTCACTTCATCACATGTTTTTGGTGTAGTTATTTTTAACACCGCTTTCCTGTATTATATCTTTGTTCTAATTAAGTGTTTAAATCTTATTCTGAAGTAGATTTTCATTTCCCTCTTTTTGTTTATCTATTATCTTACTCAAAGTTTTGTGTACTTTGGTATTTTTGTTTCAGGTAGAAGAGCTCCTTTCAACATTTCTTTTAATACAGGTCTTGTGGTTGTGAATGTCCTATCCTTTTGTGTCTATGAGTACCTTTATTTCTCTCCCATATCTAAAGAAACAATTTGCTGGATATATTATTCTTTCTGGCTGATAGTTTCTCTTTCAATGTTTTTTTAAAAAAACTATTCTTCTCTTTTCTGTCTTATAACATTCCTACTGAGAAATCTGAGGTTAATGTAATGAGGTTTTCATTGTAGGTTACAGTTTTTTTTCCTCCTCTTTCCACCTTAAGAAATCTTTTTTCATTGTTGATATTTTGAATAAAATGTTTCTTGGAGAATGCCATTTTGCATTGATATGATTAAGTGTTCTGCTTTTTTTTTTTATTCTAAAGTCCAGTTATTTCTATAAGTTTGTGAGATTTCCATCAATTATTTCTTCTGTTAGGTTCTCTGTACCCTTCTCTTCTCTTCTCCTCCTTATATATTCATTATTTATATTTTAGTCTTCCTAAGATAGTCAGATAGTTTTCAGAGTTTAATTTATTTATTTATTTTTACTCTTAATTTTCTTTTTTCTCTTGAGGCATTTACAGGTTTTTATCTTTAGGCTCACTAATTCTCTCTTCCATTTGATCTACTCTATCATCTCTCTAGTGAAGTCCTCTCAACTCTTTTATTGAGTTTTCTCAGGTCTAAAATTTATGTTTGGATTTTTTAAATAATGTCATTGTTTTTGGTAAAATATTCCTTTTTTTGCTGTTTTTATTTTCTAAGTTCATTGAAATGCCTTTTGAGTTGTCTTGTATAGCACTGAGTTTCTTCAAAACTGCAATTTTGAAATCTCTGTAACATAAATCACGATCTTCCATGACTGTTTTTGTGGACTTTTTATTTTTTTCTGAACCTTAGTTGTTGATGATATTCAATGAATTTCCTCTCTGCAGGTAGTAAACTCCTTTCTTGTTTAAATATTGTTTTTTTCCTAACCATTCCACTAACTGATACATAGAGCATTCTTTTTGATGTGTTGCTTAGGACAACTCAGGTTTTTTTTTTTTGTTTTTTTTTTTGTTTGTTTGTTTTGGTTTTTTTTTGTTTTTTTTATGGGTTTTGCCCGGTAGTGTGGGGTAGGGAGGTATGTATGCTATCTTCTGGCTGTACTCCCAAACCTACAGTTGGATTTTGCAGTAATGACTGCCAATCCTGCTGTGGTGATCAAAGTTTTCCGAGTTTCTTTACTGAGCTCTGCTGAAGAATGTGAGGTAGGAAAGGCAATTCACAATTTCATGGCTCTATCCCTTCCAGCAAAGACAGATGGAAATGCTGAGTTGTTTAAAGTACCCTTACTTTCTTTACCAGGCTCTGCCTGATAGCATGAGTAGGGAGGTGAGTTCTCAATCTCACAGCTTCACAATTCCAGTAATGGCTATCTGCACTGCTTATTCTTTGAAGTTTCCCAGCCTCCTCTACCTGTCTCTGCTGTCAGGACAAGGGTAGATGGGGAGTACTTCTCCAGGAGAGAAACTGCACCTGTCTCTCACTCCACACTGTAGTGTGAGGGCTGCAGGTTGATCACTCTGCTGTCTCTGTTGGGGAAGGCTCAGCGTGTGCTCAAGTACACCGGCCTTTACCAGTCACCATTCACCATACCTGCTCTTTCCACCATCTCATCTCCTCTACTCATCCTTCATGCCACTTTCAGATTCCCAAAAAATCTTTCATGCATGTTTGTGTTGAGCAGGAGATTCTATGTTGAGGTGTAGTTGTCTGACTTATATGTTTAAGAGGAGAAACAATAGGGTCTGCTCTTTCCCCCATGATGCTGATGTCACTTTTCTAGTGTATTTTTTATTTCAGTTATTGTATGTTTCAGCTGTGGCTAGGTATTTTTTTTTATATTTTTGAAGTTTTTGTTAAAGTTATCAATCTGTTTATCTGTTCCTCTCTCAAGTTCAGTGAGCATCCTTATCACTATTACTTTAGTTCTCTAGCAGGCAAACTACTTATCTCTACTTCATTAGGGTTTTGAAATGTGAGGCTTTTGAAATGTGTCCCTTTGTACTTTTATTTCATTTGACTTTCTATGTTTGTTTCAAAACATCTATCTCTCCTGAACTAAAAGAAGTGACCTTGTGTAGGAGCAGCCTCTTTGTAAACTGCATGTACACATGTACTAGGTGACATGAACTGGCCAGTTGGAGCTGAAGCAGTTGTACAGTTGTACATGATATTGGGTGTACCCCAGCAGGCCAGCTAGCCAGTTTGGGAGTGAGTGTGCAATGAAGTAGCCCAGGGTACATTGCAGTAGCTTTGCAGTTCAGTTCTGACACTTGAACCAACCTCCCAGCCATGCTATCTGGTGGAGGGAAAATGTCAACAGCGACACTTGCCAGCACTTCTGATCCTGATGAGTTCTTGTTTCTCCCTGCCCACTTAGAAAGTGTCTTGAGCTTATGAATGAATTTTTTATTATGTATCATATAGGTGTTCCTTAAGTTGTTGTTTTATCATGGGACCACAAGGCAGCTGAGTCTGCAAGTTGCCCCATTGTGGTAGAGTTTCTATGGTTACCATATCTTCAGTTCTTACTTGCTCTTCAGGAGGAATTGCTCTATATGTAGGTGTGTATTCAGTATGACAGTGGATGACAGTGAGTTCAGAGTCTTTTTACATTTCCATCTTTAACCCAACTCAACTCCTTTTAAAAATATTTTATAATTTCAAGCTAATTCACTATTAACTCCATAAACATAGGGAACAAATGATTCATTGAATTCCTCATTTTTAAATAAATAAAAACACAGTGCTTTGTGAATCATAACCTCCAAATATAGCTACAATAAAGTTTACTATTTTTTCAAACTGATGATTCAAGTTGTCTCATTTTGCAGGTCATTTGACTGAGATTTATATACAGAAGATTTCAACAAAAAAAATATTTATTTTTTTTAATTGTCATTTGTAGTTATTTTCCCCTGATTCTAGTATTGGTTTTCTTGCCACTGACTCCATTTACTATATAATTAGTTTTTATTTCTTGAAATAATTTGGTTTTCTAAGATTTTCAGACTTATCCTCTTTATCTTTGGTTCATATTTATAATCATTGCATCTATATGTCTTCACTTAATTTTTTTTTCTGAATTCCAGGTGCTACCAAATGACTATTATTTATGTTTTTAACATTTCTTCCTCATATTATGCTAATGGTGCCTAGTTCTGAACCACTATCTCCCCACGAATCTAAAGTTTTCAAATCAGCTTCAGCTTCTATGTTATCTTCTCTCTTGTTGATGTTTTCTAAGAGTTATGTAAGATAGGAATATTTTAGGAAATAAATATCTAAGTTTTCAAAAATAATGACCAATATAATGTAAGAATGCTTTAACTTGTTTTACATTCTCAAAAACTATGTAAACAAAAAGAACATTTTATTTTATCATATTTTCAAAATCACTTGATATTATTGCTTGATAGTTTTATTAACTTCTATGAACTTTTTGAGAAATGGTTTTTCACTCTTATTAATATGCTTTTCTTTCCTGATTTGGGTACTTGTTTCATGTATTTACTGACCATTCAGATTTTCTCTTCAATAAATTTATTATTCCTCTTCAATAAATTTAATTAAAACATATATTTATATCTTGAATTGTACTATATCTATATCATTATTAATTTTTATCTTGTAAAAGCAAAAAATAAGACTATAATTTCACATTTTTATATAGATTCCCAATGTTTTTTTCAGAATCATGTCTTTGGTTAGGCCCTCTTTTGTGGGGAGCAGTTCGTAAGAAAAAGCTTACGGACAGAAGAACAACAAATGGCAGGAGAGCGAAGGTGCGAGTTGTTTCCCAGAGCTCAGCCCAGGCCCTGCTTCTAACTTTCGCACCTCTAACCTTTGAAGTTGCTGTCTGGCAAACTGGCAAGAATCTTTACAGCTGCTGTCAGGAAAGTATAGCTAAAAGAATCTTTATAGCTGCTTTTAGGAAAGTATAGATAAGAACAAGAATCTTTATAGCTGCTTTTAGGGAAGTATAGATAAGAACAAGAATCTTTATAGCTGCTTTTAGGAAAGTATAGATAAGAACAAGAATCTTTATAGCTGCTTTTAGGAAAGTATAGATAAGAACAAGAATCTTTATAGCTGCTTTTAGGAAAGTATAGCTAAAAGAATCTTTATAGCTGCTTTTAGGAAAGTATTTGCAGCTGCTTTTAGGAAGGTATAGATAAGAAGAAGAGTCAACTTACACCTAGGTCACCATGGCAACCCTGCATTTTACAGCTAGGTCACCATAGCAACCTTGCATTCGCAGAAAAAAACCCCTTCCCCCATGACCGATCCCATATAAGCAACTGCTTGAGCCCCCAATAAACGAGACTTGATCAGAAAGCCTGTCTTGTCTCCATTCTTTGCGTCTCTTGTCCCCCTTCTTTTCTTGGTTTCTAGGGCCTCGGTTGATCGTCCCGCAGGCCGGGACACTCTTTCTATACTGATATATAATTCCACCTACTATCACTTACCAAATTACCATACCTAAAGATATCTGTCTGAAGTCATTAATTTAATTAATTAATTAATTAATTAATTTCAGTATTAATTGCTTTATGTTTCTACAACTACAAAACAAACCTTGAAGTTATTGAAGAAGTCATCTCTTGTTCATTATATTTTATTTTATTAATTTATCAAGAATTGCTTAAACTTTATCTTTCATTCCAAACTGCTTAAATCCAGGCTTTTTTAAATTTAGGAAATAAATAATTTTGTGATTAAATAATATATGTTAGGGAAACTTATTCATAACTGAAAGAAAATTTTAAGTTATTAGGATAGTTTTGTGATTGCAGACATTTCTAAGAATTTATTTCATATAAATAGCCACAACCACAATTGATGAGTCATAATTTACATTCAAATATAAATTAACTGAATACCAGCAGGTTGTTCCCAAAGATGAAAACATCAGACCATATCCCAAAATAAAATTTAGAAAATTCTTACTTGCCAACATCTTTTGCACTATTTAACATTTAATTTTAACAACTGAATCTGTCAGTGTGAGTTATGAAATTACTAGCAAAAATGAGAAATAGCATATGGCATTTTCACAGAAACATAAAAAGAATTTGATAATAATCAGTATGTGTATAACATTGTAAGCCATAGAACATTAGGAAAATAATAGAAATTAATCAATTTACCATGCTATGTAAAAATTAAAAATATTAATTTTATGATTGAAATTAAGATGTTTATGATCACTATACTACTATAGTTTAACATTGTGATGGATGTCTGTGGGATCAAGGAAAGAATAAATACAAATATGAGATTTAAAATATAAATAGGTACAGCTAAAATATTTTTTTCAAAGAAATAATAATCAAACTAGAAAAAATAACAAAATCAAGAGACACTTTATTCATCTAAAAATTTAGTTCATCAAAATCAATCTGTGAGCTCATTTAACATATCTCCTCCAGAATGATAGTTCATAAAAATAAAATACAATTTGCAATAAAAATAAGTGAGATATGCATATATAAATATAACAGAATATAATGTAATTAATATATAATACCAAAAATATAATTAATACACTATACATCAATATAGTACATATATTCATACAACAGAATATAGCAAAGTTCTCTATTGATAAAATAAAAAGCACACAAGGTAAATGAAATAAATAGACATTCTGTGTTCAAGGATGGGATCACGATAACAATGTCAACTTTCTTCAATATGATATTTAAAATATTTCATTATTTTACAGATCTAATAAAACATACTAGTAAATTATAATATGCAGAGACTATTGGGTCACTATTGATATCAATACTTATTTAAGATATGTAGTAAGCTAATACAGCTGTTAAAGAAAAAAATTTCATATCAAGGGGACAAAAATTTTTAAAGAGAAAACCAGTATAGAGAAAATTGTTTCAGCATATATGGGAAAGTAAATTTTATTTACATTTATGTATACCTAAAAACTGGACCCCATATTCATTAAAGACTTAAATAGATAATGTTATATCATAGAACATTATGTTATTTTAACATAACATAAATTAATCTGTTTCTTATAAAGAAAGGGACAAGGATATACAATTATGTAAAGGTAGACTCTTCAACAAAGTCTGTTGGGAAAACTGGATATATACCTGCAAAAAATAAAATAAATCTGGACTACTCCATTACACCATGTACAAAAATAAACTCAAAAAGGTTTAACAATTTAAATGTATAACCTGAAATTGTAAAGCTCCTAAAAAATAATAGAGGAAGTAAACTATTTGGCATTAGTCTGAATAATATTTTTTGGATACATTTCTTCAAGCAAGAGAAACAAAAGCAAAAATAAACACGTGGAACAACATCAAACTAAAAAGCTTTTGCGTAGCAAGAGAAACCTTGAACAATACAAAAAGGCAGCCCACTGACTGGGAGAAGATATTTGCAAATGATATATTCGATATGGCATGTTATCTAAAATATATCAGAAATTCATATGACTCAATGATAAGAAAATAAATAATCTGATTGAAAAAAGGGTAAAGGACATATGTCAAAAGAGGATAAACAGATGAACAACAGATGCTCAATATCACCAATCGCCAGGAAAATGCAAATCAAAACCATGATGAGATACCATCTAATACTTGTTAGAATGGCTATTATCAAAAGTCAACAAATACAATGTGTTGGCAAGGATGTGGAGTAAATGGAATCCTTGTGCACATTGTTGGTGGGATTACAAACTGATGTAGCCCCTGTGCAAAACAGTATGAAAGTTCCACAAAAAAATAAAAATAGAAATGCTGTATGACCCAACAGTTCCACTTCTGGGTATTTATCCAAAGAAAATTAAAACACCCATTCAAAATGATACATGCCTCCTTTGGTTCAATGCAGCATTCTTTATAATAGCCAACATACAGAAGCAACCTAAGTGTCCATCAATAGAAGATAAAATAAAGATTTGGTATATATACACACATACATACATACACATGCAATAGAATATTACGCAGGAATAAAAAAAGAATGAATTCTTGTCATTTGTGACAACATAGATGAGTCTAGAGAATATTATGTTAAGTGAAATAAGGCAGAGAAAGACAACTATTTTATGGTTTCAGTATACGTGGAATCTGAAAAAAAAAACATAAAGAAACAACACAAAACAAAAAGTAACAGAATAATAGAAACATAGACCAAAGGGATGTTTACCAGAAAAAAAGGATGGGAGGATGGGTGTGGGGGGAGGAAAATTGAGTCAACAGTGCTATGATAGGTTTGCATGGTGACAGATGAGTGTTGGAATTGGTGGGATGATCTATTTGTGGGATGTGGAAATATTAAATCACTGTGTTGAACATCCAAAATTAATAAAACCAATATAAGATTGTATAACAACTATACATAAATAAAAAATAAATTTTAAAAAAAGGAAGAGATTTCTTCAACAAAATATTAAGAATATTATTTAATTAAGAATTAAATTGATTTAATTGATTAAATTAAAATTGAAATAGAAATTGTGCCATTTGCAACAACATGGATGGATCTTGAGATTATTACAATAAATGAAATAAGTCAGACAGAAAAAAGCTGAGACACATGATTTCACTCATATGTAGGATATAAAACTCAAAGTGTGCTGGCTGGAAAATTATCATTTGGCTGTCACCCATGGAAACATAATGCTCTAACAAAATGCTTTCTGCTTCTGTACCCCCAGCTTGCATAACTGACCTATAGGTTGACAGTTAGCAAAAAGAAGAAAAATACAATTGTGTGTTCAAACAGGATGAAGAATAGGGGTTTCAGTCTTAAAAACCCTCCCTCTACATTTTGGTGCTGCTTGATTTGGAGTCTGTGTACCCCTGGCCAACCCAGCTGGCTGAATAAAGAAAATATTTTCTATAACTCACTGATTTCTGGTGGTGTGTGTGTCTATCTGGGGCTGGCAGCTACAACAAAAGCAACAAGCAAACAAGACAAACAAACAGAGACTCATAGACACAAACAACAATTTAGTGATTACCAGAGAGAGAGGAGAGAGATGAGATAGATAGGGCAAAAGGGGTCAAACTTATGGTGATGGAAAGAACTTTAACTTTGGGTGGTGAACATATAACACAATATACATATTACATGTTACATAATATGTATATTACATACAATATTCAAATTATTGAATTGTACACTTGAAATATGTATAACTTTATTAACCAGTGTCATCTCAATATATTTAATAAAAATAAATAAAATAAAATATTCATATAGTAAAAGAAATTATGGTTAAAATTAACACACCAATACAGATTGAAGATAGTTTTCATACCGAAACCAAACCAATGAAATCTAAAATAGTCAAGAAACCCCTACATATTGTTGAAGAGACCAAGTTTCCTTAAAAACAAGAGAAACAAAAATTAAATCACAATAAAATATCACTTTTTGTTGAATATTTTGAGTTTTGGGCTTTATATAAAAAAAATTATTTCCAAGTACATGTCACTTAAATTTATGATAAGGCTATAAAGTCATACTTAATAGATATCATAAACATAAGTCTAAGTAAACATGGTAAAATAATTTTAAAAGATTATAAAATAAAACCATTTGTAGATTTTTAAATTAAATCCAAAGCATTGTTATAGTAAGCACTGCTTACTATAACTAATCCGAAGCACTGTTTAGTAAGACATAAATAAATTTAAAATTATTAGCAAGGACTTGAATAGTAAATGTCAAGTAACGATAATTGAGAGGAGGATAAAATTGGCATAGGGTTAGAATCATAGGGTCAGATTTATCTATTTACTAATATGTACGTCCTTGATCATCAGATGGAAAACATATATAACAGAATATTAATGTGTATGAATGTTAGGAGAGGTTAATAAAGTATTTCTTATCTAAGCTTTCTGAATTTTAAATATCCTAAAATTTTTAAAATTAGTTTCTCAAAGGCTACCACTTTCTCAAAATATACATTTTTTCCTAAAAAGATTTTGTTCAGTCACACAGATGTCCAACACTCATGTTAGTCTTTACAAAATGTGAATAACTTTCTTGCTTTATTTTTTATTAAGGTTATGCTATTACCCTTTCCTATTTCTATCTGTTTTCTATTGCATGATTATCTTTGATCATTTTCATTCTTTTTCTTTCATGTATTACATTGAGTAGTCTTTGCAATGTTGCTCCTTAGATCCTTAGACATTAATATTTCCCTTTTTTCTTTTAAAATATATATATATATATATTCTAAGTGGTGTAATAATTATTCATAAAATGATATTTTAAATGTTTTAAGTCTTATTATTTTATTTCAAAATATATCCAACCTATTTTGATTTGTAAAATATTATTTTACTATTAATTATTCTATTTTTACTAAAACCTTCCTTTTTCCTATTGTTTTCACATATTTTATGTATTTTACATCTACTACTTTTATGTCTTATTTTTTCTGTTTTCTAACATAGATTTTTTTCACCTTTTAAAAATGTTATAGTTGTATTTTAAATTTTTTTGTATTTTGAATTTTTATAATTGTTTCCCTTAACAGAAAATGTATGTATGTGTTTACTTTTGTTTATTTAAAATTTTATTTAATTATCTATTCTTATATATAATTTATTTAATTGTATATCATAAATAAATATAATTGACTTAATAATTTTTAAAACTATAATTATATATTTATTTCAAATAAATTATATATTTATTTGCCACTTTACAAAAGTCTCTCTTTAAAATTCATCAGGGTTTTGTGATTGAACCAATAAAGTGTACTCTGTAACTCCCTCACAAGACTATGTCATAAAAAGGGAAGCAACTTCCATGTCACTCACCGGAATGATCATTTTTGAAAGCTTTCACAATTATGCAAACATTCTGCTGACTCTTAGGCCACCACCTTGGAAAGTAGTGGTCCACAGGAAGAAACCAAGAGTATGTGTTTTGGCCAATAGCACCAGCTGATGTTTAAGCTGACAGCCGAAATCAACTGCCAGACATTTGAGTAAAGATACTTCCAGTTGGTTCCAGTTCTTAGCCATGAATCTTCCCAGATATAGAAGAAAATATACATACCAGGACTATTTCTTTTTACTGTTTTTTTTTTTTTTTTACTGGCTGTCAGCAATGTTGCCCTGAGCTCTTGAACCTGCTTCTTGCACATGGCCCCTTCATCTTCATAGCTAGCAGTTATAAGTCAAATCTTTTGCATGACTCAAGTCTACCTCCCATCCCCTCTTACTACCGCCCAGAGAACTGTGTTCTTCAAAGGACTTGCATGATGAGGTCAGCACGAATATGTGATATCACCATATCAAGGCCTACTGACAAACATGCTTCACTTGCAGGACTTCCCTTGGCTGAGTGATGTCACAACCACAGCAGGGACATCCACGGTACTCAAAGTCCTTGGACTTTGGGTGAAAAATCTTGGTTAGCTATTGTAGAAGTATGCTGATCACAAACTTCAAAATGTATTATAATTTATCTACATCTTTTTATTTTTCTTAATTTCGAACTTCTCAGTATTGAAAATAATACAATGCTAATGTTTTAAATCTACTAATAAAGCACACAGTTTTCATTTAATAAAGTTTGCTACATTAATGAGTAAATAAAAGATTAAGAAATGACTCAAGATTATAAAGATCTTGCAAAGCTATAATGATCTTATTTGAAAACCAGTTGAGCAACAACTATAGTAATCTAATTTGTGCAGGTAGATAACTATAAAATATGTATTTTTTCTTAAACTTATGTGTGCAGAAAACTTGATTAGTAAATTATATATGCATCTATGTATATATTTTTGTGTCTATATACACAAAAACATGAACATCATATAAAACATGGACATCAATACCTCTTGGCTCACAATGGTAAATAACCTCATTCTTGCAAAGCACCTTGATGCAAAAGGAACTGTTCTAAGGGCTTCACTCATGGGCTTATTTAATCCTCACAGTCATTCCATCATTATAATCACCATTAGACAGGCACAAATATTCCAATGTAGAGGACATATTAATTTACCTCTAGTTATGCATCTAGTGACAAAGTTAAGTTGTGAATACAGGCCTCTGATGACAAGAGTCTTGACCTTACAGTATAACATTCAAGGACAGAAAGATATATTCAAGTCTGTTTCAGAGACAATGAAATTAGGCAAAAGTTTGAGGTATGACTGATTTAACTATATCTGGAATTCCTTGAAGATTACACTTCAAAGCATATTTATCAGGATATATATAAATCTGCCTGTAAAAAAAAGTGCATGATATTTCTAATTCTTCTAAGTAAAAATTTCCTAGGATAGCCTTCAGGTAACTTCATGGACACAAACCATAAAAACACAGATTTGAAACTAAACAATGATGAGTCAATACTCAGTTATATAATCATGAAATATATCATCTCCATAAATATTATTGTAAAATATATCAAAGGTACAAAAATATGAACATAAATAGTCAAAGACAGAAATCTCAAAAATGTATAATTATCTGCATGTCAAAATACAACAGAGGTACACTAATAATGAACAATAGAAAATAGAATTAGATAACAGTTCATATTTATTCAAATTGTATCCAAAAGGATAAAATATTTGGTAGTAAGTTTAACAAAATAAAAGAAGATTGCACACCCAAAAAGTACAAAATATTAAAAGAAATAAGTTACCAAAAAGAAACAAATTCAAAGGTTTTTTTTTAATATCTGAGTTGTATAGCTTACTGTTAAATTGGAAACTATCCCAAATTGAGCTATAAATGTAATACAACCTCTATTAAAATCCCAGGTATTTTGTTTTCAGAAATTGGTAATTTGACTTTAAATTTTATACAGAAATTAGAGACATCCAGATTAGACTAAACAATCTTGACTGAGAACAAAGCTAGAGGTCTCATATTTTCTGAATCCTCAAGGCAGTACATAAGGATAAATATAAAAAGCCATGAAATAGAATTAAAGGTGTAGAAGTAAATATGTACACTTATGGTCAAATGATTTTCAAAAATGATACAAAAACAAATCAATAGGGAAAGCATAGTTTCTTCAACAATCAGTGTTGTGACAACTGAATATTTACAGGCAAAGAATGAAATTAGATTATTATCTCATATCATGTATATTAAAAAATACTTCACATGGGGAGACAACACAAATTAAAAAAATAAAAATTTAAAACTCTAAAAAAATAAATATTAATCTTTGTGACCTTGTATAAAACAATGTTCTTCTACATATTATATCAAAATTATATGCATAAAATGTTTTTAAAAATTTATACTGCACTAAAATTAAAACATTAATAAATTATAATTAAGACACCATCAGTAAAGTAAAAAGATAACTCATTAAGAAAAAAATTAAAATGCAAATCATATACCTGATAAGAGTCATATTCAGAATACTATATTTAAAGAAGGTTAAGAACTCAACAACAGAAGCTAAATTCATAGATACAGAAAATATTTTTTAATTTATTTTTTTATTTTTAAATTTTATTTATTTTAGTTTCAAGTATACAGTACATTGGTTAGACATCAATATAGTTTGTAAAACAATCCCCCTATTTGGTTCCTCTTTCCCCTGACCCTCCACCTAGCCAATGTATTAATGCTATCTGCATTCCCAATACCATGCTCCCCATTCCCATGACCATCCATCAGCTACTAATTTGTACTTCTTTACTCCTTCACCTGATTCTCCCAGCCCCTCAAACTTCCCCTCCATCTGACACCAAAGTATCTACTATATCTGTGAGTTTGTTTTTGATTAGTTTGTTCTTTTTATTCCTTAGGTTCTGCATATAAGTGAAATCATATAGTGTTTATCTTTCTCTATCTGACTTAAATACCTTCTAGGTCCATCAAAGCAATATCTTTTTTCCATCCCCTTCCTTTTAGTCTGTATGTTTTTTAATCTGAAGTGAGTCTCACACACACACACACACACACACACACACACACACACACACACATTTTTTTTTTTCTTAAAGAAGTCTCTCCAAAATTTTCTGTAATACTGGCTTGGTGGTAATAAATTCCTTTAGCTTATTTTTGTCTGGGAAGTTCTTTATCTGTTCTTCAACTCTAAATGATAGTTTTGCTGGATATATTATCCTTGTTTATTTGAGAAATGCAAACAAAACCACAGTGAAATACCATTTCACACCCACTAGAATGGTTAATAATGTTAAAGTGAAAAATAGCAAGAATGGATGGTGATGTTAAAAATTGAAGAAGAAATATAAAATTTTTAGTCACCGTTTGGCAGTTTTGCATCAAGTTAAACAGGAAATCATTATATTACTGAGAAATTCTACTCCTAGGTTTATATATACCCAAGACATTGAAACTTATGTTCACTCTAAAATGTGCATATGAATGCTTGTAGCAGTATTATTCATAGCATTCAGAAGTGGAAATGCCTGTCAGTTGTGTGGATCAACTTTACAATGAAATGTTATTTACTCATGTAAATAACATTTACATGAATGGAATGCTGATACATGCTTTAACACCAACCTCAAAAATATGCTAAATAAAACAAGACAGTCAAAAAAGATCACATATTATATGACTCCATTTTAGTATAATGTCCTAAATAGGCAAATTCATAGAGGTACAAGATAATGATTGTAAGAAATAAAGAGGAGAAAATGGGAAATAAAAATTAATGATTATTGGTGTTCTTTTGAAGGTGATAAAAATGTTTGATATTAGATTACATAGAAACTTGCACACATCTATGAATCTGTTAAAAAGTCAGCAAACGGTGAACCTTAAAATGTTGAATTTTCTTGTATGTTATTGCAATGACTGTGTGTAGTGCCAGACAGGTGCTAGTATTTGAGGGAATCACTTTATAAATTATATAAATGTCTACCTACTGTACTGTATATCTGAAACTAATATAATTTTTAAATGGAAAATACAAACACACACACACACACACACACACACACACACTACATACATACATACATACATACATAATGATGAAATAAATATAAACTTACTGAGAATAGTCTATTTGTCCCAAAATGTTGCTATTTCAACAAATGATGCAACAGTTTATAACCAATGGTGCATATCATTAAAGCATAAAGTAATTTTAGTTTAAAAATGCATTTATAGAGCAACAATACATTACACAATGAAGATTAGATGAAAAATAATGGATACAAAAATGAAAGTATTATTCATGAAGCAGGCAAAAATTGCTTTTAATTTCAAGGGTATTGATGATTTTGATATGCAATTTTAAATGAATTAATAACAGTTCATTTACATTAAGATGTGTGCACTCCATGGAATATTAAAGCAATTTTTATGAGATATTTATAGACCATACATTCTAAGAATTTTTTTTCATTTTTGTAAGATATCAATTTTTTATAAATGTATTAAAGAAATCACAGTTATCCCATTTAGAAAATGATAGTTTTATAATATATTTAATTTAATTGTAATTGTTAATATAAAGACAAATGAGGAATAAAATCATTCATAATGAAGATTAAGTTTGTATAGCCTAAGTAGATATTATCTGTTAAAATATCCACTTTTATTTTAAATGTATAAATATGAGGAATTTCTAAGAGCTATTTTATATAGACATAGATTTGATTGAAGGAACTGCCAACACTAACTTCATACTGCTAAATATGTGAGGAGAGTTGGGAATAAAATAGTCAATGCACAGGTTCAAGGAGAGGTAAAACTGAAGGCAAGTAGGTAAGTAACCCTTAAACAAAGAAGAAGATCACCAAAATCAGTGGATCAACTGCAACCTCTTTTCTTGGGAAAAGCAAAGGTCATCAATCATACTTATAGCTTGATTTATCCCAAAGTCAAGTGCTCATGACTAAAAACCACTGATATAACTGAAATTTACAGGGTGATGCAATCTATGCTAATGTTCAAATACAGCCCACTTTACCTGTAGTGTTCATATAATTTTATAATAGGCAAAGCTATTTTAAATTTGTAAAAATTAGGAGAAAAGACAAACTAGAAGTAAAAGAATGGACAAGGGATTTCAACTTCCATGAAGGAGTGTTGGCCAAAGTAGGCACTCAATAATGTTTGAAGATACATTAACTTTGCTTTCCTCAGTAATTTGTGAAGTCCCCTGGATATCTCTTTGTTGAGGAGGCTGTGGGCAAGAGAGTTCATTTTGGGGGTGGGGATGATATAGAAAGCTGGCATCATTTTGTTCTGGTCTGGAGTATGATTAGAGGCTGGGATCATGTACACAAACTTGACAGCCTTGTAGTAGAGCCCTACCTTGGAAGGGTGGAAGCAGCAGCTGGTGAAGGTTCTGTGGCAACTTTCACAGAGCCCACGTGGATGACAGCTCCCTATTCTGGAATAGGGTTCTGGAACAAATGATTACTGAGATGGAAAAAATTTGCATCACCACACAGCAGATGAAGAACAGTAAAATGTAGATCTATCTGTGCCAGATAAAAGTAAAAGAGAAGTAGCATCACACACACACACACACACACACACACACACACACACACACACACATCACACAATGAATTTCCAGAGAACTATAGTAAGAAAACAACAGAGCTACTGCAAGCATGATTATGTCATCATGAGAACCCAAGACCCAGGAAGCAACAGTCAGGAGGACACAGAGATTTTTATTCACAAGGAAAGTATACCAAAGAGGGTGGCATGTAGCCACACAGCAATCACAGGCCATGACAGCCAACAGGAAACATTTTACTCCAAGCAGGAATACATAGCAGAATATCTGAGCCCCACACCTGGCCATAGCAATGGACTTGTTGCCAGACAAGTAGTTGAAGACCATCTTGGGCACAGTGGTGCAGGTGAGCATGAGGTCCATGAGGACAGCTGGCTGAGGAAGATGTCCATGGGGGTGTGTAGCCAGGGATCCAGGGAGACAAGAAGAACCAAAGCCTGATTTTCCATGAAGGCCATTGAGACGATGCTCAAAGCCAGAGAAAAAATGAAGGTGTGAGTGGGACTGTGACCAGGACGAAGTTGGAGTTGAAGGTCTGATTCTCTCACATGATGAATGTGTTCATTGTCTGCTCCAACAAAAAGTGATACTAGTTTGTTATTAAGCAAACTTTATTAAGCACTCTATGTGATAAAATTATAGGTGGATGATCAATGTGCCATGACCATAATTAGGAATCTCAAAGATCCAGAAACACAATATTAGAAATATGCTCTGTTGTGCTGCTTCATTTCTGAAACTGTGAAACTTCTTCTGATATCAGCTTCTGAGTGCTCCTTTTCTCAATTAAAAATTAGAATAGTAATATGTACTTTTATATAACTGACAAATTTCTACAAAAGTAAAACTTCACAAAGGCAATGTAGCAGTGCCTTGAAACATCAGTTCTTCACAGATAAGTTAATAGAGAAATTCAGTTTAATTGACATGGGACAGATATAATAATAGAGATGGAGAATGAGATATAAGCTGTTGGGAGCCGCCCTGGAGCAGGAACCAGATAAGGTTCTGGGCTGGCGGGGGAGCTGCCATTGCACTCTGGTATCCGTTTACAGATAAAAGTTCTCTGTGCCCACAGTTCCCAGAAAGTTTCCCTGTGAACATAGCCCTTGGATGCAGTTGAAGACATATGATTCCAAGTAATAGATTCTATGCACATAATCAAAAGTTTAATAAATATACTGTTCCCAGGAGACTGTTCCCAAGAGATTATTCTCAGGAGATGATTTGTTTGTTTGAAAACTTTGCTATATCTTGGAAATGATAAATGTATAAAAAACCTCTGTAAAATAAAGACGAGGTCAGTTCCTTAGAACTGAACCTCTTGACCCCATACTTTTTGTCTCTCTTTTCTTCTTCGCCGCAAACTGTTGTCTCTTTCAGGACCTCAGTGTTGCTGGCAGGCTCCGGCAATAAGCCCTTGCTATCATGGTACCTTTTATATTAATGTTAACAAAACTTCTGCATTTGCCAATCATTTTATGTTTAAAGTGTTTGGTTTGTAAATATTCTGTGCAGTAACTGGATGAATTGAGAAAAGATTCTTTACCTATATAAATCTAAAACCTGTGTCAATTTTTCTGTAACCCAATGTTATATATTGACCTGAGATCCTCCTAAAGAGATATGCTGAGGCCCTGTCCCCAGCACCTTGGAGTGTGAGCTTGTTTGAAAATAGGTTCATAGTAGACATTAATTGCTTAAAATTAGGTGATACTTGTGTGGGGTGGAACCCTAATCCAACATGACTAGTCTGTTATAAGAAGACTGCTGTGTGAAGACAGGGACACAAGGAGAATGACACGTGATGATGGAGGCAGAAGCTGAAGTGATACATCTAAAGCCAAGGAGTTCCCATGACTGTTGGTCATCACCAGAAGCTTAGGAGAGGATGCAAGAGATTCTTCCTCTCAGAGCCCTCAGAAGGAGCCAGGCCTGTGGACATCTGGATTTCAGATTTATACTCTTAAGCACTGTGAGAGAATACATTTCTATTGTTTAAAAGCCAACCAGTGTGTGGCACTTTCTTATGGTATCCTTAGGAAACTAATACACCCAGCATCTCCTACAGAGATTTAGTAATACAAAAACAGAAATCCAGAGAAGCTTGAAGTCTATACATTCAAACAATGCCTATTTAGTTCTGCCTATGTGTTTGGCACTGGGAACAGGGCAGTGATCAGAATGATTATGACCTGAGAATGCCATCCTCCCAAAAGTGCCTCTAATGGGTGCACATGTGCATCTCATAAGCTGAAAAAAGCAATCTCATCACCATCATCATCATAATCATCATCATCATCATCATCAATTTTGTCAGTTAGCATGAAGGGAGAAATAGGCCTGAAGTGTTCTTCTTTGGTGGTAGTGAGGTACAAGAAATTGTCTAGATATCCAGATGTGGTTATTGATAGCTCAAGTCCAGATTGAGACAACTTGAAAATTAGAAATGGATACCTCTGGGACATTTTGTGGTTAGAGAGTGTTGCCTGCTGCAAGACATACTTGCATTGTCCAAAAAAGGGAGGCTTTAAGTTGTCAGGGAAAAGAACATGTCATTGCATCATCAAAGTCAGGTGCTCACACAACTGAATTCACTTCTGTAAAATTACTCATCTCATCTATTTTATTGAGGTCATGTCATAGACAGCCTAGTTTCATTGAACTGTTAACTATTGCAACAGACCTAATTATCCAAACAAGATTTTGTGTTACTCCAAAATTCAACCATGGCTTTCTTCAATCTCTTTACAATGTGACTTTAAGAGTGAAGCCAGCTGATCCAGTTAACCCACAACTATGCTTCTTTCAATTTGACAAAGGAGTCTGGCACACATAGAGATAAATCATTCCCAGCCATTAAATTGATAATAAAAGTGGAATAATTCTATTGGTAATAGCCTGAAAATTTCTGGCATATAAAGCCAAGTGAGTGTTGTAACATTAAAACAAGACTGCAAATGTAGAATCTACATATTGCTCAGGAGATTCTCAGTTTTATCATTAGTTCGAGTGGAACTTAAACCCATACTTATTTGTGTCATATTGTCTTGCACCTCTTCACTGCTTCAAAATTTCCTTCATAGGCATGTGCTAAAATGGTCTTTACTGAGTTTCCTCTGTCACAGAGAATGTGACAAGATATGACCATATAGAAGTTTATAGCATTTAACTAATATGTGATATGTAAAACTGAAAGCAACAAAAAAACAAGACAAACAAACACTCATGGACATGAACAACAATTTAGTGGTGACAAGAGGAAATGAGGGTGGGGGAGATGGATGTGGTAAATGGGTCAAATACATGGTAACAGAAGGAAATTTAACTTTACATGGTGAACACACAATGCAATATACATATGACATTATCAAATTGTACACTTGAAACATAATTTTGTTAACCAATGTCATCTCAATAAATTTAATAAAATTAGCGATATAAATGAATGATAATACACAATGCATTATCTGGTATACCAACTATGAAAGAGATAAATGAATACTTAGAGGTAGGATAGTGGAAATTCATAGGAAGTGGGTTGAGGTTTTCCTGGTATTCAAGACATCCTCTTTGTTGAAAATCCAGCCAGCTCCATGATCAATGACATTGCATCATGTACCATTACAATAGTTCTAACTTGAATGTATGGAATACAATTACTATTGGAGTTAATGACACTGTGTATCACCCAAGACAACCGATTTTGAATACTTGCATTTGGTAACAGAGAAGCGCGGTTCACCATTATAAGGTAACACTTTTTTGTTTTGTGAAATGTATCACTGCACTCAAGCACTGTAAAGTGGAAACATCTCATCTAAATTTGCTTTGGCCTTCAAGCTTTCTTTTTGAAAAGCACCAAAGAAATTATCCACTGCACATGAAAATTGATCATCGAAGTGTCTGCCAACGTGAACTGCAAAAAGATGTGAACAATGTTCTCAATGAGAAACATGAACGCTTTTGACACATACCAACTATGAAGTCATAAGTGAAACCCCTGAGGCACTCTACTGGAAATTCGTAGAAAGTGGATCAAGGGTTTTCCTAAGAATCAAGGCATTCTCTTTGCTGCAAATTAAGGAATCTCCATGATCAAGGATATTGCATTGTGTACCCTTTCAACAGTTCTCAATTTGATGTACGAAATATCAATCACGATTGGTGTTATGAATAGGGTGCACCACCCAAGAAAACCTGTTTTGAAACCATGTGTTTGGTGACGCCTGAACGCAGTTAAGGTACTAAGCTATTATAACCTTGTTTTGAGACATCTAACACTGCACACAAGTAATGTAAAGTGGAAACTTTTCATCTGAATTTGCTTTGGCCTCCAATGATTTGTTTCTTCGAAGTGGACCAAGTATATCATATATTGCACATGAAAATTGATCATCGGTGAGCCTGCAATTGCTCTATTGAAAGCTGTGACATCCGTTTTAGGTATGCATCATGTAAGTGTCTGACACGTAGCAACTATGAAAGTGATCAGTGAATTCCCAGACCTACCCAAGTCGAAATTCGTAGGGAGCAAATAAAGATGCCCTGGTAAACAAGGCATCCTCCTTGCTGAAAATCAAGCAGTCAAGATGATCAATGAGTTTGCATTGTGTACCATTACAACAGTTCTCACATTTGATGTATGGCATAGCAATCAAAACTGGAGTTTGAGATAGTGTGTATCACCCAAGAAAACATGTTTGAAATCCCTGTGTTCAGTAACAGCTAAAAGCAATTAAGGTACTACGCTATTATAGCCTTTTCATGAGAAATCTAACACTGTTTGTTTGAAAGCAATGTAAAGTGGAAACCTATCATCTGAATTTGTTTTGGCCTACGCTTTGTTTTTTGAAGAGGACTAAGTACATTTTATATTGCACCTGAAAATTGATCATCGCACAGCTGACAATGTACAGTATTTAAAGATGTGCTATGTGTTTCTCATAAAAATCCTGAATGCTTTTGACACATAGCAACTATGGAAGGCATAGTGAATCCCCTAAGGTACCATCCTGGAAATTTGCAGGAAGTGGATCAATGTTTCCCAGGTAATCAAGGCATTCTTGGTGCTGAAAATCAAGCCATCTCCATGATCAATGAGATTGCAAATTGCACCATGATAATAGATCTCATTTTTGATGTATGATATATCCATGATTTTGAGACTAAGGGATACTTTGTATCACGCAAGTACACCATTTTGAATACTTGCGTTCCATAACGCAGAAGCGTCGTTAAGCGATATAAGCTCATAGTGCGTGTTTGGTCTGCAATGGATCACTGCACTCAAGAAATGAACAGTTCAAAACTCTCTCCTGATTTTGCTTTGGCCGACAACTCTAGGTTACTCTGAAGTGCACCAAAGCATCACCAATTGCACATGAAAATTTATCACCGAAGTTCCTGAGGAATCGCACTGTTTGAAGATGTGACATCTGTTCTCAGTAAGCATCCTGAATGTTTGTGACACATACCAATTGAAAGTGATAAGTGAGCTCCCAGAGGCACTATGGTGGAAATTTGTAGGAAGTGGATTCAGGTTTCCCCGGTATTCAAGACATCCTATTTCCTGAAACAGACCAAGCTCCATAAGAAATGGCATGGCATCGTCTTCCATTACAGTACTTCGTGCTTTGATATACTGGATATCAATCATCATTGGAGTTAGGGAGACATGGTATCACACAAGAAAACGTATCGTGAATACTTGCAAACGGTAAAACAGAAGCGCAGGTAACGGTTTCCAGCTATCATGGCTTTGTTTTTGAAAGAAATCACTGCACTCAACCTATGTAAAGTGTACAATAATCATCTGTATTCACTTTGGTGTCCAAGGCTTTGTTTCTTTGAGGTGAATCAAGCACATCGCATCCTGCACAGCAAAATTCATCATCAGAGTGCCTGTCAGATAGCACTGTTTGAAGATGTGTCATCAGTTGTACCTAAGGATCGTGAACAATTCGAACCCATACCAGCTTGGAAAGAGATAAGTGAATACTTAGATGTAGAAGAGTGGAAATTCGTAGGAAGTAGGTTAAGGTTTTCCTGGTATTAAAGAAATCCTCCTTGGTTGACAATCCAGCCAGCTCCAGGATCAATGAGATTGCATCATGTACCATTCCAATAGTTCTCACCTTTGATGTACGGATGTCGATCACTATTGGAGTTAGTGATGCTGTGTGTCACCCAAGACAACTGATTTTGAATACTTGTGTTTGGTAACAGAGAAGGGCTGTTTACCATCATAAGCTAACACTGCTTTGTTGGGTGAAATGTATCACTGCTCTCAGGCACTGTAATGTGGAAACTTCTCATCTGAATTGGCTTGGGCCTCCAACGCTTTGTTTTTTGAAGAGGACCAAGTATCTCATACATTGCACATGAAAATTAATGACCGGAGTGTCTGCCGACGTGCCCTGCGAGACAGTGTGACATATGTTCTTAATGAGAAACATGAATGCTTTTGACACATAGCAACTATGGGAGTCATAAGAGAACCTTCTGAGGTACGATACTGGAGATTCGCAGGAGGTGGACCAAATGATTTCTTGGAAATCAAGGCATCCTCATTGCTGCAAATCAAGCAAGCTCCATGATCAAGGTGATTGCATCATGTAACCCTTACATCAGTTTTCATTTTTGATGTCTGGGATAGCCATCACGACTGGTGTTATGGACAGTGCTTATCACCCAAGAAAACCTGTTTTGAAACCCTGTTCTTGGTGACATCTGAAGTCTGAGTTAAGGTCCTCAGCTATTATAGCCTTGTTGTGAGACATCTAACACTGCATGCAAGCAATGTAAAGGGGAAACTTCTCCTCTGGATTTGCCCTGGCCTCCAACGCTTTGATTTCTCGAAGTGGACCAAGTAGATCATATATTGCACATGAAATTTGATCATCAGAGAGTCTGCAATTGCCTTATTGAAAGCTGTGACATATGTCCTGGGGACACATCATGAACACTTCTGACACATAGCAACTGTGAAAGTAATCAGTGAATTCCCAGACCGACCCTAGTCCAATTTCGTAGGAAGCGGATTAAGATATCCCTGGTAATCAAGGCATCCTCCTTGCTGAAAATCAAGCAAGCTTCACGATCAAGGAGTTTATATCATGTACCACTACAACAGTTCTCACTTTGGATGTATGGCATAGCAATCACTATCGGAGTTCGGGATAGTGTGTATCACCCAAAAAACCTTGTGTTTGGTAACGCCTCAACGCAGTTACGGTCCTAAGTCATTTGAGCCTTGTTCTAAAAATCAAACACTGCACGCAAGCAATAAAAGGTGGAAACGTGTCATCTGAGTTTGCTTTGGTCTACAACTCTTTGTTTCTTGAAGAGCACCGAGTACATCTTCTGTTGCACATGAAAAGTGATCATTGCACTGCCGATGATGTGCAGTATTTAAAAATGTGCAATGTGTTTCTCATAAGAATCCTGAACACTTTTGACACATAGCAGCTATTAAAGGCAAAGTGAATTGCCTGAGGTACCATCCTGGAAATTCATAGGAAGTGGATCCAGTTCTGCCTGGTAATCAAGGCATCCTCAGTGCTGAAAATCAAGCAAGCTCCATGATCAATGGCATTGCATCGTGTACCATTACAACAGATCTCACTTTTGATGTAGGGGATATCAATCACGATTGCAGGTAGGGATAGTCTGTATCACACAAATAAACCTCTTTGAATTCTTCTTCCTCATAACACCAAAGTCTAGTTAATGATTCTAAGAAATGATAGCTTTGCTTTCTGCAAGCAATCACTGCTCTCAAGCAATGTAAAATTGAAAGTTGCCATGTTATTTGCTTTGGCCTACAACGCTTTGTTTCTGTGAAGTGCACCAAGTACATCACATATTTCACATGACAATTGAAAATCGAAGTGCCTGTTGAATTGCATGATTTAAAGATGTGAAAGTTGTTCGAGCTAAGACTCCTGAATGCGTCTGACACACAGCAACTATGAACGTGATCAGTGATTATTCAGAGGTATTATAGTGGAAATTCACAGGAAGCAGGTTTAGGTTTTCCTGGTATTCAAGGCATCCTCCCTGCTGAAAATCAAGCCAGCTCCATGATCAATAAGATTGAATTTTGTACCATGATAATAGATCTCACATTTGATGTATGATATATCCATGACTTTGAGATTTACAGATACTTTGAATCACACAAACACACTATTTTAAATACTTGTGTTCCGTAACGCAGAACCGTTGATAAGCGCCCAGGGAGAGCAGCTCTGATGTTCGCATTTTGTACCAAGTGGGACGGTGATGCCATGTCTCAACTGAAACCTCATGGCACAGAGGAATCAACCAGTGTTGTTAAACAAGATTGGTTCTTACTTCAATACAGTCCTTTCTCTTCACATGTGCAGTATTAACCGCTAGGAAAGGTTCGGAGCTGTGCACCAAAGGCATTGAATATGCAAAGTAAAGCTACTCTCACATGAACGGGTGCATGGCTCTCAGAGGAAAGTTGACATCTGTTGTATATAGGCAATCCTGGAACGTGCTCCCCACAAAAACTATGACAGTGCTTAGCTAAAAACTTGTGATTTTGTAATTTCGTTCAAAGCCGGTCAGGGTTGCCGTGAGTTGAATGGAGCCTATTTCAGCAATGGACTCAAATTGTGCTCTGAAACCAGATTGGCCCTGGATTCAGCACCTAGTTCTTTTTCACATTTTCTGGATTCCAACTATAAAAGTTTCTGAGTTGCACACACAACATATTGCAGATGCGTATTGGAAGGTTTGCTGATCACATTGCTATGAGTGGAGAGTTGATATCTGTGGTATCTAAACAGTCTTTGAAGCTGCTACCATCTAAAACAGTGAAAGTGCTTTCTGAAAACAGTGTTTCGCAGGAAGTGGGGCAACGCTGCTCTCTGCGGGTCCCTTACTGCGATGGACTCAAATAGTGCAGTTGATGCAGATTGGCTCTTGTTTCAGTATACTGGTTTCCTCTTCCCATGGTCTGTATTAAAACCTATGAACTATTTGGAGGTGTGCACCAAATGCATTGTATATACCAATGGAGTGAAAAGCTATCCGAAGCGTTGCCCTCCACACTGCTGTAAAGAATCAGTTGACAGGTCTTTTATATCAGCATCAATGGAAGCTGCGAACATCTGATTCTGTGAAATCAGTCAGTGAGAGCAGCTCTTATGGGGAAATTTTGTACAATGCAGGACGCGGTGCCCTAAGTCAACTGAGGCCTGATGCCACAGAGGAGTCAACCAGCGGTCATAAACAAGATCGGGTCTTGCTTCAGTTGTGTAGTTTTTCATCACAAGGTCCTTATTCCACCCTCTGAAAGTATCTGAGCGGCTCATTAAAGGCATTGTATATGCCGAAGAAAAGCTACCCTCAGATTTTCCCGTCACAAGGCATTAAGAGCACCCTTGGCATCTGTTGTATATAAGCATTCCTGAAGCCTGCCACCATCAACCACTGTGAAAGCACTTAGTTAAGTTTGCTATTCTTTTTGAATTTCGTCCAAAGCAGTTAAGTGTTGCAGTGAGTTGAATGGAGCCTATTTCAGCAATGGACTCAAATTGTGCTGTTCAAGCAGATTGGCTCCTGTTTCTGTACACTGCTTCTTTCTTCACATGTTCTCAATTCAACCGTATGAGTGTTTCTGAGTTGTGCACCGAATTCACTGCATGTGCCAAGTGACAGAAAAGCTATCGTACAAATCACGTGTCTTATGGCAGCTAGAGCAGAGTTGACATCTGTTGTATGTCAGAATCTTTGGAGGCTGCTACATCTGCAACTATGCTGGCCCTTCGTGAAAACAGCTTTTATGACGGATTTTCTTACGAAGCGGGGAGAGGAGGCCCTGAGGGCAATGGAGTCTATTTCTGCCAATGGATTTAATGGTGCAGTCAGATCACATAGGCATTTGTTTCAGTCCCCTTGTTCCTTCTCCATGTTCTCAATTGAACTCTTTGAACGATTTTGAGTTCTGCACCTGCTGCATTGTACATGCCAATTGATTGAAAAGCTATGCTGAGACAAAGCCGCAGCATTGCTGTTATAGGAGAGTTGACATGTCCTGTACATCAGCATCTGTGAATGCCCATCAATCTCAAATTGTGAAAGTGGCCAGGGAGAGCAGCTCTGATGTTCGCATTTTGTACCAAGTGGGATGGGGATGCCCTGTCTCAACTGAAACCTCATGGCACAGAGGAATCAACCAGTGTTGTTAAACAAGATTGGCTCTTGCTTCAATACAGTCGTTTCTCTTCACATGTGCAGTATTAACCACTAGGAAAGGTTCGGAGCTGTGTACCAAATGCAATGAAGATGCCAAGTAAAGCTACTCTCACATGAACGGGTGCATTGCTGTCAGAGGACAGTAGACATCTGTTGTATGTCGGCAATCCGGGAGCGTGCTCCCCGCAAAAACTATGACAGTGCTTAGCTAAAAGACTTGTGATTTTGTAATTTCGTTCAAAGCGGGTAAGGGTTGCCGTGAGTTGAAAGGAGCCTATTTCAGCAATGGACTCAAATTGTGCTCTGAGACCAGATTGGCCCTCATTTCAGCTCCTAGTTCTTTTTCACATTTTCTGGATTCCTACTATGAAAGTTTCTGAGTTGTGCACACAACATATTGCAGATGTGTATTGGAAGGTTTGCTGATCACATTGCTATGAGTGGAGAGTTAATATCTGCAGTATCTAAACAGTCTTTGAAGCTGCTACCATCTAAAATAGTGAAAGTGCTTCCTGAAAACAGCTGTTATGTTAGCGTTTCGGAGGAAGCGGGGCAAGGTTTTCCTCTGCGGGTCTCACTTGGAAAACAGCCCAAACAGCCCAATCTATCTCAATGTGAAAAAAGAGACCACAAAAAACTCCACAACTCTATGGTTCACCAATCAGACAAAGGACATACCACGTGTAATGAAAGGAGACCATAAAGACAGCCTCTTCGAAGAGAGATGTGGCGAAAAGAAAACACTCCCTTTGAAAAAAGAGGGAGAAGAATGGAACTGACTTTTTACAGGATATACACAAATGAGTTGAAAGTGGACGGGAGACTTCAACTGAAGGCCGACAACTGCACAACTCCTAAAAGAAAACACAGGCTGTGAACTCTTTGGCACTCATCTGAGCAAAGTCTCACTGGATCCGACTCGACAAGATATGGCAACAGAAGAAGTAAAAGAACAAAAACGAGGCTGCATTGATCTGAAAAGTGCTACACGGTGAAGAAAAAATCCACAAAACGTCATCCAACATGCCAACTGAAAGGCAATAGTCACAACTCACACCGCTCTGAAGCGGGTAAGATTCACACCACAGGAAAACACATACCATGCAACAGCAACCAAAGAAACACGTTGAAAAGGGGCTGGAATACCAGAAAAGAGATTTCTGTAAAGAGTACCTATGCAGAGACCACAGACCTAGGCAGAGACGCTAAAGGTCGCCAAGGAGACAGATGCAAAGTCAACCACAGAGAGATATCATCTCACACCTGTCAGAACAGCTGTCTGCTCTCAATCTACAAGCAACAGTGTTGGCTAGGATGCTGAGAAAAGCGAATGCTCACACACTGTTGATGGCCATGGAAATGGCTGCCGCCACATGCAAAAGAGATCGGAGGTTCCTGGAACGCTTGAAAGAAGCACTCTCAAATGACCTGGCAATTTGATATCTAGGCATTGTTCCAAAGCCGTGTAAAACACTGACGCAAAGAGAGAGATGTACCCTGAGTTTCCCCAAAGCACTATCTGCAATGGCCTAGCCCTCAAGGCAACCTCAGTGGAAATGGGGAAATGGTTGCATGAAGAAGACATGGATCATATGTACAATGAAAGGCTCTCCTCCCATCAAAGAGAACAACCTCTCCCCACGGGTGACACGGTGAGGGAATCTCTAGAGAGGATGACGCTCAACAAAACAAGTCGGACTGAGCAATACACATACTCTATGCATGCTCACTCATTGTGAGTCGAATCACCAACAAAATTAATGAACAAAAAAGATACGGACTTATGACAAATGACGAACAACTGATGGTTGGCAGAAAAGATGGGCTTGTGGGTTGTGCAGGCTCCAGTGAAAGAGGTGAAGGAAGTGAGACGTGGTAATGCCGTAGTAATCATGGAGATGTAAAATCTGCTGTCGACAGTACAGGAAATGCTACTGCGAAGACTATGCCTAGTGTCAGCTGAGTACCAGACCAATCTTTGGCATTATAGCACAGATTGTATCAGTGTCTAACTCCAATGTTGTACCTCAAAAGCTAATATCAAAGAACACGAGAAGTCCACTGATGTTGTTAAAGATCATCATACTGCAAAAGGAAAAGACAACAGGGGCATTATAATGGTTGGCAACAAAAAACAAGACATGCTGCAGACCAGAGACCCCTGACTCATTACTGGACGTGGACAGTCTGAAAGGAAGACAATGGGAAAAGATGTTTCATGAGAGTGGAAACAAAACAGAAGGAAAACAGATATTTGCCTCCTACGAAATAGAAAATCAAACAATGGCAGGAAACGACAAGAGCAAGGGAGAGAAGGGAGACATTTCATCACAATAAAGCGATCACTCTGACGACATAGCAGGCATATAAACGTCAATGCGCCCAACATTGGAGAACCGAAGAAAAGCACCTCCTGACTGACCTACAGAAAGGGAGCAACCATAAGACACTCACAGTGAAGGACTCGAACACTCTATTGACCTCAGTAGACTGACCCTCCAGACAGAAAAGCAACTTGAAAGAACAGTGTTTGATGACAGATGAGACCAGATAGACCAAGTTGATATTATGAAAACATGTCACCACCAAGCAGCAAAATAAACACTCTTATTCAACACACATAAAACGCTGCCCAGAAATGACTTGCATCACAGTACAGAGGAGGTCGCCGTCAGCTTCAGAAGACTCATGGCACAGTGAGAGTCTTCTCCAGCTTCTATGCACCAGGAAAATCTCACGTTCTTGAAACGTCCTCAACACCCTGAGCCGTAACGAGGATCAGGGCACTTCCCTCCAAATAGTGAGAGCCTGCTTCTCAGAAATGGACAGAGTCCAAAAATTTAGACGGAACCACCAAAGGGCCTGATGCTCCATGGAAATCAGCAGAAAGAACGAAAAAAAAAAAAAAAGGCATCACACTCCCAAATTCCAAATGCACGACAAAACTGCCATCACTAAAATAGCGCAGTAATGGAAAAGAAACAGATAAAGACACATTCCTGGGCAGTTTTATTCCATCGAGACATCTATGAATAAATGTCTTGATGGAATAAAAATGCCCAAACAGCCCAGGCTATTTCAATGTGAAAAAAGAAACCACAAATAAACCCAAAACTCCATGGTTCACCATTCAAAGGACACAAGAACATACCACGTGTAATGGAAGGAGACGGTAAAGACAGCCTCTTCGAGGAGAGATATTGTGAAAAGAAGGCACTCCCATGAAAAAAAGAGATATAACGGAACCGACTTTTTACAGGATATACAGAAATGAGTTGAAAGTGGACGACAGACTTAAAGTGAAGACCAACAACCACACAACTCCTAAAAGAAAACACAGGCTGTGAACTCTTTGGCACTCATCTGAACAAAGTCTCACTGGATCCGACTCGACAAGTTACGGCAACAAAAGAAATAAAAATACAAAAACAGGGCTGCATCGATCTGAAAAGTGCTACACAGTGAACAAGAAATCCACAAGACATCATCCAACCTGCCAACTGAGAGGCGATAGTTAAAACTCACACCGCTCTGAAGCGGGTCACATTCACACTAAAATTATAACACATACCATGCAATAGCAGCCAAAGAAACATGTTTAAAAGGGGCCGGAGAACCAGAAAAGTCATTTCTGTAAAGTGGACCTATGCAGGGCCCACAGACCTAGGCAGAGATGCTCAAGGTCCCCAAGGAGACAGATGCAAATTAATCCACAATAAGATGTCATCTCACACCTGTCAGAATGGCTGTCACCTATCAATCGACAAACAACAGTGTCGGCTAGAATGCTGAGAAAAGGAATGTGCACACACTGCTGCCAGCCATGGAAATTGTTGTCACCACGTGCAAAGGAAATTTGAGGTTCCTTGAAAGCTTGAAAAGAGCACTCTCCAACAACCTGAAAATTCGAAATCTAGGCATTGTTCCAAAGATACGCAAAACAGTGATGCAATGAGAGAGATGGATCCTGAGTTGCCCCACAGCACTATCTATAATGGCCTAGCCCTCAAGGCAACCTCAGTGGAAATAGTGAATGGCTGCATGAAGAGACGTGGATCAGACATACAACAAAAGTCTCTGTGGCCATATAAGAGAACAACCTCTCCCCACAGGTGACACAGTGAGGGAATCTCTATAGAGGATGATGCTCAACGCAAAAAGTCGGACTGAGCAATACACATACTTTATGTGAGCTCACTCTTGTGTGTCGTATCGCAAACTAAATCAATGAACAAAAGAGATACAGACTCATCGACAAAAGACAATCAACTGATGTTTGGCAGAAACGATGGGCTTACGGAGTGTAGGAGCTCCAGTGAACGAGGTGAAGGAAGTGAGACATACATAGCAGTAATGCCGCAGTAATCACGGAGATGTAAAATCTGCCATAGACAGTACAGGAAATGCTACTGCGAAGACTATGCCTAGTGTCAGCTGAGTACCAGACCAATTGTGGGCATTATAGCACAGATTGAATCAGTGTCTAACTCCTACGTTGTGCCTCGAGAGCTAATATCAAAGTCCACGAGAGGTCCACTGTTGTTGTTAAAGGTCATCATATTGCAAATGGAAAAGACAACAGGGGCATTATAACTCTTGGCAACAAAAAACAAGACATGCTGCCGACCAGAGACGCATGACTCATTGCCAGATGTGTACAGTCTGGAAGGAAGAAGATGGGAAAAGATGTTTCATGAGACTGGAAACAAAACAGAAGGAAGAGATATTTACCTCTGACAAAATTGAAAATCAAACAATGGCAGTAAACAACAAGAGCAAACGTAGAAAAGAGAGACATTTCATCACAATAAAGCAATCACTCCGAGGAGATAGCAGCCATGTCAACATCAATGTACCTAACATGAGAGGACCTAAGTAAAGCACCTCTTGACAAACCTTCAGGGAGAGAGTGACCAGAATACTCTTGCTCACAGTGGAAAACTCGAACACTTTGTTGAAATCAGTGGCCCGACTATCTAGACAGAAAAGCAACTGGAAAACAACAGTGTTCGATGATAGACGAGACTGGAAAGACCGAGTTGATATTTGGAGAACATGTCACTCCCCAAGAGCACAATAAACACTCTGGCTACTCACACATGGAACGCTTCCCAGAAACGACTATGCATCATGCTACAAAAGAGGTCTCCATCAGTTGTAGAAGACTGACAGCACAGCAAGAGTCTTCTCCTGTTACCACGCTACGAAACGAGACATCGAGAGAAGGAAAATGAGCCAACACACCACAAAAAGCGGGACACCAAATAAGATGCTACTAAAGTATGCATAAGTTAACAATGAGATGGAGGCAGAAATCAAAAGCTACCTGGAGGTGAACGAAGACACGATGACTCCAAATAGACAGGACACACTTATAGCAGTTCTCTGAGCAAAATTCAGAGCAATACGGCTCTACTCGGTGAACAAGAAAAGTCTCAAAAGCAGTCTCACTTAAAGTCACACTTAAAGAAAAAGAGGAAACAAAGAGGAAAGAAGAAAGGGCCGAATTACCAGGCAATATCAATGGCGATGTAGAACAGTTAGAGGACAACACTCCACAGTCTACAAAAGTAAATCCATTTCTAGGACAATCTCACCTTCCCAGATGAAAACAAGAAGACACTGGAAGTCAAAACACACCAATCGCTACTGATGAAATGGATGCTGTCAGCAACAATTCCCTACAAGTTAAAGTCCCGAGGCATGTGGTTCCACAGACCAATTCTACCTAAATGGAAAGAGTTAATGCCAATCCTTCCAAAACTATTCCACTTTGAAAGACTGAGGAAAGAGGAACTCCTCCCTACTTTTGAACACGGGGAGCCCTGGCCTGATACTGATTGCAAACATCCATCTCAGAACGAAAAAAATCTACAGGCCAATATTCTTCATGAATAGGCATGTCACATTTCTCAATAACATCATGGCACACGGGAATGACAAGACACGCAAGGATGAGACTCAATGACCGAGCGAGACCCATGGCAAGAATACAAGAATGGGTCCGGGTCCTTCGTTCATGAACCAATCAATGTGATACATTAGAGGATGAATAGTAAAAATTGGAACAGCGAAAGGGCTCAAAGTCTTTGACAAAAACCAACCCCTCAGGACAGAAACTCCCCACAGAGCAGGTATGGAGGACCTAGTGTAACGTCACAACTACTAACTAGGACAAACCCAAAGCGAACTCTTCCATCATGAAATGCTGATATACCCCGAAGATCACAGACACAACAGGGATTTCCACAACCACCACTTTTATGTCATGTTGCCCTGGGAGTCCTGGCCACAGAAGAAAACAAGACACCATTATCTGACATCTCCCAGAACTGACCTCTTTCCAAAAGCTGAAAAATACCACTTGGGGGTCTTCCCCAACAAAGATGGATAGCTGTGAGAAATGAAGGAAGGGCGGGCTGAAAGATCCATGCTCATTCACTCTTTGGGTGGCTGTGAATTCTGCGTGAGGATATAGAGTCTTGAGACACAGTGCATAAGCCAAGGAACTATTGGTGACAGTGAGTGCTTCTCAATTTTTCTGAACCATGCAGCCATAGATGACTGACATTCCTACAGAGCCCTGAGCTCTTTGGAATTCTGTGCATTTGCCGCAAGTGACAAGTTCCTCGGAAGTCTGCACTTTGTGCTCACAACACACGTGAAATGAGTGAGTTTTACCTGAGCTTCCATATATATAAATATATATGTGCATATATATGTGCATATTTATATGCATATTTTTTGTGTGTATGTATATATGATGGTTTTTATTAAAAAACACTGTGTTGCCCCAGAACATTTAGGAATACAGGTCTTTCTAGGCACATCCTCTTCCCTAAAATGTGGAAAGAGGTGTTTCCAGAGCCTCAGTTCAACATGGATCATTCTCATTCAGAGTTCCAAGGCCCATTTGTGAGGCCTCAACTCCTTCCTGCTTTGGAAATGTGTTGATCTGAAGCCTGACTTCAACTTATTAGAAAATCTTCAAGATTATTTGGTAGCAATTTTGCGAACAAATTATTTTTTTTGACAGCCATGTTATTTGTTCCATGATTCAAATTCAGATTAATCTGAAATGGGCTCTTCAAAAGAGCCCCATATGAATCAGAGGTGTTCACAGAAAAAGGACATCACCATCCTTAATTTTTGTAAGGTATTGCAGTCTGCACCAAGTATGTACTGATGATAAAAGCCTCTGGTTGCAATAAACATTGTCCTTTAAAAAAGCTGCATGGTACTGACATTAAAAGAGACACATAGCTCAATGGAACAGAATAGAGAGCCAAGAAATAAACTCTTGCCTATATACTTACTTAATATGACAAAGGAGGCAAGACTCTACAATGGGGTAAAGACAATCTATTCAATACCATATGATCTAGAAATTTTGCTTCTGGGTATTTGCCCAAAGATTTTCAAAACATTAATTTGAAAAGACAATGCACCCATATTTTTATTGCAGCATTGTTTACAATAGGTGAAATACAGAAGCAACTTAAGTGCCTACCAATAGATAACTGGATGTAAAAGATGTGATATTATATACAATGGAATATTACTCTACCATAAAAAAGAAGAAAATTTTCCATTTGTGACAACATGGTGGACCTGAAAGGTATTATGCTAAGTGAAATAACTAGTCAGGGAATGATAAAGACCATATGTGAAATCTAAAAAACAACATAAGTAAACAAAACAATTACAAACACATAGATACAAAAGAGAAACTCTTCTATACATCCACCGTTGCCAGTTGGTAAGGGTTTTGTGAACTGGGTGAAAAGAAGAAAGGGATTAATATGTATAAATTGCCAGTTATAAAAATCCATGAGGATGTAAAGTACAGTATAGGGAATACAGTTGATAATATTGCAGTAACTATGTATAGTGTCAGATGGGTAACAGATTTATCAGGGTGGTTATTTCATAAGTCATGTAGGTGTCTAATCACTATGCTGTAAACCTAAAACTAATATAATATTGTAAGTCAACTGTGACTGAAAAATAATATTTTTAAAAGATACTCAACTTCACCAGTTATAAGGGAAATGCAACCAAAACCACAATGAGATACCACTTCTTGCCCGTTCAAATGGCTATTACCCATAAGACAAGAGGTAACAAATGCTGGCAAGGATGTGGAGATGAGGGATCCTCAGACACTGCTGGTGGGATCACACATTTGGTGCAGCCACTATGGATAATAGTGTGGAAGTTCCTCAAAAAACTAAGAGTGTCGTGAGAAGCAAGGCAGCATGAGGGACCTCCCCGTCTCTCCCCTTGAAATTATGACAAAGGGAAGAGCTACAGTCCAGAATATAACACCCAGCCTGCACAGAAGCACATCTGAGATGAGCGCTCAGAGCATCTGAAGGCAGAGAAGGGAGAGGGGAAAGAAGAGGGGAAGGGGGACAAGCACTGCAGAACACAGTCCAAAAGCTCTGCCATCTATGATCTCATCGGAGCCCCGCACAACCCTGACTGAGTGATCAGGATGTTCCATGCAGCAGAGAACAGTGAACGGGGAAAAGACCAATAGGTGAGGGGTAAAAGCTATGTGTCAGCATCTGTCTTTGCCAGGCAGAATGGTGAGTCAGAGTCTGTCTGCCTCCCTCCCAGCCAGAGCTAGCAGTGAGCCACAGGGGAAACTGCAGCAGCAGGTCAGAGGCACACACACTGCAGGGTGCCTGTTGACAGGACCGGATGGACAGAAGCTATGCAACCAAAGACTGGAGGCCAGAATCCATAGAAGGGTGAAGAATAAACAGACAGATGGACACACCCACACGCGCGCATGCAGCGTTGGTGGCCTCCCAATTCACGTGAACCCTGAGCAGACGGGCCAATCCAGAAGGAAGCCATGAAGCACTGCATCTGATTGTCAGAGCAGCACCAGGTTTTCCTGGGGTTTCCAAGGCCTGACACCCCATCGCCGTTCACATTCTTTCATGGGTGGAGCCCTGGACTCAGGCAAGCTGGTCGCAGAGGAGACATACAACTCTCACCATGGAATAGAGGGCATTTTTATCCCAGAAGCAGAAATCTAGGAGGCTTAAAGATCAAAAAGAAAAAAAAAAAGAATAGATAACAGACACAAATAAAATCAAAAATGAAAGGTTTGATGTACTTCACCGAAATACAAAGGATCATACAAGAATACTATGTCATCAAATCAATAACAGAGAAGAAATGGCCAAGTTCTTAGGCATATATAGCCTTCTTAGACTGAATCATGAAACTGGAAATTCTAAATAGCCCAATGGCCTCTCAATAGATGCAACCATCAAAAACCTCTCAAAAAGTAAAACTCCATAACCAGAGGGCTTCACTAGTGAATTCTGCCGAACAGTCAAAGAAGATTTTATTTCAGTTTGCCAACTTTTCCAAAAAATTAAAGAGGCAATACTTCCTAACACATTTTATGAGGACAACATTACTCTGTTACCAAAACCTGGTAAAGATAACAAAAAGAAAAGAAAATTATAGTCGAATGTTTCTCATGAACACAGATGCAAAAATCCTAACAAAATACTAGCAAATTCAATACAACAATAAATTTAAAACATTATACATCAATGTCAAGTAGGCTTCTTTCTAGGGGCATAAGAAGGATTATTTAATATATGTGAATCGATTAATGTGACACACCACATAACATACAGGATAAAAATCATATGATCATATCGATAGATGCAAAAAAGCATTTGAAAAGATACCGCATCTATTTATGATTAAGACATTTAATAACATGGACATAGAAGTACCTCAACATAATAATGAGCATGTATGACAAACCCTCAGCCAACATCATACTTTTTGATGAAAAACTCAAAACCTTTCCTCTAAGATCCCGGAAAAAGACAAGGCTGTCCAGTATCATCACTGCTATTTAATAGAGTGTTGGAAGTCCTAGCTAAAGCAATTGGGAAAAAGAAATAAAAAGCATCCAGTTGGGGAATGAAGAAGTCGAATAATCATTTTTTTTTTTGAAAATCATATGATTCTCTATAGAGAAAACCCCAAAGACTCCACTAAAAAACTGTAAGAAACAATAGGCAAATACCATAAAATTTGGGATACAAAATCAATATACAAATACCCATAGCATTCCTGTACACTAAAAATAAATTTTCAGAAAATGAAAAAAAAGAACAATTTATTCTACAATTGCAACAACAAAAAATAAAATATATAGAAATAAACCTAACAATGTATGTGAAGGATCTATACACTGAAAACTATAAGGAATTTTTAAAAAATTAAAGAAAATACAAATAGATTGGAAGAACCTACAGTTAAAACGGTCATATTACCAAAAGCAGTATACAGACTTCATGCAATCTCCATAGAAATCCCAATGGAATTTTTTTAAAGAAAATGAACAAAAATATCTTCAAATGTATATATAAACACACACACACCCACACACACACACACACATGAACACGCACACGCACATGCATACCCAAATAGCCAAAGCAATCCTGAGAAAAAAAAAACAAAACTGAAGGCATCAATCTGCCTGACTTCATATTATACTACAAAGTTACAATCAAATCATAATGATATTGGCAGTTAAATAGACACACAGAACGATGGAACAGAATTGAGAGTCCAGAAGCAAACCCCAATATATATGGGCAAATAATTTTTGACCAAGGAGCCAAAAATATACAGTAGTGAAAAGTCTCTTAATAAATAGTGCTGGGAAAACTGGGAAGCCACATGAAAAAGAATGAAACTAGATTGCTGTCACCATATACCAAATTAAATAAAAATGCATCAGAGACCTGAATATAGATCTGAAAGTATATACTGCATAGAAGAAAACATAGCAAGTAAACTCACGGACCTTGGGCTTAAAGAAGATTTCAGGAATTTGATCTCAAAGGAAGAGAAAAGCAAAAACCAATTAATTAATTGTCTACATAAAACTGAAAAGCTTCTGCACTACAAAGGAAAACATCTACAAGACAAAAGAGGCAACCATCCAAATGGAAGAAGTGATTTGCAAGCAACACTTCCAGTAAGGGCCTCATAATCAAAGTATACAAAGAATTGTACAACGTACAACTCAACAATAAAATCGCAAACAATCCAATGAGAAAATGGGCAGAGGACCTGAATAGACACTTCTCTCAAGAAGACATGTAAATGGCCAACAGCCATATAAAAGATGCTCAGCTTCAACAGCTGTGAGGGAAATGGAGATCAAAACTACAATGAGAAGCCATCTCACACCTGTTAGAATGGCTATCATCAACAGGACAAATAATAACAAATGTCCTGAAGAAAACAGTATGGTGTTGACTCAAAAAACTAATAGGATTACTATATGACTCAGCAATCCCTCTATTGTTTTTTTTTTTTAATCCAAGAAAAATCTTGAAAACATTTATCCACAAAGATGTGTGCACCTGGGTGTTCACAGCAGCATTACTCACAGTGGCCATGCCATAGAAACAATCGAAGTGGCCTATGATAGAAAACTGGATAAAGAAGATGTGCTATATGTCTCATGGAATATTACTGAGCCATAAGAAAGGATAGAACACTGCAACTGGCAACATGATTGCATCTTATGATTTATCCTGCTAAGCAAAACAAGTCACACAGAAAAAGTTAAGAACAATATGATTTTACTTATATGCAGGACCTAAAACTCAAAGCAACAAATATGACAAACAGAGTCATGAAAACAGCAGATTAGTGGTGACCTGAGGGAAGAGGGAAGAGGTAGATAGGGATGAAGGAGGTCAAATATATGGTGGCTGAAAAAACTTAACTTTGGGTGAACACACAATGCAATATATGGATGATGTATTATTGAATTATACATTTGAAGCCTATATGGATTTCTTAACCAATGCCACCCCAATAGATTTAATTTAAAAAATAAAATAAAAAATTAAATAACTGCCACATGACCCAGCAATCCCTCTTCTGGCTATTTACCTCAACATTTTGAAAACGTTTATAAATATATACCCCTGTATGTCCACTGCAGCATCATTTACAATAGCCAAGTCACAGAAACAACTTCAGTGTCTTTCGACAGACGATGGGATAAGTACAACAGACTACTACTCAGCTCACACATTAACACCAAAAAGATGAAATACTGCCATTAGCACCAGCATAGATAGATCATGGATTGCTATTTGCAACAACATTGATGGATCTTGTATGATCCAATGAACAAAAAAAAAAAAAAAAAACTCAGACAATGGAATAGTAGTTACCGCACGGGTGGGGGAGGGCAAAGAGAGAAAGGGGGTCAAAGTATGGTGACGGGAGGAGACTTTGGAGGGTGACTACACAATAGAGTATACAGATGTTATGTTATAAACTTGTACACCTGAGATTTATACGTGTTATGAGCCAATGTCAACCCAAATAAATCTGATTTCAAAAGAGAAAAAAAATCATTTGAACCCAAAAACTAATTCCAGGGACTTTCATCACTTACTTGTTGATATTCACAAATTTCCTCCATCTTACCCAGGTCGTTAAACCTGAGATTCACTATTTTGAATCTGCTTCAGTGTGACATGACAGGAACACAACTTCCACCAAGTGTATCTCCAAAGGGCCAAATCCCAAAACATGCTCTCAGTGCCAGCTCAATTGTATCTCCCTCAGAAGTTTGGATTCCCAGGACCTGGGATGACCGTTTCTCCCTCCCTCTCTTCCTCAGATAACTTTCCTTTATACTTCATGGAGTAAATCAATCAAACAGTCTTCATGTTTTTAGCATAATGTGGAAGGGCCACATAGATATTGGTGACTGAGAGATGGGGACATAGGGAAAGGGTTGGTGCTGAGTGGGCCTTTGTATCCATGGGGATAATGCAGTAGAGAGAAGACAACAGTACAGTGGGGAGAGGATAGTTGTGCAGGAGTGCAGCACCTGTATCAGTAGAAGGGGTGGGGCCAAGTGGGGTCATCAGGCCTGAGTGGGAGCAGTGATGTTCCTTTTACAGTAAAATGGGAAGCTAGCTAGATAACGACAGGTTGACAGATTTGGGCCCCTCTCCTTGACTACAAGGAAAGGTACAAAATTGCCTGATTCTCATGACTACCATGATGATCTGTGATGACTCCTGGCCGTTGCTAAATCTCACTATGCTGTATACTCAGAGGCAAAGGCACTGCCTCTTGATCGTCTCTACATCCCCAGTGCTTAGGCCATCCAGAATGGAAACATCCATCAAGTCAATATTGTTCCTCTTCATTGTTGCCTTCATGAAAGTGATGGCACTACCATTTCCCTAGGCTATGATGATATTTTTGTCCTGGAGCCACCAATTCATGTGCCTTTGAGGTCTATTTGACATGCATTTATTTGATTCTGTTCACACCGTACAATGGTTAAACAATGTACAAAAAGTACAAAAGTCTAGTGTGTTTTCCAAACAAGGACAGAATTGAGGTGCAAAAAGGGACCAGCACAGTAAATGACCAGAGGCATCTGGGTGAGCTGCTCAAGCCACACTGCCTGTCACATGATGCATTTAAAGCTGTAAATGTTGCCACAGGAGAATCTCTTGTCCTTGCAGCGGACACACAGCTCCTGCCATGGAGGCCTCCTTAGATCTATGTGTCTTTTCTTTCGAGGACAGGAACAATGGGAATTTGAACAGGTCTTTATAAAACAAGAAACAGTTTGGACACTATGTGATCAAATTAGAGTTTCAAATGTAAATCACAAAGCAAGGTCCTTTTCTCCACAACCCCCACTCTGCTATCTTTGCCCTGCTTTGTATCCTATGAGATGGCCAAGGCCAAGTCACACAAAACCACGCACATCCCATTAGATGATGTGAACCTGTGAAGATGAATGATCAGAGATGATTAGAAGAGCATCGCTGAGCCAAGAAGACACAGAAGTTCTGTAGAGTGCCCTCACCACACAGGTCTTCACATGCTAGGCAGGGAGGAAGCCGAGGATCATTAGTTGATCAGTAAGTGATTCAACCACCTACACAGACCCATGAAAACACCAGCACTCACCAGTGGCCTTCAACCAGCAGCATTTTGACCTCCAGTAAAATCCTGGAAAAATTTCGAGAAAACTCTGGTCACATCACTGAGAAGAATGGCTGTTCTAGAGAGAGCTGGGTTTTCTATTCTGGATGTGCCTTCTTGTTACTAGAACTTAGATTCTTTTTAACCATTTTCCCATTCTATCTTCTGATCAAGACCACTCTGCATGGAGCCTGGTGAAATTCCCCACCTGCCCGGCCTCCCAATGCTTTTAGTCACAGAGGATGATAATCATGGCTCCATTTTCTGAGTCTGTAGTCAAACAGAGAAAGTCCGGCATTACCTTCCACATTATGAAAACAGGCCTTTTCATTTTGCAGAATAAAAATGTGATTTATTAGATGCTGTACTACATGTCTATCTTCAACCCACCTACTATTAAGCATGTGTCCTCATAAGAAAATTCTAATGCCCAATACTCACATGGTGTTTCCTATATGGATTGTTCTATAGAGGACTTTACATAGATTAATTCGATTCTCATAATTCCCTTATAAGGGAGAAAGGTTCGGGGAAAAAAATTGGGGCTTACTCTAAAGGTAGGTTTGTTTTTGGCAATGATGAATTAGATACATTTGAACAAGCCTACTTAGGACAACTGAAAAAAACTGAGCTAAAAAGTAAATTCTTAAAAGAACTATTTAAAGTCACCAGAGAATTGTCAAATCATTAGAGAGAAAAAAATAGAGGTGAGCCTGACATTTTTTTTTTCTCTAAGGGTACCTGCCAATTCTGGGAGAAAAACAGTAGGAAACTTCAAATGACTAATAAGTTGATAAGGCTTTGCAACCATTTTAAATATGAAAAAAGGCAAAGCTTAAAAGACCACTCAATTTTTGAGTTGGGACCCAGAAAAGCTATATCCTAAGGATAAGAATAAACCAAAAATTGACCAGGCTTCACAGATATCAAAGCCCAGATTCAAAACATCACTCAACTGGAAAACAGAAACCTGAAATGGTTAGGTTTCCCATCACCTTCCAGAAGCAAGTCTTCTGTAGAAGATACTACTCTAGGCCTCATTTATCAACATAATTGTTCATATGCAACATATTGCACTCAAACAGAAATAATCAGGAATATGAGGAGACAGATCACATTGGAAAACCAAGGAAATGAAGAGGCTACCAACAGAATGACAGGGGATTAAGTTAATGGCTTATCTGATACAGATTTTAAGAGAGTAAGACAGATGTTTCCAGCAGAAAACTGCAAGTCATTTTTTCAAAGAGACAAAATTCTAGTGCTGAAAAATGCAATAACTTAACTCAATAACTTAGTGGATGAGTTTCATAGCTGACTGGAAAGAGCTGAAGAAAGAATCAGAAAAATGGAAGTAGCTTAGTAGGTAAGATCCAAACTGAAGCGGGGAAAAAGGAAAGGATAAGAAATACAGAAAATAACACGAAAGGCATAAGAGACAAGGCAAGGGGTATATTACGAGTAATTGAAAGAAAGAATGGGGTGATGTGATATTTCAAAAGATAATGACTGATCATATTCCCAAAGTGATAAAAATCTTAAAGCTAGAGATTCAAAAAATACTATGAATTTTAAGCATGATAAATACAAAGAAACAAGGCATATTAGTTGTGAAGCTGCTCAAAAGTAAAGCAAAGTGGAATATCTCAAAAACAAGCAGATTTAAAAGGGGAGGAAGAATGGGGGAGAGATCACTTTAAAGACTAACAGCCACCTTTGCAGCAAGGGCAGAGCCCTAGAGAACAGAAGGAAAACGACTGCCAACCTGTAACTTCTATACCCAGCAGAAACATGTTTTTTTTTTAAGTTATGCAAAGAGAAATATGCCATCCTCAGACCTGCACTACAGGAAATATTAAAATGTGTTCTTCGGGTCAAAGGTGGTCCCTTCTACAAAAAAAAAAAAAAAAACTGGAGAGCAGCAGAGAAGATAAATGCAGCTAAAGCTAGATGAATATGTGCCCTGTGAGGTTTAAAATTAAAATATCCAACAGTGACACCAGGATTAAGTGATAAGGAGTTAGTGTCCTATGGTCACTGTCAATGAGGTAAGATTAACAATTTACATTTAATGTGATAAATCAGAGAATTATGTTGTAATCTCCAAGGCAACTACCAGAGGAACAGTAAAGAATGAGTAACTACAAAGATTATAGGGAGAAAGAGGAATTCTTTTTAAAATCAATTCTAGTGAACACAAGAAAGAAAAAGTAGAATGCATTTAAATCCAATTTAATAATTTTATGAAAAAGACTGGGAATATCAGACTAGAAAATGTAAAGATAAATCATTTGCAAATTATTAGACTATATTTTAATCTAGAAATGCTTAGTTGGAAATATATTTGTAACTAAACAAAGGATTTTTTTTTTTTTTATAAAAGAACCTCTTGTTTATGACAATCATCTATGTCACACTTTTCTGAAAAGCTGAGAGAAGTTTCCTGCCAGCTATTTTGGAAATAAGCTAGCACTCATTGCAGAATGACCAGGTACAACTAATTCTGTGATTTCCGGGGCACGGAAGACGCAGTGGGATCCAATTAAAACTGACAGAAACTGTTTCACCTTGACCAAATTGTTGTCTTACTGAACTTTTCTGCTCTGTACCATGAAGATAACGCCAAACTCAAAACTTAGATTACAGAAAATAGTGCACATAAAGCCCCTAGCCGAAACTGTGGCATATAGTAAAAGTTTGATAAAGTTTACCTATTAAATTATAACATCCAAACTATGCACAGAATGTTTGAAGAAAAACACACACCCCTACATAAATCCACCCCATGAGGCAACTTCAATCAATTTTTCTCCCATCCCCACTACAAGAAAACCCAGAATTTGTTTTTCCTCAAGTATTATAAAAATAAAAGCCCAGAAAATTGAAACCTCCTACATAGATATTCAAGTCTAGCAAACGCTAATGTTATGCCACAGAAGATTCACATTGAGAATGGCGGCCTTAGAGACACAATGGAAGCGTTCCACAGGCTTACCTGACACTGTATGGCTTCCACTCGGTAAGGGTGAAAACTCTTCTGGCACTTGCAACAAAGCTGTTTTAAGTCAAACTAAAGAGAAACTTGCCTTTTTTTTTAATTCAAGTTGACATGGACCCTGGGCTCTCAGGTTCCTAAGTAGCCCATCCCCTCACCTGTCACTTGCTCTTGCCCAACCTCTACCCTGAAGTCTTAAGCTCTTCTGGTGCTATTCTTACTTTTTCTTACTCTTTGAATTTCATTTGCCTTACCTGTAAGATTGCGATCCTACTCCTGACCTTCTCTGTAATTCACATGACTACCCATCAATGCACTTGCAGTCTTCAATGGAAAGCAGCTGTCATTTCACTCTGGTGCAGGCCAAAACCGTTGGCCTTCTCTTTTTTCCTGATTTTTTAATTTTTTCCCAGAATTTCCCACTTTAATCTTTAAATCACCCACAGTTACCCACCCACCTACATGAATGCTAGGCTTTGAGCATTTTCCTGTGCACACATACACCCTGCCTTACTGCTGAGCCCCTCTGATTTAGCCTTTAAAGTCCTGCTTGGACAACGAGATGCTCTGAGCCCCTCCACCTTCTTTCCTCTCCTCAACTCAACAGAATTAATGATCCCCCTTCTGTGTTATTTCTGAACCAGGTTCATACCATGGGTGCCATTCATTGCACTTGTCACCAAAATGTATCTTGGCTGCATCACTCTTATCAGAATATATTACTTAAGGATGAATTCTATGTCTTCTTCTTTGTACTCCATTGTCTTGAAGTATTATAATTAGACACATTTTTTTTTCTCGCAAGAGAGGGTAATTCTAGTTTAGTTTAAAAATCCGTTTGCTTCCAGTGTTCAGTAAATGGCTAGTGTGAAAGTCATGTATTCATTCATTCTTAACATTCCTCTTCCTCTACCACCCATTAGCTAAAAATGCAGTATCTGAAAAGACGACAGCACAGTTGACTCAAACTCCGGTGCTTGTAGAAGTTAATGAAACAGACCAGGAGTAAAATGTTACAAACTCAAAAAAGTGCATATACTCAGTGAAGAGAGGGAGAAGCTGCTTGGCCCTGGCTGACTGGACTCACACTGAAACTTGAGTCTATGGGGTCGAGAATCTACTCCGGAAAATGGGGAAATGCAGACTGGAAAGTCTTGTCCAATGTCAATATATTCAAAACTATTCAAATTAAGGCTGCTTAGCCTAAAAGAATCCAACAGGCTAACCTTTACAATAATTTCTCTTTTGCACGACACAGGGAATGCAGTTAGCATTAATACAATGGCTAACTGGAGGGCTGGGGAGGGAAGGAACAATTGGGGAAATCATTTTATGAAAATCTAGATATCTAACCCATACTCAAAACTAATTGAAATAAATTTATTTGAAAAATGTCTCTTTTGTCCCGTCTCGTGGACACACTGTGGAAATTTTCTAGCCCTGAGGCCCGAACCTGTTCAAATATACCAACTAAGGTGATAAAGACCCAGTGTACATACACAACAGAAGTTCATCTAAATAAACTGACATTTTGTCCAATGGCACCCTTGAACACCAGGCCATGGTTCAGCAGCCTCAGGAGCATACGTGGACTGTCCGGTTTAACTCACTCCATTGCTGAGCACCTATGATGTGCCTGGCACTGAGGATGCCAAGGTGAGTGAGATGGCGCTAAATCACACTCCATTAGGAAATATTTTCTTCCTCCACTCAGCATCTTTGCTGCCCTATCCTCCTCCACATCCCACTCATTTGGCTCACCTTCTTAGTTCCAGAAATGCACCACACGTAAGCACTCTCCCATCAGGTCGTACAATCTTTACAGTGAAAATAGCCATATTTGGGTTCCAAAAACTGCAAAGAATAAAGAAAAGCCTTTCATTATCTTGGGTGGAGGAAGCTAGATCCTTCTTTGCTTGTGGCTTTGTATATGAAATGTCAAAAGCCCCTTGAACCTCATTCACAGCTGTTCTCAAGGTTACTACAATCATTTAGCCTCTCATCTCTCAAGGATTACTGAGATTCTTCTTGTTGCCATCGCATGCTTCTCCAACTCATTTTTCACAATGCTCCCAGCCATCTGCCTCAAGTGAAAAAAGGATCACACGTTTCACAGATTTGAAACTCCTCTTTGTCACCTCATATCACTAGCAGTGGTTGCCAGACTTTTGGTTCCCATGTGCTTACAGCTGGCACTTTACTAAGTGACAAAACATGCAGGCCATAAACAAATATGTTTTCAGAGCATCCTCTCCTTCATCAGAGGAAGGAGGGAAGGATTTGCTTTCATTACCGCAGGAATGGACAAGAGAAAAGTGATGCTGGGACTCGAAGACAGGGACAAAGGGGAGGAAGTGCACCTGGAAGCAAGGTTTTCTGAGCTGGTCGGCGATGTCTCCTGGGGCCTGCTGGCTCTCCCTTTTCCAGGGACTCTGGGTATCTTCCTCCCCCGACTTCTCATGTGCCTCTGGTGTGGTGGCAACAGCTACTGCTTCCTGAACTCCACGGGACCTGAAAGCACCTTGGTCCCCTCATCCTCTCTGTATTTCTGTGTCCGAGACAAGCCTCAGCAGCCCATCACTGCAGAACAGATGTCCCAGGGTGGCAGGGCTGCCCTGGGGCTGGTGTTGTCTCAAGGGGATCATCTGCACAGGGTACAGGGCTCCAGAGAGCACTTCACAGACCTGTGCACCCATGGGCTCACCTGCATGCCCACCTCCTCGGTGTTGGCCTTGAATAGGCACCGGCTTAGGCTAGGGTTCCTCCGGGCCAGGATGGCCTTAAGCTGTGCCCTCTTGTAAGGGTCGGTGCAGTAGCCTAGGGTGGGCGTGGCATCAGCAGACCCGGCCCAGTCAGGAAAGTGGGGGTGCCAGTGTTCTGCCTCCAGTTCAGCTGTTTGTGCTCAGAGAATCTGGGCTGGCCCCAGGGCAGGGTGTTCTCATACTGTGTCCCGTGGTACAGGGCATAGCGAACATGGACAAAGCGCTCCATCTATTCGAACGGCGCCCAGGCACAGCACAGTATCTTGGTGCACGTTGTGTGTGCCCATGGCCCACCTGCCACCTTCACACACTACTTCTAATTCTCCTGGCCACTTCAGTTCAAGCACATTCTTATGTTTTCCATTTATTTCAGATACTGATGCAAGCTGCTGCCCATTACCCTAATTGATGTGGGGAGGACAGCTACCTGCCTGCAGAGGCATAACTGCCACCTGATTCCAATTACTGCACACTGTCTCTTTAACTCGCTGCTCCTGAATCTTTTTTTTCCAGGCTGTTTTTCATTTTTGACTTATTGGCACATGTGCTTTAATTATTAATCCATTTATTCACCTAGTAACACAATATTTTAGAGGTCCTCTTTTAAAGTGCATAGCAGAATGAATACAAGCAGCCTTATACGAGGAGAGTCTAAGGAAGAAAGCACACATAGCAGAGCTCATACATGTTGAGACCACAGGAGCAAGGAGCATGAAGTCAGGGAGGTGGGGAAGGCAGTACACAGAGAAAGTGTCATTTCATAGGATTGTATGACACGAGTAACGTTCTCCCTCAACTACTAGTGAGCACCCCCAAAAACAGTGGGGGTGAAGGAAGCACATTGTTCTGTATCTGAAATGGGACCAAATGACAGTAATCCACTAGATTCAAGTATAACAGATCAGAAGCCCTTTGTGAATGAAAGGGAAGCAGTGTCTGAAGAATTTTTACAGTCTGCAGCCACTAGATGGTCACCACTGACCCTCTCGGGTCTAAATGGTACCCTGATGGAAAATACACCTCTGCTTCATAGTTCTTTTTGTGAACAAAATTATTCAGAAAAAGATCTAGTAGGCACAGAGAAGGAATGTACCGACTTCATTACTTTAGAAAATTCTTTGCCATGTATTTCAGGTGTACTGAAAACGGAGATGCTACTAAGTGAGGAAACAGTGGTATATAACAGAACTGACAGGCAGTGTCTTGAATCTCCCACTCGTATGGTAAAGCATGAGCTGGCTACAACTTCCCTGATGGCTTCTGCACTTCAGGGTGTCGAAAAGTGAGTATTTTGGATCAGAGAATTGCCTGAGGAGACATTCAGTACAGTTTTCTCAAATAATGTGACTGATCCTGACTTTAAAGAACAATCTGAAGCCTCTGAAAGGGGATCAGAAATACACACTCTTTACTCACAGACAGTTCTTTATGTTCAAGTTGTGTTGGAGAAAGCTGGCCAGCCGCTATCACACACACTACTGTGGCTTTGAAGAATACGGGTTGAATATCCACTTTGAGAAAGAAAACTAAAAGTTTGTTTATGCTGTAAATGATGAAACATCTCATCAAGGACTAAAAATGCAGAAAAGCCAGGAATCAGGACTGAGTAACCATTGAGACCAATTTGAAGCAGACACGTTTGAAGTGCCACCCACAGTTACAAATGCCAATTCAGATGTGTGTGTGTGTGTGTGTGTGTGTGTGTGTGTGTGTGTGTTTGTGCGCATGTGTGCTCATCTTTTTGTGCCACTCCAAGGCCGAGCAGGGTCAGGAGTGCCCAGGGTACCAGCGTGCAGCGTCAAGATATGGTGCTCAGGGGGGACTACAATGGGTGTAATATAAACCACCAGGGCAACCTTTATATGCCGGGGCCTCAAGGTGTGGTGAGCCTTGCCTCACACCCCACAGGACTTTGCTGGGTGGTGACATGTGACTCCAGATTCTGCTTCTTCTCTGCGGCACTGCAACAGGACACACTGTGGTTGGGTCTGAGGTGGGGGGAGGGAGAAGCCATGATGAAGAGTAGGGGCCACTGGCCCAGCTCAGCATGGGGTGGGGAGGAACCCAAGCCCCTGGATACTTCACCCTGTGGTTTTAGAAAGAGCCAGGGCCTGGATCCTCACCCCAGTGCAAGATGAGCCCTGCTGCGGCCCCATTGTGACCCAGAAAAATGGAAGGCATCCAAATTCACAAAAAGTCTGAATCAACTGCCGTGCCACATGGTGGTTTTGCACCCAGATGGCAGCACCTATGACACGCAGGTCCTGTGCCAGCAGCAGGCCCAGAATGTGCAGAAATCCCTCAGGCAAATGCTCGGCTTCTGAGACATGGGCTACAAGTAAGCGTGGAGGGGGGGCGTGAAGGTTGTGCCCCAGCAGAAGGCAGCAGCGGGGACACCAGAGACACCTGACACAGCCTCAGTGTCCTTTCTCCAGAGTCACCACATAGAGCTCAGGCGTGTGCAGGCAGCACACAGACGTGAGAAGGGGTAGGGTCAGCTGGGGAAGCATAGTAAGCTGAGGGGACCTCAAGTGGAAAGGAGTGGTGCCAAGCCAGTGGAGCATACAGAAAGGCCAGAAGTCATTGTGGCCTGAGATCGCAGAGAGGAGCGAGGTGCACATGGCTTGTGAGTATGTCACGGTGGGGATTGTGGCTCTACTGAAGAGGCAGGAGCTGAAGGATAGCTGTGAGCACACTCTTCCAGCTGCCGGCGCCTTATTGGTAATGCACGTTTTCCGGTACCAACTTGACGGGATTCTGTCAGGCCAGGGTGCAGCCAGGAAATCTGGGTATCTCACTCGGAGAACTGTAGAAGCCTCCCTGAGTATCCCCAGCTCTTTTTGGTCAAGATATTACAATTCAAAAGTTCCAAGGTCAGGATTGTGTTTCCAAGACACTCCCACTCTTAGTGTGCCCTTGAAGACAAGAAGAACACAGCCTGGCTCCATGGCCTCGGGCCTGAACCGCCTGCAGGAAAGTAGGCTCAGGTCTGTTTCTCAGGTTTGAGGACTCAGAGCCTGACCCAAATGTTCTGAATCTTCTCCTCTTGTCACCTCACATTTTCTCAGGGAGTCGATTTCTTCACCTGTAAAATGGGGCTTCCGACTGCACCCACCTGGTGCTGGTGGTGGAAGTTTATATTAGAGGCATCCATTGAACAAATGCACAAGGGGCACCAGTCACCTGTGCCAGGTGCTGGAGACATAAGCAGGGCCATTACTGGCCCATTCCTGGGGGCTAGTGTCACTGTGATATTTCTATTGTGTTCATATCTGGATTCTGAGAGTCTGGCTTCTTACGGGCCCTAATATGGAAGTTCCAACACCCTGTGCATCACTGGCGACCGAAGCCAGAGGGTGAAGGTAGCAGGTGCTGCTGCTCCAGACATCCATCTTCCAGTTAACTTTGACCTGTCCAGTCACACTCGTTCAATCGAGGGGCGTCTACTGGGTCTTAAATATCTGCCTAGGCTACAGACTCCATGAGCAGTGGTGGACCCATCCCTAATTCGCTGACCCTATCATGGAAGCGAATCCTGGTGGGTAACAGTACAGAATGGAGGCTGGGGTGAGGGCTGAAGAGCTTTTTGATGGGGAGTTCTGAGGCAGGTGTCTCTGGGGCATGTTCTTGGGCAAATCATCTCTAAGTCTCTGCTCCCTCAGCTTAAAGGCAGTGTGATGACAGTACCTGCCTCAGAGGACTGACTGCATGTGAGGACTTAGCAAAGCAAGAGCTCAACAGATCCTCCAGGGAGACAGGAGAGAGCAAGGATTCAGATCCTGAAGGTGGGAGTCCTGGGGAGCTGGGTGAAAATCCTGGCTCCATTCCTCACTGGCTGTGTGACCGTAGGCAGATGTCTCCACCTCTCTGATTCTCTGTCTACAGAATGGGGGCAGGACTGACACATGGGTTGCTGTGAGGATGAGAAAGGTGTGCACAGAGCTGTGCTTGGAAGAGTAGGGGCCACTGTCATTGAAGTGGTTGAGAAAGAATGGGACAAGGAGGATTAGGACATGTGAGTGACAGGAATAAAGACAGGGGTGAGTGGAGTAGGAGGAGGGATTCTTCTTCCAGGAGGCCCTCCCTCATTCATCACCCTCCCTCACGTGCCCCCAACAGTTTCCTGATTGGAGAAAATGGGCCCGTGTATGAGGGCCGGGACTGGACCATGAAGGGGGCACACTCAGGCGAAGGCTGGAACCACAGATTTATCGGCATCACCTTCATGGGCAGCTACATTGGTGAGTGACTGTCCAGATGACAGGGCAGGTGGCTGACCCAAGCCTGGGGTCAGCACAGAACCCTGGGTAGTTGTTGGGAGACTGCGACCTACAAGCCCTGTGACCTTGCGCAAGTGACTGCTTTTCCAAGTTTTATTTCCTCCCTTGGATAATAACCATTTCAACCACATAGTCCGGATGAGGATTACTTTATCTCTAGAAAAGTTCCTCTGCTGGCCCAAGGCACCGAGCAGTGCTCGGTGTGAGCATTGCTGTGGGTAGGACCCAGAGGCCTGGGGGAAGGAGAGAAGCCGCAGTAACGATGACAGCTGGCATTTGCCAACCAGGCACCATTCAATAGGCTTTAGAGAGATGTATGATCAAATAGCTCGTGGCAGGGACCACTAGGCTCTCCTTTCACAGATGAGGAAACTCAGGCACAGAGCAGCTAAGTCAGGGCCAGGGAATGGCAGAGTGGGATCTGGACCCTGGCATGCCAACTGGGAGGGCAGAGTTAAGATCGCTGCCCCACGCTCCCCCTGTCCTCTGAGGAAGCCCCAACTCCACTCCTGCCTCTGCCCCACCCAGAGCGGACCCCCCCACCCAAGGCCATCAGGGCAGGCAAGAGTCTGCTGGCTTGTGGTCTGACTCAACGATTCCTGCACCGCAACTACAAGGTTAAAGAACACCTAAAAGTGCAGCAGATGCTCTCGCTGGGAGACCAGATGTATGAAATCATCCAGACATGGCCACGACACTGCGTGTGAGGCCCTCTCTCCACCCCTTCAAAAACCCACACACTCCCAATAGAGGTCAGCTCCTACTGTGTCCCCATGTCCTGCTGGCCCCAGACCTTCCTCTCACTGAGACCCCAAGTGTGCCCCCACCTCCCAGCGCTGTGTCGCTGCTGCTGCTCAGAACCTAGAGAGGCCTTGAAACTGAACCAATGTCCCAGACACCCCAGCTCAGAAGCAACATCACAGCTCAGAACCCTGAGGTCTCAGGTGCAGGAATTGTCACCAACCAGCCTGTATGTCACCGACAGCCGCTTTGGAGTCCTCCCAGGCAGTGAACCACCATGTGAGATGCCCCTCTCCACCCCATAGCCAGAGAATCCCTGTGCAGAATTTCTCCTGGATTGGGCCCCTCTGGGGACAGGCTGCTCTCGACACCCCACTGTTTGCCCCTTACACTGCTTTAGAGTATGAGAGTTTTTCATACACCTGAACCCAAACTGTCCCCGAATAACAGACTTGCCCAGAAATGCACACAGGTGTCAACTATAGTCTCCTCCACCCAATTCACACATGTCACCTTTTCGCCCACCTTTTTAGTAATCAGCTGAGGGACCCCAAGGGCATATAGGTTCATTTACAAAACACACAGGCAGCCAGGTCAAGAGCAGGAGCAAGGAAGGTGCGGAGGGAGGGCATGAACTTCTTCTTGATCTCTCTCTGCTTTTTTATGCCTTCCACAAAGGCTGTGGGGTGGGGACGGCGCACGTGATCCCCTAGGCTCTGGGACTGGAACAGGGTGCCGGGGTCCCCGGTCCCGCCCTCGAGGCCCTGGGGGTGCCTTCAGCCTCCTCGGCTCCCAGGCTGGGGCGGGACCAGGGGGGAGTCCGAGTCCCCTGGGCAGGATACCACCTGTTCCAAGCTTCTTCCCACAGGCACCAGCCCCACACCCTCGGGTCCATCCTCCCACCGTGGCCAGTCACCTGCATCTCGCCCCAGGTCCTCACGCGCTATGCCCCTCTCTGAGCCCCCCAAACTGCCCTCCCGACCAGTGTCCCTTCCCTATACCTCCTGCATGGGCCTGCATCCAAGGTCTCCCAGAGCTCCCTGGGGCTCCCTAAGGTGCCCCGCCCACCCCGGGAAACAATCAGCCCATACTGCCCAGATCCTAATCAGGGGCTCTGCACCCTGTACCTGAACTAGACCCTCCAGCCCGCGCCTCCCCCTTCCCCACAACCAGGCCACATGTCCTGATGCTGCATGCTCAGCCCCCCTCACCTCTGCACTGACCCAGCCCACCGGGGTCCAGAATTGGAACCTCATGTTTGAAGGTGGTCCCTTAGGCCCCCTTCCCTGCATCCATCGCCCCCCGATGCAACCTGCCTCACCCGCACAGGTCCCACCCCTCAGACCCCACCCCCAGGAACCTGCAGGCAGGGCCCCGACACCCTGTCCTCCCAGGCTGCACCCTGCACCCCCTTTGAGACTGGGCTAGCTCGCTTTCCAGGTTGCTCAGCCGCACCCAATCTTTGCTCAGTTGCCTTTGCTTCCTCCCGGTGCCGGGACGTGATGGGCGCAGGGACAAGGCTGTTTTGGGGTCCAGGGTCTGCCTCCCGCTTCGCCAGCACTTCCCTGCAAGACCAGCCCAGCTGAGCCTCCAGCTCATGCTTCTCTGACAGGGAAGAGGGCAGGGCCTGGGGGTGCGTGTGAGGGAAACCCTGTCATCCACACTCCTCGTCAGTGGTCCTTGTGCACCAATTCTCCTCCCTCAAGATTGGCGACCCAAATGCTCCTTCATCATCATCCACACCAATGGGCAGACACAGCCCTGGGAGTCCTGCTTCCAAGATGTCACCCTTCCTTCCTCCAAACTCTCAGAGCCTCGCCCTCGTTCTGGCTCCAGATCCCCTGCTACCAGCCAGGATGCTCTGCCTCCCGCGCATAGGAGACACTCCAAAATGCAGACCCTACCAAGTCACAGGCCGAGTCCAGAAGGCTTCCTCCAGACAAAAGTATGCACACAGCACACAAGGCTCGTTGTGACAGCACTATTTGTAAGAGCAAAAGAGTGGAAATGACCCAAGTGCACATCCCAAAGAACTGGTTGAAATTCTGCAGCACATTCACTCACCTGAGTTCCACACGACTGTACGAAGGAACAAGAAAGATCTCTATGTCCTGTTATCAATGGAAAACCAGATGGAAGTTTAAAAACACTCCCAGACAATGTTTAGTGTGTGTCCTCATGTAAAACAGAAAAAGGAATTACAAATTACACATGTTCCTATTTCAAAAATAGGTAAGTCTAAACCAAAAGTTTTAAAAAGTAAGTTACCTATGAAAGATGGACGGACAGAATTGGCAACCTGGATACAAGCTAGCCCCTCTGAATGTACCCAATTTTTAAATTTTGACTCTGGAACTGTGAAAATATTCTCCACACTGAAAGATCCCCATGCCCTCTGATCTCAGATCTTTAAGCAAGGTCAGGCCTGTTTAGTATTTAGGTGGAAGACCACCTAGGAAGACCAGGTGTTGTAGCCATGAAAAATAAAAGGTAAGGGATTGTAAGCTGACAAGATCCTTGCAATGTGTGAAGTCAACAAAGAGCTACCTCACTCCCAACCAAAAAAAAAGTATAATACTAATGATAATACAGAAACAAAACAGAGAATATGCTACACTAATGAATTTTAACAGAAGCAATAGCTAAAATGTTTAAAATGAACTCAAACACATTTGTAGATTGAAGTTGGTGGCAGACTGGAGAATTATGTCATCACTGAATTTTTTTTTTCAATTTTACCAAGTAATTTTTTAATGAAATCTCAAATTCATTCAGTACTCACATAAATAGTAATTGCATTGGTATTTTCAGGACAAAGCAAATACATAATTATGAATTGTGTTACTATTACTAGAAATGAAGATTTTTCAGCATGAGAAAAGACATACAAATGAAAGAGGTTAAAATCACAGATATCATTTTTCTCTTTCTACAAATGCGTCTACATTCTGTCTCTGTCCACCTCAAAACACCTAAGAGCAATGTCAACCCAATGGCCATTAACACCCCTTAGGACCAGACTCTGGCCTCTAAGTACAATTTCCTACTAGCAGGAACCAGTGCTCCTAGGAACAGTTTCCTTTACCAGCTCTGGGCTGGAAAGTTCAAGATATCTCGACATGCCACAAAACAAGGGAGCCATGTGTGGTGGGCTGAATATTAGCCTCCCAGAGACATCCATGTTCTAATCTCTGGAATCTGTGAAAGTTACCTTATAAAAAAAAAGAAAAACTAATGGATCTGATTAAATCAAAGACTGATGAAGAGGCTATCAAAGTGGGCCCTAAGTATAATCTCAGGTATTCTTATAGAAGAGAGGCTGAGGGAGATTAGACACAGAAGAGGAGAAGGGGTTGTGACTACAGAGGCAAAGGTTGAAGTGAAGTGGCCACAAGCCAAAGATTGGTGGCAGCACCAGAAGCTGGAAGAGAAAAGAAACGGATTCACCTCTGGAACCTCTGAGGAGAGAACTACCCAGTCAACATGTTAACCTCAACCCAATGAAAGAGATTTCAGACTTCTGGTGTCTGGAATGGGAAAACTTTTAATTTCTGTTGTTTTAAATCACAAATTTTGCTATTTCTCAAGCCAGCCATAGGAAACCCACATACCATCTACTAAATTTACATTCGTGAGTACATAATAATAGTACAAACTGAATAAAACTCAACGATCTTCATGCAGGACATAAGGAAACCAACTCATTACTATGACAGAAGCTAAATAAAGGGGGAAAAATAACAAGAATTGATCATGCCTTTCCGACAGGAAATGTACCTCAGGGAAAACAGTTGACACGAGAATGCTTTCCTTATCGAAGAAGTCTAGCTAACAAAAGCAGAATTATGAAATTAGACCATTACCTTTACCAACTCCTAATGAAAAATCTATCTGGCCATGGGTCATCAATAATTACCAAAACTACATATTAACTCACTTTTTCTCACCTTGCCTAAAAATTAAAATCACTTAGGGATCTGAAAATCATACAGGTACCTACGTTTTTGGCAACACTTTGAATTGACCCTTGTAACCAAGAGTAAGACAACATTGTACTGGAGGTCCTAGCCAGTGTGATCAGGCAATAAAAAGAAAGAAAATTAAGCATTGAGAAGGAATTAACAGAACGGTCATTTGCAGATAATGACAAACATTGACAATCAGAAAGAATCTACAGAGAAATTATTAAATAAGAAAGCTACCTGAAGTTGCTAGACACAAACTCAATATGCAAATATTAATTATTCTCAAATCAACATGATTGATATTTAAGGTAAAGAATCCATTAACAACAGGATGAAAAAAAAATCTAACAACAAGGGTTAATGGAATGATATTCCTGAGACATTAAATAATACCTAAATAGACTAACTCTCTCTACAGAGTGCAACACTCATTACAGAATATATAAAGATTTCAGGTTTTCTAATTCTTTGTATTTATTCAACATGATACCAACAAGTTGTATGTGCTTGTACTGAAAAATCTATTAATTCTACAATTTATATGGAAATGCAATTGGCCAAGAACAACCAAAATCATCTTGAAAAAAAAAAACAAAAGTGAGAGGACTGGCTCAACCCAACATCAGACTAATTGTAAAGCTGCTGTCATGAGAAGAAGATGGTGCTGGAACCAGGTGAGCAAATAAACCACTGGACTCCAAAGCACAGAAACTCACCTATGAAGAAACACGATTTGTGATAAAGGCGACAATGGCTGAGCAGTAGGATAAGGATGCTCTTTTTGATAAACGGGACTGGGATGGATGATTGCCTAGACAATAAAAAGCCCTCTGCCTCATGAAAAATCAATCCCCGGTGAACTGTAGGTGTCAGAATTATAGAGGGTGATATAGGAGAATGTCTTCATGACAATGGGGCAAAAGGAATCTGAGACAGGACATTAAAATTACTAAAACCAAAAAAAAAAAAAGTCTCAATGAGATTACATACAAAAGAAGAACCTCTGTTGATCAAAAGACACTTACATTACGACAGTGAAAAGACCTGGGGAAGGCAAGGAAGAGAGTTTCTGAACCACATTAAATTCATACAGGACTATCTCCAGACTATGTAAAGAACTCCTAGATATCAATAAGAAATGGGTGAGCAGAAGGAAAACAAAAATGACAGGTGAACAGGAAACTCACAAAAACGAAAACCCAACTGGCAACTAATAGTAAGAAAAAGTGCTCAGCCTCACCAGGAATGAGAGAAATGCCAACGAAAACCAACCAAAGGTGCTGGGCTGAACAAATCTTTCCAAGAGAGGGATCCATCACTCACTATGCAAAGTCACCAGCCTCAGCACCTCCTGACAGAAGCAAAGTGCCTTCTCAAATACCTGAACCAGGTGTAATAACTACTTCAACAGAAATATAGAAAATAGAGGAACATATTAACCGTGAAGATCAAATTTGTAAAATTTGTACCTTGGAAAACTCTACAGGACAAAGGACATGGCTTCTTCCACTACTGAGCAGCAGGAAAAAAGGGGGTACTCGAATCAATTAAAAGAGATTTAACAGACACATCGACAAAGTGCACTGTGTGGCTTAATTGAGATGTTTGTTAATTCACAGAAGACTATTATTATTATTATTATTATTATTAATTACTGCTGCTACTACTAAAAATATTCTTAGCCCTCCTCAATGAGTGAGATCCCTCCAGGTGGAGACTGAGCCCCCAACACAGCAGGCACTCAGCGTGAGAGAATCTTTGCTCTTGGTTTACCTCTCCCAGTCCCTCATGCTCATCACATCCCACCCTCACACGAGGCCTCACATGTGCTGCTCCCTCTGTTCAAAACCCATCATTGCCCCTCTGTATGATTCACCCCTAACTCTATTGGGCAGTGGTCTCGGCGTCCTGCAACCCAGGCTATTCCCGACGAACCCTATCTCCGGCAATGACTCTTGCAGGTGCTGGTGTGACACCAGCCGGCTGTCCCGTCAGGGCCATGTCTAGGAGGCGCAGTGGAGAGGACAGAACAGAGGAGGCACTGAGCAGAGTGCCCGGCCCACCCTGTCTTTGTAAGTGCCACCCCCTGTGCCTGGGCACCCCTCTTCCCAGGCAGTGTCCTGGACGCTTCTGGGACCCCTTACCACACCCACTGAGTCCTCACTGTCAGCAGACAGATCCATCCCCTGCACTGGACTGGGAGTCCCAAGAGGACAGGGCCAGAATCATCTTGGTGACCACTCTGTTCCCAGCACCACCCAACATGAGGTGAGTGCAGAGAGGCTCAGAATAGACACCTGGGGATGAGGGCCAGCCATCCTCTCAAAAATGCTAAGAATTATCGGACCAGCAATGTAAGATGGGATGTTCCCTCAGCCCCAACTGCCCCCCATCCAAGACTCACTGCTCATTCAGGTGGCAGATTTCGGATCCCTGGGGCTCCCCAGGGTCCCAGTGGTCCAGACCCCAAAGGCAGTCCAGGTCCTCCTTCAGACAGCAAATAATGCCCTGGAGGACCACGGGGTTCGGCTGCCTTGGGATGGGAGGGGCTGCATGTAGTGAATCCTGAAGATCAGAACCATGGCACCTCAGAGGACAAGGGTCCCCCAAGGGCACAACCAGACCCCGAGAGCCTGAGAGCATTAAAACACACCATTCAAGACACCTCACCTTTCTTGGGGCTCAGGTCCTAAAGGCGCCTTCCAGCCCCTCCCTGTCCCCACGCCCCTCTCCCCCTGCACCAGTCACCACCCCTATGACTCTCTTATAGAGTGATTGTAGAACCACTGGGTCAAGTTCTTGCAGTCACACCCAACCCTGAGACTTCGAAGTAGGAGATTCTAAAAGGCAGAGACCAGGGTCTCCCCTTGGGGGCCAAAAGGTAGGGCATATTGAGTAAGTGCTGAACCAGCTGCTGTTCATAGAACAGCAATTGGTAACATGATACTTTCTATCCAGAAAATCAGGGAGCTATTTACAATGGGAGCAGACACTGTCCCCGACTACAAAATCCCCAATCCCAATGCCTTTCTCCCTTGCTGCCTCCTGCTAAAGGCCAGACAGTCAGTTAGTCATTTGCTCAACATTCTTTGCATGTGACTCCTTCTGACCAAATATTATGGAAGTGACCATTTCTGGCTGAATAGGATAGAAAATCTATTGGGAGGCTTCTAAGAACACATTGGTTTTCATGATAAAAGCAATAGGTACAATACACAAGAACATCTCTGCTATTCTCCCTCTTGCTTTGATGCATACTCAATGCCTAGATGTCCAGCAGCTATTTTGGACCAGAAAGAGATAAGAATGAACTGAAAATCCAACACATTAAGGATGATGAAATAAAATAAAAATAGAAAAACCAGGAGACTACATTCCTAATGCAATTATTGAGTTTCCAAGACCTCCCTAGACACCTTGATAAGTGATATACAGTGGTTTGTGTAAGGCACTAGTAATGACTATTGTGCCACTTGTCACCAAACACAGTATTAAATAATACAAACATCAACACTGAAGATTCCAAAGGCAAGGCTGAAGCAAAGTTCCCTCCTTCCCCTGGGTACCTGGGGTTCCTGTGGTCTAACCACATCCTCTCCTACCTGCCCACCAGCAACAGTCCAGAGTCAGCTCCTTGTCACAGCTGTCAAAGTGCACTACTAGATTTGATGAGGATGAACAGGTAGCACTTGCAGTTGAGCTGGGTGGATCTCATGGCCAAGGGGCCTGGGCGGCACCCCATCTTGCAGTTCCACAGGGACTCCAGATCTGTGTAGGTGAGCAGGTCAAGGGTGACCAAATTCTGCTCTGTTGAGAGAAGATGGAAGGATCTGTGACAAGACCCAGAGCACACAATCCACAAGCCCAGGCCACAACTCCAAGAGCCCAGGCCGCATCCCCACGAGTCCAGGCCACACCCCACAAGCCCACTAGCCCAAGCCACAAAGAGACCAGTTCTCTTGGCTATCTGGCCAGTCCCAACTGAGGCTGATGAGCATGATAGCCCTGTCCAAGGTGCTGGCACGAGGCCGTTGTCAGGGAGAAACTGAAAAGAAATGAAATCCTCCACCAGTGGGGATGGCTTAGAACTATAGCACTCCAAGTATTGTCTGCAGACCTCTTGATGTCCCTGTGACCCTTTCAGAATGTTCAAGAAGCCAAAACAATTTGTATAATAACAATAAGATGTCATGTGCTTTTTTTGCTTTATTGACATTGGCACTGATGGTGCAAAAGTTATGGGTCAAAACGCTGGAGCCCATAAGCAAAAATTCAGCTGGTGGCATCAAATTTTCAGGCGGTCACCGTATTTTCCATGGCCATGCAGTCTCAGTGGTGAGCCAGGAGGGAGAAGCAAACAAGTAAATAAATACTTGATAGACAGACATATGAAACACAGAAAGTGAATCCTGGATTAGTCTCACTGTAAAAATTGTTAATTTGACAGAACCTCAACCCTTGCACACACAGCTTTGTACTGCTCTGTGACAAAACTGGAAACACGTGTCCTGCTGCTCACCAAAGCACGGCTGTCATCTCAGAAAAAGCACATATGCCATCAAGTTTGAAGCTAAGCTTGCCACATTTCCATGGAACACTACTTTTACTGGAAAAAATCACAGCCAAACAAAACTAGAGTTATGCAGACTTGGGTGTCTAGAAGGCATTTTCTCAAAAATGACCGTGAGCCTGCCACATCAAGAAAAACAGCTAACGATATTTGTTGGCAATGATAAAATTCACATTCAGAGCAAACATTGCGATTTTGGAAAATTACCACCTACCGTGTGCCTGACAGCCTCAGTGTTAAAAGACCTTCTTGGTGAGGTCTGTGAGAATGTTAGCAAATGCGACTTTCTGATGCTGTAAAATGAAATATGTCGGCATTTGCAAGGTCAGAGCAGCTCATAGGTGATGCTACAAAATGGGTAAAAGATGCAGACGACGTGCAAGATGCAGCATTAGGCCTTAGCATAACAGTACACGATGTTCCTCGATGTGATTTCAGATTCTACATCACAACCAACCCATAAAAAAGACCACCTGTTGCATTTTTTCTGCATTAGCAAAGAAGGATGTGTATGATTATCAAAAAAAGTTATGAAAGGACTTTCTTTCCTACTACAAAACTTCGTGAGGCCATTTTTTTTGCATTTCCTTCAACCAAAACATAGAACAGACCAAATGCAGAAATTGTGAGAATCCAGGAGTTTTCCATGAAGCCGGACATTGAAGAGATTTGCAAAAATGTAAAACGATGCTACGTTTCTTCCTAATTTGTTTTAGAGAATATATTTTTCATAAAAATGTTATCAAGATTAATATGCTACAGATTTATTACTGTTATTTTAAATGAACTCAAAGATATCTTGAAATTTCTCTCAATTTCTAATATGACAAACAAATATTGATTGATAGATAAATCGTACATAAATAAAGCTTAATGGTTTCCTCAATAATTTTTCAGAGTAGAAAGGGATTTTGAGATCAAAAAGTGTGAATCTACAGCCATGCCACCCTGATCATGCCCGATCTCATCTGCCATGCCATCCTGAATGTGCCCAATCCTGTCTCAGAAGCTAAGCAAGGTTGGGCCTGGTTAATACTTGGTTGGGCGATGACCTACGAAGACCGGGTGCTCTAGGCGTAAAAAACAAAAGTTAGAGATCTACTGGGTTAGTGAAGTAATGAGTTGTGGGTACAATGCAATACAAAGCAAATGCTAATGAGAATGACGAACTCAAAAAGTTGACAATAACAGCCACAATAATAACAGACGATACCTGAACAGCAATTATTATGAGCCAGGCATTATTCTAAGCTTTTAACACATAACTCATTTAATCTTCACAACGCTAAAATAAAATGCAGACTGCTATCATCCACACATGACAGAGATGATTACTCTGGCACAGAGGAGAAGTCACTGGCCCTGGCTCCTGGCTCATAACAGTGAAGAATCTGAAATCAGAGTGCGTGCTCTTGGTCATTATGCTATTTTGCCTATAATTCTCAACCCTAACAGTTGACGGGACAAAGGGAGGAGATGCTTAGGAACTCAGTTTCTAAGTCACATATTACTACTGCCACAATGACACAAGCGCATGTTTTCTCTGTAATCAGAGAAATAATGCACTAATGGCATCTAATAACAACTCTGTTACTCTAAGTTTCAATAGGGTTTTTCTTTTCCTATCAACTATTTATCTACTTGACAGTATATACTTTTTTAAATGGTTTTCTCTCCCACTAGAATGTCACCTACATGGAGACAGAGATTTTGTCTCTTTCATTCATTGCCATATCCCCAGTGGTGACAATAGTGCCTGACACACTGAAGATGCTAAGGAAATTCAATAAGTGATTGGCTCTATTCACTGACATGACTAAATTTTTATGAAATATTATGGAATCTTTTAGAAACAGGTTGAAGGATACCTTAGGGAATATAGCAGCTACACATAATTCTAGGTCTGCAAATGCACCCATGCACCTTCCCACATGAACACAGAATGAAGAAATGACCAGACTGATTTCCTCCAAAGCATTGCCAGAAATGAGTATTCAGAGTGGCGTGAGTTTTCCTTTCCTCTTTACATTTATTTCTCTGTGACTTGACTTTAATACGTGAAAATGACTCTCAGAATCAAAATAAGCCAATCACATTTGGGAAAGAAGAAAAAGAGAGCCTCGCCACTCAATGTAAGTGATGGCACATGGTTATGTAGACATTGGATTGTCAGCTACTCCAAGAAATCTGGATGCAAAAACCTCCCATGCCCAACCCCTGTCCCTAGCTGGGTGAGGGCCAACTCCAGCAAGTGACACAGAAGATGTTGAACTGTTTGAAGTTCCTCATCTTTGAGTCAAATCTTTGATGACTGGGTATGGAGAAAAGTCCTTCCTGAGACCTGACCATCTGTCTCACCCAAGGGCATGACACTGGAGCCTTCTAACTTTCCCTGACTCCAGTGCCTCTGGTCTGAGTGATGAGTCCTATACCCCTTCCCACCTTTGAGCTTCTGGTCAAATAGAAGAGGCAGTGGACAGGATTCAGTTGCATTCATATTCTAGAAGAAGCTGATCCCAGAGAGAACAGGAGAGCCCACCCAGGTAGGCACACTCACAGCTGGCATCGAACTCGCCCCACCACTGCTCAGCTGTCATGCAGTCTTCCACCTCCAGACCTAGCACCTGCCCACATAGCCACACCCGCACAGCATGGCCACACCTCAGAAGACACAGTCCACCTCCAGTCTACCTGGAGAGTCTATGACCAGTGTAACTGGAGAAGGGGATGGGACAGAGACACAGAAGGACAGAGAGTTCAAGTTTAGCAGCAAGAATGCCAGAAATCGCACCTAGACTTCACCACTTACCAGCAGTGGCACCTTAGGAAAGAGACTTTCTCTCTCTGTGCCTAAGTTACCTCACCTGGAATATGGGTTCAATAGCAGCACCAACCTTAGAGGCCTAACAGGAGGGTTATATTGAAGAATAAAAGCATTTGAAACTGTTCTGGACGTTATGATGACCAACACATGTTGTAATATATGAAATCCAAAATAAGAATTGCAATTCATACTATAGATTGTTAAATTATTAATGCTTATACTCACTATATATTTATAGTTATTCATTAATTCGCCAAACTTTTGCAGAAAAAAATCCAGATGGAAAGGGGAACAGAGAATTGAAGTCAGGTGGAGCAAAGATTTGAAATAAGGGGCCCGCATATCATCTCACACCAGTCAGAACAGCTATAAGCTTTGAAACAACAAACAACAGCATCGGCTAGAATGCTGAGAAAGAGAAGACTCATGCACCATTGCTGGCCTTGAAAATTGCTGCCGCCTCATGCAAAGAGTTTGGAGGTTCCGTGACCACTTGGAAAGAGAACTCTATGATGACCTGGCAATTCTAACTCTAGGTACTGATCCAAAAAAACACAAAACACTTATACAAACACAGAGATTCACCCAGAGTTTCCCCACAGCACCCTCTATAATGCTAAAGACATCAAAGAACCTCAGCAGAAATGGGGAAACAACTGCGTGAAGAGAATGTGGATCATATGTACGATGGAATACTCCCTGGCCAAAGAAGAACAAAATCTCCCCATTTGCGACATGGTGAGAAAATCTCGAGAGAGAAATATGCTCAAAGAAATAAGTCGGACTGAGCAATACACACATTCTAAGCGAGCTCACTCATTTTGCATTGAATCACAAACTAAACCATTGAACAACAGAGATAAAGACTCATTAACAGCAGACAACCAACTGATGGTTGACAGAAAAGATGGGCTTACAGGGTGTGGGGGCTCCAGTGAAAGAGGTGAAGAAATTGAGACATACATATAGGTAATGCTGCAATAATCATGGAGACGTAAAATCTGATATCGACAGTACAGTAAATGCTACTGCGAAGAATATGCCCAGTGTCAGCTGAGTACCAGACAAACCGTGCACATTATTGCACAGATAGTATCAATGTCTAACTCCTACATTGTACCTCAAAAGCTAATATCAAAGAACATGAGAGGTCCACTGGTGTTGTTAAAGATCATCATACTGCAAAGGGAAAAGACAACAGGGGCATTGTAACCCTTGGCAACAGAAAACAAGACACGCTGCCGACCAGAGATGCACGACTCTTTGTCGGACATGTACAGTCTGGAAGGAAGAAGATGGGAAAAGATGTTTCATGAGAGTGGAAAGAAAACAGAAGGAAAAGTGATGTTTGCCTCCAACGAAATATAAAATTAAACAAAGGCAGGAAATGACAAGAGCAAGAGGGAAAATAGAGACATTTCATCACAATAAATCGATCACTCAGAGATAGCAGGCATGTAAAAGTTGATGCCCTCAACAGTGGAGAACCAAAGAAAAGCACCTCCTAACCGACCTAGAGAAAATGAGCGATCATACGACACTCACAGTGAAGGACAGGAACACTCCGATGATCTCAATAAATTGACCATCCAGACAGAAAAGCAACTGGAAAACAACAGTGTTCGATGACAGATGAGACCAGGTAGACTGACTTGATAGTATGAGAACATGTCACCACCAAGCAGCAAAATTAACACTCTTAATCAACACACATAAAACGCTGCCAGAAATGACTGGCATCACACCACAGAGGAGGTCACCATCAGTTTCAGAAGACTTGTGGCACAGCAAGAGTCTTCTATGGTTTCTACGCACCAGGAAAGACTCATGTTCTTGAAACGACCTCACCACCCTGAGCCGTATTGAGGATTAGGGCACTTCCCCCAAAATAGCGAGAGCCTTCTTCTCAGAAATGGAACAGTGGGTGGAAATTAAGACGGAACCACCAAAGGGCTTGATGCACCACAGGAATCTCAAGAAAGAATGAAAGAAAAGAAAACGGCAACACACTCCCGAATTCCAAATGCAGGACAAAACTGCGATGACCAAAATAGCTCAGTAATGGCAAAGAAACAGATAAAGACACAATACTAGGTGGTTTTATTTCATCAAGAGATCTATGAATAGATGGCTCGATGGAATAAAACTGTCCAAATAGCCCAGGCTATCTCAATGTAAAAAAAAAGACCACAAAAAACCCCACAACTCCATGGTTCACCAATCAGACAAAGGACACAAGAACATAGCACGTGTAATGGAAGGAGATGGTAAAGACAGCCTTGTTGAGAAGAGATGCGGCGAAAAGAAGACACTGCCGTGAAAAAAGAGAGAAAAGAATTGAACCGACATGCAAAATGAGTTGAAAGTGGACGAAAGACTTCAACTGAAGACCGACAACCACACAAATTCTATAAGAATACACAGGCTGTGAACTCTGTTGCATTCACCTGAGGAATGTCTTACTGCGTCCAACTCGACAAGTTATGGTAACAGAAGAAATAAAAGAACAAAACCGGGTGGCATCAATCTGTAAAGTGCTACACGGTGAAATAAGTATTGACATAACATACGCCAAGCTGCCAATGGAGTGAGGATTGTCACAAATCACACCGCTCTGAACCAATTAGGTTTCACTCTAAAAAAAGAACACATATCATTTAACAGTAGTCAAAGGAACATGTTGAAAAGGGGCCAGTGGACCTGAAAAGACATTTCTGCAAATAGGACATACACAGGGCCAACAGACCTAGGAAAAGACAATCAAGGTGGCCAAGGTGACAGATGCAAATTCAACCACAAGGAGATATCATCTCACACCTGTCAAAATGGTTATCATCTCTCAATCACAAGAATAGAGTATGTTATCCCAGAGCTGAGACATATGTATAATATGCATAGATATGAATGTAGATGCATATCGATAGATGGTGGACTGTAAAAAAGAAAACACTGTGTTGCTTCCAGAAATTTGAGGGATGACAGGCCTTTCCAGGCACATCCTCCTCCCAGGAGTGTGGATGGAGGTGTTCCCAGAGCCACAATTCAACATGGACCCTTCTCATACAGAGGTCCACAGACAGGGTCGTAAAGCGACCTGCTTTTTCAATATGAAATCAGACGTCTGCATTGGTGCCAACATTTTCGGCTCCCTCACCTTTCTGCCTCAGCTGGTCATGGTGGTCCTTTAACACTCATTCAAAAAAAAAACTAAATAACACAGAGAGAGGATCACTTAGCGAAAAAGTGACAGAATCAGAATTCAGAACCACAATAGTCTGACATCTGTCTAAACTGGATCTTTTCCAAAAGCAGGAGCATGCCATTAGGCATCTTCCTCAAAATAGAAGAGGGGTGGATGGCCCGAAGGAAGGGTGAGCCAAGTATCCCTGAGTAAGGGATCTAAGGGTGCCTGTGACTTCAGAATGAGGATATGGAAAGTAATGATACAGAGTGAGTACCCCCAGGAGCTTTTCAAATTCTGTACCCAAGTAGCCACAGATGACTCAACACTTCCCAATGATCCCCAAGTCTCTCAGAAGCCTGTAAATTTGCTGCAAGAAAGAAATTTCTCAGAAAGATGCACTTTATGCTCAGAACACAGGGCAATGAAATGTGTTACCCGAGACTTCCCATATAAAAATGAATATATGTATGAATATACATATATCTATGTATGTATATATGTGCATATATATAAAGCATATATGAGTGTGTGTGTGTGTGTGTGTGTGTGTGCGCGCACGCATATATGGTATTTTTTTTCAAAATAAAGTGTGTTTTCCCAGAAGATCTGGGAAGACAGGCTTTTCTAGGCATATCCTCCTCGAGCAAATGTCGACAAAGCTGTTTCCAGAACAACAATTCAACTTTGACCCTTCTCATCCAGGGGTCCCAGTTCCCTTTCTTGAAGCCTATAATTCTTCCTGCTTTGTAAATGGGAAATCAGATAGTTGGACTGGAGCCAACATCTTGGGCTCCCTCAATGTTCTGTCTCAGTTGGTTGATTGAGGTCGTCTCTTTACACTCATTCAAATAAAGGAAACTAGTTAGAGAGACGCGAACAACCAGCTCAAACGTGAGAGAATCAGAATTCAGGACCACCGTTCTCTGACGTCTGCCAGAACTGACCTTTTTCCAACAGCTGAAAAATACCATTTTGGTGTCTTCCCCGACAAAGATGGAGGGCTGTGAGAAATGAAGGAAGGGTGGGCCAAAAGATCCATGTTCATGCAGTCTTTGTGTGGCTGTGAATTCTACCTGAGGATATAGAGTCTTGAGACAAAGTGTGTAACCCAATGAACTGTTGGTGACAGTGAGTGCTTCTCAAACTTTCTGAACCATGCAGCCATAGATGACTAATATTCCTACAGAGCCCCGGGCTTTTTGGAATTCTGTGCATTTGCCGCAAGTGACAAGTTTCTCGAAAGTCTGCATTTTGTGCTAACAATGCACGTGAAGTGAGTGTATATGTGTGTGTGTGTGTGTATGTATATATGTATGTGTATATGTGTGTGTGTGTATATATATATGTATATATATATATATATGTGTGTGTGTATATGTGTGTGTGCATGTATATATGTATGTATGTATGTGTGAATGTGTATATGTATATGTGTGTGTATATGTATATATGTATATATGTGTATATGTATATATGTATATATGTGTATATATGTGTGTGTTTATATACACACACATACATACACATACATACATACACATACATACACATACATACATACATATATATGGTGGTTATTATTAAAAAAAACTGTGTTGTCCCAGAACATTTAGGAATACAGGTCTTTCTAGGCACATAATCTTCACTCAAGTGTGGAAGGAGGTGTTTTCAGAGCCTCAATTGAACATGGACCCTTCTCATCCAGAGTTCCAAGGCCCATTTGTGATGCCTCGACTCCTTCCTGATTTGGAAATGTGTTGATCTTAAGTCTGACTTCAACTTATTAGAAAATCATCTAGATTATTTTCTAGAAATTTAGTGAACAAATTATTTCACTTCGAGAGCCATGTTTTCTGTTCCATCATTCAAATTCAGATTAATCTGAAATGGGCCCTTCTAAATATCCCCGTACGAATCAAATTTGTTAACAAAAAAAGGACATCACCATCCTGAATTTTTGTAAGGTATTGCAGTCTGAACCAACCATGTACTGATGATAAAAGCCTCTGGTTGCAATAAATATTGTCCTTAAAAAGAATTTACATGGTACTGGCATAAAAACAGACACATAGCTCAAAAGAACAGAATAGAGAGCTAAGATATAAACACATGCCTATATACTTACTTAATATGACAAAGGAGGCAAGACTCTACAATGGGGTAAAGACAATCTTTTCAATAGCATATGATCTAGCAATTTTACCTCTGGGTGTTTGCCCAAGGATTTTCAAAACACTAATTTGAAAAGACAATGTACTCCTCTTTTAACTGCAGCATTGTTTACAATAGGTGAAATACAGAAGCAACTTAAGTGCCTACCAATAGATGACTGGATGAAGAAGATGTGATAAGTATATACAATAGAATATTACTCTGCCATCAAAAACAAGAAAATTTTCAATTTCTGAAAACATGGTGGACCTGAAAGGTATTATCCTGAGTAAAATAACTAGGCAGAGAATGACAAAAACTATATGTGAAATCTAAAAAACAACATAAGCAAACAAAATAAACACAAACACGTAGGTACAAAGAAGAAACTCTTCTATGCATCCACGGTTGCCAGATGGGATGGGATTTGTGAAGTGGGTGAAAACAAGGAAGGGATTAAGATGTATAAATTGCCAGTTATAAAATGTCACGGGGATGTAAAGTACAGCATAGGGAATACAGTTGATAATATTTCAGTAACTTTGTATAGTGTCAGATGCGTAACAGATTTATCAGGGTGGTTATTTCACAAGTCACGTAGGTGTCTAATCACTATGCTGTACACCTAAAACTAATATAATATTGTAAGTCAACTGTAATTGAAAAATAAAATTTTTAAAAGATGCTCAACTTCTTTTAACCAGTTATAACCAGTTATAAGGGAAATACAACCAAAACCAAAATGAGATACCACTTCACACCCGTGCAAACGGCTATTACCAATAAGACAAGAGGTAACAAATGCTGGCAAGGATGTGGAGGAAAGGGATCCTCAGACACTGCTGGTGGGATCGCACATTTGGTGCAGCCACTATGGATAATAGTGTGGAAGTTCCTCAAAAAATAGGAGTGTCGTGAGAAGCAAGGCAGCATGAGGGACCTCCCTATCTCTCCCCTTGAAATTATGACAAATGGAAGAGCTACAGTCCAGCAGATAACACCCAGGCTGCGCACAAGCAAATCTGAGATGAGCGATCAGAGCATCTGAAGGCAGAGGAAGGGAGAGGGGAAAGGAGAGGGGAAGGGGGACAAACACTGCAGAAATCAGAAGAAAAGCCCTGCCATCTATGATCTCATTGAAGCCCCGCACAGCCATGACTGAGTGATCAGGATGTTCCACGCAAAAGAGGGCAGTGAACGGGGCAAAGACCTAATGCTGAGAGGTAACAGCTATGTGTCAGCATCTGTCATTGCCAAGCAGAATGGTGAGTCAGAGTCTGGCTGCCTCCCTCCCAGCCAGAGCTAACAGTGAGCCACAGGAGAAACTGTCGCAGCAGGTCAGAGGCACACACACTGCATGGGCCTGACAAGAGTCCCGAATGCACAGAAGCTAGGCAACCAAAACCTGGAGGCCAACATCACTGGAAAGTTGACGGACAAACAACAGACGGACACACAGACACGTGCGCAAGCACGCGTTGTTGGCCTCCCAATCCACATGAGCCCTGTGCACTTGGGCTGATCCGGAAGGAAGCCATGCAGCACTGCATCTGACTGTCAGGGCAGCACCAGGATTGCCTGGGCTTTCCAAGGCCTGGCTCCCCATCGCCCTTCACATTCTCCCACAGGGTGGAGCCCTGGACTCAGGCGACCTGGTCACAGAGGAGACATACAGTTCTCCCCAGAAAATAAAGGGTATTTTTATCCCAGAAGCAGAATCTAGGAGGCTTATAAGTCAAAAAAGAAAGAAAGAAAGAAAGAAAGAAAGAAAGAAAGAAAGAAAGAAAGAAAGAAAGAAAGAAAGAAAGAAAGAAAGAAAGAAAGAAAAGAGAACAAACACAAATAAAATCAGAAATGAAAAGTTTGATATACACCACCAAAATACAAATGATCATACAAGAACACAATGAAAGATTAGATGTCATCAAATCAATAATAGAGAAGAAATGGCCAAGTTCTTAGGCATATATAACCTTCTTAGACTGAAACATGAAACTGGAAAATCTAAATAACCCAATGGCATGTCAATAGAAACAACCATCAAAACCCTCTCAAATAGTAAAAGTCCAGAACCAGAGGGCTTCATTAGTGAATTCTGCCAAACATTCAATGAAGATTTCAGTCCTGTTCTCCAACTTTTCCAAAAAGTTTCCAAACACAAAAAAAGGACAACATTACTCTGATACCAAAACCTGGTAAAGATAACAAAAAGAAAGAAAACTATAGTCAAATATTTCTCATGAACACAGATGCAAAAATCCTAACAAAATACTAGCAAACTGAATTCAACAATAAATTTAAAACATTATATATCATGATCAAGTAGGCTTCATTCTAGGGGCATAAGAAGGATTATTTAATATATGTGAATCGATTAATGTAACATGCCACATTAAATACAGGAAAAAAATCATATGATCATATCGATAGATACAAAAAAGCATTTGACAAGATACCACATCTATTGATGATTAAGACACTTAATAAATAACATGGGCATAGAAGTACCTCAACATAATAAAGAGCATATATGATAAATCCTCAGCCAACATCATACTTTATGGTGAAAAACACAAAATATTTTCTCTAAGATCTGAAACAAGACAAGGCTGTCCAGTATCATCACTGCTATTCAATATAGTGTTGGAAGTCCTAGATAGAGCTAGTGGGAAAAGAAATAGAAAGCATCCAATTGGGGAATGAGGAAGTCAAATTATCTTTTTTTGCAAATCACATGATTCTCTATATAGAAAACCACAAAGACTCCATTCAAAACTGTAAGAATCAATAGGCAAATACCATAAAGTTTTAGGATACAAAATCAACATACAAAATAGGATACAAAATCAATATAAAAAAAACCCATAGCATCACTGTACACTAAAAATGAATTTTCATAAAATGAAAAAAAGGAACAATTTATTCTGCAATTGAAACAAAAGAATATAATATCTAGAAATAAAATTAACAAAGTATATGAAGGACCTATAAACTGAAAACTATTAGGCATTTTTAAATAAATTAAAGAAAACACAAATAGATTGGAAGAATCTACAGTTAAAATGGTCATATGACCCAAAGCATTATACAGATTTCATGCAAACTCCATAGAAATCTCAAAGGCATTCTTTAAAGAAAATGAACAAAAATATCATCAAATGTATATGTAAACACACACACACACACACACACACACACACACGCACACGCACACGCAAAGGCACACCCAAATAGTCAAAGCAATCCTGAGAAAGAAAACAAAGCTGGAGGTATCACCCTGCCTGACTTCAAATTATACTACAAAGTGACAATCAAAACATCATGATATTGGCGGCAGAAAAATAGATACCCAGATGGATGGAACAGAATTGAGAGTCCAGAAGCAAACCCCCACATATATGGGAAAATAATTTTTGACAAAGGAGCCAAAAACATACAGCGGAGGAAAGTCTCTTTAATAAATGGTGCTGGAAAAACTGGGAAGCCACATGAAAAAGAATGAAACTAAATTGCTGTCACCATATATCAAAATTAAATAAAAATGCATCAGAGACCTGAATATAGAACTGAAACTATATACTGCATAGAAGAAAACATAGCAAGTAAACTCACGGACCTTGAGCTTAAAGATTTCAGGAATTTGATCTCCAAGGCAAGAGAAAAGCAAAAACAAGCTAACAAACAAACAAACAAATAAATAAATAATAGGTCTACATAAAACTGAAAAGCTTCTGCACTGCAAAGAAAAACTTCGACAAGACAAAAGAGGCAACTATCCAAATGGAAGAAGAGATTTGCAATCAACACCTCAATTAGGGCCTCATATCCAAAATACACAAAGAACTTAAACAACATACAACTCAACAATAAAATAAAGAACAATCCAATTAAAAAATGGGTAGAGGACCTAAATAGACACTTCTCTCAAGAAGAAATGCAAATGGTCAACAGGCATATGAAAAGATGCTCAGCTTCACTAGCTGTTAGAGAAACGGAGATCAAAACCACAATGAGAAGCCATCTCACACCTGTTAGAATGGCTCTTATCAACAGGACAAGTAATAAAAAGTGCCCAGAAGAAAACAGTTTGGAGTTTATTTATAAAACTAATAGGATTACCACATGACTCAACAATCACTCTCCTGTTTTTCTTTTTTATCCAAAAATACTTGAAAACATTTCTCAACAAAGATGTATGCACCCCGATGTTCACAGCAGCATTACTCACAGTGGCCAGGCCATAGAAACAACCAAAGTGTCTTATGATAGATAACTGGATAAAGAAGAAGGAATATTACTGAGCCATAAGAAATAATAGAACACTGCGACCTACAACATGATTGTATCTTGTGATTTATCCTGCTAAGCAAAAGAAGTCAGACAGAAAAAGCTGAGAACATTATGATTTCACTTATATGCAGGACATAAAACTCAAAGCAACAAACATGACAAACAGAGTCATGGAAACAGAAGGTTAGTGGTTACCTGAGGGAAGAGGGGAAAGGGAGGTAGATACGGATGAAGGAGGTCAAATATATGGTGGCAGAAGGAAACTTAACTTTGGGTGAACACACAATGAAATATATGGATGATGTATTATTGAATTGGACACTTGAAACCTATATGGATTTGTTAACCAATGCCACCCCAATAGTTTTAATTTAAAAAAAAGTAAAGAATTAAAAGAACTACCATGTGACCCAGCAATACCTCTTCTGGGTATTTACCCCAACATTTTGAAAACATTTATAAATATATACCCCTGTATGTCCACTGCAGCATCATTTACAATAGCCAAGTCACAGAAACAACTTCAGTGTCCTGAAGTTGACAGGTGATGGGATAAGTACAACAGACTACTACTCAGCTCACATTAACACAAAAAAGAGAAAATATTACCATTTGCACCAGCATAGATAGATCATGGATTGCTATTTGCAACAACATGGATGGATCTTGTTTGATCCAATGAATAAACAAAATAAAAACAAACTCAGACAGACAATGGAATAGTAGTTACCGCACGGGTGGGGGAGGGCAAAGAGAGAAAGGGGGTCAAAGTTGGTGACGGGAGGAAAATTTAAAGGCTGACTACACAATAGGGTATACAGATGTTATGTTATAAAGTTGTACACCTGAGATTTATATGTGTTATTAGCCAATGTCAACCCAAATAAATCTGATTTCAAAAGAGAAAAAAATTATTTGAACCCAAAAACAAATTCCAGGGACTTTCATCACTTTCCAGCTGATATTCACAAATTTCCTCCCTCTTACTCAGGTCGTTAAACATGAGATTCACTGCTTTTGCATCTGCTTGAGTTTGACATGACAGAAACACAATGCCACCAAGTGTATCTCCAACAGGTCCAAATCCCAATATAATCTCTCAGTGCCAGCTCAATTATATCTCCTTGATAAGTTTGGATTCCCAGGACCTGGGATTACCGTTTCTCCCTCCCTCACTTTCTCAGCTGACTTTGCTTTATCATTCATTAAGTAAATCAATCAAACAGTATTCATGTTTTTAGCATAATGTGGAAGGGCCACATAGAAATTGGTGACAGAGACAGGGGGACTTATGGAAAGGTTTGGTGTTGAGTGGGTCTTTGTATCCATGGGGATAATGCAGTAGAGAGAAGACAACAGTACAGTGGGGAGAGAACAGTGGGGAGAGTACAGTGGGGAGAGGACAGTTATGCAGGAGCCCCTGAATAGGTAAAAGGGGTGGGGCCAAGTGGGGTCATCAGGCCCGAGTGGGAGCGGTGATGTTCCTTTTACAGTAAAATGGGAAGCTAGCTAGATAACGACAGATTGAAAGATTTGCACTCCTTCTCCTCAACTACAAGGAAAGGTACAAAATTACATGATTCTCATGATTACTGTGATGATTTGTGATGACTCCTGGCCCTTACTGATTCTCACTATGGTGTATACTCAGAGGCAAGGGCCCTGCCCCTTGATCGTCCTTACATCACCAGTGCTTCAGCCATCCAGCATAAAACATTCATCAAGTAAATATTGTTCCTCTTCATTGTTGCCTTCATGAAAGTGATGGCACTACCATTTCCCAAGGCTACATTGACATTTTTACCCTGGAGCCACCAATTCATGTGCCTCCGTGGTCTATTTGACATGCATTTATTTGATTCTATTCACACCGTACAATTGTTAAACAATGTACAAAAAGTACAAAGCCTAATGCATTTTCCCAAACAGGTCAGAGCTAAGGAGCAAAAAGGGAACAGCACAGTAAGTGACCAGAGGCATTCGGGTGAGCTGCTCAAGCGACTCTGCTTTTCTCATTATGCATTTAACGCTGTAAATGTTGCAACAGGAGAATCTATTGTTTTTGTGGTGGCCACAGAACTCCTGCCGGTGATGCCTCCTTAGATCCATGTGTCTTTTCTTTCAAGGACAGGAACAACGGGACTTTGAACAGGTCTTTAGAAAACAAGAAATAGTGTAGACACTATGTGAACAAATTAGGGTTTCAAATGTAACTCACAAAGCTAAGATCTTTTCCCCACAAACCCCACCCCACTATCTTTGCCCTGCTTTGTATCCTATGAGAAGGCCAAGGCCAAGTTGCACAAAACCACTCGCATTCCATTAGATGATGTGCATCTGTGAAGATGAATGATCAGAGATGATTACAAGAGCATCGCTGAGCCAAGAAGGAACAGAAATTCTGTAGAGTGCCCTCACCACACGGGTCTTCACATGCTTGGCTAGAAGGAGGCCGAGGAGCAGTAGGTAAGCAGTAAGTGATTCAGCCCCCAACACAAACACCCAAAAACACCAGCACTCACCAGTAGCCCTCAACCAGCAGCATTTTGACCTCCAGCAAACTCCTGGCAAAATCTCGTGATAAATCTGGTCATATCACTGAGAAGGACAGCTATTCAAGAAGAAGCTGGATTTTCTGTTCTGGATGTACCTTCTCATTACTAGAACTTAGGTTGTTTTAACCATTACCCCTTTCTATCTTCTGATAAAGACCACTCTGCATGGAGCCTGGTAAAAGTCCCCACCTGCCTGCCCTCCCAATCTTGTTAGTCACTGAGGTTGATAATGACGGCTCCATTTTCTGTGTCTGTAGTCAAACAGAGAAAGTCCAGCATTACCTTCCACATTATGAAAATAGGCATTTTCATTTTCCACAATGAAAATGTGATTTATTAGATGCTGTACTAAATGTCTATCTTCCACCCACCTACTCTTAAGCATGTGTCATAATAAGAAAATTCTAATATCCAATACTTACATAGTGCATTTTATATGAATTGTTCTATCCAGCACTTTACACAGATTAATTCGATTCTCATAATACCCTTATAAAGGAGAAAGGCTTGGAAAAAAAAATCGGGGCTTACTCTAAAGGTAGGTTTGTTTCTGGAAATGATGAATTAGGTACTTTTGAACAATTCTACTTAGGACAACTTAAAAAACTGAGCTAAAAAATAATTTCTTAAAAAATTATTTCTTAATAACTATTTAAAGTCACCAGAGAACTGGCAAGTCATTAGAGAGAAAAAAATAGAGGTGACTCTGAATTTTTTTTTCTCTCTCTAAAGTTACCTTCCCATTCAGGGAGAAAGTCAATAGGAAACTTCAAATGACAAACAAGTTGATAAGGCTTTGCAACCATTTCAAATATGAAAAAAAGTAAAAGCTTGGAAGACCTCTCGATTTTAGAGTTGTGACCCAGAAAAGCTATACCCTAATGATAAGGATAAACCAAAAATTGACCAGCCTTCACACATGCCAAAGCCCAGATTCAAAACATCAACTCAACTGGAAAACAGAGACCTGAAATGGTTAGGTTTCCCATCACCTTCCAGAAGCAAATATTCTGTAGAAGATACTACTCTAGGCCTCATTTATCAACATAATTGTTCATATGCAACATCTTGCACTCAATCAGAGATAATCAGGAATATGAGGAGAAAGATCACATTGGAAAACCAAGAAAATGATGAGGCTACCAACAGAATCACAGGGGAATAAGTTAATGGCTTATCTGATACAGATTTTAAGAGAGTAAGACAGATGTTTCCAGCAGAAAACTGCAAGTCATTTTTTCAAAGAAACAAAATGCTAGTGCTGAAAGATGCAATAACTTAAATCAATAACTCAGTGGATGAGTTTCATAGCCAACTGAAAAGAGCTGGGGAAAGAATCAGAAAAATGGAAGTAGCTTAGTAGGTAAGATCCAAACTGAATGGGGAGAAAGAAAAAGATAGGAAATATAGAAAATAGCATGAAAGGCATAAGAGATATAGCAAGGGGTCTATTACGAGAATTGAAAGAAAGGATGGGGTGAAGTAATATTTCAAAAGATAACATCAGAAGTAATATTTTAAAAGATAACGACTGATCATATTCAAAAAGTAATAAAAATCTTCAAGCTAGAGAAATCCAAGAAATACTATGTATCCTAAGCATGATAAATACAAAGAAACAAGGCATATTAGTTGTGAAGCTGCTCAAAAGTAAAGCAAAGTGGAATATCTCAAAACCAAGGAGATTTAGAAGGTGAGGAAGAGTGAGATAGAGATCGCTTCAGAGGAGCTGCTAAGACTAACGGCCACCGTTGCAGCAAGAGCAGAGCCCTAGAGAGCAGAAGAAAAACGACTGCCAACCTGAAACTTCTATACCCAGCAGAAACATGTTTTTTTTTTTTTTTAAGCTATCTTGACAAAATGAAATATGCCATCCTCAGACCTGCACTACAGGAAATATTAAAATGTGTTCTTCAGGTCAAAGGGGGGTGCCTGCTACAAAAAAAAAATCCTGAGAGCAGCAAAGAGGATAAATGCAGCTAAAGCTAGATTAATATGTGTCCTGTGAAGTTTAAAATTAAAATATCGAACAGCGGCACTATGTAAGTCAGGATTAAGTGATAAGGAGTTAGTTCCCTATGGTCACTGTCAATGAGGTAAGATTAACAATTTACATTTAATGTGATAAATCAGAAAATTATGTTGTAATCTCCGGGGCAACTACCAGAGGAACAAAAAAGAATGAGTAACTACCAAGATTATAGGGAGGAAGAGGAATTCTTTTTAAAATCAATTCCACTGAACACAAGATAGAAAAAGGAGTAGAATACATTTAAATCCAATTTAATAATTCTATGAAACAGACTGGGAATATCAGACTAGAACATGTAAAGATAAATTTTTTGCAAATTATTAGACTATATTTTAATCTAGAAATGCGTAGTTGGAAACATATTTGTAACTCAACATAGGATTTTTTTAAAAGAACGTCTTGTTTATGAAAATCATCTATGTCACACTTTTCTCAAAACCTAAGAGAACTTTCCTTCCAGCTATTTTGGAAATAAGCTAGCACTCAATCCAGAATCAGCAGGTGCACGTACTTTTGCGATTTCTGGGGCACTGAGATTCAATCACAACTGACAGGAACTGTTTCACCTTGACCAAATTGTTGTCTTACTGACCTTTTCGGCTCTGTAACGTGAAGATAACGCCAAAATAAAAACTTAGATTATAGAAGACAGTGCACATAAAGCCCCTAGCCCAAACTGTGGCATATAGTAAAAGCTTGATAAAGTTTACCTATTAAATTATAACATCCAAACTATACACAGAATGTTTGAAGAAAAACACACACCCCTACATAAATCCACCCTTGAGGCAACTTCAATCAATTTTTCTCCCATCCCCACTACAAGAAAACCCAGAATTTGTTTTTTCTCAAATATTATAAAAATAAAAGCCCAGAAAATCTAAACCACCTACATAGATATTCAAGTCTATCAAACCCTAATGTTATGCCACAGATGATTCACATTGAGAATGGAGGCCTTAGAGACACAATAGAAGCGTTCCACAGGCTTACCTGACACTGTATGGCTTCAACTCGGTAAGGGTGAAAACTCTTCTGGCACTTGAAGCAGAGCTGTTTGAAATCAAACTAATGAGAAACTTGTCTTTTTTTATTCAAGTTGACATGGACCCTGGGCTCCCAGTTCCTAAATAGCCCATTTCCTCATCTGTCACTTGCTTTTGCCCAACCTCTACCCTGAGGTCTTAAGCTCTTCTGGTGCTATCACTACTTTTTCTTACTCTTTGAATTCCATTTGCCTTACCTGTAAGATTGCAATCCTACTCCTGACCTTCTCTGTAATTCTGATGACTACCTAAAAATGCACATGAAGTCTTCAAAGGGAAGCAGCTGTCATTTCACTCTGGTGCAGGCCAAACCGTTGGCCTTCTCCTTTTTCCTTTTCTTTTAACCCTGGCTTTAATTTTTTTTCAGGATTTTCCACTTTGATGTTCAAATCACCAACAGATACCCACCCATCCACGTGAATGTTAGGCTTTGAGCTTTGCCCGGTGCACACATCCACCCTGCCTTACTGCTGAGCTCCTCTGATTTAGCCTTTAAAGTCCAGCTTGGACAACGAGATGCTCTGAGCTTCTCCGCATCCTGTTCTCTTCTCAATTTGACAGAATTAATTATCCCCCTTCTGTGTTATTTCTGAACCATTTCCATACCGTGTGTGCCATTCATTGCACTTTTCACCAAATTCCATCCTGTCTGCATCACTCCAATTGGAATAAATTTCTTAAGGATGAATTATGTCTTCTTTGTACTTCATTCTCTTGAAGTATTGGAATTAGACTCCCTTTTTTTTCTCGCAAGGGAGGGTAATTCTAGCTGAGTTTAAAAATCCATTTCTTTCCAGTGTCCAGTAAATGGCTAGTATGAAAGTCATGTATGCATTCATTCTTAGCATTCCACACCCTCTACACCCTTTAGCTGGAAATGCAATATCTAAAAACATGACAACACAGTTGACTCAAACTCAGGTGCTTGTAGAAATTATTGAATCAGACCAGGTGTAAATGTTACAAACTCAAGAAAGTGCATATACTCAGTGAAGAGAGGGAGAAGCTGCTTGGCCCTGGCCAAGTGGTCTCACACTGAAACTCGAGTCTAGGGCTCTGGAATCTACTCCGGAAAACGGGGAAATGCAGACTAGGAAGTCTAGCTCATCTCAATATGTTCACAACTATTCAAATTAAGGCTGCTTAGTCTAAAAGAATCCAACAGGCTAGCCTTTACGATAATTTCTCTTTTGCACAGCGCATGGAATGCAGTTAGCATTAATTCGATGGTTAAGTGGAGGGCCAGAGAGGGAGGGAACAATTGGGGAAATCATTTAATGAACAATCTAGATATCTAACCCATACTCAAAACTAATTGAAATAAATTTATTTAAAAAATGTCTCTTTTGTCCTGTCTCGTGGACACACTGTGGAAATTTTCTAGCCCTGAAGCCTGAAAAAATTCAAATATACCAACTAAGGTGATAAAGACCCAGTGTACATACACAACAGAAGTTCATAAACTGACATTTTGTCCAACAGCACCCTTGAACCCATGAGAACACCAGGCCACGGTTCAGCAGCCTCAGGAGCACACATGGACTGTGTAGTTTAACCCACACCTTTGCTGAGCACCTATGAGGTGCCTGGCACTGAGGATGCCAAGGTGAGTGAGATAGCGCTAAGTCACACTAAATTAGGAAACATTTTCTTCCTCCACTCAACATCTGTGCCGCCCCATCCTCCTCCACATCCCACTCATTTGGCTCACCTTCTTAGTTCCAGAAATGCACCGCATGTAAGCACTCTCCCATCGGGTCGTACAATCTTTACAGTGAAAATAGCCATATTTGAGTTCCAAAAACTGCAAAGAAAGAAGAAAAGACTTTCATTATCTTGGGTGGAGAAAGCTAGATCTTTCTTTGCTTGTGGCTTTGTATATGAAATGTCAAAAGCCCCTTGAACCTCATTCACAGCTGTTCTCAAGGTTACGACAATCATTTAGCCTCTCATCTCTCAAGGATTATTGAGATTCTTCTTGTTGCCATCTCATGCTTCTCCAACTCACTTCCCAAAATGCTACCAGCTGTCTCCCTCAAGTAAAAATCGGATCACATGTTTGACATATTTGAAACTCTTCTTTGTCACCTCATTACCAATAGCAGTGGTTGCCAGACTTTTGGTTCCCATGTGCTTACAGCTGGCACCTTACTTTACTAAGTGACAAAACATGCAGGCCATGTACACATACGTTTTCAGAGCATCCTCTTCTTCATCGGAGGAAGGGAGTGAAGGCTTCTGCTCTCATTACCCCAGGAATGGACAAGAGGAAAGCGAGGCTGAGAATCATAGATGGTGATAAGGGAGAAGAAGTGCACCTGGAAGCAAGGTTTCCTGAGCTGGTTCGCAACGTCTCCTGGGGCCTGATGGCTCTCTCTTTCCATGGAACTCTGGGCATCTTCCTCACCTGACTTCTCCTGCGCCTCTGGCATGGTGGTGACTGCTAATGCTGGCTGACCTTTACGGGACTTGAAAGCACCTTGGTCCCCTCATTCTCCCAGTCATTCCATGTCCTAAACAAACACCAGCAGCCCATCACTGCAGAACAGATGCCCCAGGGTGGCAGGGATGCCCTGGAACCTGTGGTTTCCCAAGGGGAGCAACTGCACATTGTGCAGGGCTCCAGAGAGCACTGCACAGAATTGTCCACCTGTGGGTTCAACTGCATGCCCACCCCCTTGGTTTTGGCCTTGCATAGGGGCAGTCTCATGCTGGGGTTTATCTGGGTCAAGATGGCCTTAAACTTAGCCCCCTGGTAAGGGTTGGTGCAGTAGCCTCTGGCAGGCATAAACACCAGCATCTTGGACCGGTCCAGGAAAGTGGGGGCGCCAGTGTTCTGCCTCCAGTCTGGCTGTTTCTGCTCAGAGAGACTGGGATGGCCCCAGGGCAGGGTGTTCCCATAGTGTGTGCCCTGGTACAGGGCATAGGGAACATGGACAAAGCATTCCATGTGCTCAACTGGCACCCAGGCGCAGCACACTATCTTGGTGCAGGTTGTGTGTGTCCGTGACCGACCTGCCACCTTCACCCACCTCTTCTAATTCTCCTGGCCAGTTTGGTTCATGCTCATTCCTACGTTCTCGATTTATTTCAGATTCTAATGGGAGCTGCTGTCCATTACCCTTATTGATAGGTGGAGGAGAACTACCTGCCTGCAGAGGCATAACTGCCACCTGATTCCAATTGCTGCACACTGACTCTTTAACTCACTGCTCCTGAATCTGTTTTTCCAGGGTGTTTTACATTTCTGACTTTTTGGCACACATGCTTTAATTAGTAATCCATTTATTCGCCTAGTAACACACTATTTTAGAGATTCTGTTTTAAAGCGCATAGCAAAATGAATACAAGCAGCCTTATATGAGGATAGTCTAAGGAAGAAAGCACACATAGCAGAGCTCATACATGTTGAGACCACAGGAACGAGGAGCATGAAGTCACGGGGGTGGGGAAGGCGGTACACAGAGAGAGAAAGTGTCATTTCAGAGGATTGTATGACACGAGAAACGTTCTCCCTCCACTACTAGTGAGCACCCCCAAAAACAGTGGGGGTGAAGGAAGCACATTGTTCTGTATCTGAAATGGAACCAAATGACAGTAATCCATTAGATTCAAGTATAACATATCAGAAGCCCTTTGCAAATGAAAGTGAAGCAGTGCCTGAAGAATTTTTACGGTCTGCAGCCACTAGGTAGGTGGTCACCACTGACCCTCTCAGCTCTAAATGGAATCCAGATTTAAAATAACAACAACAAAAAAAAAAAACACACCCCTATTGCATAGTTCTTGTGAATAAAATTATTCAGAAAAAGATCTAGTAGGCATAGAGAAAGAATGTACCGACTTCATTACTTTAGAAAATTCTTGGCCATGTATTTCAGGTGTATTGAAAGCAGAGATGCTACTAAGCGAGGAAACTGTGGTAAATAACAGAACCAACAGGCAGCGTCTTGAATCTCCCATTCGTACAGTAAAGCATGAGCTGGCTGAAACTTCCCTGATGGCTTCTACACTTTGGTGTGTCGAAAAGTGTGTATTTGGGATCAGAAAATTGCCTGAGGAGACATCCAGTACAGTTTTCTCAAATAATATGACTGATCCTGACTTTAAAGAACAATCTGAAGCCTCTGAAATGGGATCGGAAATACACACTCTTTACTCACAGAAAGACAGTTCTTTATGTTCAAGTTGTGTTGGTGGAAGCCGGCCAGCCGCTATCACACACATTTCTTTGTCTTTGAAGATTACGGGTTGAATATCCACTTTGAGAAATAAAACTAGAAAGTTTGTTTATGCTGTAAATGATGAAACATCTCATCAAAGACTAAAAATGCAGAAAGGCCAGGAATCAGAACTGAGTAACCATTCAGCCCAATTTGAAGCAGACACTTTTGAAGTGTCTCCCACAGTTACAAATGCCTATTCAGGTATGTGTGTGTGTGTGTATGTGTGTGTGTATGTGTGTGTGTGTTTGCGCGTGCGCCTGTGCTCATCTTTTTGTGCCACTCCAAGGCCGAGCAGGGCCAGGAGTGCCCAGTGTACCAGTCTGAAGCATTGGGACATGGTGCTCAGGGAGGACTGCGATTGGTGTAACATGGGCCACCAGGGCCACCTTTATATGCCGGGGCCTCACGGTGCAGTGAGCCTTGCCTCACACCCCACAGAACTTCACTGGGTGGTGACGTGGGATCCCAGACTCTGCTTCCTTTTCCCCAGCACTGCAACAGGACGCAATGTGGTTGGGTCTGAGGTGGGGGGAGGGAGAAGCCATGACGAAGACAAGGGACCTCTGGCCCAGCTGAGCATGAAATGGGGAGGCATCCAGGCCCCTGGGTGCTTCACCCTATGGTTTCTGGAAGAGCCGGGGCCTGGATTTTCACCCCAGTGCAAGATGAGCCCTGCTGTGGCCCCATTGTGTCCCTGAAAGAGTAGAGGGTCCAGGCATCCAAGTGCACAGAAAATCTCAACCAACCTCTGTACTGTGTGGTGGTGTCGCACACGGCGGGCAGCACCTGCGACACACCGGTCCTGTGCCAGCAGCAGACCCAGAACATGCAGCAATCCCACAAGCAAATGCGCAGCTTCTGTGATGTGGGCTACAAGTAAGCACAAAGTGGGGGCCGGAAGGGGGTGCCCCAGTGGGAGACAGCGGCAGGAATGCGTTGTGACACATGACACAGTGGACTCAGCCGCAGGGTGTTCGGAAGGGCGCACATGACCCCCTGGGCCCTGGAACTGGGAACAGGGGGCCGGGGTCCCCGGTCCCGCCCTCGCCGCCCCGTGCGTGACTTTGGCCTCCTCTGGCTCCCAGGCTGGGGCGGGACCAGGGTGGAGTTCGAGTCCCCAGGCCAGAACACAGCACGACCCAAACTCCTTCCCGCTGGCACCAGTCCTGCAACCTCAGGTCCGTCCTCCTCCCGTTGCCGTTCACCTGCACCTCACCCCAGGTCCTCACGCACTCCGCCCCTCTCTGAGCCCCCCAAAATCTCCCCCGACACACATCCCTTCCCTATGCCCCCTGCACAGGGCCTGCCTCCAAGGTCCCACAGAACTCCCTGGGGCTCCCCAATTACCCCAACCCACCACGGGACACGATCAGCCCACACCACCAAGATCCTCATCAGGGGCTTTGCACTCTGTACGGAAACTAGACCCTCCGGCCCCTCACCTCCCCCTCTCCCCACATCCAGGCCCCACATCCTGATGCTGCATGCTCAGCCTCCCTCACCTCTGCACAAACCCTGCCCACCGTGGCCCAGAATGAGAGTCTCCTTTCTGAAGGCGGTCCCTAAGGCCCCATAACCTGCATCCATCACCCCCGATGCACCCCACTCCAACGGCAAGGGCCAACCCCTCAGATCCCGCCTCCAGGAACCTGCAGGCGGGGTCTCAACACCCTGTCCTCCCCTGCCGTGCCCCGCACCCACTTTGGGACCGGGAATGCTCGCTATCCAGGGTGCTCTGGCATGCCCAGGCTCTGCTCTGTCGCCTTCAACTCTTCCTGCTGCCAGGACGCAACGGGCACAGGGACGAGGCTGTTTTCGGGTCCGGTGTCCCGCCCTCTCCCTGCCGGCACCTCCCTGCATGACTGGCCCAGCTGAGCCTCCAGTGCGTGCTTCTCTGAAGCCAGGGGACTGAGAAAAGGGCAGGGCCTGGGGGTGCGTGTGAGGGCACCCCCATCATCCCCACTCGTCGGTGGTCCATGTGCACCATTTCTCCTCCCAGACGATTGGTGGCCCAAACGCTCCTTCATCGTCATCCACACCATGGTGTGGACACAGCCCTGGGAGTCCTACTTCCAAGATGTCACCCTTCCTTTCTCCAAACTCTCAGAGCCTCACCCTGGTCTTGGCCCCAGGTCCCCTGCTCCCAGGCAGGACACTCCGCCTCCAGCTCACAGAAGGATGCTCCAAAATGCAGACCTGACCAGGTCACAGGCCAAGTCCAGAAGTCTTTCTCCAGACGAAGACACAACGCTCTTTGTGACAGCACTATCTGTAAGAGAAAAAGAGTAGAAATGACCCAAGTGTACATCCCAGAGAACTGGTTGAATTTCTGCGGCACATCCACTCACCTGAGTCCCACACGACTGTACGAAGGAACAAGAAAGATCCCCATGTCCTGTCATCAAGGGAAAACCAGATGGAAGTTTAAAAACAGTCCCGGACAATGTTTAGTGTGTGTCCTTATGTAAAAGAGAAAAAGAAATTACAAATTACACATGTTCCTATTTCAAAAATAGATAAGGCTAAATCAAAGGTTTTAATAAGTAAGTTACCTATGAAAGAGGGACAGACAGAATTGGCAACCTGGATATAAGCTGGACGCCTCTCAATGTACCCAATTTTAAAATTTTGACATTGGAACAGTGAAAATATTCTCCACACTGAACAAGCACCATGCCCTCTGATATTGGCCCCTAAGCAAGGTCAGGCCTGGTTAGTACTTAGATGGAAGGCTACCTAGAAAGACCAGGTGCTGTAGACCTAAAAAATAAAAGCTAAGGAATTGTAAACTGACAAGATCCTTGCAATGTGTAAAGTCAACGAAGAGGTGCCTCACCCCCCCCAAAAAAATTAATAGTAATGATAATAAAGAAACAAAACAGAGAATATGCTACACAAATAAATTTTAACAGAAGCAATCAATAAAATGATTAAAAGTAACTCAAACTCATTTGTAGATTGAAGTTGGTGGCACACTGGAGAATTATGTCATTACTGAATTTTTTTTTCCAATTTTAGCAAGTAATTTTCCAAAGAAATCTTAAATTCATTCAGTACTCTCATTAATAGTAATTACTTTGGTATTATCAGGATAAAGCAAATACATAATTATGAATTGTGTTACTATTACTAGATATGAAGATTTTTCAGCATGAGAAAAGACATACAAATGAAAGAGGTTAAAATCACAGATATCATTTTTCTCTTTCTACAAATGCGTCTACATTCTGTCTCTGTCCACCTCAAAACACCTAAGAGCAATGTCAACCCAATGGCCATTAACACCCCTTAGGACCAGACTCTGGCCTCTAAGTACAATTCCCTACTAGCAGGAACCAGTGCTCCTAGGAACAGTTTCCTTTACCAGCTCTGGGCTGGAAATTTCAAGATATCTCGACATGCCACAAAACAAGGGAGCCATGTGTGGTGGGCTGAATATTAGCCTCCCAGAGACATCCATGTTCTAACCTCTGGAATATGGGAAAATTACCTTATATGGAAAAATAAAAGCTAATGGATCTGATTAAATCAAAGACTTTGTGATGAAGAGGCTATCAAAGTGGGCCCTAAGTATAATCTCAGGTATCCTTATAGAAGAGAGGCTGAGGGAGATTAGGCACAAAAGAGGAGAAGGGATTGTGACTACAGAGGCAAAGGTTGAAGTGAAGTGGCTACAAGCCAAAGATTGGTTGCAGCCACCAGAAGCTAGAAGAGGCAATAAATGGATTCACGTCTGGAGGTTCTGAGAAGATAACAACCTAGTCAACACCTTGACCACAGCCCAGTGAAAGAGATTTCAGACTTCTGGCCTCTGGAATGGGAAAACTTTTAATTTCTGTTGTTTTAAACCACAAAGTTTGGAATTTCTCACGCCAGCCATAGGAAACCCACATACCATCTACTAAATTTACATTTGTGAGTACATAATAATAGTACTAACTGAATAAACCTCAACAATCTTCATGCAGGACATAAGGAAACCAACTCATTATTCTGACAGAAGGTAAATAAAGGGCGGGGGGGAAACAAGCATTAATCATGCCTTTCCCACAGGAAAAGTACCTCAGGGAAACCAAACACTTGACAAAAGAATGTTTCCCGTATTGAAGAAGTCCAGCTAACAAAAGCAGAATTATGGAATTAGCTCATTACATTTACCAACTCCAAATGAAAATCTATCTGACCACGATTCATCAATAATTACCAAAACTATATATTAACTCAGTTGTTCTCAACTTGCCTGAAAATTAAAATCAATTAGGGATCTGAAAAACATACCAATATCTATGTTTTTGGCAACACCTTGAATTTACCCTTGTAACCAAGAGTAAGACAACATTGTACTGAAGGTCCTAGCCAGTGAGATCAGGCAGTATAAAGAAAGGAAATTAAACATTGAGAAAGAATTAACAGAACGGTCATTTGCAGATGATGACAAACACTGACAATCAGAAAGAATCTACAGAGAAATTATTAAATAAGAAAGCTACATGAAGTTACTAGACACACACTCAATATACAAATATAAATTATATTCAAATCAACATGATTGATCTTTAAGGTAAAGAATCCATTAACAACAGGATGAAAAAAAATCTAACAACAAGAGTTAATGGAATGATATTCCTGAGACATTAAATAAGACCTAAACAGACTAACTCTGTCTACTGACTGCAACACTCACTACAGTATGGATGAAGATTCCAACTCTCCCTAAATTGTTCTATAGATTCAACATGATACGAACAATTTGTATGTGCTTGTACTGAAAAATCTATTAATTCTACAATTTATATGGAAATGCAATTGGCCAAGAACAACCAAAATAATCTTGAAAAGAAAAAACAAAAGTGAGAGGTCTGGCTCTATCCAACATCGGACTGATCGTAAAGCTGCTGTCATGAGAAGGCGATGGAGCTGGCACCAGGTGAGACAAATAAACCACTGGACTCCAGAGCACAGAACCTCACCTATGAAGAAACATGATTTGTGATAAGGGTGACAATGGCTGAGCAGTAGGATAAGGATGCTCTTTTTGATAAACGGGACTGGGATGGACGATTGCCTAGTCAATGAAAGGACCTCTGCCTCATGAAAAATCAATCCCCGGTGAACTTTAGGTGTCAGAATTATAGATGGTGATGTAGCAGAATGTCTTTGTGACACTGGGGCAAAAGGAAACTGAGACAGAACATTAAAATTACTAACTCCAAAGGAAAAACTTCTCAATGAGTCTACAAACAAATGAACGTATGTTGATCAAAAGACACTTACATTAAGAGAATGAAAAGACCCAGGGAAGGCAAGGAGAAGAGTTTCGAAGCCACATAAATTTCATACAGGGCTTATCTCCAGACTCTGTAAAAAACTCCTAGATTTCAATAAGAAATGGGTGAGCAGAAGGAAAACATGACAGGTGAATAGGCAACTCACAAAAACGGAAACCCAACTGGCAACTAAATGTAATAAAAAGTGCTCAGCCTCACCAGGAATGAGAGAAATGTAGAAGAAAACCACCCAAAGTTGCTGGGCTGAACAAAACTTTCTAAGAGAGAGATCCATCTCTCACTATGCAAAGTCACCAGCCTCAGCACCTCCTGACAAAGCAAAGTGTCTTCTCAAAAAAACTGAACCGGGTTTAATAACTACTTCATCAGAAATATAGAAAATAGAGGAACACATTAACTGTGAAGATCAAATCCACAAAATCTGGACCGTGGGAAACTCTACAGGACTAAGGATCTGGCTTCTTCCACTACTGAGCAGCAGTAAAAAGCGGGTACTCAAATCCATTAAAAGAGATTTAACAGACACATCGACAAATTGCACTGTGTGGCTGAATTAAGATATTTGTTAATTCACAGAAGACATCTGGGAGATAATCAGAGAAGTGTCAACATATACACACACTATAGAGTTTTGGCAGTCCTGTCATATGTGCTAACAGTTATTCTGTTTTTATTGTAAAAGTCCCTTTATGTTAAAGATAGATTCTGGAGTCTATAGAAAGGAGAAATGATGTCTGGGATTTGCTTCTCAGGAGAGAATAGGGAGTGCAGATGGAACAGGATGCGTAAAACATAGAGGACATTTGAAGCTTGCACAAGCACATGCAAATTAAACTACTGTCTACTTCTGTGTGTGCTTGAAAATTTTTCTGATAAAACATGTTTTATATATGTCTGTGGCTCTCTAAGCTCTCCAAAGAGCTTCCCATTTGGCTCCTTGTAGCTGCCATGCCACTCCCTGCAAGGGCAGCTCATTCCTCCTTGAATTCTCCAGTGACTGCTCATCCTGCAATCATCACCTCACATGGAAGCCCGACTGTCCCTGGCCAGGCCTGGTTGTGTCCCTCTGCTCTACTAAAATTATTCTTAGCCCTCCCCAATGAGTGGGATCCATCCAGGTGGAGACTGAGCCCCCCATACTGCAGGCACTCAGTGTGAGAGAACCTTTATTCTTGGCTTCCCTCTTCTGCTCCCTCGTGCTCACCACACCCCACCCTCACATGAGGCCTCACATGTGCTGCTCCCTCTGTCCAGAACCCATCTTCGCCCCTCTGTATGATCCACCCCTAACCCCATCGGGCAGCGGTCTCGGCCTCCTGCAACCCAGGCTGTTCCCAATGAACCCTATCACCCTCTGCAATGACATTTGCAGGTTCTGGTATGATACCAGCCAGCTGTCCCCTCAGGGCCATGTCTACGAGTCGCAGGGGAGAGACCAGCAAAGAGGAGGCACTGAGCAGAGCGCCCAGCACGTCCTGTCTTTGCACGTGCCACCCCCTTGGCCTGGGCACCCCTTTTCCCAGACAGGGTCAGGGCCCCTTCTGAGACCCCCTCACCCCGCCCATTCTGAGTCCTCACTGTCAGCAGACAGATTCATCCCCTGCACTGGACTGGGAGTCCCAGGAGATCAGGGCCAGAATCATTTGTTTGACCACTCTGTTCCCAGCACCACCCAGCATGAGGAGAGCACAGGAGCGAGGCTCAGAATAAACCCCTGGGAATGAGGGCCAGCCATCCTCCTGACAGTGCTAAGAATCATCAGGCCCGCAATGTAGGATAGGATGTTCCCCCAGCCCCAACTGACCCCCATCCCAGACTCACTGCTCCTTCAAGTGGCAGATCTCAGAGCCCTAAGGGTCCCCAGGGTCCCAGTGGTCCAGACCCCAAAGGCAGTCCAGGATCTCCTTCAGAGAGCGAATGATGCTCTGGAAGACCACGGGGTCCAGCTGTCCTGGGATGGGAGGGGCTGCCAGTAGTGAATCCTGAGGATCAGAGCCATGGCATCTCAGAGGCCAAGGGTTTCCCAAGGGCACTAGCAGACCACGAGAGCCTGAGAGCATGAAAACACACCATTCTAGACACCTCACTTTCCTTGGAGCTCAAGTCCTAAACATGCCTTCCAGCCCCTCCCTGTCAACATGCCCCTCGCTCCGTGCACCTGTCACCACCACTACGAGTCTCTTATAGCGTGATCGTGGAATCACTGGGTCTTGTACTTACAGCCACGCCCAACCCTGAGACTTCAAGGTAGCAGATTCTAGAAGGTCTTTTCAGGGTCCCCACTTCGGGGCAAAAAGGTAGGGCATATTGAGTAAGTGCTGCACCAGGAGCTGTTCATAGAACAGCACTTGGTAAAGTGATACATTACCACAGAAAATCAGGGAGCTATTAGCAATGGGAGGAGATACTGTGCCTGGCTACCCAATGGTCGATCCCAATGCCTTTCTGCCTTGCTGCCTCCGGCTAAAGTCCAAACAGTCAGATAGTCATTTGCCCAGCATTCCTTGCATGTGACTCTTTCTGGCCAAATATTATGGAAGTGACCATTTCTATTGGGAGGCTTCTGATAACACTTTGGTTTTCCTGATAAAAGAGGTAGGTATAATACACAAGAACATCTCTGTTCCTCTCCCTCTTGTTTTGATGCAGATGCACTGCCTAGTGTTCCAGCAGCTATTTTTAACCAGAAAGAGATAAGAATGAAATGAAAATCCAACACATTAAGGATGATGAAATAAAAGAAAAAAGGAAAAACAGGAGAACGCATTCCTAATGCAGTTATTGAGTTTCCAGCACCTCCCTAGACACGTTGATAAGAGATCTACAGTGGTTTGTGTAAGGCACTAGTAATGACTATTGTGCCACTTGTCACCAAACACAGTATTAAATAATTCAAACCTCAACACTGAAGATTCCAAAGGCAAGGCTGAAGCAAAGTTCCCACCTTGCCCTGGGTACCTGGGGTTCCTGACGTCTAACCACATCCTCTCCCATCAGTAGCAGTCTAGAGTCAGTCCCTCATCGCAGCTGTCAAAGTGCACGGAGTAGATGAGGATCAGGTAGCGCTTGCAGTTGAGCTGGGTGGATCTCGAGGCCAAGGGGTCTGGGCGGCCCCCCATCTTGCAGTTCCGCAGGGACTCCAGATCTGTGTAGGTCAGCAGGTCAAGGGTGACAGACTTCTGCTCTCTTGAGAGAGGATGGAAGGCACAGTGACAAGACCCAGAGCACACAACCCACATGCCCAGGCCACACCTCCAAGGGCCCAGGCCGCACCCCCATGAGGCCAGGCCACACCCCACAAGTTCAAGCCACACCCCCACAAGCCCAGGCCACACCCAGACCAGTTCTCTTGGCTACCTGGCCTGTCCCAACTGAGGCTAATGAGCAAGTTGGCCCTGTCCAATTTGCTGGCAGGAGGCTATTTTCAGGGAGAAACTGAAAAGAACCGAAATCCTCCACCACTGGGGATGGCTTAGAACTATAGCTTTCCAAGTGTTGTCTGCAGACCCTTTGTGTCCCTGTGACCCTTTCAAATATCCGAGAAATCAAAAAAAAATGTATAATAACAATAAGATGTCATGTGCCTTTTTTGCTTTATTGACATTGGCACTGATGGAGCAAAATTATGGGTCAATAAACTGATGCCCGTTAGCAGAAATTCAGCTGGTGGCATTGAATGTGCTGGCGGTCACCGTATTCTCCACTGCCATGCAGTCTCAGTGGGGAAACAAGTAAATAAATACATGATAGACAGACAAATGAAACTCAGAAAGTGAAACCTGGAAATCGTCTTGACGACACTGTAAAAATTGTTAATTTGATAGAATCTCAACCCTTGCACATACAGCTTTGTACTGCTCTGTGACAAAATGGGAAGCATGTGTCCTGCTGCTCACCAAAGCACGGTTGTCATCTCAGAAAAAGCACATATGCCATCGAGTTTGAAGCTAAGCTTGCTAATTTTCCATGGAATGCTACTTTTACTGGAAAGAATCACTGCCAAACAAAACTAGGGTCATGCAGACTTGGATGTCTAGAAGGCATTTTCTCAAAAATGACCGTGAGCCTGCCACATCAAGAAAAACAGCTAAGAGTATTTGTTGGCAAAGATAAAATTCACATGTCAGAGTGAACATTGCGATTTTGGAAAACCACCTTCTACTGTGTGCTTGACAGCCTCTCAGTGTTAAAAGACCTTCCTTGTAAGGTCTGTGAGGATGTTAACAAATGCGACTTTCTGATGTTGTAAAACGAAATACGTTGGCATTTGGAAGGTCAGTGCAGCTCATAGGTGATGCTACAAAATGGGAAAAGATGCAGACAACGTGCAAGATGCAGCAGAAGGTCTTAGCGTAACAGTACATGATGTTCCTTGATGTGGTTTCAGATTCTACATCGCAACCCACCCACTTGTCGCATTTTTTTCTGCGTTAGCAAAGAAGGATGTGTATGATTATCTGAAAAAGTTATGAAAGGACTTCCTTTCCTACTACTGAACTTTGTGAGGCACATTTTTCTGCAAAAGATAGAACAGAGCAAATGCAGAAATTGTGAGAATCCAGCGGTTTTCCGTGAAGGCAGACATTGAAGAGATTTGCTAAAATGTAAAACGATGCTACATTTCTTCCTAATTTGTTTTAGAGAATATATTTTCCATAAAAATGTTATCGAGATTAATATGCTACAGATTTATTACTGTTATTTTAAATGAACTCAAAGATATCTTGAAATTTCTCTCAATTTCTAATATGACAAAAAATATTGATTGATAGATAAATTATACATAAATAAAACTTTTTGGTGTCCGCAATAATTTTTCAGAGTAGAAAGGGATTCTGAGATCAAAAAGTGTGAATCTACAGCCATGCCACCCTGAACATGCTCGATCTCATCTGCCATGCCACCCTGTATGTGCGCAATCCTGTCTCAGAAACTAAGCCGAGTTGGGCCTGTATAGTACTTGCATGGGAGATGACCTAAGAAGACCAGGTGCTGTAGGAGTAAAAAACAAAAGTTTGAGAACTACTGGGTTAGTGAAGTAATGAGGCATGGGAACAATGCAATACAAAGCAAATGCTAATGAGGATGACAAACTCAAAAAGTTGAAGACAACAATAATAATAATAATATATGATACCTGTATAGCAAGTATTATGAGCCAGGCATTATTCTAAGCTTTTAACACATAACTCATTTAATCTTCACAACAACAACAACAAAAAAAAAAAAAAAAAAAACAGACTCCTAACATACACACATGTCACAGAGGGTTACTCTGGCACAGAGTGGAAGTCACTGGCCCCGGCTCCTGGCTCATAGCAGTGATGAGTCTGAATTCAGAGTGTGTGCTCTTGGCCATTATGCTATTATGCCTGTAGATTCTCAACACGAACAGTTGACGGGACACAGGAAGAACATGCTTAGGGACTCAGTTTCTAAGTCACATATTACCACTGCCACAAAGACACAAGCACATATTTCTTCCGTAATCAGAGAAATAATGCACTAATGGCATCTAAAGAACAACTCTGTCACTCTATGGTCCAATTAAGTTTTTCTTTTCCTATCAACCCTTTAACTACTTGACATTATATACTTTTTAAATGGTTTTCTCTCCCATTAGAATGTCACCTACATGAAGACAGAGATTTTGTCTCTTTCATTCACTGCCATATCCCCAGTGGTGACAATAGTGCCTGACACACTGAAGATGCTAAGGAAATGTAATAAGTGACTGGCTCTATTCACTGACAAAACTAAATTTTTATGAAATATTATGGAATCTTTTAGAAACAGGTTGAAGGATATCTTAGGGAATACAGCAACTACACATTATTCTAGGTCTGCAAATGCACCCACGCACCTTCCCACGTGAACTGAGAATGGAAAAATGACCAGACTGATTTCCTACAATGCATTGCCAGGAATGAGTGTTGGGAGTGAAGTGACTTTTCCTTTTTTCTTTACATTTATTTCTCTGTGACTTGAATTTAATACATGAGAATGACTCTCAGAATCAAATGAAGCCATTCACATTTAGGAAGGAAAAAATGAGTGCCACGCCCCTCAATGAAAGAGAATGAAAAGGGTCTTGCAGACATTGGATGGTCAGCTACCCCCAAGAAATCTGGGGTGCAGTAACCTTTCCCGCCTGACCCCGGTCCCTACCTGGGTGAGGGCCAACTCCAGCATGTGACAGAAGATGAACTGTTTGAAGTTTCTTATCCTGTGAATCAAATCTTCAATGACTGGGTGTGGAGAAATGTCCTTCCTGAGGCCTGACCATCTGTCTCACCCAAGGGCAAGACACCGGAGACTTCTAACTTTTCTTGACTCCAGTGCTTCTGTTCTGAGTGATGAGTCCTACACCCCTCCCCATCTTCAAGCTTCTGGTCAAATAGAAAAGGCATTGGCCAGGATATGGTTGGCTTCATATTCTAGAAGAAGCTGATACTTGGGACAACCAGACAGCTCACCCAGGTATGCACACTCACAGCTGGCATCAAACTCGCCCCACCACTGCTCAGTTGTCATGCAGTCCTCCACCTACAGACCTAGTACCTGCCCACACACTCACACCGCACAGCGTGCTCCACACCTCAGAAGGCCTGGTCCACCTGCATGCCAACTGGAGGGTCCATGACCAGTGTAACTGGAGAAGGGGATGAGACAGAGACCCAGAGGGACAGAGAGTTCAGGTTTAGCAGCAAGAAAGACAGAATTCACACCCAGGCTTCAACACTAACCAGCAGTGGTACCTTAGAAGAGAAACTTCACTCTCTGTGCCTAATTTACCTCACCTGAAATATGGGTCAATAATAGCACCAACCTTAGAGAACTAACAGGAGGGTTAGATTGAAGAATCCACAAAAAGCATTTGAAACTGTCTTGGACGTTATGATGCCCAACACATGGTGAAATATATAAAATCAAAGAAAAGAATAACAATTTATACTATAGATTATTAAATTGTTAATGTTAATGCTTATATATATATATATATATATATATATATATATATATATATTCATTAATTCATTAATTCACCAAACTTTTGCTGGAAATATCCTGATGGAAAGAGTAAAAGAGTTTAAAGTCAGGTGGGGCAAAGATTTAAAATAAGGGGCCCGCATATCATCTCACATCTGTCAGAACACCTATAAGCTCTCAAACAACAAACAACAGCATCAGCTAGAATGCTGAGAAAGAGAACACTCACACACCATTGCTGGCCATGGAAATTGCTGCCGCAACATGCAAAAAAGATCGGAGGTTCCATGAACGCTTGGAAAGAGAACTCTATGACGACCTGGCATTTCTAAATCTAGGCACTGATCCAAACACACACAGAACACTAATGCAAACACAGAGATGTACCCTGAGGTTCTCCGAAGCACCCTCTATAATGGCCAAGACATCAAACCAACCTCAGCAGAAATGGGAAATGGCTGCGTGAAGAGGACGTGGATCATACATATGATGGAATACTCTCCGGCCAAAGAAGAAAAAAATCTTCCCATTTGCGACACTCGATAGAGAAATACGCTCAACGAAATAATTTGGACTGAGCAATACACATATCCCATCGAGCTCACAGATTGTGCATTGAATCACAAACTAAACCAATGAACAAAAGGGATACAGACTCAATGACAACGGACAAACAACTGATGGTTAGTGGAAAAGATGGGCTTGTGGGTTGTGGGGGCTCCAGTGAAAGACGTGAAGGAATTGAGACATACAAAGCGGTAATCCTGCAATAATAATGAAAACGTTAAATCTGCCGTCGACATTACAGTAAATGCTACTGTGAAGACTATGCCTAGTTTCAGCTGAGTAACATATCAATTGTGGGAAGAATTGCACAGATTGTATCAATGTCAAACTCCTACGTTTTACCTCAAGAGCTAATATCAAAGAACACGAGAGGTCCACTGTTGTTGTTAAAGATAATCATATTGAAAAGAAAAAAGTCAACAGGGGCATTATATCTCTTGGCAATAGAAAACAAGACACGCTGCCAACCAGAGACGGACGACTCATTGCCGAACATGTACAGTCTGGAAGGAAGAAGATGGGAAAAGATGTTTCATGAGAGTGAAAACAAAACAAAGAGAAAAGCGATATTTGCCTCTGATGAAATAGAATATCAAACACTGGCAGTAAAAAACAAGAGTAAAAGGAGAAAATAGAGACATTTTGTTACAATAAAGCGATCACCCTGACAAGATAGCAGGCATGTAAACATCGATGCACCCAACAGTGAAGAACCAAAGTAAAGCACCTCCTGACCGACCTAAAGAAAGGCAGCGACCATAAGACACCCACAGTAAAGGACTCAAACACTACATAGACCTCAGTAGACTGACCATTCAGACAGAAAAGAAACTGGAAAACAACAGTGTTCGATGATAGATGACACCAGATAGACCCAGTTGATAGTATGAAAACATGTCACCACCAAGCAGCAAAATAAACACTCTTAATCATCACACATAGTACGCTGCCCATAAATAACTGGCATCACACCACAGAGGAGGTCGCCATCAGCTTCAGAAAACTCACGGCACAGCGAGAGTATTCTCCGGTTTCTACGCACCAGGAACAACTCACGTTCTTGAAACGTCCTCACCACCCAGAGCCCTATCGAGGTTCAGGGCACTTCCCCCAAAATAGTGATATCCTTCTTTTCAGAAATGGAACAGAGTCTGGAAATTTAGACGGAACCACCAAAGGGCCCGACACGTCACAGAAATCTCCAGAAAGAATGAAAGATTGGTAAAAGGCATCACACTCCCGAATTCCAAACCCACGGCAAAACTGCGATCACCAAAATAGTGCAGTTATGGCAAAGAAAGAGATAAAGACACATCCCTGGGCAGTTTTATTCCATCAAGATATTTATTCATAGATGTCTCGATGGAATAAAACTGCCCAAATAGCCCAGGCTATCTCAACGTAAAAAGAGACCACAACAAAACCGCAACTCCATTGTTCACCAATCAGACAGAGGACACAAGAACATACCACGTGTAATGGAAGGAAACGTTAAAGACAGACTCTTCGAGGAGAGATGCGGTGAAAAAAAGAGAGAAAAGAATTGAACCGACTTTTTACAGGACATACAAAAATGAGTTGAAAGTGGACGACAGACTTCAACTGAAGACCGACAACCACACAACTCCTAAAAGAAAACACAGGCCATGAATTCTTTGGCATTTGTTTGACCAAAATCTCACTGGATCCGACTCGACAAGTTACAGCAATAAAAAAAATAATAGAAGAAAAATGGGGCTGCATCGATCTGAAAAGTGCTCCACGGCAAACAAAGGATCCACAAGATGTCATCCAACCTGCCAACTGAAAGGCAATAGTCAGAACTCACACCACTATGAAGCGAGTCAGAAACTAACTACAGGAAAACACATACCATGCAACACCAGGCAAATAAACACATTGAAAAAAGGCCGGAGGACCAGAATAGACATTTCTGCAAAGAGGAGCTATGCAGGGTCCACAGACATAGGCAGAGATGCTCAAGGTCACCAAGGAGACAAATGCAAAGTGAAGCAAAAGGAGATATTATCTCACACCTGTCAGAACAACTGTCGGCTCTCAACTGACAAACATCAGTTTTGGCTAGAATGCTGAGAAAAGGGAATGCTAATGCACTGTTGCCGGCCATGGAAATTGCTGCCGCCACATGCAAACGAGATCTGAGGTTCCTCGAACCCTTGAAAAGAGCACCCTCTGACGACCTGGCAATTCAACATCTAGGCCTTGTTCCAAAGACGTGCAAAACACTGATGCAAAGAGAGAGATGTACCCTGAGTTGCCCTGCAGCACTATCTATAATGGCCTAGCCCTCAAGGAAACCTCAGTGGAAATGGCGAAATGGCTGCATGAAGAAGACATGGATCATAGGTACAACAAATAACTCTCCAGCCATCAAAGAGAAAACCTCTCCCCACGGGCTACATGGTGAGTGATACTCTAGAGGGGATGATGCTTAACAAAAGAAGTCGGACTGAGCAATACCCATACTCCATGGGAGCTCACTTATTGTGCATCGAATCACAAACTACTAAAGTCTACTTTAAGTCTACTGAAGTCTACTGCGAAGACTATGCCTAGTGTCAACTGAGTACCAGATCAATCGTGGGCATGATGGCACAGATTGTATCAATGTCTAACTCCTACGTTGTACTTCAAGAGCTAATATCAGAGAACACAAGAGGTCCACAGTTGTTGTTAAAGATAATCATACTGCCAAGGGAAAAGACAACAGGAGAATTATAACTCTGGCAACAGAAAACAAAACACGCTAATGACCAGAGACACACGACTTATTAACGAACGTGTAGAGTCTGAAAAGGAGAAGATTAGAAAAGATGTTTCATGAGAGTGGAAACAAAACAGAAGGAAAAAGCGTTATTTGCCTCCGACGAAATAGAAAATCAAACAATGGCAGGAAATGACAAGAGAAAAGGAGAAAAGACAGACATTTCATCACAAAAAAGCAATCACTCCGACGAGATAGCAGGCATGTAAACGTCAATGCACCCAACAGTGGAGAACCTAAGGAAAGCACCTCCTGACCGACATAGAGAAAGGGCGCGACCATAAGACGCTCACAGTTAAGGACTCGAACACTCCATTAACCTCAGTAGACTGACCATCCAGACAGAAAAGCAACTGAAAAAGAACAGTGTTAAATGAAAGACGAGTCCAAATAGACCGAGTTGATATTATGAGAACATGTCACCACCAAACAGCAAATAAACACTTTTAATAAACACTCTTAATAAACAGACATAAAACGCTGCCCAGTAACAACTGGAATCACATCACAGAGGAGGTCGCCATCAGCTTCAGAAGACTCAAGGCACAGAGTCTTCTCTGGTTTTTCCGCACCAGGAAGGACTCACGTTCTTGAAACCTCCTCACTACCCTGAGCTGTATCGATGATCAGGGCACTTCCTCAAAATTAGCGATAGCCTTCTTCTCATAAATGGAACAGAGTCTGACAATTTGGACGGAACCAACAAAGGGCCTGACGTGCCACAGAAACCACAAGAAAGAATGAAAGGAAAAAGCTATCACACTCCCGGATTCCATTCCCATGACAAAACTGTGATCACCAAAATAGGACAGTAATGGTGAAGAAACAGATAAAGAAACATTCCTGGGTTGTTTTATTCCATCTATAGATGTCTCAATGGAATAAAACTGTGAAGAATATGCCTAGTTTCAGCTGGATAGCAGAAAAATCATGGGCCTAACTTCACAGATTATATCAGTGTCTAACTCATATGATGTACCTCAAGAGCTAATATCAAAGACCACGAGAAGTCCACAGTATTTGTTAGAGATAATCATACCAAAAGGGAAAAAGCAACAGGGCCACTAGAAATGGCGGCAACAAAAAACTAGGCACACCGCCTATCAGAGACGCATGGCAGATTGCAGGACATGCATGGTCTGGAAGAAAGAACATGGGAGAAGTTATTTCATGAGAATAGACACAAACAGCAGGGAGGGGGGCGATACTGACCTTCGACGAGACAGACGATCGAACAATGACAATATTTGACAAGAGCAAAGGGAAAAAACAGAGACATGTCATTGCAGTCATGCGGGCACTGCGACGAGATAGAAGGCATGTCAACATCGATGCACCCAAGAAGGGAGGACCTTAGTAAAGCAGCTCTTGACCAACCTACATGGATAGAGCCACCAGAATACAATCACTCACAGTGGAAGGCTCAACACTTAGATGAACGCAGTGGCTCAACCATCCAGACAGAAAAGCAACTGGAAACCAAAATTGTTCGACAACAGACGAAACCAGATAGACCAAGTTGATATTTGGAGAACACGTCACCCCAAGCAGCACAATAAACACTCTGGCTACTCACAGATGTAACGATTCCCAGAAACAACTACGCATCATGCCACAGAAGAGGTCTCCATCAGTTTCAGAAGACTGACAGCACAGCAACAGTCTTCTTCCACTACCACGCTAGAAAACAAGATATCGGGATAAAAAAAAATGAACCAACACACCACAAAAAGCAGGATGCCAAATAAGATGCTACTAAACAATGCATAGGTTAACAATGAGATAAAGACAGAAACCAATAGCCAACTGGAGGTGAATGAAGACACGATGAAACCAAATCGATGGAAGACATTGAAAGCAGCTCTCAGAGCAAAATTCAGAGCAATACGGGTTCTACTCGGTGAACAAAAAATGTCTCAAAACAGTCTCACTTAAAGTCACACTTAAACAAATACAGGAAACAAAGAAAAAACAAAAAAGGGTCAAATGACCAGGCAATATCAATGACAACGTAGAACAGTTAAAAGCCAACATTCCACTGTCCACAAGTGTAAATCCATTTCTAGGAGAATCTCTCCTTCCCAGATGAAAACAAGAAGACACCGGAAGTCGAAACACACCAATCGCTACCGATGAAATGGAAGCCATCATCAACAAACTCGCTACGAGTTAAAGTCCCGAGGCATGTGGTTCCACAGGCCAATTCTCCCTAAATGTAAAGAGTTAATGCCAATCCTTTGGAAACTATTTCACTTCGAAAGACTGAGGAAAGAGGAACTCCTGCCAACTATTGGACATGGCTGGCCCTGGCCTGATACTGATGGCAAACATCCATGTCAGAACCAAAGAAATCTACAGGGCAATGTTCTCCATGAATAGGCATGTCACATTTTTCAAAAACATCATGGCACACGGGAATGACAAGACACTAGAGGATGAGACTCAATGACAGAGCAAGACCCATGGCAGGAATATATAATGGATCCTTTGTCCATGAACCAATCAATGTGATACATCAGCAGATGGAGGTTCAAAATCAGAACAGCGAAAGAGCTCAACATCTTTGACAAAAACCAACCCCTCAGGACAGAAACTCCCCACAGGGCGGGAATGGAGAACCTAGCTTAACGTCACAACTGCTAACTAGGAAAACCCAAAGCGAACTCTTCCATCATGAAATGCTGACATACCCCGATGATCACGGACACAACAGGGATTTCCAAAATCACGACTTTTATGTCACGTTGGACTGGGAGTCCTGGGCACAGCAGAAGACAAGTCACCGAACCCACTGCAATCAGGCAGAAGAAGGACAGGTAATACTGGCAGATGAGGTGACACGACAAGAAGGAGAACCAAAAGAAGCCATGGGAAAACTTTCACAACTGATCAATTGACACACTCATTTGTGGGATGAAAGTTCCCCATGCAGCGATCTCTTGCATTTCTCTACACCACTAAGCAACTGTCCGAAGGAAACATTAAAACAATGCCATTCACAGTGGCATCCAAGAGCCGAAAATGCTGAGGAAGAAATGTAAATCAGGAAGAGATCGGAACTGAGAAAACTGTAAGACACTGAACACCTTGAAGAAGATCTAAAGAAATGGAAGGATGTATCGGCCTCAGCGGATGGAAGGACTAATGTTATTGAAACTCCCTCACCACCCTGAGCAGAATCGAGGATTAGGGCACTTCCCCCAAAATAGTGATACCCTTCTTCTCAGAAATGAAATAGAGTACGTAAATTTAGATGGAACCACCAAAGGTCCTGATGTGCCATGGAAATTTCAAGAAAGAACGGAAAAAGGGGAAAAGGCATCACACTCCAAAATTCCAAACGCACGACAAAACCAAAATAGCACAGTAATGGCAAAGAAACAGATAAAGACACATTCCTGGGGATTAAAAATGCTCAAATAGCCCAGCTATCTCAATGTAGAAAAAGAGACCACGAAAAACCCCACAACTCTATGGTTCACCAATCAGACAAAGGACACAATAATATTCCACGTGTAATGGAAGGAGGCAGTAAAGACAGGCTCTTTGCAAAGAGATGCGGTGAAAAGAAGACACTCCCATGAAAAAAGAGAAAAGAATTGAACCGACTTTGACAGAAAATACAAAAATGAGTTGAAAGTGGACGACAGATTTCAACTGAAGACCGACAACACAAAACTTCTAAAAAAAAAAAAAAAGGTGTGAACTCTTTGGCATTTATTTGAGAAAAGTCTTACTGGATCTGACTCGACAAGTTATGGCAACAGAAGAAATAAAAGAACAAAACCTGGGCTGCATCAATCTGAAAAGTGCTACACGTGAACAAAGGATCGACATAACGTACTCCAAGCTGCCAACAAAGTGAGGATTGTCACAAATCACACTGCTCTGAAGCACTTAGGTTTCACCCTACCAAAAGAACGTGTATCATTTAACAGCAGCCAAAGAAACATGTTAAAAGGGGGCCAGAGGACCTGAACAGATATTTCTGCAAATAAGACATACACAGGGTGAACAGAATGAGGAAAAGACAACCAAGGTGGCCAAGGAGATAGAAGCAAATTCAACCACAAGGAGGTATCATCTCAAACCTGTCAGAATGGTTATCATCTCTCAATCACAAGAATAGAGTATGTTATCCCATAACTGAGGCAAATATATAAAATGCATATATATAAATATAGATGCATATCAATACATGGTGGACTGTGAAAAAGAAAACACTGTGTTGCTTTCAGAAATTTAAGAAATGGCAGGCCTTTCCAGGAACATCCTCCTCCCAGGAGTGTGGACGTAGGTGTTTCTAGAGCCACTATTCAACTTGGACACTTCTCATACAGAGGTACAAACACACATTTGTAAGGCATCGTCTGCAACCTGCTTTTTTCAATTTGAAATCAGACATCCGCATTGGTGCCAACATTTCGTCTCACTCACCTTTCTGCCTTAGCTTTTCATGGTGGTCCTTTTACATTCATTGAAAACAAGCAAGTAACACATAGAGAGGGGATCACCTAGCGAACAAGTGACAGATTCGGAATTCAGAACCAAAGTAGTCTGACGTCTGCCTAAACTGAACCCTTTCCAACAGTGGGAGCATGCCATTTGGGTATCTTCCTCGAACTAGAAGAGGGGTGTATGGCACGAAGAAAGGGTGAGCCAAGAATCCCTGAGTAAGGGATCATAGGGTGCCTGTGATTTCAGAATGAGGATATGGAAAGTAATGATACAGAGTGAGTACCCCCAGGTGTTCAATGTGACAGTGAGTGCTTCTCAAATTCTGTACCCAAGTAGCCACAGATGACTGAACAATTCCACTGAACCCCAAGTTGCTCAGAAGCCTGGGCATTTGCTGCAAAAGAGAAATTTCTCAGAAGGATGCACTTTTTGCTCAGAACACAGGGCAATGAAATGTGTTACCCGAGACTTCATGTGAGTGTGTGTGTGTGTGTGTGTATGCACACACACACATATATATATGGATAAAAACGAATATATACGCATCTATGTATTTATGTGTGTGTGGCTGTGTGTGTGTCTGTGTGTCTGTGTATGTATGTATGTGTATGTATGTGTGTATACACACACACACATACATACGTATATATACTTATATACATATATTATTTTTTTTCAAAATATAGTGTGTTTTCCCAGAACACCTGTGAAGACAGGCTCTTCTAGGCACATCCTTCTCACGGGAATGTCGACTACGCTGTTTCCAGAACAACAATTCAACTTGGACCCTTCTCATCCAGGGGTCCAAGTTCCCCTTCTTGAGGCCTATACTTCTTTATGCTTTGTAAATGGGGGATCAGATAGCTGGACTGGAGCCAACATCTTGGGCTCTCTCAACGTTCTGCCTCAGCTGTTTGATCAAGGTCATCTCTTTATACTCATTCAAAAAAAGAAAACTAGTTACAGAGATGTGAACACCCAGGTCAAAAGTCAGAGAGTCAGAATTTAGAATCACAGTTCTCTGATGTCTCCCAGAACTGACCTCTTTTCAACAGATGAAAAATACCATATGGGCATCTTCCCCAGCATAGATGGAGGGCTGTGAGAAATGAAGGAAGGGCGGGCCAAAAGATCCATTCTCATGCAGTCTTTGGTGGCTGTGAATTCTGCATGAGGATATAGAGTCTTGAGACACAGTGCGTAACCCACTGAACTGTTGGTGACAGTGAGTGCTTCTCAAACTTTCTGAACCATGCAGCCATAGATGACTGGCATTCCTACAGAGCCCCGAGCTCTTTGGAATTCTGTGCATTTGCCACAAGTGACAAGTTTCTTGGAAATCTGCACTTTGTGCTCACAATACACATAAAATGAGTGAGTTATACCCGAGCTCCCATATATATAAATATAAATATAAATATAAATACAAACACAAACACAAACACAAACACAAATATAAATACAAATACAAATACAAATACAAATATAAATATAAATATATATATACACATATATATACATATATATGTGTGTGTATGTATATGAATACACACACACACACACATACACACACACACACATATACACACACACACACATACACACACACACACACACACACACACACACACACACACATATATATATATATTTTTTTTTTTGGTTTTTATTAAAAAACACTGTGTTGCTCCAGAAGATTTAGGAATACAGGTCTTTCTAGGCACAACCTCTTCCCTAAAGTGTGGAAAGAGGTGTTTCCAGAGACCCAATTCAACATGAACCCTTCTCATCCAGAGTTCCAAGGCCCATTTATGAGGCCTCGACTCCTTCATGCTTTGGAATGTGTTGATCTGAAGCCTGACTTCAACTTATTAAAAATTTTCAAGATTATTTGGTAGCAATTTAGTGAACAAATTATTTCCCTTTGACAGCCATGATTTTTGTTCCATGATTCAAATTCAGATTAATCTGACTGGGCCCTTCAAAAGAGCCCCATACGAATCAGAGGTGTTCACAGAAAAAGGACATCACCATGCTGATTTTTGTAAGGTATTTCAGTCTGAACCAACCATATACTAATGATAAAAGCCTCTGGTTGCAATAAACATTGTCTTTAAAAACGATTGCATGGTACTGGCATAAAAACAGACACATATCTCAATGGAACAGAATAGAGAGCCAAGAAATAAACCATGCCTATATACTTACTTAATATGACAAAGGAGGCAAGACTCTTCAATGGGGTAAAGACAATCTACTCAATACCATATGATCTAGCAATTTTACCTCTGGGTATTTGCCCAAAGATTTTCAAAACACTAATTTGAAAAAACAATGCACCCCTATTTTCACTGCAGCATTGTTTACAATAGGTGAAATACAGAAGCAACCTAAGTGACAACCAATAGATAACTGGATGAAGAAGATGTGATAACTATATACAGTAGAATATTACACTGCCATAAAAAAGAAGAAAATTTTTCATTTGTGAAAACATGGTGGACCTGAAAGGTATTATGCTGAGTGAAATAACTAGGCAGAGAATGACAAAGACCATATGTGAAATCTAAAAAACAACATAAGCAAACAAAACAAACACAAACACATAGATACAAAAAAGAAACTTCTATAAACCACAGTTGCCAGATGGGAATGGATTTGGCAAGTGGCTGAAAAGGAAGAAGAGATAAAGATGTATAAATTGCCAGTTATAAAAAGTCATGGGGATGTAAAGTACAGCATAGGGAATACAGTTGATAATATTACAGTAACTATGTATAGTGTCAGATGGGTAACAGATTTATCAGGGTGGATATTTCACAAGTTATGTAGGTGTCTAATCACTAGGCTGTACACCTAAAACTAATATAATATTGTAAGTCAACTGTGATAAAAAATAAAATTTTTAAAAGATGCTCAACTTCATCAGTTATAAGGGAAATGCAACCAAAACCACAATGAGATACCACTTTATTCCTGTTCAAAGGGCTATTACCAATAAAACAAGAGGTAACAAATGCTGGCAAGGATGTGGAGGAAAAGGATCCTCAGACACTGCTGGTGGGATCGCACATTTGGTGCAGCCACTATGGATAATGGTGTGGAAGTTCAACAAAAAAATAAGAGAGTCATGAGAAGCAAGGCAGCATGAGGGACCTCCCCATCTCTCCCCTTGAAATTATGACAAAAGGAAGAACTACAGTTTATCAGATAACACCCAGCCTGCACATAAGCACCTCTGAGATGAGCACTCAGAGCATCTGAAGGCAGAGGAAGGGAGAAGCGAAAGGAGAGGGGAAGAGGGACAAGCACTCCAGAAGACAGCCAAAAAGCCCTGCCATTTATAATCTCATCGATGCCCTGCGCAGCCCTGACTGAGTGATCAGGGTGTTCCATGCAGCAGAGGGCAGTGAACGGGACAAAGACCGAATGCTGAGGGGTAACAGCTATGTGTCAGCATACGTCATTGCCAGGCAGAAAGGTGAGTCAGGGTCTGGCTGCCTCGCTCCAAGCCAGAGCTGGCAGTGAGCCACAGGAGAAACTGCAGCAGCAGGTCAGAGGCACATACACTGCAGGGGGCCTGACGACAGGCCTGGATGCACAGAAGCTAGGCAACCAATGCCTAAAGGCCAGCATCACTGGAAGGGTGACGAACAGACAGATGGACACACACGCGCGCGCACACATGCCGGTTGCTGGCCTCCCAATCCACGTGAACCCTGCGCACTTAGGCCGAACCTAGAGGAATCCATGCAGGACTGTATCTGACACTCAGGGCAGCACCAGGATTTCCTGGGGTTTCCAAAGCCTGCCTCCCCATCGCCCTTCAAATTCTCCCACAGGGTGGAGCCTTGGACTCATGCGACCTGGTCACAGAGGAGACATACAGCTCTCCCCAGGGAACAGAGGGCGCTTTTATTCCAGAAGCAGAAATCGAGGAGGCTTAAAGGTCAAAAATAAAAAAGAAAAGAGAGCAGACAGAAATAAAATCAGAAATGAAAGGTTTGATATACACCACCAAAATACTAAGGATCATATGAAAATACTATGGCAGATTATATGTCATCAAATCAATAACATAGAAAAAATCTCCAAGGTCTTAGGCATGTATAACTTTCTTGGACTGAATCAGATACTGGAAATTCTAAATAGCCCAATGGCATGTCTATAGAAACAACCATCAAATCCGTCTCAAAAAGTAAAAGTCCAGAACCAGAGGGCTTCACTAGTGAATTCTGCCAAACATTCAAAAAAGTTTTTATTTCTGTTCTCCAACTTTTCCAAAAAATTAAAGAGGCAATACTTCCTGACACATTTTATGAGGACAACATTACTCTGATACCAAAACCTGGTAAAGATAACAAAGAAAACAAAGAAAAAGAAAACTATACTCAAATATTTCTCATGAACACAGATGCAAAAATCCTAAAAAAATACTAGCAAATTGAATACAACAATAAATATAAACATTATACATCATGATCAAGTAGGCTTCATTCCAGGGGCATAAGACGGATTATTTAATATACGCGAATCGATTAATGTGACACACCACATAAAATACAAGATAAAAGTCATATGATTGTATCAATAGATGCAAAAAAGCATTTGAAAAGATACCGCATCTATTTATGATTGGGACACTTAATAAATAACATGGGCATAGAAGTACCTCAACATACTAAAGAGCGTGTATGACAAACCCTCAGCCAACATTATACTTTATTGTGAACAACTCAAAACATTCCCTCTAAGACTGGAGCAAGACAAGGCTGTCCAGGATCATCACTGTTATTCAATACAGTGTTAGATGTCCTAGCTAGAGTGATTGGGAAAAAGAAATAAAAAGCATCCAATTTGGGAATGAAGAAGTCAAATTATCATTTTTTTTTAATTCACATAATTCTCCATAGAGAAAACCCCAAGGATTCCACTAAAAAACTGTAAGAAACAAGAGGCAAATGCCATAAAGTTTTGGGATACAAAATCAATATACAAAAACCCATAGCATTCCTGTACACTAAAAATGAATTTTCAGAAAATGACAAAAAAAAAAACATGTATTCTGCAATTGCAACAAAAAGAATAAAATATCTAGAAATAAACCTAACAAAGTATGTGAAGGACCTATACACTGAAAACTATAAGGCATTTTTAAATAAATTGAAGAAAACACAAATAGATTGGAAGAATCAACAGTAAAAAAAGGTTATATTTCCCAAAGCAGTATACAGATTTTATGCAATCTCCATAGAAATTCCAATGGCATTTTTTAAAGAAAAATAACACACACACACACGCACACACACACACACACACACACGCACACACACACACGCACATTCACTCACACACGCACATGCACACCCAAATAGCCTAAGCAATCCTGAGCAAAAAAACAAAGCTGGAGGCATCACCCTGCCTGACTTCAAATTATACTACAAATTGACAATCAAAACATTATGATATTGGCAGAAAAATAGACACATAGACCGATGGAGCCGAATTGAAAGTCTCGAAAATAAAAACCCACATACACGGGCAAATAATTTTTGACAAAGGAGCCAAAAACATACAGTGGAGAAAAGTCTCTTTAATAAATGGTGCTGGGAAAACTGGGAAGCCGCATGAAACAGAATGAAACTAGATTGCTGTCACCATATACCAAAATTAACTAAAAATGAATGAAAGACTTGAATACAGAACTGAAACTATATACTGCATAGAAGAAAACATAGCAAATAAACTCACGGACCTTGGACTTAAAGAAGATTTCAGGAATTTGATCTCAAAGGCAAGAGAAAAGCAAAAACAAACAAACAAACACATAAAAAATAAATAATGGGGCTACATCACACTGAAAATCTTCTGCACTGCAAAGGAAACCTTCGACAACACAAAAGAGGCAACCATCCAAATGAAAGAAGAGATTTGCAAACAACACGTCCAATAAGGGTCTCATATCCAAAATATACAAAGAACTTGTACAACGTACAACTCAACAATAAAATAGCAAACAATCCAATTAAAAAATGGGCAGAGGACCTGAATAGACACTTCTCCAAAGAATAAATGAAAATGGCCAACAGGCATATGAAAAGATGCTCAGCTTCACTAGCTGTTAGGAAAATGGAGATGAAAACCACAATGACAAGCCATCTCACACCTCTTAGAACGGCTCTCATCAACAGGACAATAAAAAGTGCCCTGAAGAAAACAGTATGAAGTATACTCAAAAAACTAATAGGATTACCATATGTCTCGGCAATCCCTCTACTGGTTTCATTTTTTCATCCAAGAAAAACCTTGAAAACAATTATCCACAAAGATGTGTGCACCCCGATGTTCACAGCAGCATTACTCACAGTGGCCATGCCATAGAAACAACCATAGTGGCCTATGATAGAAAACTCATAGAATATTACTGAGCCATAAGAAAGGATAGAACACTGCGACTGGCAACATGTTTGTATCTTGTGATTCATCCTGCTAAACAAAAGAAGTCAGACGGAAAAAGTTGAGAACCATATGATTTCACTTATATGCAGGATGTAAAACTCAAAGCAACAAACATGACAAACAGAGTCATGGAAACAGCAGACTAGCGGTAACCTGAGGGAAGAGGGGAGAGCAAGTTAGATACGGATGAAGGAGGTCAAATATATGGTGGCAGAAGGAAACTTAACTTTGGGTGAACACACAATGAAATATATGGATGATGTATTATTGAATTGTACACTTGAATCCTATATGGATTTGTTAACCAATGCCACCCCAATAGTGTTATTTTTTTTTAATTAAAAAAAATTAAAAGAACTACCACATGACCAAGCAATTTCTCTTCAGGGTATTTACCCAAACATTTTAAAAACATTTATAAATATATACCTCTGTATGTTCACTGCAGCATCATTTACAATAGCCAAGTCACAAAACAACTTTATTGTCCTTCAACAGACGATGGGATAAGTACAAAAGCCTACTACTCAGCTCACACATTAACCCCAAAAAGATGAAATATTGCATTTTGCACCAGCATAGATAGATCATGGATTGCTATTTGCAGCAACAGGGATGGATCTTGTTTGATCCAATGAACAAACAAAACAAAAACAAACTCATAGAGACAATGGAACGGTAGTTACCACAGGGGTGGGGGACGGCAAAGAAAGGAGGTCAAAGTATGGTGACGAGAGGAGTCTTTGGAAGGTGACTACACAATAGGGTATACAGATATTATATTATAAGTTGTACACCTGAGATTTATATGTGTTATGAGCCAATGTCACCCCAAATAAATCTGATTTAAAAAGAGAAAAAAATCATTTGAACCCAAAAACAAATTCCAGGGACTTTCATCACTTTCTTGCTGATATTCACAGATTTCCTCCCTCTTACTCAGGTCATTAAACATGAGATTCACTGCTTTTGCATCTGCTTGAGTGTGACATGACAGGAACACAACTGCCACCAAGTGTATCTCCAAAGGGCCAAATCCCAAAACAAGGTCTCAGTGCCAGCTCTATTGTATCTCCCTGATAAGTTTGCATTCCCCGTACCTTTGATGACCATTTCTCCCTCCCTCCCTTCCTTATCTTACTTTGCTTTATACTTCATGGAGTAAATCAATCAAACAGTATTCATGTTTTTAGCATAACATGGAAAGGCCACATAGAAATTGGTGACAGGGAGAGGGGGTCTCAGGGAAAGGGTTGGTGCTGAGTGGGTCTTTGTATCCATGGAAATAATACCGTAGGGAGAAGACAACAGTACAGTGGGGAGAGGACACTTATGAAGGAGCGCAGCCCCTGAATAGGTAGAAGGGGTGGGGCCATCAGGCCCGAGTGGGAGTAGTGATGTTCCTTTTAAAGTAAAATATGAAGCTAGCTAAATAACAACAGGTTGACAGATTTAGGCCCCCTCTCCTCGACTACCATGAAAGGTACAAAATTGCCTGATTCTCATGACTACTGTGATGATTTGTGATGACTCCTGGCCCTGAATAAGTTTCACTATGGAGTATACTCAGAGGCAAGGGCCCTGCCCCTTGATTGTCTCTCCATCCCCAGTGCTTAGGCCATCCAGCATGGAAACATCCATCAAGTCAATATTGTTCCTCTTCATTGTTGCCTTCATGAAAGTGATGGTACTACCATTTCCCAAGGCTACGTTGACATTTTTACCCAGGAGCCAGCAATTCATGTGCCTTTGTGGTCTATTTGACATGCATTTATTTATTTGATTCTATTCAAACCGTACAATTGTAAAACAACGTACAAAGAGGACAAAAGCCTAATGCGTTTTCCAAACAAGGTCAGAGCAAAGGTGCAAAAAGGGATCAGCACAGTAAGTGAGCAGAGGCGTCTGGGTGAGCTGCTCAAGCCACACTGCCTGTCACATGATGCATTTAAAGCTGTAAATGTTGCCACAGAAGAATCTCTTGTCCTTGCAGCAGCCACACAGCTTCTGCCAGCGAGGCCTCCTTAGATCCATGTGTCTTTTCTTTCGAGGACAGGAACAACGAGACTTTGAACAGGTCTTTAGAAAACAAGAAGCAGTGTAGACACTATGTGATCAAATTAGAATTTCAAATGTAACTCAAAAGTAAGGTCCTATTCCTCACAACCCCCACCATGCTATTTTTGCCCTGCTTTGTATCCTATGAGAAGGCCAAGGCCAAGTCACACAAAACCACTCGCATTTTATTAGAGGATGTGCATCTGTCAAGATGAATGATCAGAGATGATTAGAAGAGCATTGTTGAGACAAGAAGACACAGAAGTTCTGTGGAGTGCCTTCACGACACAGGTCTTCACATGATAGGCTGGAGGAGGCCGAGAAGCAGTAGGTGAACAGTAAGTGATTCAACCACCTACACAGACACCCAAATACACCAGCACTCATCAGTGGCCCTCAAACAGCAGCATTTTGACCTCCAGGAAACTCTTGGCAAAATCTCAAGATAACTCTGGTCACATCACTGAGAAGGACAGCTAGTCTAGAGGTAGCTGGGTTTTCTGTGATGGACGTGCCTTCTCGTTACTAGAACTTAGCTTCTTTTTAACCATGACCCCATTCTATCTTCTAATCAAGACCACTCTGCATGGAGCCTGGGGAAGTCCCCACCTGCCTGCACCCCCAATCCCGTCAGTCACCAAGATTGATAATCACAGCTCCATTTACTGTGTCTGTAGTCAAACAGAGAAAGTTCAGCTTTACCTTTCACATTATGAAAATAGGCCTTTTCATTTTCGACAATGAAAATGTGATTTATTAGATGCTATACTAATTGTCTATCTTCCACCCACCTACTCTTAAGCAAGTGTCCTCATAAGAAAATTCTAATACCCAATGCTCATATGGTGCTTCTTATATGAATTGTTCTATTCAGCACTTTACATAAATTAATTTGATTCTCATAATACCCTTATAAGGCAGAAAGCCTTGGGGAAAAAAACCGGGGCTTACTCTAAAGGAAGGTTTGTTTCTGGCAATGAATTTAGTAAATCTGAAGAAGCCTACTTAGGACAACTGAATAAACTGAGCTAAAAAATAATCTCTTAAAACAACGATTTAAAGTCACTACAGAATTGTCAAATCATTAGAGAAAAAAAAAATAGAGGTGAGCCTGACATTTTGGGTTATTTTTTTCTCTAAAGAAACCTGCCAATTCTGAGAGAAAGACAGTAGATAACTAAATGACTAACAAGTTGATAAGGTTTACAAAAATTTTAAATATGAAAAAAAAGAAAAGTTTGGAAGAACACTCGATTTTTGATTTGGGACTCAGAAAAGCTATACCCTAAAGATAAGGATGAACCAAAAATTGACCAGCCATCACACATGCCAAAGCCCAGATTCAAAACATCAACTTAACTGGAATGCAGAGACCTGAAATGGTCAGGTTCCCCATCACCTGCCAGTAGCAAATCTTCTGTAGAAGATACTATTCTAGGCTTCATTTATCAACATAATTATTCATATGCAATATCTTGCACTCTATAAAAAATAATTAGGTACATGAGGAGACAGATCACATTGGAAAACCAAGGAAATAAAGAGGCTACCAACAGATTCACAGGGGGTTAAGTTAATGGTTTATCTGATACAGATTTTAAGAGAGTAAGACTGATGTTTCCAGCAGAAAACTGGAAATCATTTTTTAAAAGACACAAAATGCTAGTGCTGAAAAATGCAATAACTTAAATCAATAACTCAGTGGATGAACTTCACAGACGACTGGAAAGAGCTGGGGAAAGAATCAGAAAAATGGAAGTAGCTTAGTAGGTAAGATCCAAATTGAAGAGGGGAGAATGAAAAGTATAGAAAATAGAGAAAATAGCATGAAAGGCATAAGAGACATGGCAAGGGGTCTATTATGAGTAATTGAAAGAATGGGGTGGAAGTAATATTTCAAAAGATAACAACAGATAATATTCCAAAAGGGATAAAAATCTGCAAGCTATAGATTCAAGAAATACTATGAATCCTAAGCATGATAAATACAAAGAAACAAGGCACATTGGTTGTGAAGCTGCTCAAAAAGAGAGCAGAGAGGAATATCTCAAAAACAAGCAGATTTAAAAGGGGAGGAAGAATGGGGGAGAGATCGCTTCAGATGATATGCTAAGACTTATGGGCACCTTTGCAGCAAGGGCAGAGCACTAGAGAGCAGAAAGAAAATGACTGCCAAACTGAAACTTCTATACCCAGCAGAAACATGTTTTTTTTTAAGTTATCCAAAGAGAAATATGCCATCCTCAGACCTGCACTACAGGAAATATTAAAATGTGTTCTTCAGGTCAAAGTGGGTCCCTGCTACAAAAAGTACCTGAGAGCAGCAGAGAGGATAAATGCAGCTCAAGCTAGATGAATATGTGTCCTGTGAAGTTTAAAATTAAAATATACAACAGCTGCACCATGTGAGTCAGGATTAAGTGATAAGGAGTTAGCGTCCGAAGGTCACTGTCAACGAGGTAATATTAACAATTTACATTGAATGTGATCAATCAGAGAATTATGTTGCAATCTCCAGGGCAACTACCAGAAGAACAGTAAAAAATTAGTAACTACCAAGATTATAGGGGAGGAAGAGGAATTCTTTTTCAAAGCAATTCAAGTGAACACAAGAAAGAAAAAGGAGTAGAATACATTTAAATCCAATTTAATAATTCTATGAAACAGACTGGGAATATCAGACTAGAAAATGTAAAGATAAATCATTTGCAAATTATTAGACTACTTTTCAAACTAGAAATGCTTAGTTGAAAATATATTTGTAACTCAACAAAGGATTTGTTGTTTTAAAAAAAGAACCTTTTGTTTATGAAGATCAAATATGTCACACTTTTCTGAAAAGCTGAGAGAACTTTCCTGTCAGCTATTTTGGAAATAAGCTAGCACTCAATCCAGAATCAGCAGGTACACCTAATTCTGTGATTTCTGGGTCACGGGAGACACAGTGGGATCCAATCACAACTGACAGGAACTGTTTCACCTGACCAAATTGTTGCCTTACTAAACTTTCCTGCTCTGTAACTTGAGGATAACGCCAATCGCAAAACTTAGATTATAGAAGATAGTGAACATAAAGCCCCTAGCCCAAAGTGTGGCACATAGTAAAAGTTTAATAAAGTTTACCTATTAAATTATAACATCCAAAATATACAATGAGTGTTTGAAGAAAAACACACACCCTTACATAAATCCACCCTATAAGGCAACTTCAATCAATTTTTCTCCCATCCCCCCTCCAAGAAAACCCAGAATTTGTTTTTCCTCAAATATTATAAAAATAAAAGCACCGAAAATCGAAACCTCCTACATAGATATTCAAGTCTATTAAACCCTAATGTTATGCCACAGAAGCTTCACATTGAGAATGGAGGCCTTAGAGACATGATGGAAGTGTTCTACAGGCTTACCTACACTGTGTGTCGTCCACTCAGTAAGGGTGAAAACTATCTGGCACTAGCAACAGAGCTTTTTGAAGTCAACCTAAAGAGAAAATTGTCTTTTTTTTTAATTCAATTTGACATGGACCCTGGGCTCCCAGTTCCCTCACCTGTCACTTGCTTTTGCCCAACCTCTACCCTGAGTTTGTAAGCTCTTCTGGTGCTATTGTTACTTTTTCTGACTCTTTGAATTTCATTTGCCTTACCTGTAAGATTGCGATCCTACTCCTGACCTTCTCTGTAATTCGCATGACTACCCATCAATGCACTTGCAGTCTTCAATGGAAAGCAGCTGTCATTTCACTCTGGTGCAGGCCAAAACCATTGGCCTTCTTTTTTCTGTTCTTTAAGCCCCAGCTTTAATTTTTTTTTCCTAGGATTTCCCACTTTGATCTTAAAATAACCCTCAGTTACCCACCCATCCACGTGAATGCTAGGCTTTGAGCATTGCCCTGTGCACACATCCACCCTGCCTTACTGCTGAGCTCCTCTGATTTAGCTTTTAAAGTCCCGCTTGGACAACGAGATGCCCTGAATCCCTCCACCTCCTGTCCAGTTCTCAAATCGACAAAATTAATAATCCCTCTTCTGTGTTATTTCTGAACCACGTCCATACCATGGATTCCATTCATTGCACGTGCCACCAAATTGAATCCTGGCTGCATCACTCCTATCAGAATAAATTTTTAAAGATAAATTTTATGTTTTCTTCTTTGTACTCCAGTGTCTTGAAATATTGGAAGTAGACACATTTTTTTCTTGCAAGAGAGAGTATTTCTAGGTTAGTTTTAAAATCCATTTGCTTCCAGTGTCTCATAAATGCCTAATGTGAAAGTCATGTTTTTTATTCATTCTTAGCATTCCTCTCACTCTACCATCCTTTAGCTGGAAATGCAGTATCTGATAACAGGACATCACAGTTGACTCAAACTCTGGTGCTTGTAGAAGTTAATGCAACAGACCAGGTGTAAAATGTTACACACTCAAGAAAGTGCATAAACTCAGTGAAGAGGGGGAGAAGCTGCTTGGCCCTGGCCGACTCATCTCACACTGAAAATCGAGTCTTTGGGGTCCAGAATTTACTCTGGAAAATGGAGAAATGCAGACTGGGAAGTCTTGTCCAATCTTAATATGTTCACATATATTCAAATTAAGGCTACTTAGCCTAAAATAATCTAACAGGCTTACCTTTACAATAATTTCTTTTTTGCATGGCACCGGGAATGAAGTTAGCATTAATACAATGGCTAAGTGGAGGGCCAGTGAAGAAGGAAACAATTGTGTAAATCATTTTATGAACAATCTAGATATCTAACCCAAACTCGAAATGAAATGAAATAAATTTATTTGAAAAATTTCTCTTTGCCCCACCTCATGGACACACTATGGAAATTTCCTAGCCCTGAGGCCTGAACCCGTTCAAATATACCAAGTAAGGTGACAAAGTCCCAGCGTACATACAAAACAGAAGTTCATCTAAATAAATGACATTTTTCCAATGGCACCCTTGAACCCAGAAGAACACCAGGCCATAATTCAGCAGCCTCAGGAGCACACATGCACTGTGCAGTTTAACCCACACCTTTGCTGAGCCCTAACAGTAACCCTGATCCTGACTCTGACACTAACCTTGATGCTAACACTGACCCTGACCCTGACGTAGACCCTGACTCAAAACCAGACCATGACCCTGAACCAGACACTGCCCCTAACCCTAACACTGATCCTGACCCTTACCCTGACCCTGACTCAAAACCAGACCGTGACCCTAAACAAGACACATACTCTAAACCTAATGCTGACCTTGACCCTAACCCTGACTTTGAACCTGACGCTGAACCTGACACTGATACTGACCCTGACCCTTACCCTGACACTGTACCTGACCCTGACCCTGAACCTGAACCTGAACTTGACCCTAGCTTTAACATTTACCATATCTCTAACCCAATCCTGACCCTGACCCTGTCTCTGAAACTGACCCTGTTCTTCACACTCACCCTGACCCTAATTCTGACCCTGACCCTGACTTGACCCTTACCCTAACACAGAACCTGACACTGACCTTGACCCTGATCTTGACCCTAACCCTGACCCTAAACCTGAGTCTGACCCTAACTGTGACCGTGACCTTGACCCTGAACCTAACCCTGACACAGACCCAAACCCTAACCCTAAACATAACCCTGACCGTAACACTGACCTTGAACCAGACCCTAAACCTGACACTTACCCTAACCCCTACCCTCACCCTGATTCTGACCCTGATGCTAACCATGAATTTTTCCTGACCCTGACCCTGACACTGACCCTGACACTGACTCTGTACTTGACCCTAGCTTTAACACTAACCCTAACATAAAACCTTACCCTAACACAATCCCTAACGCGATTCTGAACCTGACTTTGTCCGTGAACCTGACCCTGAGCTTGACCCTTACCATGACAATGACGCTGACCCTGACACTGATATTCACCCTGACTCTGCACCTGACTTTGACCCTAGCTTTAATCCTAACACTATCTCTAACCTTAACCTGACCCTGACCCTGTCCCTGAACCTGGCCCTGATCTTGATGCTCACCCTCACCCTAACTCTGACCCTGACCCTGGCAAAGACACTGACACTGAACCTGACACTGATCTTCATCCTGACCCTGAACCTGACCTTGACCCTAGCTTTAAACCTAAACCTATCACTAACCTTAACCTGATGCTGACCCTGTCCCTGAACCTTAACCTGACCTTGATGCTCACCCTGACCCTAACTTTGACCTTAACCCTGACCCTGACACAGACATTGACACTGACCCTGACTCTGATCATAACCCTAATGCAGACCTAAACCTGACACGAACCCTAAGCCAGACCCTGACCCTGACTCTGACCATAACATGACAGAGACCCTAAACCTAACCCTAAACCTAACTCTGACTGTAACACTGAACTTGAACCAGACTCTGAACATAACCCTAACCCTGACCTTGACCTTGACCTTGCCCTAAACCTGACACAAAAATTAACCGTAACTCTCACCCTGACTTTGACCCTGATGCTCAACCCTGACTTTTACCTGGACCCTGAACCAGACACTGACCCTGACCCTGACCCTGAATCAGAAGCTGACCCTGACCGTGACCCTGAACCTGATCTTTAACCTAGCTTTACCCCTAACCCTATCTCTAACCCTAATCTGAACCTGACCCTGAAACTTACTGTAACCGTAACCCACACCCTGAACCTGACCCTGACCCTAACATTGACTCAGACCATAAGCCTGACCCTGACACTGACCCTGATTCTGACGCTAATCCTGACCCTTATCCTGACCCTGAGACTGACCCTGACCTTGACCATAGCCCTAAACAGAACCCTATGCGGAAAACTAACACCAACCCTAACCCTAACCCTGATCCTGACCGTGACCTTGATGCTAATACTGACCCTGACACTTACCCTGTTTCTGACTCAAAACCAGAAGGTGACCCTGAACCAAATACTAACCCTAACCCTAACGCTGACCCTGACCCTGACACTGACCCTGACACTGAGCCTGACCCTGAACATGACACTGAACGTAAACTTGACACTAGCTTTAACCCTAAACCTATCTCTAACCCAATCCCGATCCTGACCATTTTCTCGAATATGACTCTTACCGGGACACTCACCCTGACCATATCTCTGATATTGACTTTGACACTGACCCTGACAGAGACCCTAACCCTAATCCTGACCCTAACCCTGACCGTAACATTGACCTTGAACCAGAGCCTGACCCTAAAACTAACCGTGACCTTGACCTTGACCCAGACTCTAAACCTGATACTAAACCTAACTCTGACCCTGACGCAAACACTGACTTTTACGCAGAACCTGAAACTGACACTGACCTGACCCTGACCCTGATCTTAACCCTAGCTTTAACACTAACCATAACTCTAAACTTTAACCTAATCGAAACCCTAACTCGATTCTTACCCTGACCTAGGCCCTGAACCTGATCCAGAACCTGACACTACCCTTACCCTGACGTTGACCCTGACGTTGACCCTGACGTGGATCTTGACCCTGAACATGACCCTGAACCAGACCCTGGCCCTGACCAAAATCTGACCCTGAACTTGACCCTGACCCTGACCCTAACCTTCACCAAGACACTGACCCGGAAACTGAACCTGACCCTTATGTGTACACTAACCCTGAGCCTGACCCTGAACCTATTCCTGACCCTCACCCTGACCCTAAACTTAACTCTAACTCTGACCCTAAACCAGACACTAACACTGACCTTGACCCTAACCATAACATTAACCCTTACCCTGAACCTGATCCTGACCCTGACCCTGACCGTGAACTTTTCATTGATCCTGACCCTGATACTGATTCTGACCATGAACCTCACCCTGACCCTGACCCTAACCCTGACCCTTACACTAACCCTAACATTAACTTTAATGCTAAACCTATCCCAACTCTAACCCTAACTCTAAACCTTACCCTAACCCTAATTCTAACCATAACTATAATAGCATAACAACGTGTACTGCATTACTGTGTAAACATGCATTCAATGGCTTTTCTTGACTGATTCTGCAATAGAGACTGATATCCGATACATGAAAAGCGAAAATAATTGCAATGGTTCAGGATGCAATCTCAAACATCATTGAGCATGCTTGAGTTTCAGCAAGCAGAGTGACTGGAATACCGGGACATTCTGAACCCACTTCATACAAATTTTCACTATAGGACCTGTGTGCCATTCAATGATCACTTAGATGTTGAAATGTTTCAGTGGCATTCAATATGCTTACCTAAATATACATCATATTTAAACATTCTGCAATCGGCATTTTCTCTGGTCTATTTTCATGTGCAATATACCATGTACTTGGTGCACTTTAGAGAAACAAAGCACAGTTCCCAATGCAAATACATATAAGAATTTTACTTGACATGGCTTCAGTGCTGTGATACATTTCACTAAACAATGCTGTCAGAGCTGTACAACTTTATGTTTCTCTGTTACAAACGCAAGTATTCAAAATAGGTTCTTGTGCGTTGCCACCTATCCCTAACCCTAAGAGTGATTGCTAACCTGGAGGTCAAAGAGAGATCTACAGAAATGGTATCTGGTGAATTATCATACATTATGAAGTTTGCTTCATTGCCAGCAAGAAAGATACATTGTATTCCAAAAAAAAAAAAAAAAAAACAAGTACCCGCTTCCTACGAATTTCCACTGTCTGTTCTCCAGGAATTCACTTTGCACGTTCATACTTTTAGGATCCTCAGTTAAACAGATGTCACATCTGTCAAAAGAGCGATTTGGCAGGTACTCCGCTATTCTCATGTGCAATAAATGACATACTTGGTGCAGTTCAGAGAAACATGGCAGTGTAGGCCAAAGTAAATACAGAATGGAATTTAACAATTTACAGTGCTTAAGAAATGTACCAGAGCTATAATAGCATAACCCCATATACTTCACGACTGTGTCTTCAAGAGTATCAAAATAGCTTTTTGGGGGATGATTCTGCAATAGAGAGTGATATTCAAAACATGAAAAGCAAGAATTTTTGCAATAATTCAAAATGCAACCTTATTTGAAACGGACCACTAACCCTGACCCTTATCCTGACCCTGATTGACACACTAACCCTAACCCTAACCTTAACCATGACCGTAACCCTAACCCTAACACTGACCTTGACCCAGACCCTGACCCTAACCCTAACCCTGAACATGACCTTAACTATGACCCTAAACCTGACCCTAACTCTAACCTTGAACTTGACCTTGATTCTGACTCTTAACCTGACACTAACCGTGACACAGACCCTGAACCTGACCCTGAAACTTACTGTAACCATAACGCATAACCTGAACCTGACCCTGACACTGACCCTGACCATGAGCCTGACCCTGACACTGACACTTACCTTGACCATAGCCCTAAACTGAACCCTATCCAAAAACTAACCATAACCCTAACCCTAACCCTGACCCAGACCCTGATTCAAACCTTGATGCTAACGCTGACTCTGGAACAGACCCGGACCCTGAACGTGAACCAGACCCTAATCCTGAAAGAGACCCTTACCCTAAAGCTTACCATGACCCTGACTCTGACACTGATCTTGGCCCTAACCCTGACCCTGACCCTGAGCCTGACTCTGAACCTAACCCTAACGCTGACCCTAACCTAACCCTGACCCTGACCCTAATCTTAACCTGGCCATGACCCTAACTGTAACACTAATCCTTACCCTAAACCCTACCATAACGCTAACCCTAACCCTGACACTGACCCTGGTCCTGACCGTGACCCTGATTTTTACCCATACCTTGAACCTGACCGTAATCCTAATGAAGACACTGACTCTGACCCTGACCCTAAACTAGACCATGACACTGAACCTTACCCTAACCCCACACTGACCCTGACCCTAACCCTAATCCTGAACCTGACATTGACCCTGACCCTAACACTAACCCTAACCTGAACCTGACCCTGACTGTGACCTTGACCCTGATGCTGACCCTGACACTGATCTTGACCCAGAACCTCATCTTGAACCTAGCTTTAACCCCAACCCTATCTCTAACCCTAACCTGAACCTGACCTTTTCTCTGAACCAGACACTGACATCATGTACACCCATAACCGGACCCTGTTCCTGAACCAGACTCTGACAGTATCCCTAACCCTGTCCTTGACCTTGAATCTGACAATAAAGCTGACACTAACCTTAACCCTGACCCTGATCCTGACATTTAACCTGACCCTGACGCTGACCCTGACCCTGATCCTGACCCTGACCCTGACCCTGACACTGAACCAAACTCTGACCCTGACCTTGACCCTGACCCTGAACCTGACCTTGACCCTAGTTATAACACTAAATCTATCTCCAACTCGAACCTGATCCTGAATCTGTCCCTAAACCTGACACATACACTAAAACTAGCCCTAAACCTAACCATGGCCTTAAACCTTACCCTAACCTTAATGTTAACCTAACACTAACCCTGACCTTGACCCAGACTCTGACAGTTTCCTGACCCTGACCTTGACCTTGAAACTGACAATAAACCTGACACTAACCCTAACCCTGACCGTGACCCTGAACATAACTCTAACCCTGACCCAGACCTTAAACCGAACCCTAAAACTAACCATGACCGTAAAGAATACACTAACCATGATCTTGAACCACACCCAGATTCTAAAGCTAACCCTGAGCTTAACCTTTACCTTGAACATAAACCAGACCCTGAACCTAACCTTGACACTGACCCTGACCTTTACCCTATCCCTAAACATAACCCAAACTTGAAAACTAACCTGAAACTAAACCTAACCCTGACCCTAACCGTGACCCCAACATGAAGCTAACCCTGAAACTGACCCTGACCCTGACCCTAACTCGAAACCAGACAGTGATCCTGAACCTAACACTGACCAGTACTCTAACCCTGACCCTGAAACTGATCTTGACACTGACCGTGACCTAAACTTAACACTAACCCTTAACCAACTAAACCTAACACTGACACGGACCCTGACCCTGACCCTGACACTGTTCCTGACCCTTAACCTACCTAGACCAGAGCTTTAACCTTAAACCTTACCCTAACCCTAACACTAGCCCTAACCTGACCCTGACCCTAACCATGACCCTGACACTGACACTGACCCTAATTCTGAAGATAACCCTGACCCTTAACCTGACCCTGACACTGAACCTGACACTGACACTAGCTCTAACCCAAACCCTAAGCCGAAAACTATCCCCAACTCTAAAACTAAGACTGATCCTGACCCTAACACTGACCCTGACCTTGATGCTAACCCTGACCCTGACCCTGACCCTGACACTGATCTTGACACTGACCCTGACCCTAAACCTAAAACTAACTTTTACCCAAAACCTAAACCTAACCCTAAACCTTATCCTGACACTGACCCTGGCCCTGATCCTGACCCTGACACAGACCGTGACCATAATCTTGACCCTAACCCTGACACTAACCATGACCTGACCCTGACCATGACCCTAATCCTGACCCTGACCCTGAACCAGAACCAGACCCTGTCCCTGATGCTGACCCTGACCGTTAACCTTACCTTGACCATAGCTTTAACTTTAACCCTATCTCTAACCCTAATCTGACCCTGACTCTGTCCCTGAACCTGACCCTAACATTGATGCTCACCCAGAATCTGAACCTGTCCCTGAACCAGACCCTGACCTTGACACAGACTCTAACCCTAACCTGATTTATGACCCTGATGCTAACCCTCACCATGACCATGACCCTGACCCTGATTCGGATCCTAACCCTAAAACTAAACATAACCATGACCGTAACCCTAACCCTAATTCTGACCTTGACCAACACCTGACACTAAACCTAACCCTGCCCTTGACCCTGACCCTGACCCTAAACCTGACCCTCATCCTGAAACTGACCCTAATTCTGACGCTACCCTGACCCTTAACCTGACCCTGACACAGACCCTGACATTGAACCTAGCCCTACTTTAACTCTATCTTGAAAACTAACCCCAACGCTAAAGCTAACCCTGATCCTGACCCTAACGCTGATTTTGAACCTGACTCAAAGCCAGACAGTGACTCAGAACCAGACTCTGATACTAACCCTACTCCTGACCCTGACCCTGACTCAGACCCTAATTCTAACCCTAACCCTGACCATAACCCTAAACTTAACACAAACCTTGGCTTCAACTCTGACCTAAAACTGACACTAACTTTAACCCGGACCCTTACCCAACCCTGAATCTGATACTAACCCTGACATGTACCCGGATCCTCACCTTGAACTGACCCTGAGCATGACCCTGACCTTGATCCTAAAAAAACAAACCCTAACCCAAAACCTTACCCTAACCCAAATTCTAACCCTATTCTGAACATGACTCTGGCCCTGAACCGGACCCTGAACCTGACACTTACCCTGATCCTTAAGCTGACCCTGACACTGATCCTGACTCTGACCCTGACCCTCACCCAAACCAGACCCTAACCCTAACCCAGAACCTACCCTGACCTTGACCCTGACCCTGACCCTAACCCTTACCATGACCCTGACCCTGATCCTAACCCTTACACTGACCCTGAGCCTTAATCTGAACCAGCCCTGACCTTCATCCTGACCCTAAATTTAACTCTGATTCATACCCAAAACTGACCTTGACCTCGAACTTGACCCTAAACCTAACACTAACCCTTAACCTAAATCTAACCCTAACCCTGACCCTGACCATGACCCTGAACTTGTCACTTATACTGATCCTGACCCTGAACTTGATACTGACTCTGACCCTGAACCTCACTCTGAAACTAACCCTAACCCTAACACTAAACATAACCCTAAACATATACCTAACTCAAAGCCTAACGCTAACCCTAACCCTAACCCTAATTCTAACTGTAGCTATAATAGCATAACACCATGTACTGCACTACTGTGTTACCATGCGTATCAAAATAGTTGTTCTTGGGTGATTCTACAATAGAGACATATATCCCGTACATGTAAAGCGAGAACTATTGCAATGGTTCAGCATTCAATCTTATGAATCATTGAGAGTGCTTGATTTTCAGCAAGCAGAGTGACTGGAATACCGAGAAGATATGAACCGGCTTCCTACGTTTATCACTATAGGACCTGTGTGGCATTCAATGATCACTTACATGTTAAAATGTGTCAGTGCCGTTCAATATGCTTACCTAAAAGATACATCCCATCTTTACATCCTGCAATTGGCATTCTCTCTGGTCCATTTTCATGTGCAATATACCACGTATTGGTGCACTTCAGAGAAACAAAGCACAGTTCCCAAAGGAAATACACATAAGAATTTTACTTGACATGGCTTCAGTGCTGTGATATATTTCACTAAACAATGATGTAAGAGCTGTGCAACTTTGCGTTTCTCTGTGTCAAACGCAAGTATTCAAAATAGGTTCTTGTGCATTACCACCTATCCCTAACTCTAAGAGTGATTGCTAACATGGAGGTCAAAGAAAGAACTAAGGGAATGGTATCTGGTGCAATATCATATATTATGAAGTTTTCTTCATTGCCAGCAGAGAAGATGCCTCATATTTCATAAAACCAAACAACCATTTTTTTATGATTTTTTTCTGTCATTTCCCCGGGAATTCACTTTGCACGTTCATACTTTCAGGATCCTCAAAAAAAAACAGATGTCACATCTGTCAAAACAGCAATTGGACAGGTACTCCAATATTCTCATGTACAATAAATTGCCTACTAGGTGCAGTTCAGAGAAAATGGCAATGTAGGCCAAAGTATGTACAGAATAGAATTTTACAATTTACAGTGCTTAAAAAATGTACCATAGCTATAATAGCATAACCGAATATACTTTACTACTGTGTCTCAAACGTATCAAAATAGCTTTTTGGGGGTGATCCTGCAATTGAGAATGATATCCAATACATGAAAAGCAAGAATTATTGCAATACTTCAAAATGCAATCTTCATTATAATCCTAATTTTAAACTTAACCCTGACCATAACCCTAACAATAACGAATCTACACCCAGAGCCAGACCCTAAAGCTAACCCTGACCATCACCTTCACTCTGACCCTAAACCTGACACTACACCTAAGGCTGACATTGACCCTGACCCTGACCCTGAACCTGACCCAGACCATTACCCTAACCCTAACCTTAACTGTGACCGTAAACCTATCCCTAAACCTGAACTTGATCCAGACCCTAAACATACCCTAATTCTAACCTTGACCTTGACCATGGCTCTAAAGCTGACCCTAACCTAACCCTGAACCTGACACTCACCCTGACCTGAAACTTACCTTGACCCTGGCTTTTACCCTAATCCTAACCATAAACCTTATCCTAACCCTAACACTAACCATAACCTGACCTTGACCCTGACACTGACCCTGACGCACACCTTGACATTAATCCTGACCCTAACCCTGACCCTAACCCTGACGCTAAAGCTGACCTTGACCCTAGCTTTAACCCTAATCCTATCTCTAACCCTAACCTGACCCTGACACTGTCCCTGAACCTGACACTGAACTTGATGCTCACCCTGAACCTGACTCTGCCCCTGAACCAGACCCTGACCCTGACACAGACCCTGACTTTGACCTTTAACCTGACCCAGACCCTAACCCTAACCCTAAACCTAACCCCGACCATAACACTAAGCCTAACCTGACCTTGAAACAGACCCTGACCCTAACCCTAACACTGACCTTGACTTTGAACCTGACCCTAAACCTGACACTAACCCTAATCCTGACCCTCACCCTGACCCTGACCCTTACCCAGACCCTAAACCTAACCCTAATCCTAATCGTACCGAAACCCTAACACTAAACCTGATGTAGACCCAGACTTGTCCCTAACTCTAACCCTGACCTTAACCTTGACCCTGACTTAAAGATGACGCTATTCTGACCCGAACCCTGAACTGGACCTTGACCGTAAACCTGACCCTAACACTGAAAATGACCATCATTCTGACACTAACCCTGACCCTTAACCTGAATCTCACACTGATCCTGACCTTGACCCTAGCCCTAACCCTAATCCTAACTGAAAACTAACCCCAATTCTAAACCTAATTATGAACCTAACTCTGATTATGACCTTGATGCTAACCCTGTCCCTGACCCTGACTCAAAACCAGACCGTGAACCTGAACTAGAAACTTAGCCTAACACTAACACTGTCTCTGAACCTGACCCTTAACATGACCCTAACCCTGAACCAGACACTGACCCTGGCCCTGACTCTAAACCTGAACCAGACCCTGACATTGACCCTGACCCTTAACCTGCCCTTGACCCTGGTTTTAACTCTAACCCTATCTCTAATCTTAACCTGACCCTGACACTGTCCCTGAACTTGACCCTGACCTTGTCGCTCACCGTGAACCCGACACTGTTCGAGAAATATACCCAGTTCCTGACACAGACTCTGACCCTGACCTTGATTCTGACCCTGATGCTAACCTTTACCATGACCCTGACCCTGAACCTGACCCATACCCTAACCCTAACCCTCAACCTAACAGTGACCATAAACCTAATCCTAATTCTGAACTTGACCCACACCTTGACCCTAACCCTAATCTTAACCCTGACCTTGACCTTGACCCTTATCCTAAACCTGACTCTAACCCTAACCCTGACCCTGAACTTGATACTGACCCTGACCATAACTCTGACCTTGACACTTAAACTAACTTTAATTCTGATGCTAACCCTGACCCTTAAACTTACCTTGACGGTGACCCTGACCTTGACCCTAACCCTACCCTAACCCTAACACAAAAACTAACTGAAATTCTAAACTTAACCCTGATCCTAAAATGACCCTAACCTGATCCTGACTGAAAACCAGACACTGAATCAGAACCAAGCACTGACCCTAACCCTAACCCGGAACCTGAGCCTGACCCAGACCCTAACCATAACCCTAACTTTGACCATAACCCAAACATTAACACTAACCTTGACCTTGACGCTGACCCTAAAACTGACACTAACTTTAACCCTGACCTTCACCCTGCCCTGACTCTGACGCTAACCCTGAATTTTAATCGGACCCTGACCCTGAAACTGACCCTGAGCCTGAAAATGAACTTGACCCTGAAAAAACATGAACCCAAACCCAAAACTTTACCCTAAACCAAACCCTAACGCAATTCTGACCATGACCATGTCCCTGAACTGGACCCTGACCCTTACCCTGACCCTGATGCTGATCCTGACATTGATCCTGACCCTGACCCTGAACCAACCCTGAACCAAATCCTGACCCTGACCCAGACACTGACCTGACCTTGACCCTGAGCCGGAGACTAACCTAAAGCATGACCCTGACCCAAACCCTAACCGTGACCCTAATCCTAAGAACTTACCCAGACCCTGACCCTGAAACTAACCCTGACCCTCACCCTGACACTAAATTTAACTCTGATGCTGACCCTAAAACTGACCCTGACCCTGAACTTGACCCTAATCCTAACACTAACCATTACCCTAAACCTAACACTAACCCTGACCCTCACCTTGACCCTTACACTGAGCCTGACCCTGATATTGAATCCAACCCTGAATCTCAACATGACCTTGACCCTAACCCTGACCTTAACGCTAAAGCTAACACTAACCCTAAACCTAAATCTATCCCTAACTCTAACCCTAATGCTAAACCTAACCCTTACCCTAATTCTAACTGTAGCTATAATAGCATAACACCATGCACTGCACTACTGTGTTACGATGCAAATCAAAATAGCTTTTCTTGGGGGATTCTGCAATAGAGACTGATAACCTATACATGAAAAGTGAAACTATTTCAATGGATCAGGATGCAATCTCATGGATCATTGAGCGTGCTTGATTTTCAGCAAGCAGAGTGACTGGAATACCAGGACAATATGAGCCAGCTTCCTATGAATTTTCACTATAGGACCTGTGTGGCATTGAATGATCACTTAGATGGTGAAATGTGTCAGTAGCGTTCAATATGCTTACCTAAAAGTTATGTGACAACTTTACATCCTGCAATTCAGCGTTTTCTCTGGTCCATTTTCATGTGCAATATACCGCGTACTTGGTGCACTTCAGAGAAACAAAGCACAGTTCCCAGGACAAATACAAAAAGAAAATGTTACTTACCATGGCTTCAGTGCTGTGATATATTTCACTAAACAATGCTGTAAGAGCTGTGCAACATTGCGTTTCTCTGTTACAAATGCAAGTATTCAAAATAAGTTCTAGTGCGTTACCACCTATCCCTAACCCTAAGAGTGATTGCTAACGTGGAGGTCAAAGAGAGAACTACAGGAATGGTATCTGGTGCAATATCATATATTATAAAGTTTGCTTCATTGCCAACAAAAGAGATGCCCTGTATTCCAGGAAAACGAGAACCCACTTTCTACGAATTTCCACTGTTGGTTCTCCGGAAATTCACTTAGCATGTTCATACTTTCAGGATCCTCAGTTAAACAGATATCACAACTGTCAAAAGAGCAATTTGGCAGGTACTCTGATATTCTCATGGGAAATAAATGACGTACTTGGTGCAGTTCAGAGAAGCACGGCAGTGTAGGCCAAAGTAAATAAAGAATGGAATTTTACAATTTACAGTGCTTAAGAAACGTACCAGAGCTATAATAGCATAATCCCATATACTTCACGACTGTGTCTTCAAGCGTATCAAAATATCTTTTGGGGGAGGTGATTCTGCAATAGAGAGTGATATCCAATATATGAAAAGCAAGAATTATTGCAATAATTCAAAATGCAATCTTTATTCAAACCTTAACCCTAACCATGACCCTGACCCTGACCCAGACCCTCACCCTAACTTTAACCCTCACCGTAACCCTAAACCTAACTGTAACCTTGACGCAGAGCCTCTCCTAAACCTAACCCTGACCATCACCTTGAACCTGACCCTAAATCTGACACTAAAACTAAGCCTAACCCTGACCCTGACCCTGAACCTGACCCAGCCCCTAACTCTAACCATAACCTTAACTGTGACCGTAAAACAAACCCTAACCCTGACCTTGACCCTGACTCTGACCCTAACCCTAACACTGATCCCTACATAAACCTAACCCTAACCCTAAACCTAATCCTAACACTGATCCTGACCCTGAACCTGACCGTGACACAGACCCTGATCCTGATATTGACCCTAAACCTGACCCTAAACATGACATGAACCTGACGGTGACACAAACCCTGTCTTTGATTCTGACCCCGAACCTTAACCTGACCCAGACCCTAACCCTAACCCTAACCCTGACCGTAATCCTAACCCTAATACTGATTTTGACCTTGATTCTGACACTAAAACTGACACTAACTTTAACCCTGACCTCACCCTGATCCTGACCCTGATGCTAACCCTGATTTTAACCCCACCCTGACCCTGACACTGACCCGGACTCGGACCCTGACCTTGAGCCTAGAAAAACACTAACCTTAACCCAAAAATTTAACCTAACCCAAAGCCTACCCTATTCTGACCCTGTACCTTAATCTGAACCTGACCCTGATGCTCCCCTGACCCTGACGCTGAAACTAACACAGATCCTCAGCCTGAAACACACACTGACCCTGACCCAGACCCTGACCCTGACCTTGACGCTGACCCTGACCATAACCTTCACCATAACTCTAACCTTGACACTGAAGCTGACCCTAACACTTACACTGACCCTGAGCCTGACTCTGAAGCTAACCCTGACCCTCACACTGACTCTAAATTTAGCTCTGACTCTGATCCTAAACCTATCCCTGACCCTGAACTTGACCCTAAACCTAAAACTAACCCTTACGCTAAAGGTAACCCTAACCCTGACCCTGACCTTGACTCTTACACTGACCCAGACCCTGACCCTGATACTGATTCTGACCCAGACCCTCTACCTGAACCTGACCCAAACCCAGACCCTAACCCTTACTCTAACAATAACCCTAACCCTAAACCTATCCCTAACTCTAACCCTAACGCTAATCCTAACCATAAGCCTAATTCTAACCATAGCTATAATAGTATAACACTGTGTACTGCACTACTGTGTTACCATGTGTATCAAAATGGCCTTTCTTGAGTGATTCTGCAATAGAGACTGATATCCCGTACATGAAAATTGAGAACTATTGCAATGGTTCAGGATGATATCTCATGGGTCATTGAGGGTGCTTGATTTTCAGTAAGCAGAGTTACTGGAATACCGAGACATTCAGAACCCGTTTTATATTAATTTTATTTATAGGACCTGTGTGGCATTCAATGATTATTTAGATGTTGAAATGGTTCAGTGGCGTTCAATATGCTTACCTAAAAGATACGTCACATCTTTATATCCTGAAATCGGCATTCTCTCTGGTTCATTTTCATGTGCAATATACCACGTGCTTGGTGCGCTTCAGAGAAACAAAGCACAGTTCCCAAAGCAAATACAAATAAGAATTTTACTTGACATGGCTTCAGTGCTGTGATACATTTCACTAAACAATGCTTTAAGAGTTGTGCAACTTTGCATTTCTCTGTTACAAACGCAAGTATTCAAAATAGGTTCTTGTGCGTCACCACCGAGCCCTAAAACTAATAGTGATTGCTAACCTGGAGGTCAAAGAGGGAACTACAGAAATGATATCTAGTGCAATATCATATATTATAGAGTTTGCTTCATTGCCAGCAAGGAAGATGCCTTGTATTCCAGGAAAACGAGAACCCGCCTCCTACGAATTTCCAATGTCGTTTCTCCGGGAACTCAGGTAGCACGTTCATACTTTCAGGATCCTCAGTAAAACATATTTCACATCTGTCAAAAGAGCAATTGGGCAGGTACTTTGATATTCTCATGGGAAATAAATAACGTACTTGGTGCAGTTCAGAGAAACACGGCAGTGTAGGCCAAAGTAAATAAAGAATGGAATTTTAAAATTTACAGTGTTCAAGAAATGTACCAGAGCTATAATATCATAATCCCATATACATAACTACTGTGTCTTCAAGCGTATCAAAATAACATTTTTTAATGATTCTGCAACAGAGAGTGATATGCAATACATTAAAAGCAAGAATCATTACAATAATTTAAAATGTAATCTTAATTCATACATAAACCCTAACCCTGACCCTGAAACTGACCCTTATCCTGACCCAGACCCTGACCCTAAATTTAACCCTTACCATAACCCTAACCCTAACTCTGACCCAGAGCCTGACCATAAACCTAACCCTGACAATCTTGACCATGACCCTAAAGGTGACACTAAACTTAAACTGACCCTGACCCTGAACCTGATCCTGAACCTGAACCAGACCCTAACCCTAAGCCTAAACTTAACTGTGATTGAATTACTAACTCTAAACCTGACCTCGACCCAGACCCTGACTTTAACCCTAACCCTGACCATGACCTTGACCCTGACCCTAAACTTGATCCTAACTATAACTCTGACCTTGACCTTGATTCTGAAACTTAACCTGACACTAACCCTGACACTTACCCTGAAGCTGACCCTGACCTTATCCTAACCATGACACTGACCCTGATTCTAACCCTGACCATGACACTTACACTGATTCTGATGCTAACCCTGAGCCATACCCTAACCCTGACCCTGAACCAGATCGTGAACCTGAACCAAACCCTGACCTTGACCCTGAAAGGGAGGCTAAACCTGACCCTAACACTGACCATGACCCGGACCCTAACTCTGACCCTGATTTGACCATGACCCTAACACTTATCAAGACCCTGATGCTGACACTGATTTTGACCCTAAACCTAAACCTGACCTGACCCTAAATCTGACCCTGACCCTGACTCTAACCGGAACATTAATACTTACTCTAAACCCAAACCTAACGCTAACAGTAACCCTGAAACTGACCCTGAACCTGACCCTGACCCTGAACCTGACCGTAACCCGAACCCTGATAATGATCCTGACCCTAATCTTGAGCCTGACATAGACCCTGACCCTACCTGACCCTGACCCTGACCCTGACGCTAATTTTCATAATGACCCTGACCAAGACCCTGACCCTGAACCTGACCCTGGTCAGACCCAGTCTCTAACCCTAACCTTGAACCTAACCATGACCTTAAACCTAACCCTAAACCTGACCTTGATCCAGATGATGACCCTAAACCTTACCCTGTCTTTGACCTTGACCCACATTCTAAACCTGACCCTAAATCTAACCTTGACCTTGACCTTAACCCTGACTCTAAACCTGACAATAACCCTAAAAATGACCCTAAAACTGACTCTGACCCTGACGCTGACTCTGACACTGAACATGACACTGACACTGAATGAGACCTTGACCCTGACATTGATTGTGCCCCTGAACCTGACCTGGACCCTAGCTTTAACCCTAACACTATCTTTACCCTAACCTGACTATGAACCTGTTCCTTGACCTGACCCTGATCTTGACGAGCACCCTAAAGCTGACCCTGTCCCTAACCAGACCCTGACCCTGACACAGACACTGACCCTGAACTTGACCGTGATCCTGAAACTAAACCTCACCATGACCCTGACACTGACCAAAACCTAACCCTAAATCTCACCCTAAATTTGATCGCAACCCTAACACTAACCATGTAATTGACCCAGACCCTGACAGTAACCCTAACACGGACCTTGACCTTGAATCTAACACTAAACCTGACACTAACCCTAACCCTGACCCTGACCCTGAACCTGACCCTGACCTTGACCTTAAAGCTAACGCTGACCTTGATCTTGACCCTGACACTGAACCTGACCCTATGGCTAACCCTGAACTTGAACTTAACCCAGACTCTAAACCTAACAATAACCCTGACCCTGACACTGAGCCTGATCCTGCCCCATAACCTTGACCTTGACCTTAGCACTAAACCTAAAAATAACTTGAAAAATAACTCCAATCTTAAACCTAACCCTAACGTTGACCCTAAACTGAACTTAAAAGTGACGCTGACCCTGACCCTGATCCTGACCCTGACACAGACCCGATTTCTGATCTTGAACCTAACACTTACCCTAACCATGACCTGACCCTGACCGTGACCCAAACCCTGACCCTGAACCTAACCCTGAAACAGAACCTAACCCTAACACTAACCCTAACATTGACCGTAACCATAGCCCTAACACTGACGTTGACCTTGACCAGGACACTAAAAATGACACTAACTTTAACCAGGACCCTCACCATGACCCTCACTCTGATCCTAACCCTAACTTTTATCCCAACACAGACCCTGACACTGACCCTGACCCTGACCTTGACCCTAGAAAAACACTATACCTAACCTAAAAGCTTACCAAAACACAAAGCCAACCCTATTCTTATCCTGACCCTTCTCCTGAACCTGACACTGACCCTGATCCTTACCCTGACCCTGACACTGACTCTGACACTGATCCTGACCCTAAACCAAACACTCACCTTGACCCATACCCTTACCATGACTTTGACCATAACCCTGACCCTATACCTCACTATGACATTGACACTGACACTGACCCTCACTGACATTGAGCCTGAAACTGAAGCCAACCCTAATCCTCAACCTGACCCTAAATTTAACTCTAAAACTGACCCTAAATCAGACTCTGACCCTGACATGGATGCTACCCGTAAAACGAACTCTTAACCTAAACCTAATCCTTACCCTGACCCTGAACCTGAACTTGACTCTTAGACTGACCCTGACCCTTACATTGACACTGATTCTGACCCTGAAACTCACCCTGACCTTGACCCTAACCCTGACCCTAAGCCTAACCCTAACAATAACCCTAACCCTAACCTACTCCTAACTCTAACACTAACGCTAAACCTAACCCTATCCCTAATTCTAACCATAGCTATAATAGCATAACACCGTGTACTGCACTACTGTGTTACCATGCATATCAAACAGCTTTTCTTGGGTGATTCTACAATAGAGACTGATATCCCGTACAAGAAAATCGAGTACTATTGCAATGGTTCAGGATGCAATCTCATAGATCGTTGAGCATGCTTGATTTTCAGCAAGCAGAGTGACTGGAATACCAGGACAATCTGTATGCGCTTCCTACAAATTTTCACTATAGGACCTGTGCGGCATTCAATGATCACTTACATGTTGAAATGTGTCAATGGCATTCAATACGCTTACCTAAAAGATATGTCACTTCTTTACATCCTGCATCAGCATTCTCTCTGGTCTATTTTCATGTGCAATACGGCACGTACTTGATGCACTTTAGAGAAACAAAGCCCAGTTGCCAAGGCAAATACAAATAAGAATTTTACTTGACATGGCTTCAGTGCTGTGATACATTTCACTAAACAATCCAGTAAGAACTGTGCAACTTTTCGTTTCTCTGTGTCAAACGCAAGTATTGAAAATAGGTTCTTGTGCATTATAACCTTTTCCGAACCCCAATAGTGATTATTAACCTGGAAGTCAAAGAGAACTACAGAAATTGTATCTTGTGCAATATCATATATTATGGAGTTTGCTTCATGGCCAGCAAGAAAGATGCCTTGTATTCCAAAAAAACAAGAACACGCTTTCTACGAATTTCCACTGTCAGTTCTTCGGGAATTCACTTTGCATGTTCATACTTTCAGGATCCTCATTTAAACAGATGTCACATCTATAAAAAGAACAATTGGGCTGATGTTCCGATATTCTCATGTGCAATAAATGACGTACTTGGTGCAGTTCAGAGAAACATGGCAGAGTAGGCCAGAGTAAACAGAGAATGAAATTTTACAGTTTACAGTGCTTGAAAAACGTACCATAGCTATAATAGCATAACCTCATATACTTCACGACTGTGCATTCAGGCGTATCAAAATAGCTTTCTTGGGGGGTAATTCTGCAATAGAGAGTGATATCCAATAGATGAAAAAGAGTAGTATTGCAATAATTCAAAATCAAATTTTAATCCAAACCTTAACCCTAACCCTAACCCAGAAAATAACCCTGAACCTAACCCTAACCCTAACCCTAATCCTGTCCCTGACCCTGACCATGACCCTGAACCAGAAACTGACCCTGACCCTGACAGTGATGCTAACCCTGACCCTGACCTAGACCCTGATTCTAACCCTGACCCTGAACTGACCATGACTCTAAACCTGACACTGATCCTGACCCTGACCCTGACACTTACCTAATGATAACCCTAACACAGATGCTAACCCTAACCCTATTCCTGACTCTGACACTGACCCTGACCATGAATGTGACCCTGAACTTGACTGTGACTCAAAACCAGACCGTGACCCTGAACCAGACACAGACCCTAACTCTAACCCTAACTCTGACCATAACACTGACCTTGAACCAGACACTGACTCTATCCCTAACCCTGAACTTGACCTTGACCCTGTTTCTAAACCTGACACTAACCCTAAACCTGACCCTCACCCTGACTCTGATTCTAACGCTAACCCTGAATTTTCCTTGAACCCTGACCATGACACTGACCCTGACCCTTACCCTGAACTTCACACTAGCTTTAACATTAACCCTAACCCTAAACCTTACCCTAACCCAAACCCTAACCTTATTCTGACCGGGACAATGTTCCTGAACCTGAATCTGACCTCGACCCTTACCCTGACAATTATGCTAACCCTGACACTGATCTCGACCCTGACCATGACCCTGAACCAAACCCTGATTCTGGCCTAACCTGACACTGACCTTGACGCTGAACCTAACCTACACCATGACCCTGACCCTAGCCCTTACACTGACCCTGGGCCTGTCTCTGAAAATACCGTCAACCCTCACCCTGACCCTAAAGTTAACACTGACCCTGACCTTAAATCTCACACTGACCCTGACCTTGACCCTAACCCTTACACTAACCCTTACCGTAACCAAAACCCTGACCCTGAACCTGACCTTTACATTTACATTGACCCTAACCCTGACCTTGATATTGATTCTGACCCTGAACCTCACCCTGACCCTGACCCTAACCGTGACCCTAACCTGAACCCTAAAACTAATCCTAACCCTAAACCTATCCCTAATCTAACTCTAACCCTAACCCTAAACCTAAAACTAACCCTAATTCTAACCATAGCTATAATAGCATAACACCGTGTACTGCACTACTGTGTTACATGTGTATCAAATTGCTTTTTTTAGGGTGATTCTGCAATACAGACTGATATCCTGTAAATGAAAAGCGAGAACTATTGCTATGGTTCAGGATGCAATCTCATGGATCATTGAGCTGCTTGATTTTCAGCAAGCAGAGTGACTGGGATACCAGGACAATATGAACCCACCTCATACAAATTTTCGCTATAGGAGTTGTATAGCATTCAATAAACACTTAGATATTGAAATGTGTCAGTGGTGTTCAAATGCTTACGTAAAAAATATGTCACAACTTTATATCCTGCAATTGAGCATTCTCTCTGGTCCATTTTGATGTGTAATATACCATTACTTGGTACACTTCAGAGAAAAAAAGCACAATTCTCAAAGCAAATACAAATAAGATTTTTTTTTTGACATGGCTTCAGTGCAGTGATACATTTCAATAAACAATGCTGTAAGAGCTGTGCAATTTTGCGTTTCTCTGTATCAAATGCAAGTATTCAAAATAGGTTCTTGTGCATTACCAACTATCCCTAGCCCTAAGAGTGATTGCTAACCTGGAGGTCAAAGAAAGACCTAAGGGAATGGTATATGGTGCAATATCATATATTATGAAGTATTCTTCATTGCCAGCAGAGAAGATGTCTAGTATTCCATGAAAACAAACAACCGTTTTTTTACAAATTTTTCTCTCGTTTCCCCGGGAATTCACATTGCACGTTCATAATTTCAGGATCCTCAATAAAACAGATGTCACATCTGTCAAAAGAGCAATTGGGCAGGTACGCCGATATTCTCATGTACAATTAATGACGTACTTGGTGCAATTCAGAAAAAAGACGGCAGTGTAGGCCAAAGTAAATACAGAATGGAATTTTACAATTTACAGTGCTTACAAAACGTACCATAGCTATAATAGCTTACCCCATATATTTCACTACTGTGTCTTCAAGCATATCAAAATAGCTTTTCTGGGTGATTCTGCAATAGAGTGATATCCAATACATGAAAAGCAAGAATTATTGCAACAATTCAAAATTCAATCCTAATTCGAACCCTAAACCTAACCCTGACCATAACCCTAACCTTATTCCTGACCCTGACTCTGACCCTGCCCTTGATGCTAAACCAGACTCTGACCGTGACCATAACCTTGAACCTGACTTTGACCCAAAACCTGACCATGATCGTAACCATGACCCTGAACATGACCCTGACCCTGATCATGACCCTATCCATGACCCTGACCCTGACCATGAAACTGACTTTAAAACTAACCCTGAATCTGACCCTAAACCTTACACTAACCGTATCCCTGACCCTGACCCTGACACTGAACTTGACCGTAACCCTAAACTTGACCCTGACACAGACCCTGACACTAACCCTGTCCCTGACCCTGACCCTAACACTAACCCAGACCCTGACACTGACCCTGACCCTGACACTGACCCTGACCTTTACCCTACCTTTAACCCTAACCCTAACCTAAACCTTACCCTAAACCTAACACTAATCTAACCTGACCCTGACCTTGACACTGAATCTGACACTGAACCTGATCCTGACACTGATCCTGAACCAGACCCTGACCCTGACCCTGACAAAGACCCTAACACTTACCGTAAACCTAATCATGATTTTAACCCTAACCCTAACACTGACCTTCACCCAGACCCTGACCCTATCCCTGGTCCTCACCTTGACCTTAACCCTGAATCTAAAAATTAGTCTAATGATACCCTGACCTTGACCTTAGCCCTGATGATAAATCTGACAAAAAGCCTGATCCTGACCCTGAAACTGAGCCTAATTCTTACGCTAACCCTGACGCTTAACCAGACCCAGAATCTAAACCTGACCATGACCCTACCCCTAACCCTAACCCTAACTTAAAAAATAACCCCAACCCTAAACCTAATTCTGACCCTGACCCTGAACCTGACCTTGATGCTAACCCTGACCCTGACTGTCACTCAAAAAGAGACCGTGACCCTAAAACAGACACTGACCCTAACCCAAACCCTGACCCTTAACCTACCCTGACGCTCACCCTGACACTGATCCTGACCCTGACCATAATCCTGACCCTGAACTAAACCCTAACTCTGACTCTGACCCTGAACCTGACATTGACCCTAGCTTTAATCCACACCCTTTCTCTTAACTTAAACTGACCCTGACCCTACCCTGATCCTGATCCTGACACTGACTCTAATTCTGAGGCTAACCCTGACCCTTAACCCTACCCTTAACCTGACCCTGACACTGACCCTAAACCTAACCCTAACTTGAAAACTAACACCAACTTTTACCTTAACTTAACCCTGATCATGACCCTGACGTTGATGCTAACCCTGATCCTGACCCTGATAAAAAAAACAGACCGTGATTCTGAACCAGAAACTGACCATAACACTAACACTGACCATGACCCTGACACAGATCCTGACCCTAAGACTAACCCTAACATTGAACCAGAACCTAACCCTGACCAAAACCCTGATACTGACCCTGACCCTAACCCTGAACTTGACCTTAGCTTTAAAACTAACCCTAAACCTAAACCTTACCCTAACCCAAACCCTAACCCAATTCTGAACATGAGCCTGTCCCTGAATCTGACCCTGAACCTGACTCTGACCCTGACCCTGACACAAATCTTGAAATTTACCCAGAACCTGAACCTGTTCTTGACACTAGCTTTAACCCTAATTTTATCTCTAAACCTAACCTGACCCTGACCTCGACCCTGAACCTGACCCTGACCTTGATGTCACACTGACGCTAACTTTAACCCTGACCTTGACACTGACCCTGACACTGACACGGACCCTGACACTGACCCTGACCCTGATCTTAACCCTACCCTGACGCTGAACCTGATCCTGACCCTGACATAGACCCTAACCCTAACCCTAACTATGACCGTAACACTGAACTTGCACCAGACCCTTGCCCTAACCCTAACCCTGAGCTTGACCTTGACCCTGATTCTAAACCTGACACTAACCCTAACCTTGACCCTCACCCTGAAACTAACTCTGATGCTAACCCTTAATTTTACTCGGATCCTCAGCCTGACACTGTCACTGACCCTGAACCTGAACTTAATCCTGACCCTTACCCTGACTCTTATTTTAACACTGACCATGACCCTGAACCAGAACCTGACCTTGACCCCGAACCTGAAACTGAGCTTGACCATGGCCTTGACCCTAACCTTCATCTTGACTCTGACCCTGACACTGACCCTGACCCTAACCCTTACACTGACACTGAGCCTGACTCTGAACCTAAGCCTAACACTCACCCTGACCCTAAATATAACTCTGACACTGACCATAAACCTGACTCTGATTCTGAACTTGATCCTAACCCTAACACTAACCCTTACATTAACCTTAACCCTGACCCTGACCTTGACCCTTAAATTCAACCTGACCCTGACCCTGATACTGATTCTGACCCTGAAACTCACCCTGACCCTGACACTAACCCTCACTGTAACCCTGACTGACCCTGACCCTGAACCAGACTGTGACTCTGAAACTGACCCTGATTCTCACCCTGACAGTGACGCTAAACCTGATCCTGATGCTGAACCTGCTTCCTGACCCTGAACTGAACATGACCCTAAACATAACCCTGACCCAGTCCCTAACCCTTAACTGACTATAACCCTAACCCTGATCCTGACCCTAGCCCGAACCAGACTATGACACTGACACTGACCGTGACCATGACCATGACCATGACCCTGATTCAGAATCTTACCGTAACCCTATACCTAACCCTGAACCAGACCCTAACCTTGACACTGACCCTGACCCTAAGCCTGACCGTGATATTAACACTGATTCTGATGCTACCCCTGACCCTTACCCTGACCCTGACCTTGACCATTGCCCTAACCCAAATCCTTACCCAAAAACTAACCCTAAACCTAACTCTCACCAAAACCCTGAACCTGAACTTGACCCAGACCTTAATGCTAACCCTGACCCTGACCCTGATCGTGATCCTTACCCTGAAACAGACCGTGAACTTGAAACAGACCGTGACACTAACCCCTACTATGACCTTGACCCTGACACTGACCTTGACCATAATCTTGACCATCAGCCTGATTCTGAACCTAACCCTGTCACTGACCCTGAACCTAAACCATACCCTGACCCTGACCCTAAATCTGACCCTGACCCTGACCCTAATCATAACACTAGCCTTTACCTTAAAACCAAACCTAACGCTAAACCTAACCCTTACAATGACCCTGACACTGTTACTGAACCTGACCGTAAGCCTATCACTAACCCTGACCCTAATCCCGACCATAATCCTGACCCTAACACTAACCCTGACTCTGAAAATGACCGAGGTCCTGAACCTGCTCTTGACCCTAGCTTTAATTCTACCTTAACCTAAACTTTGCCCTAACACTAAACTAACCTTAACCTGACCCTGACACTGACCCTGACTCTAACCCTGAACCTGACGCTGACCCTGACAATGATCCTGACTCTGAATCTGACCCTGAAGCAATCCCTGATTCTGAATCTGACCCTGAACCTTACTATGAACCTAGCTTTAACCCTAACCCTATCTCTAGCACGACCCTGACCCTGACCCTGTCTCTGAACCTGACCCTTACCTTGACTTTCACAATGAACTTGACTCTGCTCCTGAACAAGGCCCTGACCCTGACACAGACCCTGACCCTGATTAACCCTGACACTGACGCTAACCCTCAACATGACCCTGAACCTTACTCTGACCCAAAACTTAACACTAACCCTAAACCTAACCCTGACTGTAACTCTAACCCTAACCCTAATCCTGAACCTGACACTGCCCCGACTAAAACTATAAACCTAACCCTAACCCTAAACCTAACCATGTCCTTAACACTAACCCTAAACCAGACCTTGATTCAGACCCTGACCCTAACCTTAACCCATACGTTGACCTTGACCTTGACACTAATACGGACCCTAACGTAAACCCTAAACTTGACTTTTACCCTGAACCTAAACCTGACACTAACACTGACCCTGATCCTGAACCTGATTCTGACCCTAACCCTGAACCTGAACTTGACACTGACCCAGACCTTGACGCTGACACTGACCCTGATGCTGACCCTGACACTCATCCTGACCTGACCCTAATATGACACTGAACAAGACCCTGACCTTGACCATGACCCTGAAACTGACCTTGACCCTAGCTTTAATCCACACCCTATCTCAAACACTAACCTGAACCTGATCCTGTCCCTGAACCGGACACTGACCCTGACACAAACCCTGAACCTGACCTTGACCCTTACTTTGATGCTATCCCTCAACATGACCCTGATCCTTACCCTGAACCATACCCTAAACCTAACCCTGACCTTAACCCTGACTGTAACCCTAACCATAACCATGACACTGACACTGACAGTGACCATGACGCTGACTCTGACCCTGAAACTCAACCTTATCGTAACTCTTACCTTAACCTCGAACCTAGCCCGGATCCTGACACCAACCCTAAGACAGACCCTGAAACTGACCATGATTCTGAAGCTAAGCCTGACACTTACCCTGACCCTGAAACTGACCCTTACCTGGACCGTAGCCCTAAACTGAACCATATCCTAAAAACTGAATTTAACCCTAACCCTGTTCCTGACCCTGACCCAGAAATTGATTCTAACAATGACACTGACATTGACACTGACCATAAACAAGAACGTGTCCCTGAAACAGACCTTGAAACTAACCCTTACCATGACCTCAACCCTGACCCTGACAATGACCTTGACGCTAACTCTGACCCTGACAGTGAGCCTGACTTGGAACCTAACCCTGACCCTGACCCTGACCCTAAATCTAACCCTAAATCAAAACCTAACACTAACCTAACCATGATATTGACCTTGACCGTGAACCTGAAACTGACCCTGACCCTGGCCCTGACCCTGAATATGACCATAACCCTAAACATGACACGGACCCTGTCCCTGACCCTAACCTTGATCCTAGTACTGACCCTGACCCTAAATCTTAACCTGACGCTGATTCTAAACCTACCCCTGACCCTGACACTGACCCTCACCCTGACCCTGCTCTTGACTCTAGCTTCAACACTAACCCTAACTTAACCTAACCCTAACACTAACACTAACACTAATCTGACACTGAATCTGACTCTGAACCTAGCTTTAATCCTAACCCTATCTCTATCCAAACATGACCCTGATTCTGTCCTGAAGCTGACACTGATCTTGATGCTCACCCAGAACCTGACCCTGTCCTTTAACCAGACCCGAACCCTTACTCAGACACTGAACATATCTTGACATTTTCCCTGATGCTAACTCTCACCATGACATTACCTTACCCAAACCCATACCCTAAACCGAACCCTAAACATAACCCGGACCTGACCCTAACACTAACACTTTCCTTGACATTGTACCTGACCCTAAACCTGACACTAACTCTAACCCGGACCTTGACTTTGACCATGACACTAAACCTAACACTAACCCTAATCCTGACCCTGACCCTGAACCTGACCCTAACCCTGAACCTGACCTTGACACTAACCATTATTCTGACCCTAACCCTGACCCTTAACTTGACACTGAATGTGACCCTGACATTGACCATAGCCCTAACCCTAAACCTAACCAGAAAAATAACCCCAACCCTAAACCTAACCCTGAACCTGACCCTGACCTTGATGCTAACCCTGACCCTGTCCCTGACCCAGACTCAAAACCAGACCTTGACTCTGATTCTGACCCTGACCCTAACCCTAACACTGCCCCTGCCCCTGACCATGACCCTGACCCTTACCCTGAACCTGATCTTGACCCTAGCTTTAACCATAAACCTATCTCTAACCCAATCGCTAACCGGACCTTGTCCCTGAACCAGACCCTAGCCTTGACGCTCACCCTGACCCTAACTTTTATTGTGACCCTGACCCTGACACTGACCCTGAACCTGATTTTTACCCTAACCCTGACCCTAACCCAGACCTAGCCCTTACCCTGACCCTGACACAGACCCTAACCCTAACCTTAACCCGAATTCTGACCGTAAAACTGACTTTGAACCAGACCCTGACTCTAAACCTAACCCTGACCATGACTTTGAATCTGACCCTAAATTTAAACTAACCCTAACACTGACTGGCACCGTGACTCTGACCATGATGCTAACCCTGACTTTTACCCAGACTCTGACCCTGACACTGACCCTGACCCTGACATTAACCCTAGCTTTAACACTAACCTTAACCCTAAACGTTACCCTAATCCAAACCCTATCGTGATTCTGCCCCTGACCATGTCCCTGAACCTGACCTGACCCTGACCTTTATTCTCACACTGATGCTGATGCTTACACTAATCCTGACCCAGACTCTTACCCTGAACCAGACCCTGGCTCTGACCCTGAATCTTACCCTGTACCTGAACTTGAACGTAGCTTTAAAGTTAAGCCTATCTCTAGCCCGAACCTGACCCTGACCCTGTCCCTGAACCTGACCCTGATCTTGATGCTCACGTTCAACCTGACCCTGTCCATGAACCAGACACTGACCCTGAAACAGACCCTGAAACTGACCTTGACCATTACCTTGACGCTATCCCTCACCATGATCCTGACCCTTAACCTGACACCTAACCCTGAACCTAACCCTGAACGTAACCCTAACCTGAACCCTGACTCTGACACTGACCATGACTGTGACTGTGACCCTGACCAGGACCTTAAACCTGAAATTTACCGTAACCCTAAACCTGACCCTGACCAGGCCCTGACACTGACACTGACCGTAAGACAAACCCTAAAACAGACCCTGATTCTGACGCTAAACCTGACACTTACCCTGACCCTGAAATTGACCCTTATCTTGATCCTAACCCTAAACCGAATTCTATCTTGAAAACTAACCCTAACCCTAACCTTAACCCTAACCCTGACACTGACCCTGTCCAAGAACTTGATGGTAACTCTGACCCTGACATTAACCATGATATTGACACTGAACTAGACCGTGACCATTGAACAGACCCTGAACCTGACCCTTAACATGACCATGACCCTGACACTGACCTTTCCCTAACCCTGAACCTGATCGTGAGCTTGACTCTGAACCTAGAACTGACCCTGACACTGTCCCTAAACCTAACCATGATCCTGAACCTAAATCTGACCCTGACCCTAACCCTGACCCTAACCGTAACACTAACCCTTAACCTAAACCCAAACCTAATGCTAATCCTAACCTTGAAACTGACCCTGACCCTGAAACTGAATATGAACCTGACACTGGCCCTGACCCTGAAACTGACGATAACCCTAACCCTGACACTGACCCTGACCCTGAACCTAACCTTGACCCTGACACTGACCCTGACCCTAACCTTGACGCTGAAGCTAACCCTAACCCTAACACTGACCCTGACACTGACCCTAACCCTGACTCTGCCCTTACACCTACCTTTAACCCTAACCCTATTTTAACCTTACCCTAACACTAACACTAACCCTAACCTGACCCTGACCCTGACTCTGACTTTGACCCTGACAATGAAACCTTCCCGAACACTGACCCTGAACCAGACCCTGGGCCTGACACTAAATCTGACCCTGAACCTGGCCTTGAACCTAGCTTTAATCTTAACCCTATCTCTAACATAAACCTGACCCTGATCCAGTACTGACCTGAAACTGATCTTGACGCTCACCCAGAATCTGACCCTGTCCTTTAATCAGACACTGACATTGACACAGCCCCTGACCCTGACCTTGACTTTTACCCTGATGCTAACCCTCACCATGACCCTTCCTTACCCTGACCCATACGCTAACACTAATTCTAAACCTAACCCTGAACATAACCCAAACCCTAACCCTGACCTGACCCTAACACTAAGCCTGACCTTGACCTTAAACCTGACCCTAAACCTGACACTAACTCTCACCCTGACCTTGACCTGGACTCTGACCCTAAACCTAAAAATAACCCATGACCCTGACCATGACCATGACACTGACCCTAAATCTGACCCTAGCCCTGACCCTTAACCTGACATTGTAACTGACCCTGACCTTGACCCTAGCCCTAACTGTAACTCTAACTCAAAAACTAACCCCAATCCTAAACCTAACACTGAATCAGACCCTGACCCTGACCTTGATGCTAACCCTGACCTTGACCCTGACCCTGACTCCAAACCAGAGGCTGACACTGATTCTGAACCTGACGCTAACCCTAATACTGCCCCTAACCCTGACCCTGAACCTGACCTTGACCTAACTTTAACCCTAAAGCTATCTCTAACCCAATCGTTACCCTCACCTTGTCCCTGAACCTGACCCTAGTCTTAAATCTCAACCTGACCCTAACTCTGACCCTGACCCTGACCCAGACACAGACCCTTACAATGAACCTGAACCTGATCTTTACCCTAACCTTGACCCTAACCATGACCTGACCAGGAACCTGGCTCTAACCCTGACCCTGACCCTAAAACAGACCTTAACCCTAATCCTAACCCTAAACTGACAGTAATTCTGACTTTGAACCAGACCCTGATGCTAACCATAACCCTGACCTTGACCTTGGTTCTGACGCTAAACCTGAAACTACCTCTAACACTGACTCTCACCCTGACTATGACCCTGAGCTCACCCTGACTTTTACCGGTACCCTAACACTGACACTGCCCCTGACCCTGACCCTGATATTGACCATAGCTTTAACACCAACCCTAATCCTAAACCTTTCCCTAATCCAAAACTTAACTCGATTCTGACCCTGATTCTGTCCCTGAACCTGACCCTTACCCTAACCCTGATGCTACCATAACACTGATCCTGACCCTGACCCTGACCCTTACCCTGAACAAGAAACTGTCCCTGACCCTGAATCTGACCCTAAACCTAAATTTGAACTTAGCTTTAAACTTAAACCTATCTCTAACCTAAACCTGACCCTGACCCTGTCCCTGAACCTAACCCAGAACTTGACAATCACACTGAGCCTGACCCTGAATCTGACCGTGAAACTGACCTTGAACCTGGCTTTAATTCTAACCATGTCACTAACCCAAATCTGACACTGATCCAGTCCTGAACCTGACACTGATCTTGACGCTCACCCAGAACCTAACCCTGGCCCTTAACCAGACCCTGAAACTGACACAGACCATGACAATGACCTTGACATTTACCCTAATGCTAACCCTCATCATGACCCTACCTTATCCTGACCCATACCCTAAACCTAACCCTAAACCTAAAATTGACTGTAACCCAAACCCTAAACCTGACCTGACCCTAACACGGACCCTGACCTTGAACTTGAACCTGACCCTCAACCTGACACTAATTCTAACCCGGACATTGACCTTGACCCTGAAACTAAACCTAACACTAACCCAAATCCTGGCCCTGACCCTGAAACTGAACCTTACCCTAACCCTGAAATTCACCCTGACACTGACCCTAATTCTAAACCTAACCCTGACCCTTAACCTTACACCAAAACTGACCCTGACCTAGAACCTAACCCTAACCCTAAACCTAACCTGAAAACTAACCCCAACTCTAAACCTAACCTGAACCTGACCCATACCCTGACCTTGATGCTAACCAACCCTGGCCCTGACTCTGACCCTGACTCAAAACCAGACCCTGACACTGATTCTGATACTGACCCTAACCCTAACAGTGCCCCTGACCCTGATCATGACCATGACCATGACCCTGAACCTGACCTTGACCATAGCTTTAACCCTAAAATTATCCCTAACCCAATCGTTACCCTGACCATGTTCCTGAACCTGATCGTAGTCTTGACACTCATCCTAACCCTAACATTGACCCTGACCTTGAGAGTGACCCTGACACACACCCTGACACAAAACCTAACTCTAAATGCAACTCTAACCGTAACACTGACCTTGAACAAGACACTGACCCTATCCCTAATCCTTACCTTGACCTTTACCCAAATTATAAACCTGACACTAACTCTAATCCTGACCTACACCAAGACTCTGACTCTAATGCTAACCGTATCTTTTACACGAACCCTGACCCTGAAACTGACCCTGACCCTGAACCTGAGCTTGACCCTAGCTTTAACACTAACCTTAACCTTGACCTTACCCTAACCCAAACCCTAACCCGATTCTGACCTGACAATGTCTCTGAACCTGAACCTGACCCTGATTTTTACTTTGATAATTACACTGACCCTGACATTGATCTTAACCCTGGCCATGTGTGTGAACCAGACACTGACCCTGACTTAGAACTTGACCCTGACCTTGACACTAACCCTAACTTCACCATGGCATGACCCTGACACTGACCCTGACCCTAACCCTTACAATAACCCTGAAACTGACTCTGAACCTAACCCTAACCCTCACCCTGACACTAAAGTTAACTCTGACCCTTTCCCTAAACCTCACACTGACCCTGACCTTGACCTAAACCCTACACTAACCCTTATCCTAACACTAAACCTGACTCTGACCCTGACTGTGACCGTAACCCTGACCCTAACCATGAACCTTAACCTTACCGTAACCCTAACCCTAACCCTAACCCTGAACGTGGCCCTGATCCTGACACAGACCCTAAGACTGACCCTTAAACTGACACTGATACTGACGCTAACCCTTACAATTACCCTGACCCTGACACTGACCCTTACCTTGACCCTAGCCCTAAACTGAACCCTATCCCAAAAACTAACCCTAACCCTAACCCTAAACCTAACCCTGACCCTGACATTGACCCTGACCCTGACCCTGAACCAGACGGTGACACTGAAACAGACCCTGAACCTGAACCTTACCATCACCCTGACCCTGACAATGACCTTGACCCTAACCCTGACTGGGACCGTGAGCCTGACTCTTAACCTAGCCCTTACCCTGACCCTGACCCTAAACCTAACCTTCATACTGACCCTAAATCTGACCCTTACCCTGACACTGACCCTAACCATAACACTAACCCTTACTTTTAAACCAACCCTAATACTAACCTTAAACATGACACTCACCCCAACCCTGAACCTAAACCTGACCCTGGCCGTGACCCTGAACCTAACTTTGACCCTGACACTTACCCTGACCCTAACCCTGATCCTGACACTGACCTTAGCCCTAACACATAACCTGACATTGACCCTGACCCTGCCCTTGAGCCTAGCTTTAACCCTAACCCTCACTTAATCTTACCCTAACACTAACACTAACCCTAACATGACCCTGACCCTGACACTGAACCTGACCCTAATGATGATACTGACAATAATTCTGACCCTGACCCTGACATTAAAACAGACCCTGAGCCTGACCCTGAATCTGACTTTTAACCTAGCTTTAATCCTAACCCTATCACTAACCCAAACCTGACACTTATCCTGTCCTGAGCCTGACACTGATCTCGATGCTCACCCAGAATCTGACCCTATCCCTAACCAGACCCTAAAACTGACACAGACCCTGACCCTGACCTTAAAATTTACACTGATGCTAACAGTCAACATGACCCTACCTTACCCTGAACCATATATTAACCCTAACCCTAAACCTAATCTTGATCATAACCCAAACCGTAACCATGACCTTACCCTAACACTAATCCTGACATTGAACTTGAACCTGAACATAAACCTTGCACTAACACTAACCCTGACCTTGACCTTGATCCTGACCATAAACCTAACACAAACCCTGACCCTGACATTGACCCTGAAGCTGACCCTGATCCTAACCCTGAACCTGAACCTGACAGTGACCCTAATTCTGACTCTAACCCTGACCGTGTAACTGACCCTGACCTTGACATTAGCCCTAACCTTAAACCTAACCTGAAAACTAATGCTGAACCTGACCCTGATCCTGACCTTGATGCTAACTCTGACCCTGACCCTGACCCTGACCCTGACTCAAAACCAGATGCTGACACTGATTCTGACACTGAACCTAATCCTAACACTGCCCCTGCCTCTGCCCCAGACCCTAAACCTGACCTAGACCTAGCTTTAAACCTAAACCTATCTCTAACCCAATTGTTACCCTTACCTAGTTTCTGAACCTGACCCTATAATTGACACTCACCCTGACCCTAACTCAGACCCTGACCCTGAACCTGACCCTGAAACTGACACAGACCCTGACCCTGACCTGACCGTGACCCTGACACAAACCCTAACCCTAAACATAAACCTAACTTGACCATAACACTGACTTTGAACCAGACCCTGAACCTAACCCTAACCCTGACCTTGACCTTGGCTCTGACACTAAACTTGACACTAAACCAAACACTGACTCTCACCCTGACTCTGACCCTGATGCTAACCCTGACTTTTACTTGGAAAGGTGACCCTGACCCTAGCTTTAATCCTAACCCTAAACCTAAACCTTACCCTAACCAAAACCCTAACCCGATACTGACCCTGACCCTGTCCCTGAACCTGACCCTTATTCTAGCCCTGACGCTACCCTGACACTGATCCTGACTCTGACCCTCACCTTGAACTTAAACCTAGCTTTAACCTTAACCCTATCTCTAACACAAACCTGACCCTGATCCTGTCTCTAAACCTGAAACTGACCTTGACATTCACCCTGAACCTGACCCTGAACCTGAACAAGACCCTGACCCTGACACAGACCCTGACCCTGAACTTGACCGGGGCCCGATGCTAACCCTCAATATGACCCTGAAACTTACTCTGACCCAGAACCTCACCCTAATCCTAACCATAACGTGACCATGACCCGCACCTTACCTTTGATCCTGAACCTGATCCTGACACTGACCCAGACCCTAATCCTAAACCTAAACCTGACCCTGACCTTAAACCTCACCGTACACCAGACCCTGACACTTACCCTGAAACCAACCCTGAACCTAGGCCTGATTCAGACACAGACCCTGATTCTGACGCTAAACCTGATACTTACTCTGATCCTGACACTGGCCCTCAATCTGACCATAACACTAACCCTGACGCTGAACCTGACCTTATCCCTGAACCTGACACTGATTATGACTCTAATTCTGACCCTAAACATGACCCTAACACTAACCCTGAAACTGACCCTGACTCTGACACTGACCTTGACCCAATCTTTAATCTAACCCTAAACCTAGCCATAAAGCTAACCTTAACGCTCAACCTAACCCAAACACTAACCTGAACCTGACCCTGTACCTGACCCTTACCATGACCTTGACACTCACACTGACCCTGACCCTGACCCTGAACCAGATCCTGACCCTGACCATTACTGTGTCCCAGATCTTGACCCTATTCTCAACAAAACCCACACCCTGACCTTGACACTGACCCTGAATAACCCTGGCCCTGACCCTGAAACTGAATAAGAACCTAAATCTGACCCAGACCCTGACCCTGATCTTGACACTAACCCTGACTCTAACCATGAACCTGACCCAGACCCTGACCCTAACCATGACCCTGAACCTGACCCTGAGCATAACACTGACACTGACCAAAACACTAACACTGACCCTGACCCTTAACCTGACACTAACCTAGCTCTTACCCTGACACTAACCATACATCTGAACCTGTCCCTGACACTGACACTGAACCTGAACTTGATTGTAACACTAACCCTGACACTGACCATGACCCTAAACTTTGCCCTGACCCTGAGCCTGAGGCTAACCCTGTTTCTGACCCTGACTCGAACCCAAACCTCGTCCCTGACATTGACCCTGACCCTGAACCTGACCCTACCTTAACCTTAGCTTTAACCCTAACCCTGACCTAAACCTTAGTCTAATCCCATCTTGATCCTGACCCTGCCCCTGATGCTGACCCTGATACTGAGCCTGACTCAGACACTGACACTGAAGCAGACACTGACCCTGACCCTTACCCAGACCCGGAATCTGACCTTGAAACTAGCTTTGACCCTAAACCTATCTCTAACCTTAACCTGAGCCTTACACTGTCGCTGAAAGTGACCCTGACTTTCAAGTTCACCTTGAACCTGATGATGTTCCTGAAATAGACCGTGACCCTGACACAAACACTTACCCTGACCTTGATCCTGACCCTAACCCTCACCATGACCCTGAACCTTACCCTGACCAAGACCCTAACCCTAACCCTAACCCTAACCCTGAACGTAACCCTAACCCTAAAACTAACCATAAACTTGAACATAACCCTAATCCTGAACTTGACCCAGACTCTGACCCTAACCCTAACCCTGCCCTTGAACTTGAACCTGACCCTAAACCTGACCCTAACTTTAAACCTGACCTTGACTGTGATCTTAAACCTGACACTTACCCTGATCCTGAACCTAACCCTCTTCCTAAACCTGACCCTGATCCTGACACTGACCCTAATTCTGACGCTAACCCTGACCCTTAACCTCACCCTGAGACTGACTCTAACCTTGACCCTAGTCCTAATTTTAACCCTAACCCAAAAACTAACCCCAACCCTAAACCTAAACCTGCCCTGACCGTGAATCTGACCTTGATGCTAATTCTGACCCTGACCCTGACACTTGCCCTCACTCAAAACCAAACTGTGACCCTGAACCAGACACTTACACTAACCCTAGCACTGACCCTGACCCTACCATGACCCTGAACCTGATGCTGACCCTGACACTCACCGTGAACCAGACCCTTAACCTGACCCTGACCCTGACTGTAAACTTGAACTTGAAACTAGCTTTAACCCTAACCCTGTCTCTAACACCGACCCCACCCTGACCCTGTCCCTAAACCTAACCCTTATCTAGACAATCACATTGAAACTGACCATGTCCCTGAACCAGACACTGACCCTGACACAAACACTGAACCTGACTTTGACCGTGACACTTACGGAAACCCTCAGAATGAACCTGAACCTGACCCTGACCAGGACCCTAATCTTAACCCTAACCGTGACCGTAAACATAACATTATCCCTGACCTTGATCCAGACCCTGACCATAACCCTAACCCGGACCTTGACCTTAACCCTGACCCTAAATTTGACACTAACCCTAACTCTGACCCTGACCCTGACCATGACCCTGACTTTGATGCTAACCCTGAACCTGACCCTGACTCTGACTCAAAACCAGACAGTGATCCTGAACCAGACTCTGACCCTGACCCTATCCATCACCCTGAACTGACCCAGAACCTGATCTTGACCCTAAACCTGACCCTAACCATGACTTGACTGTGACCATGACCCTAATCCTGATCCTGACCCTGTCCTTAACACTAATCCTAACCCTGACCTTCACCCAGAACCTGACCCAAAACTAACCGTGACCTTGGTCTTGAACCTGACCCTAAACCTGACATTAACTCTAACCCTGACCTTGATCTTGACTCTGACTCTAAACCTCTCACTAACCCTAACCCTGAACCTGAACCTGACACTGACCCTAACCCTCACCCTGACACTCGCACTGACCCTAATTCTGACGCTAACCCTGGGGCTCCAACTGACTCTCACAGTGACCCTGACCTTGACCCTAGCTCTAAACCAAACCCTAATCTTGAAACCTAACCCTGAAACTAACCCTGACCCAGACCCTGAACTTAATGATAAACATAAACCTGACCCTGACCCTGACCTGACACTGACCCTAATTCTGACCCTAGCCCTAAACCTAAACCTAATGCGAAATGTAAACCCAACCCTAAAACGAGCACTAAACCTGACCCTGACCCTGACATTAATGCTAACCCTGACCCTGAACCTGATCCTGACTCAAAACCAGACCCTGACACTCATTCTGACCCTGACCCTAACAAAAACACTGCCTCTGAGGCTGACCATGACCCTGACCCTGACCCTGACCCTGACCTTGACCCTAGCTTTAACCCTAAACCTATCTCTATCCCAATTGTTACCCTGACCTTGTCCCTGAATCTGATAGTAATCCTGACACTGACCATAACCCTGACATTGAACAAGACTATCCCTGAACTTGAGCCTGACCCTGAATCTGACCTTGATTCTAGCTTTAACCCTAATCCTATTCGTAACCCTTACCTAACCCTGATTCTTTCTCTGAATCAGACCCTTACCCTGACTCTGACCTTGACACTTACCCTGACTTTAACCTTCACCATGACCCTGACCGTAACCCTAACTATAACCCTAACCTGACACAGACACAGACCCTACCAATAAGCCTGACATTGACCTTGACCCTAACCCTAAACCTAAAACTAACTTTGACCCTGTTTCTGAAGTTGACGCTGACACTGACCCCAAACCTGACCCTAATGCTGTCTCTTAACCTGAAGCCTGAAAATGACACGGACCTTGACTCTACCACTAACCTTAACCCTAATCCTAAAACTAACCCCAAACCTAAACCTAAACCTGACCATGACTCTGACACTGACCTTGATGCTTACCCTGACCCTGACTCAAAATCAGATCTTGACCCTCAACCAGACACTGACCCTGACCCTGAAACTGAAATTGACCCTAGTGTTAATCCTAAGAATATCTTTAACCCTAACCTGACCCTGACGCTGTCCATGACCCTGACCCTGATCTTGACCCTAAGCCTGACCTGACCCAGACTCTTATTCTGAACTTGACCCTAGCTTTAACACTAACCCTAACCCTAAACCGTACCCTAACCCAAACCCTTACTCGATTCTGACCCTGACACTGTCCCTGAACCTAAACCTGAACCTGACCCTTACCCTGACCCTGACACCGATCTTGACCCTGAACTAACCCTGACCCTGAACCTGACCAAGATCCTAATCCTAACCATAACCTTAACCATCACCGTAATCCTAACTCTAAACCTGACCTAGACCCAAAAATGACCCTAACCCTAACATTGACCATGACCTTGACCCTGATTCTAAAACTGACCCTAACTCTCACCCTGACCTTGAACTTGATTCTGACCCTTGACCTGACACTAACCCTGACCTGACCCTAAATATGACCCTGACCTTACCCGTTACCTGACACTGACCCTGACCCTGGCACTGAATCTGATTCTGACTTTAACCCAGACCCATACCCTGACCCTGAACGTGACCCTAACCAACACACTGAACTGACCATGACCCTATACCAATTTCTACACCGACCTAGACCCTAACGCTGACACTTACCTGAACATAACCCTAAACCAGACCTTGACTCTACCCCTAAATCTGACTCTAACACTGACCCTGACCATGACCGAGACCCTTCACTGAACCTGACTCTGAAACTAACCGTTACCCTAACCCTGACACTGATTCTGACCCTGTTTTTGATCCAAACCCGGATCATAATTCTAACACTGACCGTGAACCTGACCCTAACCCTAAACCTAATCCTAACCCTGACCCTGATGCTGACACAGACCTTGATGCTAACCCTGACCGTGACACTGACTTGACCTGACTCTGAACCAGACCTTGACCCTGACCCTAAACTTGACCCTAAGTGTTACCATTACCTTGATCCTCACACTGAATTTGACCCTAACCTTGAACCTGACCCTCAGCCTGATTCTGAACCTAACCCTGACGCTGACGCTGACCCTAAACCGGACACTAACCCTAAACTTAACCCTGACAGTAACACTGACCTTGAACCAGACCCTGACCCTAAGCCTAACCCTGAACTTGACCTTGACCCTGAACCTAAACCTGATACTAGCTCTAACCCTGACCCTCACCCTGAATCTGACACTGACGCTAATCCTGACTTTTACCCAGACCCTCACCCTGACACTGACTCTGACCCTGACCCTGAACCTGACCCAGACATTGACCCATACCCTAAACCTACCCCTAAACCTAACTATGACCTTAACCCTAACCCTAAACCGGACCTTGACCACACTCAGATCCTAACCCTAACTCTGACCTTGACCTTGACCTTTACCCTAAACCTGAAAATAACCCTGAACCTACCCTGACACTAACCCAGACCCTGACCCTGACCCTGACACTAATCCTGACACTGACCATAACCCTGACACTGAACAAGACTCTGACCCTGACCTTTACCCTTACCCTGAACCTGACCTTGACCCTAGGTGTAACTCTAATCCTATCTCTAAACATAACCTGACCCTGATCCTGTCTCTGAACCAGACCCTGACCCTGATTCTGACCTTGACACTGACACTGATGCTAACCCTCAACATGACCCTGACCATAACCCTAATTCTAACCCTAACCTGACCCAAACACTGACCCTATGCCTAACATTGACCTTGACCTTGACCCTGACCCTAAACCTAATACTAACCCTGACCCTGACCTTGACCTTGTCGCTGACCCTAAACCTAACACTAACCATGACCCTGATCCTGACACTGACCCTAATTCTGACCCTACACTGACCCTTAACCTGACCCTGAAACTGACCCTAACCATGACCTAAGGGCTAAAACTAACCCTATTCCTAAAACTAATCCCAACTCTAAACCTAAACCTGACCATGACTCTGAAACTAACCTTGATGCTAACCCTGACCCTGACACTTACCCTCACCCTTACTCAAAAGCAAACCATGATTCTCAACCAGACACTGACACTAACGCTAACACCGACCCTGACCCTGACTCTGATCCCCACCCTGACACTGATCCTGACACATATCCTGATCTTGAACCTAAATCTGACCCTGAAGCAGACCCTGAACCTGAACCTGAACCTTAACCTGACCTTGACCTTAGCTTTAACTTTAACCCTATCTCTAACCCAATCCTGACCCTGACCTTGACTCTAAACCTACCCCTGACCATGACGCTCACCCAGACCCGAGCTCTGACACTAAACAGAACGTGAAACTGAACCTACCCTGATCTTAACCCTAACACTCACTCTAACCCTGACCTGTCCCCGACCCTGACTCTAACATGACCCTGAATCTCACCATGACCCTGACCCTAACTGTGATCCTAAACCTAACCTAACACTAAACCTAACTCTAAACCTATCCAGAGCTGTAACTATAACCCAAACGATAAACCTAAAATTAAACCTAATTTTAACCGTAGCTATAATAGCATAACATTGTGTACTGCACTACTGTGATACCATGTGTATCAAATTTCATTTCTTGGGGGATTCTGCAATAGAGACTGATATCTTGTACATGATAAGTGAGAACTATTGCAAAGGTTCAGGAAGCAATCTCATGGATCATTGAGCATGCTTGATATTCAGAAAAAGGGTGAATTGAATACTGGGATATTCTGAAACCGCTTCCTACGTATTTCCACTATAGAACCTGTTGTGTCATTCAATGATCACTTAGATGTTGAAATGGGTAAGTGGCATTCAATAGGCTTACCTAAAAGATACGTCACATCTTTACATCCTGAAATTCAGCATTCTCTCTGGTCCATTTTCATGTGCAATATACCACGTACTTGGTGCACTTCAGAGAAACAAAGCAAGTACCCAAAGCAAATACAAATAAGAATTTTACTTGACATGGCTTCAATGCTGTACTAAATTACCTAAACAACGCTGTAAGAGGTAAGCAAATTTACATTACTCTCTTACAAACGCAAGTATTCAAAATAGGTTCTTGTGCGTTACAACCTATCTTTACGCCTAACAGTTATTGCTAACCTGGAGGACAAAGAGAGAACTACAGGAATGGTATCTGGTGCAATATGATATATTATGAAGTTTGCTTCATTGCCAGCAAGGCAGATGCCTTGTATTCCCGGGAAACGTGAACCCACTTCCTACCAATTGCCACTGTTGTTTCTCTGAAAATTCAATTAGCACTTTCATACTTTCAGGATCCTCAGTAAAACAGATGTCACATCTGTCAAAAAAGCAATTGGGCAGGTACGCCGAATTTCTCATGTACAATAAATGACGTACTTGGTGCAATTCAGAAAAAGACAGCAGTGTAGGCCAAAGTAAATACAAAATGGAATTTTGCAATTTACAGTGCTTATAAAATGTACCATAGCTATAATAGCTTACCCCCATATACTTCACTACTGTGTCTTCAAGCATATCAAAATAGCTTTTCTGGGAGATTCTGCAATAGAGAGTGATATCGAATACACGAAAAGCAAGAATTGTGACAATATTTCAAAATACAATCATATTCAAACCTAAACCATAAACCTGATCCTGACCCAGACTCTAAGCCTAACCATGACCCTAACGTTGACCGTAAACCTAACCGTAAACATGACCTTGACCCAGAGCCTTACCCTAAACCTAAACCTGACCATTACCTTGACCCTGACACTAAACGTGACACTAAATGTAAGCCTGACACTGACCTCAAATCTGACCCTGTACCTGAACTTAATCTAACCCTGACCTTGACCTTGATTCTGATAGTTAACCTGACACTAATCCTGACCCTGAGCCTAAACATGACACTAACCATAACACTGAACCTGACCCTGACCCTGACACTGAACTTGACCGTAACCCTAACCTTGAAACTGAACAGGACCCGGACGTTAACCTTGAACCTGACCCTGACCATGACCCTAACCCTGTCTCTGACCCTAACCGTAACCCTACCCTTGACCCTGATACTGACTCTGACCCTGACCCTGACACTGACCCTGACACTGATCCTGACTCTGACACTGAACCAGAACCAGACCCTGACCCGGACCCTAATAGTGACTCTAACCCTAACCCTGATTCAGACCCTGACCATGATTCTAACCCTGACTCTGAAATGATCATGATTCTAAACCGAACCCTGACTCTGACCTTGACCCTAACACTGACAATTACCTGACCATAAGCCTAACCATAACCTTGACTCTGACACTGACACTGACCATGACTAAACACTGAACCTGACCCTGACCTTGACGCTAACACTGACCTTGGCACTGACCATGACCCTGAACCAGATCCTGACTCTGACCCTGACCTTGACTCTGACCCTGAACAAAATCTTCCACCTGACCTTGACACTGACACTGAACTTAACCCTGGCCCAGACCCTGAGTGTGATTCTGAACTAAATCTGACAATGACCCTGACCCTGATCTTGACAATAAACCTGACCCAAACCATGACCCTGACCCTGACCCTTACACAGACCCAAACACTAACCCTGAACCTGACCCTAACACAAAACCAAACACTAATTCTGACCTTGACCCTAAACCTGACCCTGAACCTAAGCCAGACTTGGAAGCTACCCTGACCCTGACCCTGACCATAAACCTCACCCTGACCCCGACTCTAAACCAGACCCTGATCATGAACCTAAACATACCCATACCACTAACCCTTACCCTAAACCCAACCCTAAACCTGACATTGACCTTTACTCTGCCCCTGACCAGGACCCTGGTCCTGACCCTAACACTGACCTTAACTATGACCTTGACCATGACCCTGAACCTAACCGTAATCCAAACCCTGACCCTGACCCTGAAACTGACTGTAACATTAACCCTGACCCTGACACTAAACCTAACCTTGGAACTAACTCTAAACCTAACCCTAACCCTAAATTTAACCCCACCGCTAAACCTAACCCTGACCCTGACCCTGACCGAAACCTGACCCTGACCTGACACTGACCCTGACCCTAACGCTTTCCCTGACCATGACGCAGACCCTGACCCTAAACCTGACACTAACCATAACCCTAACTCTAACCCTGAACCTGACCCTAACCCTGAACTTGACCGTACCCTAACACTGACACTGACCGTGACTGTCAACTGGCCATGACCCTAACCATGACCCTGACCCTGAATTTGACCGTGTCCAAGACCCTTACCTGACCATAATCCTAAACCTGACCCTGAACCTAGCTCTAACCCTGACTCTGACACTGACACTGCACGTGACTGTGACCCTTACACTGACTGTGACCCTGAATCAGACCCTGAATCTTACACGGATCCTAAGTCGGATGCTGACACTGATTCTGATTCTGATGCTAACCCTGACCCTTACCCTAACACTGACTCTGACCTTGACCCTAGCCCTAAACCGAACCCTATCCCAAAAATAACCCTAACACTATCCCTAAAACTAAACCTGACCCTGACCCTGACCCAGACCTTAATGCTAACCCTGAACCTGACTATCACCGTGACACTGAAGCTTCACCAGACAGTGACCCTGAACAGGAACCTAACCCTAATTCTTACCATGACACATACCCTGACACTGACCTTGACCCTACCCGAACACTGACCCTGACCTTGACACGAACCTGAACCAGACCTTGACCCTGATCCTGACTCTGACCCTGAACCAGAACTTGAATCTAGTTTTAAACCTAACCCTGTCTGTAAACCTAACATGACCTGACCCTAACCCTGACTTTGACTCTAAAACTGACACTAACCCTGAACCTGACACTGAACCTAACCCTGAAACTAACCATGATTTTGACCCTACCTCTAACCCTAACCTTAACTCTAACCCCAATGCTAAACCTAACCCTGACACTGACTGTGACCCTGATCCTGAACCTGAACCTAATACTGACCCTGACCCTGATCTTAACCCTAAATCTGACCCTACCCATGTCCTGACCCAGTACCGAACCAAAACACCGATTTTGACTCTGACCGTGACCCTTCCCCAGACCCTAACACTAACCCTAACCCTGAACGGAACCCTAACCCTAACAGTGACCTAGAACCAGAACCTGAAGCTAATCCTAACATTGACCTTGACGGTGACCCTAACCCTAAACCTGACACTGAACCCAACCCTGACCCTCACCCTGACTCAGACCCTGCCACTAAACCTGACATTTACCTGGATCCTGAAACTTAACCTGACCCTGACCGTGTTCCTGACCTTGACCTTAGCTTTAACACTAACTCTAACACTAATCCTATCCCTAATCCATACCCTACCCTATTCCAACCATGATTCTGTCCCTGTAACTGACCTTGACCAAGACGCTGACAGTGACACTGACCCTACTCTGATTTAAAACCAGACCCTGACCCTGACAGAGACCTTGACCCTGATCTTGACCCTAACCATGACCTTGTATCTTACCCTGACCATAACCCTCACCATGACCCTGACCCTAAACTGGTCCTGACCATAACGCTTAAACTTACCCTGAGCCTGACTCTGAACCTAAAACTGACCCTCACCCTGACCCTAAATTTAACACTGACTCTGACACTAAATCTTACCCTGACCCTGACCTTGACCCTAACTCTAACACTAACCCTTAACCTAACCTTAACTTTGACCCTGACCTTGTCGCTTACACTGACCCTGACCCTGACCCTGTGACTGATTCAGACCATGAACCTCACCCTGATCCTGAACCTAACCCTGACCCTAACCCTAACCTTAACACTAATCCTAAACCTAAACCTTTCCCTAATTCTAACCCTTACCCTAAACCTAACCCTAACCCTAATTCGAACCGTAGCTATAAAAGCATAACTCCGTGTACTGCACTACTGCATTACCATGCATATCAAAATAGCGTTTCATGCGTGATTTTCCAATAGAGACTGATATCACATACATGAAAAGCGAGAAGTATTGCAATAGTTCAGGATGAAATGTGCTTGATCATTGAGAGTGCTTGATTTTCAGCAAGCAGAGTGACTTGAATACCGGGACATTCGAACCCGCTTCCTACGAATTTTCACTATGGGACCTGTGTGGCATTCAATGATCACTTAGATGTTGAAATGTGTCAGTGGCTTTCCATATGCTTACCTAAAAGATGTGTCAAAACTTTACATCCTGCCTTCAGCATTCTCTCTGGTCCATTTTCTCTGCAATATACCACGTACTTGGTGCACTTCAGAGAAACAAAACAGTTACCAAAGCAAATACAAAAAAGAAGTTTATTTAACAAGGCTTCAGTGCTGTGATAGATTTCACTAACAATGCTGAAGAGCTGTGTAACTTTGTGTTTCTCTGTTACAAACTCAAGTATTCAAAATAGGTTCTTTCCCATTACCACATATCCCTAACCCTAACAGTGATTTCTAACCTAAAGGAGAAAGAGAGAACTACAGGAATGGTATCTGGTGCAATATCATATGAAGTTTTCTTCGTAGCCAGCAAGGCAGATGCCTTGTATTCCAGGGAAACATTAACCCGATTCCTACAAATTTACACTTTCGATTCTCCAGAAATTCACTTAGCACATTCATACTTTCAAGATCCTCAGTAAAAGACATGTCATATCTGTCAAAAAAAGAAATTTGGCCGGTACTCTGATAGTTTTATGTGCAATAAACGATGTACTTGGTGCAGCGCAGAGAAACACGGCAATGTAGGCCAAAGTAAATACAATATGGAATTTTACAATTTAAAATGCTTACAATACGTACCACAGCTATAATAGCTTAAACCAATATACTTCATTACTGTTTCTTCAAGCGTATCAAAATAACATTTTTTGGGTACTTCTGGAATAGAAAGTGATATTCAGTACATGAAAAGCAAGAATTCCTACAATAATTCAAATGCAATCTTATTCGAAACTTAACCATAAACCTGACCCTGACCCTGACACTGACCCTGACCCTCACCCTAATTCGGACCTTAACCCTGATCATAAACCTAACCCTAAACATGACTTTGACCCAGAGCCTGACCCTAAACCTAAAACTGACCATCACCTTGACCCTGACCCTCAACTGGACATTAAATGTAAGCCTGACACTGACCTCGATCCAGACCCTGAAATTGACCCTGACCTTGACCTTGATTCTGAGAGTTAATTTGACACTAACCCTGATTCTGAGCCTAAAAGTGACACTAACCATAACCCTGACCCTGACCATGACCCTGAACTTGACTGGAACCCTAAACCTGACACTGAACCTGATCCTGACGCTGACCATGACCTTAACCCTATCCCTGACCCTGACCCTAACAGTACCCTTGACCCAGATACGGACCCTGACCCTGACACTGATACTGACCCTGACACTTAACCAGAACCAGACCCTGACCCTAACCCTGATAGTGACCCTAAACCATGACCTTGATGCTTGCCCTGACAATGACCCTAATCCTGTCCATGACCCTGAATCTAACCCTAAACTTGACCAAGACACTGACCCTGACCCTGAACCTGACCCTGACCCTGACACTGATTCTGAACCTGACACTGAACCTGAACCAGACAATGACACTGACCCTGACAGTGATTCCAACCCTGACCCTGATTCTGACCCTGATCCTGACCTGAAACCTGATCGTAAACTGATCATAACCCTAACCCTGAATCTGAACCTGACCTTGACCATGATTATGACCCTTACCTAAACCTAACCCTAAAACTGACCCTGACTCCAGACCTAACCCTGACTGTGACACTGACATTGACCATGATCGTGACCCTTATCCTGACCCTAACCCTGAACCTTATCCTAATTCTTACCCTGACCATGAATCTGACTCTAACCCTGAGCAAGAACTTTACCATGAATCTGACACTGACCATGACCCTAAGCTGGACCTTGACAGCGATCCTGATTCCAATGCTAATCTTGACCTGACAATAACCCTGACCTTGACCCTAGTTCGAACCCGAACATAACTCAAAAACTAACCCAAACCTTCACCCTAACACTAACCCTGACCCTGATGCTGACCCAGACCTTGATGCTAACCCTGACCCTGACATTGACCATGAAACTGACCCTGAACCAGACCATGACCCTGAACCATACCTGACCCTAATTCTTAACATGACACTGACCTTGACACTAACCTTGAACCTAAACCTGACCCTGAACTTGAGCCTGACTCGGAAGCTAACCCTGACCCTGACCCTGACCATAAACCGAATCCTGACCCTGACCCTAAACTTGAACCTGACCATTAACTTGAACATAACCATGCCACTAACCCTTACCCTAAAACCAAACATAGAGCTAACCCTAACCCGGACACTGACCTTTACAGTTCCCCAGACTGTGACCCTGATCCTGACACTAACATTGACCTTAACCATGACCCTGACCTAACCCTGAACCTGACCATGACCCAGACCGTGATTCTGAACATGACCATAACCCTAAAACTTATCCTGACCCTGACCCTAACCCTGACACTGACCATCACCCTAACCCTAATGCTGACTTTGACACTGACCCTAACAATGAGCTTGACTCTACATTTAACCGTAAACCTAACCCGAACCCTAAACCTAACCCTAACACAAACCCTTACCCAAACCCTAACCTGACACTTACCCTGACCTTGACGCTAACACTGACCATGACCCGGAACCAAACCCTGAACCTGACTCAGACCCTAACTTTGACCTTGACCCTGAACCATAACATAACCTTCACCCTAACCTTTACACTAATCCTGACCCTAACCATGTCCCTGACCCTGAACCTGACAGAAAGCTGACCCTGACCCTGACCCTAACACTGACCCTGACACTGACGCAGACCCGGACACGGACCCTAACACTAACCCTGACCCTGACCCTAAACCTGACACAAACTAAACTACTGACTCTGACCCTCACCCTGAATCATACCCGAAACTGGACCGTAACCCTAAACCTGACACTTACCATGACCTTGTCCCAAAACTTGACCCTGACCCTTACCCTTACCCTAACCCTTTCCCTGACCCTGAAGCTAACAATAACCTTGACCCTGACACTGAGCCTGACCCTGACCCTGACTTGACACTAAACCTGACCATGACACTGAACCTGAAACACACCCTGACCCTGACTCTGTCCCTGAAACTGACCTTGAAACTAGTTTTAAACATAGCCCTGTCTCTAACCCTAACCTGACCCTAACCGCAATCTTGACTTTGAATCTAAACATGACACTAACACTGAACCTGACTCTGAACCTGACCCTGACACTAAACCTGACCTTGATTCTAGCTCTAATCTGAACCCTAACCCTAACTCTAAACCCAACGCTAGACCTAACTCTGAACCTGACCCTGACCCTGACTCAAAACCAGACTGTGACCCTGAACCAGACACTGACCCTAACCCTACCACTGACTCTGACCCTGATTCTGATCCTGACCATGACCCTGACGCTGACCTGACACTGATCCTGAACTCGACCCTGAAACTGAACCAGACCTTGACCCTAAAACTGACCCTGACATTGAATCTGACCTTGATCGAGCTTTAACCGTAACATGATCTCTAACCCTAACCTGACATTGACCCTCTCCCTGCAACTGACAGTGATATTGATGCTCACCCTGAACCTGACCCTATCTCTGAACCAGACACTTACCCTGACACAGACATTGACCCTGACCTGCGATCCTGACGCTAACCCTCACCATGACGCTGAACTTGACTCTGTCCCAGACCCTAATTCTAACACTAACCCTGACCCTAACGGTATCACTAACCCTGATCCTGATCCTAACCCTGACACTGACCATCACACTAAACCTAATGCTGACACTGACACTGACCCTGACCCTGAACTTGACTCTATATTTAACAATAAACCTAACCGAACCCTAAACCTAACCCTAACACTAGCTCTAACGCAAAGCCTAACCTGACCCTCAACCTGACACAAACCTTGATGCTAACACTGACCCTGACCCGAAAACAAACCTTGAGTCTGACACAGAACCTGAGGCTGACCTTGACCTCAACCCAGGTCATAACCCTCACCCTGACACTGACCCTGACCTTGATCTTGACACTAACCCTGACCCTAACCATGACCCTGACCCAGACCCTGACTGAAACCTAACCCTGACCGTAATGCTGACCATGACACTGACCCTGACAATGACCCAAGCACTAACCTTGACCCTGGCAGTAAACCATAATTCTGACCCTGCCCCTGACCTTTACCCTGAACTTGACCGTAACCATAATCCTGACACTGACCCTGACCCTGAACTTGACCCAGAACCTGAACCTGACCCTTAACCTGACTCTGACCCTGACTCTGAACCAGAACCAGTCCCTGAACTTTACCTGACAGTGACCCTAGCCATGACCCTGATTCTGACGCTGACCATGACCCTAACCCTGACTGTGAACTGACCATGACCCTAACCCTGACACTGACCCTGACCTTGACTGTGACCATGACCCTTACCTAAACATAACCCTAAACTTGACCCTGACCCCAGAACTAACCCTAACTCTGACACTGACATTGATCATGACCATGACCCTTATCATGACCCTGACCATGAACCCTACCGTAACCCTAAACCTGACAGTGACTCTGACACTGACCATGATCCTAAGCCAGACCCTGACAGTGACCCTGATTTTAACGCTAACCATGACCCTGATCCTGACCCTGAACCTGACCGTAACACTAACCCTGACCCTGACACCTATTCTGACCCTAACCATGACCCTGACCCTGACCCTAATCCGAAACCTAACCCTGATACTGACCCTGACGGTGACCCAGATCATGACTCTGACCCTGACCATAATCCTAACACTTAACCTGAACCTGACTATAACCCTGATGCTGACCATGACCCTAAACCTAACGCTGACCCTGACCATGACCCTGACCCTGAGCTTGACTCTATATTTAACCCTGATCCAAACTCTAACGCTAAACCTAACCCTAACACTAACCCTAACCCAAACCAAACCTGAAACTAACCTTGTCCCTGACCCTGACCCTGACCTTGATGCTAACACTGACACTGACCCTGTACCAGACTCTGAGCCTGATCCAGATGTTACCCTGACCTACACCCTGACCCTGACTCTGACTCTGAACCTGACGTTGAACCTAATTTTAAACCTTACCCTGTCTCTAAACCTAACCTGACCCTGACCCTGGCCTTGATTTTGAATCTAAACCTGACACTAACCCTGAACCTGCCACTGAACCTAATCCTGCCACTAAACCTTAATTTGACCCTAGGTTTAACCCTAACCCTAACCCTAACTCTAACCCCATTGCTAAACCTCACCCTGATCCTGACCTTTACCTTGATGCTAACCCTGACTCTGACCCGACCCTGACTCTGACTCAAAACCAGAGCATGACACTGAACCAATAATGAACCTAACCCTACAACTGACCCTGACCCTTTTTCTGATCCTGACCCTGACCCTGACGCTGATCCTGACACTGAACCTGACTCTGACCCTTAACCTGAACCAGATCCTGACTCTGACCCTGACCCTGACCCTGAATCTGACATTGACCCGAGGTTTAACCCTAACATGATCTCTAACGCTAACCTAATTCTGATTTTCTCCTTGAACCTGACACTGATTGTGACACTCACCCTGAACCTGACCCAGTCTCTGAAACAGACACTGATCCTGACACAGACATTGATCCTGACCTTGACCGTGACCCTGACGATAACGCTCACCATGACGCTGAACCTGACTCTGACCCAGACTCTAACCCTAGCACTAAACCTGACCGTAACCCTAACACTAACCTTGACTGTAACCAGACCCTGACAGGAACCCTAACCCAAAACTTAACCTTAACCTTGACTCTAAACTGACAGCATAACTAACGTTGACCCTGACCCTAAAACTTACACTGACCTTGAATTTGACCCAGAACCTGAACATGACCTTAACTCTAATCCTGACCTTGACCTTGAGCTGGAATCTAAGCATGACACTGACCCTAACACTGACCCTGAACCTGACCCTGACACTGATCTTGAAACTGACCCTACCATAACCCTAAAACTAATACTTACCCTAAACCTAATCCTAACCCTAAATCTAACCCTCACATTGACCCTGATCCTGATACTGATCCTGACCCTGACACTGAACCTGAACCAGACCTTGACACTGACCCTGACAGTGATCTTACCCCTGATTCTGACCCTGAAACTAACCCTAACCGTGAACAGACCATACCCTAATCCTGAAATTGACCCTGCACTTAACGATGTCCATGACCGTTAACTGACCATAACCATGAGCCTAACCCTGACCCTAAATCTAACCCTAATTCTGACACTTACACTTACCGTGACTGTGACACTTACCCTGACACTGACCCGGACCATAAGTCGGACGCCAACAATTATCCTGATTCTATGCTAACCTTGACCCTTACCCTTACACTGACCCTGACCTTGACCCTAGCCCTACACCGAACCCTATTTCAAAAATAACCCTTACCCTAATTCTACACTAACCTTGAACCTGACCCTAACCCAGACCTTCATTCTAATTCTGACGCTGATGCTGACCTTGACACTGAACCTTAACCCTGAACCAGACCCGGACCCTAATTCTTACCATGACACTGACGCTCACACTGATCTTGACCTAACCCTGACAATGACCCTGAGCCTGACACTGAAGTTAACACTGAACCTGACCCTGAACATAACCTAACCCTGACCCTGACCCTAAACCTGACCCTGACCCAGAACTGGACACAAACCGTAACTCTAACCCTTATCCTAAAACCAACACTAATGCTAAACCTAACCCTGACACTAACCCTCACCCTGACCCTGACCATGACCCTCATCCCGACCGTAATGCTGACCTTAACCTTGACCCGGACACTGACCCTAACTCTGACCCTGACCCTGACCCTGATCCTGAACATGACGTAACTCATAACATGCCCCTGACCCTGAGCCTGACCGTAACAATAACCATGACCCTGACCCTAATTCTGACCCTAACCCAGACCCTGACCCTGACGTTAATTCTGAATCTAACCCTGACCCTTACCCTAGTTCTAACCCTACACTGAAACTGACATTGACCTTGACTCTGTCCTTGATCCTGAACATGACCGTGAACATAACATTTACCCAGACTCATATCCTAAACCTGACACTGACCATGACCCAACCCTAACACTGACCCTGACCCTGAACCTTACCCTTACCTTTTCCCTGACCCTGACCCTAACATTAACCTTGACACTGACACTGAATCTGAACCTGACACTGACTCTGAATCTGAACCTGACACTGACTGAATCTGAACCTGACCTTGATACTAGTTTTAAACCTAACCCTGTCTATAACACTAACCTGACCTTGACCCTAACCTTGACTTTGACTCTAAACCTGACATTAACCCTGAACCTGACCCTGAACCTGACCTTGACACTAACCCTGACCTTGACCCTACTCTTACCCTAACCTTAACACTAAATCTAATTCCAACGCTAAACCTAAACCTGACCGTGACCCTGAACCTTACCTTGATGCTAACCCTAAACCTGATCCTGACCCTGATTCTGATCCAGACCCTTACCCTGAATCTGAACCAGACCCTGACCTTGACCCTGACCCTGACCTTGAGCCAAGCTTTAACCCTAACGTGATCTCTAACCATAACCTGACCCTGACCCTGTCACTCAACATGACACTGATGTTGATTCTGACCCTGAACCTGACCCTGTCTCTGAACCAGACACTGACCTTGACACAGACACTGACCCTAAGTTTTACCGTGATCCTGACGTTAACCCTCACCATGACGCTGACCTTAACTCTGACCCACACCCTAACCCTAACACTAACCCTGACTTTGACCCAGACCCTGACCTTGACCTTGACCCTGACCCTACCCTAACACTAACACTAATACATACCCCAAACCTAACCCTAACCCTAAACCTAACCCTGACAGTGACCCTGACCGTGATCCTGACCCTGACCCTGATCTTGACCCTAACCCTGACTTATGACCTGACCAGGACCAGACCATAACCTTGATTGTGACTCTTATTCTAACCATGCCTCAGACCCTAACCCTAACCCTAACCCTGACCATAACGCTAACCCTAAGAGTGACTTTGAAACAGACCCTGACCCTAATCCTAACCCTGACCTTGACATTGAACCTGACACTAAACCTGACACTGACCCTAACCCTGACCCTCACCCTGACTTATACCTGGACCCAGACCCTTAAACTGACCCTGACCCTGATCCTGACCTTGACCCTAGCTTTAAGACTAACTCTAACCAAAATCCTTACCCTAAACCAAACCCTAACCCTATTCCGACCCTGATACTTTCCCTGAACCTGACCCTTATCCTGACACTTGATTTGACCATGACGCTGCTCGTGAAACTTACCCTGACCTGAATTTGACCTAGACCCAGACCCTGACCCAGACCTTGACCCTGACCCTGAAACAGACCCTGACCCTAACACTTACACTGACCCTGAACCTGACACTAAATATAACCCTGATCCTCACACAGATTCTAAATTTAACTCTGACCCTGACCCTAAACCTGACCCTGATCCTAACCTTGACCCTAACCCTAACAGTGACTCTTACCCTGACCCTGATACTGATTCCGACCCTGAACCTCACCCTGACGCTGACCCTAAACTTTACCCTAACACTAATCCTAAACCTAAATTTTAACCTAACTCTAACCCTAACCCTTAACCTAACCCTATCCCTAATTCTAACTGGAGTTATAATAGCATAACACTGTGTACTGCACAACTGTGTTACCATGCTTATCAAAATAGGTTTTCTTGCATGATTTTGAAATAGAGACTGATATCCCATATATGAAAGGCAAGAAATATTGCAATGGTTCAGGATCAATCTCATGGATCATTGAGCATGCTTGATTTTCAGCAAGCAAAGTGACTGAAATACCCGACTAATATGAGCCCGCATCCTACGAATTTTCACTATAGGACCTGTGTGGTGTTCAATAATCACTTAGATGTTAAAATGTGTCAGTGCCATTCAATATACTTAAATAAAGATACGTCACAACATTATATGGTGCAATTCAGCTTACTCTCTTGTCTATTTTCATGTGCAATATACCACATAATTGGTGCAATTCAGAGAAACAAAGGACAGTTCCGAAAGCAAATACAAAAAAAAAGTTTACTTAATATGGCTTCAGTGTTGTGACACATTTCACTAAAAAATGCTTTAAGAGCTGTTTATCTTTCTGTTTCTCTGTTACAAACGCAAGTATTCATAATGGGTCCTTCTGCGTTACAACCCAACCCTAACCCTAACAGTGATTGCTAACCTGAAGGACAAAGTGAAAACTAAAGTAATGATATCCGGTGCAAATCATATATTATGAATTTTGCTTCATTGCCAGCAAGGCAGATGCCATTTATTCCAGAAAAATGTGAAACCGCTTCCTACGAAATTCCACTGTTGGTTCTCCGGGAATTAACTTAGCACATTTATACTTTCAAAATCCTCAGTATAAGACATGTCATATCTGAAAAATGAGCAATTGGACAGGTATTCCGATAGTCTCATGTGCAATAAACGATGTACTAGGTGCACTGCAGAGAAACACGGTAGTGTAAGACAAAGTAAATCCAGATTGGAATTTTACAGTTTACATTTCTTACGTACATGTACCGTAGGTCTAATGGCATAACACTGTATACTGCAATTTTGTGTTTTTAAGCATTTCAATATAGCTTTTCTTGGGTGATTCTGCAATAGAGACTGATATACCATACATAAAAAGCAAGAACTTTTGTAATGGTTCAGAATGCAATGTGCTTGATCACTGAGCATGCTTGATTTTCAGCAAGCAGAGTGACATGAATAGCGGGACATTCTGAACCCGCTTCCTACGAATTTTCATTCTAGGACCTGTTTGGCATTCAATGATTATGTTGAAATGTTTCAGTGGCGTTCAATATGCTTACCTAAAAGATACATCACATTTTTACATCCTGCAATCGGCATTTTCTCTGTTCCATTTTCATGTGCAATACACCATGTACTTGGTGCACTGCAGAGAAACAAAGCACAGTTCCCAAAGCAAAAACAAATAAGAATTGTACTTGACATGGCTTCAGTGCTGTGATACATTTCAGTAAACAATGCTGCAAGAGCAGTGCAACTTTGCATTTCTCTGTTACAAACGCATGTATTCAAAATAGGTTCTTGTGCTTTACCACCTATCCCTAACCCTAACAGTAATTGCTAACCTGGAGGGCAAAGAGAGAACTACAAGAATGGTATTTAGTTTAATATCTTATATTATGAAGTTTGCTTCATTTGCAAGCAAGGCAGATGCCTTATATCCAGGGAACCGTGAAACCGCTCTCTACGAATTTCCACTGTCGGTTTTCTGGGAATTCACTTATACGTTCATACTTTCAGGATCCTCAGTAAAATAGAAGTAACATCTGTCAAAAGAGAAATTGGGCAGGTACTCCGATACTCTCATGTGCAATAAATGATGTACTTGGTGCAGTTCAGGGAAACACAGCACTGTTGGCCGAGGTAATTACAGAATGGAATTTTACAATTTACAGTGCTTACAAAACATACCATAGCTATAAGAGCTTAACCCCAAATAATTCACTACTGTGTCTTCAAGCGTATCAAAATAGCTTTTCTTGGGTGATTCTGCAATAGAGAGTGATATCCAATACATGAAAAGCAAGAAATGTTGCAATAATTCAAAATGCAATCTTTTTTGAACCTTAACCATAAACCTGACCCTGAACCTGACCAGACCCACACCCTAATCCTGAACTTAACACTAACCATAAACCTAACCCTACTCATGACCTTGACTCAGATCCTGAACCTAAACCTAAATCTGACTATCACCTTATCCTGACCCTAAACCTGACACTAAATGTAAGCCTGAAACTGACCTCGACCCTGACCCTGAACCTGACCCTAACTCTAACCCTGATCTTGAACTTGATTCTCACAGTTAACATGACAATAACCCTGACCCTGAGCCTAAACTTGACACTAACCATAACCCTGACCCTGATGCTGACACTGAATTGACCGTAACTCTAACCCTGAATCTGAACCCGACCTAAACCCTAACTTTAATCCTGATCCTGACCATGACCTTAATCCTGTTTTTGACCCTGACCCTAACCCTACCCTTGACCCTGTTACTGACACTGACCCTAATCCTGATTCTGACCATGACCCTGATTCTAACCCTAACCCTGAACTGACCATGACACTAAAACTGACCCTGACTCTGACCTTGAACCTAACCCTGACCCTTACCTTACCATAACCCTAACCCTAACCCTGACTCTGACACTGACCGTGACTGTGACTATTAACCTGACACTGACCCTGAATCTGACCCTCACCCTTACCCTGACATTGACACCTGATTTCATCCTAACTCTAACCCTAAACATAAACCTATCCCTAACACTTAACCTAAACCAAACCCTAACCTGACACTAACCCTGTCCCTGACCCTAATCCTGACCTAATGAAAGCACTTACCCTGACACTCACCGTGACACTGAACCAGACCCTGACTCTGACCCTGACCCTGACCTTGACACTAACCCTGACCATAACCATGATCCTGACTCTGAACCTGACCAGAACCCTGACCCTACCATGACCCTGCCACACACACAAACACTAACCCTTATCCTAACCCGAAACATAACACTAACCATAACTCTGACCCTTACCCTGACCCTGAAATTGATCGTAACCCTAACCATGACACTGAACCTGAACCTAACCTTGATACTGACCCTGACCCTGTCCATAATCTTGTCCCTGACCCTGACCCTAATGCTAACTATGACCAGACACTGAAGCTGACCCTTAACCTGACCCTGACACTGAACTTGACCTTAACCCTAACCCTGACACTGACCCTGTCCCTACCCTAAACTTGATCCTGATTCTGACCCTGTCACTTATCTTATTCCTTACCCTGACCCTAACTCTAACCTGGACTCTGACACTGACCCTGAACCTAACCCAGACCCTGACTCTAACCCTGACCCTGAAACTGAACCTGAACTTGACCATAACCCTAATCTTGACACTGTTAATGACCCTGACCTTGACCCTGACCCTGAAAAAATCCCTTTCCGACCTTAACATTGACACTGAACCCAATCCGGGCCCTGACCATGAGCCTGATTCTCACACTAACCCTGACACTGACCTTGACTCTGATCTTGAAACTAACCCTGATCCTAAATATGACCCTGACCCTGACCCGAACCCTGAAACTGACCCTGACATTGACCCTGACACAAACCCAAACACTAACACTGACCCTGACGCAAAACCTGACACTAACAATAACTCTGAACCTGACCCTGAACTTGATCGTAACCTGAACCCTGACACTGACCCTGATCCTAATGCTAACCTTGACCCTAACCCAGACTCTGACCCTGAACCTGACCCTGACCTGACACTGATCCTGACCCAGACACTGAACCTAAACCAGACACTGACCATGACACTGACAATAATTCTAACCCTGACCCTGACCCAGACCTTGATGCTAACCCTGACCCTGACACTGACCTTGACACTGACCCTGAACCAGACCGTAACTGTGAACCATACCTGACCCTAATTCTTACCATGACACTGACCTTTAAACTGACCTTGACCCTAAATCTGAACATGAACATGAGCCTGACTCGGAAGCTAACCCTGAACCTGACACTGACCAAAGAGCTAACCCTGACCCTGACCCTAAAGTTGATCCTAAACTTGAACTTGAACATAACTATACCACTAACCCTTACCCTCAAAAACTTTAACGCTAACCCTAACCCTGTCACTGACTGTTACACTGACCCTGCCCAGGACACTGATCAGGAATCTAACACTGACCTTAACCATGACCCTGACACTGACCCTCAACCTGACCGTAACCCAAACCCTGACTCTGACCCTAAAACTGACTGTAACACTAACCCTGACCCTGACCCTGATTCTGACCCTAACCCTGACCGTGACCCTGACCCTAATCCTAACCCTAACCCTGATGGTACCCTGACCGTGACCCAGATTGTGACTCTGTACCTCACGTAACACTAACATTTACCCTGACCGTGACCCTAATTTTGACACTGACCATGATCTTTACACTAACGCTGATCCTGACACAGACCCTGACTCTGTACTTGACCCTAAACATGACCATAAACCTAACAATTACCCTGACTCTGACCCTAACCCTGACACTGGTCATGACCCTAATCCAAACCTGACTCTGATACTGACCCTGACCCTTACCCTAACCTTGAACCTAGATTTAATCTTAACCCTAAACCTAACCCTAATACTAACCCTAACCCAAACTTTAACCTGACATTGAATTTGTCCCTGACCCTAACCCTGACCTTGACGCTAACACTAACACTGACAATGACAGTGAACGTGAACCGGACCTGGCCTGACCTAGAACCTGGCCCTAACCTTGATCCTGACACTGAACATAACACTCACCCTGACCTTGACACTGACCTGAACCGAATCCAGACCCTGACCCTAAGCCTCACTCTGAACCTAAACCTGACACTGACCCTGAACCTGATCTTGACAATAACCGTGACCCTAAACATGACCCTGACCCTGACCTTAACTCTAACCCTGAACTTGACTGTAATTTTAACCCTAACACGACCTTGACCCTGACCCTGATCTTGATCTTGATTCTGACCCTGAACCTAATCCTGTCCCTGACCCTGACCCTAACCCTAACCTTGACCCTGACACTGATCCTGACCCTGCACCTGACCCTTACGGTAGTACTGACCCTGACACTGAACATGAACCAGACCCTGACCCTTAACATGACCGTGAACTGACCATGACCGTAAACCTGACTCTGACTTTGACCTTGACCGTGACCCTGACCCTTACCTGAACATAACCCTAAACCTGACCCTGACCCCATACCTAACCCTGACTCTGACACTGACATTGACAATGACAGTGACCATTATCCTGACCCTGACCCTGAACCTTACCATAATTCTTAATCTGACCCTGAACCTGACCCTGTCCTTAACTCAGACCATTACGGTAACCCTAAACCTGACCGTGACTCTAACACTGACCCAGACCCTAAGCCTGACCCTGACAGTGACCCTCATTCTAACGCTAACACTGACCCTGAAACTGACCCTGACCTTGACCAAGCCCTAATCCGAACCTAACCAAAATATTAACCCTAACCCTAACCCTGACCCTGACCCTAACCCAATACTTGATGCTAACGCTGACCCTGACACTGACCTTGACACTGACCCTGAACCGGACCCTGACGCCGACACTGATCCTGAACCTGACACTGAACCTGAACCAAACACTGACCGTGACCCTGAGAATGATCCTACCCGGCCCCTGATTCTGACCAGAACCTTGATCCTAACCGTGACCGTGAAATTACCAGACCCTAACCCTGACCTCGACCCTGACCTTGACTAAAACTCTGACCCTTACCTGAAAATAACCCTAAACCTGACCCTGACCCGAGACCTTACCCTGACTGATACTGACATTGACCGTGAACGTGACCATTATCCTGAACCTGACCCTGAAACTTAACGTAATTCTTACCCTGACACTGATCCTGACCCTGTTTCTTACCCAGACAATTACCGTAACCCTAAACCTGACCATTACTCATACACTGGTCATGACTTTAAGCCGTACGCTGATATTGACCCTGATTCTAACGCTGACCCTGATTTTTACCCTAGCTCTAAGCCGAACCTCACCCGAATAAACACTAACCCTAACCCTAACAATAACCCTGATCCTGAACCAAACCTTGTTGCTAACCCTAACCCTGACATTTACCTTGACACTTACCCTGAACCAGACCCTGACCCTGAACTATACCTGACCCTTAATTTTACCATGACACTGAACTTGACACTGACCTTGAACCTAATTCTGACCCTAAACCTGAGCCAAAATCAGAAGCTAACCATGACCCTGACACTAATCATAAAACTAACCCTGAACCTGACCCTAAACCTGACCCAGACCTTGAAACTGAACATAACCATACTACTACCCCTTAACTTAAAAAAAGAGCTAACGCTAACCCTAAACCTGAAACTGACCTTTACCATGACCCTGTGCAGGACCCTGATCCCCAAGCTAACACCGACCATAACCATGACCCTGACCCTGACCCTGAACCTGACCATAAACCAAATCCTGCCCCTGAACCTGATCCTGACCAAAACATTAGCCCTGACCCTGAACCTAAATCTGACCCTTACCCTGATTCTCACCCTAACCCTGACCGTGACCCTGACCCTAATCCTAACCCTAACCCTGACACTGACCCTGACCGTGTCCCAGACCCTAACCCTGATCGTGAACTGACTATGACGCTAACCCTGACCCTGAGCGTGATACTAACCCTTACCTGAACATAACCCTAAACCAGACCCTGACCCTGGATCTAACTCTCACTCTAACACTGACACTGACCGTGACTCTCACCCTTACCCTGATCCTGAACCTGAACTTTACCATAACCTTAACTCTGACCCTGACTTGACCATACACCTAACCCTGACCCTGACCCAGACACTGACCCAAACCCTGACCCTGAAACTGTCCCTGAAACTGATCTTGACACTGACCCTAAACTAACCCTAACATTAACACTTACCCCAAACTTATCTCTAACTCTAAACCTAACCCTACACTGACCCTGACCCTGATGCTGAACCTGACCCTGATCCTGAACCTGACCCTGATACTGGCCCTGACCCTAATCTTGACTTTAACCCTGACCCTAGCCAAGACCTGACCTGGGCCCGGACCAAAACCCTGCTTGTGTGCCTGAACCTGACCCTGCCCCAGACTCTAACCTTAACCCTAACCCTGATCGTAACTCTAAAACTAACAGTGACCTTGAACCAGAACCTGAGCCAAATTCTAACCTTGACCTTGAAATTGACCCTGAACCTAAACCTGACACTGACCCTAACCCTGACCCTCACCCTGACTCAGACGCTGACACTAACCCTTATATTTACCTGGACCCTGTCCCTGACCCTGAACTTGACCCTAGCTTTAACACTAACCCTAAACATAATCCTTACCCTAACTAAAACCCTAACACCATTCCGACTCTGATCCTGTCCCTCAACCTGTCCCTGACCCTTACCCTAACTGAGACGTTGACCGTGACACTGACCCTGACTTGAATTTGAACCAGACCGTGACCCTGACAGAGACACTGACGCTGACCTTGACCCTGACCCTGACCCTGACCATCACAATGACCCTGACCCTGAAACTAGCCCTTACCCTAAGGCTGACACTGACCGTGAGCCTGAATCTGAACCTAACTCTGACCTTCACCCTCATCCTAAATTTAACACTGACCCTGACCCTAAACCTGACCCTGACCCTGAACTTGACCCTAACACTAACACTAACCCTTACCCTAATCCTAACTCTGACCCTGACACTGAACCTGACCTTGTCCCTTACAATGACCTGACCCTGAACCTGATACTGATTATGATTCTGAAATTCACCCTGACCCTGATGCTAACCTTGACCCTAACCCTAACCCTAACCCTAATCCTAACCCTAAACCTTTCCCTAACTCTAACCCTCACCCTAAACCTAACCGTAACCCTTATTTGAACCATAGCTATAATAGCATAACACCATGTACTGCACTACTGTGTTACCATGCGTGTCAAAATAGCTTTTCTTGCAATAGAGACTGATATCCCGTACATGAAAAGCGAGAACTATTGCAATTGTTCAGGATGCAATCTCATGGATCATGAAGCATGCTTGATTTTTAGCAAGCAGAGTGATTGGAATACAGGGACAACATGAGCCCGCTTTCTACGAACTTTCACTATAGGACTTGTGTGGCATTTAATAATCACTTAGATGTTGAAATGTGTCAATGGCGTTCAATATACTTACGTAAAAGATACATCACCACTTTACATCCTGCAATTCAGCATTTTCTCTGGTCCATTTTCATGTACAATATATCTCTTACTGGGTGCACTTCAGAGAAACAAGGCAAAGTTCCCAAAGCACATACAAAAAAAAGTTTACTTAACATGGCTTCAGTGCTGTGATACATTTCCCTAAACAATGCTTAGGAGCTGTGCAACTTTGCGTTTCTCTGTTACAAATGCAAGTATTCATAATGGGTTCTGGTGTGTTACCAGCTATCCCTAACCCTGAAAGTGATGGCTAACCTGAAGAACAAAGAGAGAACTACAGGATTGGTATCTGGTGCAATATCATATATTATGAAGTTTGCTTCATTGACAGCAAGGCAGATGCCTTTGATTCCAGGGAAACGAAAACCCGCTTCCAACAAATTTCACTGTAGTTTTTCTGGAAATCCTCTTACCACGTTCATACTTTCAGGATTCTCAGTAAAACAGGAGTCACATCTGTCAAAAGAGCAATTGGGCAGGTCCTCCAATAATCTCATGTGCAATAAATGACATACTTGGTGCAGTTCAGTAAAACATGGCTGTGTATCCCAAAGTAAACACAGAATGGAATTTTACAATTTACAGTGCTTACACAACGTACTGTAGCTGTGAGAGCTTAACCCCATATACTTCACTACTGTGTCTTCAAGTGTATCAAAATAGCTTTTTTTGGAGTGATTCTGCAATAGAGAGTGATATCCAATACATGAAAAGCAAGAATTGTTGCAATAATTCAACATGCAATCTTATTCAAACCTTAACCACAAACATGACTCTGAACCTGACCCAGACCCTCACTCTAACCCTAAACTTTACCGTGACCGTAAAACTAATCCTACCCATGACCTTGACCCAGAGCCTAAACTAAACATAAACATGACCAGCATCTTGACCCTGACCCTAAACCTGACACTAAATGTAAGCCTCACTCCGACCTCGACACTGATCTTGAACCTATCCCTACAACTAACCCTGACCTTGACCTTTATTCCTACAGTTCACCTGACACCAACCCTGACCCTGAGCCTAAACTTGACACTAACCATAACCCTGACCCTGACCCTGACCCTGAACATGACCGTAAACCTAACCCTAAAACTGAACCTGACCCAAAACCTAACCTTGATCCTGACCCTGACCATGATTCTAATCCTGTCTCTGACCAAGCCTAACTCTACCCTTGACCCTGTTACTGACCCTGACCATGACCCTGACGCTATACCTGACACTGATCCTGACTCTGACACTGAACCAGAACCAGACGATGACCTTGATTCTGACCCTGACTCTGACCCAAATCCTGACTGTGAACTGATCATGACCCGAATCCTGACCCTGACCCTGACCTTGACCTGTACCCTGACCCTTACCTGAAAATAACTCTAAACTGAACCTGAGCTCAGAACTAACCCTGACTCTGACACCGACATTGACCGTGACCATGACCCTTATCATGGCCCTGACCCTGAACCCTTTTGTAATTCTTACCCTGACCTTGACTCTGACCCAGACACTTACCGTCATCCTAAACCTGACCATGACTCTGACACTGACACTGACCCTGAGCCGGACCCAGACAGTGACCCTGATGCTAATGCTAACCCTGAGCCTGACACGAACCATGACCTTGACCCTAGCCCTAACCCCACCACTAACTGGAAAATAAGCCTAATCCTAACCCTAACAGTAACCCTGACCCTGACCCAGACCTTGATGCTAACCCTGACCCTGACACTGACCTTGACACAGACCCTGAACCAGACCATGACCCTGAACCATACCTGACCCTAATTACAAAGACACTTATCTTTACACCCAGACCTTAACCCTGAGCTGGAAACTGAGCCTGACTTTTAACCTAACCCTGAAACTGACACTGACCATAAACATAAACCTGACCCTGACCTTCAACCTGAACTTGACCCTGAAACTGAACATAACCGTACCAGTAATGCTTACCCTAAACCCAACTCCAATGCTAACCCTAACCCTAACATTGACCTTTACCCTGAAACTGACCAGGACCATGATCCTTAAGCTAACACTGACCTTAAACATGACCCTGACTCTGATCATGAACCTGAACGTAACCCAAAACCTGACCCTGACCCTGAACCTTACCGTAACACTAACCCTGACCCTGCCCCTAAACGTGACCCTGACCTTAATCCTAACCCTAACCCTGACACTGACCCCGATGGTGAGACAGACCATAACCCTAACCGTGAACCGACCTTGACCCTAACCCTGACCCTGACCATGACCTTGACCATGACCCTGACCCTTACCTGAACATAACACTAAACCTGACCCTGACCCTAGTTCTAACCCTCACTCTAACACTGACAGTGACCGTGACTCTGACCCTTACCCTGACCCTGACCTTCATTCTAGATTTAATCTTAACCATAAACCTAACCCTAATACTAACCCTAACACAAACCTTAACTTGACCCTGACACTGAACCTGACCCTGAACTGGACCCTGACTCTGACCTGATCTTGACCCTGACCCTGAAAATAAACCTTTCCCTAAACTTGACATTGACACTGAACACAGCCCTAGCCCTGACCAAGAGCCTGATTCTGAACCTAACCCAGAAAGTGACCCTGACCCCGATCTTGACACTAAACTTGACCCTAACCATATCTCTGACCCTGAACCGATTCCTGTCCCGAAACCTGACAATAACCCTGACCCTAAATCTGAACGTGACACTGACCCTGATGGATCCAAACAATAAACGTGACACTAACCGTAAACATGACATAACCATAAATCTGACCCTAATCCTGACCCTGAACTTGACCGTAACTCTATCAATGACACTGACCCTGACACTAAACTTTACCCTAACCCTGACCCTGACCCTGAACCTAAACCTGTCCCTGAACCTGACACTGATCCTGAACGTGAATTAAACACTGACCTTGAACCTGACAGTGATCCTAACCCTGACCCTGATTCTGTCCGGGACCCAGATCCTAACCCTGATCGTGAACTGACCATGACTCTAACCTGACCCTGACCTTGACCGTGACCCTGACCCTTATGTAAACATAACCCTAAATCTGACCATCACCCCAGACCTAACCCTGACTCTGACACTGACATTGACCATTACCATGACCCTTATCCTGAGCCTGACCCTGAAACTTACCATAATTCTTAGCCTGACCATGAACCTGACCCTGTTTCTCACCCAAACCATTACCGTAACCTTAACCTGACCATCACTCTGACACTGAACCTGACCCTAAGCTAGACCCTGACAGTGACCCTGATTCTAATGTTAACCCTGACCATGACTCTGACCCTGACCTTGGCCCTAGCCCTAACCAGAACCTAATCCAAATACTACATCTAACCCTAACCCTAACACTATCCCTGACCCTGACCCAGACCTTGATGCTAACCCTGACCCTGACACTGACCTTGAAAATGACCCTGAACCGGACCGTGACCCAGAACCATACTTGACTCTAATTTGTACCATGACACTGACCTTGATACTGATCCTGACCTTAACCTTGAGACTGAACCTGAGCCTGATTTGGAAGCTGACACTGACAATGACCCTGACCGTAAACCTAACCCTGACCCTGATCATGTCCTAATCCTGATTGTAACGCTGAACTTAACCATGACCCTGCCATTGACCCTATCCCTGACCCTAATCCTGATCCTGACCCTAAACATGATGTAACTCATAACATGACTCTGAGACTGAGCCTGACCGTAACACTAACGCTGACCCTGTCCCTAATTCTGACTCTGACCCTGACCCTGACACTGAACATAACCCTCACCCTGACCTTGATAATGCCCTGAACCATACCCTGGACCTGACCCTAAGCCTTACCCTGAACCTAAACCTGACACTGACCCTGAACCGGAACTTGACACTAACCCTGACAAACCATGACTCTGACGCAGACCCTGACCCGAACCCTAAACCTGACCCTGAACCTAACGCTGACCCTGACACTGAACCTGACACGGACCCTAACACTATCCCTGACCCTGGCCCTAAATGTGACACTAACCATAACTCGGACCCTGGCCCTGAACTAGATGGTAATTCTAACCCTAACACTGATGTTGACCCTTATCCTAACCTTGATTCTGACCCTGACCATGACCCTAATCATGTCCGTGATGCTAACCCTAAAACTAAATTTGACCATGACAATGATCCTGACCCTGAAACTGACCCTTAACCTAACACTGATCCTGACCCTGACAATGACCCGAACCCTGACAGTGAACTGACCATGACCCTAACCAAGACCCTGACCCTGACCTTGACCATGACCATGACCCTTACCTAAACATAACCCTAAACCTGACCCTGAGCTCAGACCTAACCTTGACTCTGACACTGACATTGATCGTGACCGTGAACCTTGTCCTGACCCTGACCCTAAACCCTAACGTAATTCTTATCCTGACCTTGATTCTAAACTTGATTCAGACCCAGAAACTTACTGGAACCCTAAACCTGACCGTAACTCTGACACTGATCCTACCCCTAACCAAACACTGGCAGTGACCCTGATTCTAACGCTGACCCTTACCCTGACACGGACCCTAATCTTGACCCTAGCCATAACCCCAACCCTAACTGGAAAACTAACCCTAATTCTAACCTTAATATTACCCCTGACTCTGACCTTGACCAAGAACTTGATGCTAACCGTGACCCTGAAATTGACCTTGAAACTGACCCTGAACAAAACCGTGACCCTGAACCATACATGACCCTAATTCTTAACATGACACTAAACATGACACTGACCCTGACCTTAACCTTAACCCTGAACCTGAGCCTGACTCAGAAGCTAAACCTGACACTGACTCTGATTATAAACCTAACCCTGACTCTAATCTTAAACATGAACTTGACACTGAACCTGAACATAACCGTACCACTAACCCTTAACCTAAACCCAAAACTAAAGCTAACCTTAACCCTAACAGTGACCTGTACCATGCCCCTGACCAGGACCCTGATCTTGATTTAACAGTGACCTTAACCATGACCCAGACCCTGACTCTAACCCTGACCCTGTCCCTGAACATAATCCTCACCTTGACCTTGACACTGACACTGAACCTTCCTCTGGCCCTGACCCTGACCTGACTCTGAACCTAAACCCGACACTGACACTGAATCTGATCTTGACGCAAAATTGACACTAACCATGACCCTGAACCTGACCCTGACTGAAACTTGACCTTGACCCTGACCTTTCACTGATGTTGACGCTCACCGTGAAGCTGACCCTGTCTCTGAACCAGACCCGGACCATGACAGAGACACTGAACCTGAACTTGAGCGTGACCCTGATGCTGACCCTCATCATGACGCTAACCATGACTCTGATCCAGACCCTAACTCTAACACTAACCATGTTCATAACCCTAATACTAACCCTGACCTTGACCCAGGCCCTGAGAGTAACTCTAACCCTAACCTTGACCTTGACCCTGAAACTAAACCTGACAATAAAACTAACCGTGATGTGACCATGACCCTGATTTAAACCCTGACCTTGACCTCGACCCTGAATGAGAACCTGATCCTAAATCTAACCCTGACATTGACCTTGACCCAGAGTCTAAACCTGACACTAACCCTGACACTGTCACTGAACCTGACACTGATGCTAACTCTCACCCTGTCCCGGACAGTGACCCTAATTCTGACAGTAACCTTAACTCTTAACCTGACCCTGAAACTGACTCTCATCCTGACATTGATACTAACCTTGACCCTACCCTGGCTCAAACCAGACAGTGACCCTGAATCACACACTAACCCTCAACCTGACCCTGAACCTGACCCTGACACTGATCTTCACAGTGACCCAATCATAACCCAAATCCTAACACTTACCCCAAACCTAACCTTAACCCTAAACCTAACCCTGAAACTGCCCCGACCCTGATACTGACCCTGACCCTGATGTTGACCTTAACCCGGACCATACCCATGACCTGATCCGGACCCAAACAAAAACCCTGACCCTGAACCTGACTCAGCCCATAACCCTAACCCTAACCCTGACCATAAATTTAACACTAATAGTGAACTTGAACCAGAACCTGACCCTAATCCTAACCCTGACCTTGACATTGACCCTGACCTTAAACCTGACACTGACCCTAACCATGATCCTCACCCTGACTCAGATCCTGACACTAACCCTTACTTTTACGTGGACCCTGAACCTGACCCTGACCTTGACTCTAGCTTTAACTGTAACCCTAACCCTAATCTTTACACTAACCCAAACCTAACCCCATTTTCACACAGACCCTGACAAGGACCTTGACCCTGACACTGACCCTAACCCTCACCCTCCCAATGACCCTAACACTGACACTGACTCAGACACTACCCCTAACCATAACCCTGAAACTGACCCTGACCTTGACCCTGTTTTTGACCCTGAACATGACTGTAAACCTAACACTTACCATGACTCTGAGCCTAGCACTGACACTGACCATGATTCTAACTCTAACCTGACCCTGATACTGACAGTGACCCTGACCCTGACCTTGATCCTATATTTAATCTTAACCCTAAACTTAACCCTAATACTAACCCTAAACCAAACCTTAACCTTACAATGAATTTTTCCCTGATCCTGACCCTGACCTTGATGCTAACACTGACACTGACCCTGAACCGAACCCTGACCCTGACCTGACCCTGACACTGAACATAACCCTCACCCTGACCTTGACAATGACCTGAACCGAACCCTGGCCTGACCCTAAGCCTGACTCTGAACCTAAACCTGACAATGACCCTGAATCTGATCTTGACACTAACCCAGCTCCTAACCATCACAATGACTCTGACCTGAAACTTGAACCTGACCCTGACCCTAACGCTGACCCTGACCCTGACCCTGACATGAACCCTACCACTAGCCTAGACCCTGGCCCTAAACCTGACACTAACCATAACTCTGACCCTGACCCTGAACTTGACCATAATTCTAACCCTAACACTGACCCTGTCCCTGACTCTAACCTTGATCCTAACCCTGACAATGACCCTAATCCTGTCCCTGACAATGATCCTGACCCTGAATCTGACCCTTACCCTGACACTGCTCCTGACCCTGACACTGAACCTGAACCAGACCCTGACACTTACCCTCATAGTGACCCTAATTCTTACCCTGATTCTGACCCTGACCGTTAACTGACCGTGACCGTGACCCTTAATCTGACACTGACCTTGACCATGATCCTGACCGTTACCTGAACAAAACCATGAACTGACGCTGAGCTCAGACCAAACCCTGACTCTGACAGTGACATTGACTGTGACCGTGACCCATTCCTGACCCTGACCCTGAACCCTACCATAATTCTTACCCTGACACTGATCCTGACCCTGACACTTACAGTAACCCGAAACCTGACCATGACTCTGACACTGACACTGACCCTAAGCCAGATCCTGACAGTGACTCTGATTCTAACGCTAACCCTGACCCTGACCCTGACCCAAACCTTGATGCTAACCCTGACACTGACATTGACCCTGAATCAGAACGTGACCCTGAACCATACCTGACCCTAATTCTTACCATGACACTGACTTTGACACTGACCCAGACCTAACCTAAACCCTGAACCTGAGCCTGACTCGGAGCCTAATATTGACACTGACCCTGACCATAAACCTAACCCTGACGCTGACCTTAAACATGACCTTGACCCTGAAACTGACCATAACCGTACCACTAATCCGTACACTAAACCCAACCCTAACGCTAACCCTAACCCTACCACTGACCTGTACCCTGCCCCTGATCAGGACCCTGACCTGACACTAAAACTGATCTTAACCAGGAACCAGACACTTACCCTAACCCTTACCCTGTCCCTCAACATAACCCTACCCTGACCTTGACAGTGTTCCTGAACCTAACCCTGGCCCTGACCCTGAGCCTTACTCTGAACCTAACCTCGACACTGACTCTGACCCTAATCTTGAAACTAACCCTGACGCTAACCATGACCCTGACCATGACCCTAAAACTGACGGTGACACTGATCTTCACACTCACCCTACTCTATCCCGAACCCTAACACTTACCCTAAACCTCACCCTAACCCTAAACCTAACCCACACTATGACCCTGACCCAGATACTGACCCTGACCCTGATCTTGACCTTAATACTGACCCTACTTATGTCCTGACCTGGACCCATAACAAAACCCTGATTGTGACACTGTCCCTGACCCAGGCCCTAACCCTAACCCTAACCCTGACCATAACCCTAACTCTAACAGTGACCTAGGACTACAACCTGACCTTAATCTTAACCCTGAGCTTGGCATTGACCCTGACCCTAAATATGAAACTGACCCTAACACTGACCATCACCCTGACTCAGATTCTGACACTAACTTTTACTTTTACCTGGACCCTAACCCTGACCCTGACCTTGACCTGAGCTTTAACACTAACCCTAAACCTAATTTTTACCCAAACCCAAACCCCATTTGACCCTGATCCTAACCCTTATCCTGACTCGGACGCTGACTGTGACACATAGCCTGAATTGACTTTGAACCAGACCCTGACCCTGACCTTGACCCTAATTCTGAAACAAACCCTTACAATGACGCTGACATGGAAACTGGCCCTGACCTTAATGTTTACACTGACTCTGAGCCTGAATCAGAACCTAATTCTGAACCTCACCCTGACCCTAAATTGAACACTGAACCTCACCCTAAACCTGACCCTGACACTCAACTTTACCCTAAATCTAACACTAACCCTTACCCCAACCCTTACTCTGACCCTTACCCTGACCCTGACCTTGTCCCTTACAGTGACCGTGACCCTGACCCTGATACTGATTATGACCCCGAACGTCACCCTGACCCTAATGCTAACCCTGACCCTTACACTAACCCTACACTACACCTAACCCTAAACCTTTCCGAACTCTAACCCTACCCTAAACCTAACCACCATAACCCTTATTCAAACCGTACCTCCAATAGCACAACACATTGTACTGCACTACTCTGTTACCATGCATGACAAAATAGCATTTCTCGCGTGATTTTGCAATAGAGACTGATGTCCCGTACATGAAAAGCGAGAACTATTGCAATGGTTCATGATGCAATCTTAGAGATCATTGAGCATGCTTGATTTTTCGCAAGCAGAGTCACTGGAATACCTGGACAACATGATCCTGCTTTCTATGAACCTTCACTATAGGATATTGTGGCATTCAATAATCACTTACATGTTGAAATGTGTCGATGGCGTTCAATAAACTGACCTAAAAGATAGGTCACAACTTTACATCCTGCAATCGGCATTCTCTCCGGTTCATTTTCATGTACAATATATCACTTATGTGGTTCAATTCAAAGCAACAAAGCAAAGTTTCCAAAGCAAATATATAAAAAAAGTTTACTTAACATGGCTTCAGTGCTGTGATACATTTCCCTAAACAATGCTGTAAGCGCGGTGCTACTCTGCATTTCTCTGTTACTAATGCAAGAATTCAAAATAGGTTTTTGTGTGTTATCACCTATCCCTAACCCTAATAGTGATTACTAACCTGGACGTGAAAGAGAAAACACGAACATTGCGTTCACTCTTACTGACGCAAGTATTCAAAATAGGGTCTGTGCGTTACAACCTATCCCTAACCCTAACAGTGACTGCTAACCTGAAGTACAAAGAGAAAACTACAGGAATGGTATCTGGTGCAATATCATATATTATGAAGATTGCTTCATTGCCAGCAGGGCAGATGCCTTGTATTCCAGGGAAACGTGAATCTGCTTCCTACGAATTTGCACTGTCAGTTCTCCGGGAATTCACTTAGCACATTCATACTTTCAGGATTCTCAGTAAAGACATGTCATATCTGTCAAAAGAGCAATTTGGCAGGTACTCAGATAGTCTCAATGCAGTAAATGACGTACTTGGTGCAGTTCAGAAAAACATGGCAGTGCAGGACAAAGTAAATCCACATTGGAAATTTACAGTTTATATTGCGTACAAGCACGTACCTTAGCTCTAATAGCATTACACAGTATACTGCACTTTTGTGTTTCCAAGCATTTCAACATTGCTTTCCTTGGGTGATGATGCAATAGAGACTGAAATCCCATACATGAAAAGCGAGAACTAATGCAATGGTTCAGGATGCATTGTGCTTGATCATTGAGCGTGCTTGATTTTCAGCAAGCAGAGTGACTTGAATACCGTAACATTCTGAACCCGCTTTCTACGAATATTCACTATAGGAACTGTGTGGCATTAAATGATCACTTAGATGTTGAAATGTGTAAGTGGCGTTCAATATGCTTACCTAAAAGATGCTTCACACCTTTACATCCTACAATAGGGATTCACTCTAGTCCATTTTTTATGTGCAATATACAACGTACTCGGTGCACTTCAATGAAATAAAGCGCAGTCCCCAAAGTAAATACAAATAAGAATTGTAGTTAACATGGCTTTAGTGCGGTGATACATTTCACTAAAGAATGCTGTAAGAGCTGTGCAACATTGCATTTCTTTGTTACAAATGCAAATATTCAAAACAGGGTCTTGTGCGTTACAAACTATCCCTAACCCGAACAGTGACTGCTAACCTGAAGTACAAAGAGAGAACTACAGGAATGGTATCTGGTGCAATATCATATATTATGAAGTTTGCTTCATTACCAGCAAGCCAGATGCCTCGTAATCCAGGAAAACAAGAACGCACTTTCTATAAATTTCCACTGTTGTTTCTCTGGGAATTCACTTAGCACGTTCATACTTTCAGGATCCTCAGGAAAACAGGAGTCACATCTGTCAAAAGTGCAATTGGGAAAATACTTCGATATTCTCATGTGCAATAAATGACGAACTTGGTGCAGTTCAGAAGACCACGGCAGTGTATCCCAAAGTAAATACAGAATGAAATTTTACCATTTACAGTGCTTACAAAATGTACCAAGGTAAAAGAGCTTAACCCCATATACTTCACTACTGTGTCTTCAAGCGTATCAAAACAGATTTTTGTGGGTGATTCAGCAACAGAGAGTGATATCCAATACATGAGAAGCAAGAATTGTTGCAATAATTCAACATGCAATCTTATTCAATCCTTAACCATAAACCTGACCCTGAACCTGACGCAGTACAACACCATAAACCTGAACCTAACCCTGACCGTAAACCTAACCCTATCCATGACCTTAACCCAGACCTGAACCTCACACTAAATGTAAGCCTGACACTGAATTTGACGCTGATCCCGCACCTTACCCTACTCTAACCCTGACCTTGACCTTGATTTTGACAGTTAACCTGACACTAACCCTGACTCTGAGCCTAAACTTGACACTAACCATAACCCTGACCCGACGCTGACCTTGAACTTGACTGTAGCCTAACCTGAAACTGAACCTTAGCCAAACCTAACGTTGATCCTGACGCGGACCATGACCCTAATCCTGTCCCTGACCCTGACACTAACCCTAAACTTGAACCTGTTACTGACCCTGACCCTGACACTGACCCTGACACTTTTCCTCACCCTGAAACTGAACCAAACCCTGACCCATTACCCTGCTAGTGACGCTCACTTTCGGCTTGATTGTGACCCTGACCCTGATTCTAACCCTGACCGTGAACTTACCATGACCATAACCCTGACCTTGACCCTGCACTTGACCGTGTTCATGACCCTTACCTGACCATAACCCTAGAACTGACCCTGATTCTAGATCTATCCCTAAAACTGAAACTGACCCTGACCGTGAATGTGACCCTTACAATGACCCTTACCCTGAACCTGACCATGAACCTTACCCGGAACCTAAGCCGGACGCTGACACTGACCCTGATTCTGACACTAACCCGTACCCTTACCCTTACCCTGAAACAGACTCTGACCTTGACCCGAGCCCTAAACAGAACCTTATCTCAAAAATAACCCTACATTGGCCCTAACAGTAACCGTGACCCTGACCCTAAACCAGACCTTAATGCTAACCCTGACCCTCACACTGACCCTGACTGTGACCCTGTCCTTGACCCTGAATATGACCATTAACCTAATACTTACGATGACCCTGACCCTAACCCTGACCCTGTACTTGACCCTCGATTTAATCCTAAACCTAACTCTAACTCTAAAACTATTCCTAACACTAACCCTAACCCAACACTAACCAAACTCTGACTCTGTCCCTGAAACGGACTCTGACCTTGACACTAACACTGACTCTGATACTACCCCTGGCTCTGAACATAACCCTTTCTCTGACCCTGATCCTGACTTTAACAGTGACCTTAACCATGACCCAGACCCTGGCTCTAACCCTGACCCTGTCCCTGAACATAACCCTCACCCTTACCTTGACACTGACCCTGAACCTAACCGTAACCCTGACCCTGAGCCTGACTCTCCACCGAAACCCGACACTGACACTGAATCTGATCTTGACAGTAACCTGACACTAACCATGAACCTGACCCTGACCCAGACTGAAACCTGACCCTGACCCTGACCTTTCACTGATGTTGACGCTCACTGTGAAGCTGACCCTGTCTCTGAACCAGAACCTGACCAGGACAGACACTGAACCTGACCTTGAACGTGACACTGACGCTAACCCTGATCATGTCGCTAACTCTGACTCTGACCGAGACCCTACCTCTAACACTAAGCATGTCATTAAACCTAACACTAACACTTACCTGGACCCAGGCCATGACAGTAACCTTAACTCTGACCTTGACCTTGACCCTGACCCAACCTGACAATAAAACTAACCCTGACCCTGACCGTGACCTTGACTTTAACCCTGACCTGGACCTTGACCCTGAATCTGAACCTGATCCTAACTCTAACCCTGACATTGACCTTGACCCGGAGTCTAAACCTGACACTAACCCTGACCCTGACCCTGAACCTGACACTGATGCTAACCCTCACCCTGTTCCTGACATTGACCCTAATTATTACAGTAAACTTAACCCTTAACCTGACCCTGAAACTGACCCTCATCCTGACCTTGATGCTAACCCTGACCCTACCCTGGCTCAAAACCAGTCATTGGCCCTGAACCAGACCCTAACACAAACCCTGACCCTGAACCTGAACCTGACACTGATCTTCACACTGACCCTATTCTAACCCAAAACCTAAAGCTTACACCAAACCTAACCCTAAACCTAACCCTGACACTAACCCTGACCCTTATACTGACCCTGACCCTGATACTGACCCAGACCTTGATCTTGACGTTAACCCTGACCCTACCCATGACCTGACCAAGATTCAAACAAAAACCCTGATTGTTACCCTGACCCTGAACCTGACCCAGACCCTAACACTAACCCTGACCGTAACCCTATCCCTAACAATGACCTTGAACCAAAACCTGACCCTAATCCTAACCCTGACCGTGTCATTGACCCTGACCCTAAACCTGACACTTCCCCTAACCCTGAACCTCTTCATGACTCAGACCCTGACACTAACCATTACTTTTACATAGACCCTGACCCTGACCCTGACCTTGACCCTAGCTTTAACATTACCCCTAATTCTAACCCTTACCCTAAACCAAACACTAACCCCTATCTGACCCTGATTCTGACACTGAAACTGACCCTGATCCTTACCCTGACTCGGACGCTGACCGTGACACTGAACCTGACAAGACTTTGAACCAGACCTAGACCCTGACCCTGACCATAACGCTCACAATGACCATAACCCTGACCCTGACCCAAACTCTGGCCCTAAAATTAACCATGAAACTGACCCTGATCTTGACCCTGTCCTTGACCCTGAACATGAATCAAAACCTAAACTTTACCCTGACTCTAAACCTGACCTTAACACTGACCTTGATCCTATATTTAATCTTAACCCTAAACCTAACACTAATAATAACCTTAAACCAAACCTTAACCTGACACTGAATTTGTCCCTGATGCTGACCCTGACCTTGACGCTAACAATGACCCTGAAACTGACACTGACTCTGAACCGAACCCTGACCCTGACCTTGACCCTAATACTGAAAATTACCCTCACCCTGACCTTGACAATGACCTGAACCGAACCCTGGCTGTGACCCTAAGCATGATTTCACACTAATCCTGAACCTAATTATGATCTTGACCCTGACACTGACACGAACCCTAAACCTGACAATGACCCTAATTCTTTCCCTGATCCTGACCCTAACACTTGTCCTGACCCTGATAAAAATCCTGACCCTGAAACTGACCCTTACCCTGACACGAATCCTGACCTTGACAGTGAACATGAACCAGACCCTGACCCTTACCCTGACAGTGACCATAACACTGAATAGAATACTGACCATAAACCTCACCCGGACCATTACCGTCAACTGACAAGGACCGTAAACTTGACCCTGACCCTGAACCTTGTCTGAACATAACTCTAAACCTGACTCTGAGCTCAGATCTAACCCTGACTCTGACTGACATTGACCGTAACCGTGACGCTTATCCAAACCTTGACCCTCAACCCTACCGTAATTCTTACACTGACACTAATCCTGACCCTTACTCTGACCAAGAAACTTACCGTAACCATAAACATGATCGTGACTCTGACACTGACCCTGACCCTAAGACGGACCCTGAGAGTGACCCTGATTATAACGCTAACCCTGACCCTGACACAGACCTTGTCCTTGAACGTAGTCCTAACCATAACCTTAACTGAAAAACTAACCCTAATCCTCACCCTAACACTAATCCTGACCCTGAACCATACGTGACACTAATTCTTACCATGACAGTGAACTTGACAATGACACTGACCTTAACCCTGACCCTGAACCTGAGCCCATCTCGGAAGCTAACCCTGACCCTGACCCTGACCATAAACCACACCCTGACCCTGACCTTCAACCAGACCTTGACTCTGAACCTGAACATAACCGTACCACTAACCCTTATCCTAAACCTAAGCCTGAAGCTAACACTAATCCTAACACTGACCTTAACTATGACCCAGACCCTACCCTTACCATGATGCTGTCCCTAAACATAACCCTCACCCTGAACTTGACATTGATCCAGAACCTAACCCTGGCCCTGACTCTGAGCGTGACTCTGAACCTAACCCTGAAACTGAATCTGACCATTATCTGACCCTAACGCGGACCCAAACAAAGACACTGACCCTGACCTTGACTGAAACCTGACCCTAACCCTGACTCTGAACCAGACCCTGACCATGACAGAGACACTGAACCTGATCTTGAACGTGACACTGACTCTAACCCTTACCATGACGCTGACCCTGACTCTGACCCAGACCCTAACCCTTTCACTAACCATGACCGTAACCCTAACACAAACCCTGACGTGGCCCCAGACCCTGACAGGAACCCTAACCCTGACCTTGACCTTGACCCTGACCCTAAACCTGACAGTAAAACTATCCCTGAACCTGACCGTGACCCTGACACTAACCCAGACCTTGACCTTGACCCTGAACGTGAACCTGACCCGAACTGTACCCCTGACATTGCCCTTGACCCAGAGTCTAAACCTGACACTAACCCTAACCCTGACACTCAACGTGACACTGACGCTAAACCTCACTCTGACCCTGACAAAGACCCTAATTCTGACGGTAACCTTGACCCTAAAACTGACCCTGATCCTCACCTTGATGTTACCCCTGACCCTACCCTGGCTCAAAACCAGAGAGTGACCTTGAACCAGACACTGACCCTAACCCTGACCCTGATACTGACCCTGAACTGATCTTGACACTGACCCTACCCTAATGCTAACCCTAACATTACCCCAAATCTAACCCTATACCTAAAACTATCTCTGACACTGACCCTGACCCCGATACTGAGCCTAACACTGTCTTGAACATTTTCTGACCCTACACATGACCTGACCAAGAACCATAACAAAACCCTGATTGCGAGACTGACCCTGACCCAGACACTAAACCTAACCCTGACCCTAAATTGAACACTGAACCTGACCCTAAACCTGACCCTGACCCTGACATTTACCCTAAAGATAACAGTAATCCTTACCCTAAACTTAACTCAAACCCTTACCCTGTCTCTGCCCTTATTCTCTTACAGTGACCGTGACCCTGACTAGATACTGATTATGAGCCTGAACCTCACCCTGACCCTCATGCTAACCCTGACCCTAACCCTAACCCTAACACTACCCATAACCCTAATGCTTTCCCTAACTCTAACCCTCACCCTAAACCTAACCATAACCCTCATTCGAACCGTAGCTCTAATAGCATAACACCTAGTACTGCACTACTGTGTTACCATGTGTGACAAAATAGCATTTCTTGCGTGATTTTGCAATAGAGACTGATATCCTGTACATGAAAATTGAGAACTATTGCCATGGTTCAGGACGCCATTTTATGGATCATTGAGCATGTTTGATTTTCTGCAAGCAGAGTCACTGGAAAACCTAGACAACATGAGCCCGCTACCTAGAAACTTCACTATAGGATATGTGTGGCATTCAATAATCACTTAGATGTTGAAATGTATCAGTGGCTTTCAATATACTTGCCTAAAAGATATGTCACAACTTTACATCCTGCAATCGGGATCTCTCTGTTCCATTTTCATGTGCAATATACCACTTAATTGGTGCACTTCAAAGCAACAAAGCAAAGTATCGAAAACAAATATAAAAAAAAAGATTACTTAAATGGTTTCAGTGCTGTGCTACATTTCCCTAAACAGTGCTGTAAGCGCGATGCAACTCTGCATTTCACTGTTACAAATGCAAGAATTCAAAATAGGTTTTTGTGTGTTATTACATATCCCTAACCCTAACAGTGACTGCTAACCTGGACGTGAAAGAGAAAACAAAAGGAATGGTATCTGGTGCAATATCATATATTATGAAGTGTGCTTCATTGCCAGCAAGGCAGATCCCTTGTATTCCAGGGAAACGTGAACCCGTTTCCTACGAATTCCCACTGTTGGTTCTGAAGGAAATCACTTAGCACATTCATACTTTCAGGATACTGTGTAAAGACATGTCATATCTGTCAAAAGAGCAATTGGGCAGGTAGTCCGATAGTCTCATGTGAAGTAAATGATGTACTTTGTGCAGTTAAGAAAAACACGACACTGTAGGACAAAGTAAATGCAAATTGGAATTTTACAGGTTACAATGCTTACGAGCATGTACCATAGCTCTAATAGCATTACACTGTATACTGCACTTTTGTGTTTTCAATAATTTCTACATAGCTTTCCTTGGGTGATTCTGCAATAGAGAATGATATCCCATACATGAAAAGCGAGAACTATTGCAATGGTTCAGGATGCAATGCACTTGATCATTGAATGTGCTTGATTTTCAGCAAGCAGAGTGACTTGAACACCGAGGCAACATGAGCCCGCTTCCTACGAATTTTCACTATAAGACCTGTGTGGCATTCAATGATCACTTAGATGTTGAAATGTGTCAGTGGTGTTATATATGGTTACTTAAAAATACGTCACATCTTTACATCCTGCAATCGGCATTCTCTCTGGTCCATTTTCATGTGCAATATACCACGTACATGGTGCAATCCAATGAAACAAAGCTCAGTTCCCAAAGAAAATACAAATAAGAATTGTACTTAACATGGCTTCAATGATGTGATACATTTCACTAAACAATCCTGGAAGAGCTGTGTAACTTTGCATTTCTTTCTTACAAACACAAATATTCAAAATAGGTTCTTGTGCGTAACCACCTATCCGTAACGTTAAAAGTGATTGCTACTGTGGACGTCAAAGAAGATCCACAGAAATCGTATCTGGTGCAATATCATCTATTATGAAGTGTGCTTCATTTCCAGAAAGGCAGATACCTTGTATTCCAGGGAAATGAGAACCCACTTCCTATGAATTTCCACTGTCAGTTTATTGGGTATTCACTTAGCAAATTCATTCTTTCGGAATCATAAGTAAAACAGATGTTACATCTGCCAAAGAGCTATTGGGCAGAGACTCTGATTTTCTCATGTGCAATAAACGATGTTCTTGGTGCAGTTCAGAAAAACACAGCAGTGTAGGACAAAGTAAATCCACATTGGAATTTTACAGTTTACATTGCTTAGGAGCACGTACCATAGCTCTAATAGCATTACAAGAAATACTGCACTTTTGTGTTTCCGAACATTTCAACATAGCTTTCTGAGGGTGATGCTGCAATAGAGACAGAAATTCCATACATGAAAAGCGAGAAGTAATGCAATAGTTCAGGATGCAATGTGCTTGATGAATGAGCGTGCTTGATTTTCAACTAGCAGAGTGACTTGAATACCGGAACATTCTGAACCCACTTCCTACGAATTTTCACTATAGAACCTCTGTGGCGTTCAATGATCACTTAGATGTTGAAATGTTTCAGTGGCGTTCAATGTGCTTACCTAAAAGATACATCACATCTTTACATCTTGCAATAGGCATTCACTCTGGTCTATTTCTATGTGCAATATACCACGTACTTGGAGCACTTCAATGAAACAAAGCACAGTTCCCAAATAAAATGCAAATAAGAATTGTACTTGACATGACTTTATTGCTGTGATACCTTACACTAAAAAATGCTGTAAGTGCTGTGCAACATTGCATGTCTCTTTTACAGACGCAAGTATTCAAAATAGGGTCTTGTGCATTACAACCTATCCATAACCCTAACAGTGACTGTTAACCTGAAGTACAAAGAGAGAAGTACAGGAATGGTATCTGGTGCAATAGCATATATTATGAAGTATTCTTCATTACCAGCATGCCAGATGCCTCATAATACGGGAAAACGAGAACGCGCTTTCTATCAATTTCCACTGTCGTTTCTCTGGGAATTCACTTAGCATGTTCATACTTTCAGGATCCTCAGTAAAACAGGAGTCACATCTTTCAAAAGTGCAATTGGGCAGATACTCCGATATTTTCATGTGCAATAAATGACGTAATTGGTGCAGTTCAGAAGAACACGTCAGTGTATCCCAAATTAAATACAGAATGGAATTTTACCATGTACAGTGCTTACAAAACGTACCATAGCTAAAAGAGCTTAACCCCATATACCTCACTACTGTCTCTTCAAGCGTATCGAAACAGCTTTTTTGGGGTGATTCTGCAACACAGAGTGAAATCCAATACATAAAAAGCAAGAATTGTTGCAATAATTCAACATGCAATCTTATTCAAACCTTAACCATAAACCTGACCCTGAACCTGACCCAGACCCACACCCTAACCCTGAACCTAACCCTGACTGTAAACCTAACCCTAACAATGACCTTGACCCAGAGCCTGAACCTGAAACTAAATGTAAGCCTGACACTGATTTCGACGCTGACCCGGCACCTTACCCTAACTCTAACCCTGACCTTGACCTTGATTCTGACAGTTAACCTGACACTAACCCTGACTCTGAGCCTAAACTTGACACTAACCATAACCCTTACCCGACTCTGACCCTGAACGTGACCTTAGCCCTAACCTGATACTGAACCTGACCCAATCGCTGACCCATTACCCTGATAGTGACCCTAAACTTGAGCTTGATTATGATCCTGTCCCTGATTCTAACCCTGACCGTGATCTTAACGTAACCCTGACCCTGACCCTGCACTTGATCGTGTCCATGACCCTTACCTGGCTATATGCCTATAACTGACCCTGACCCTAGATCTAACCCTGAAACTGAAACTGACACTCACCGTGACTGTGACCCTTACCCTGGCCCTTACGCTGAACTTGACCATGAACCTTACCCGGACCCTAAGCCGGACACTGACACTGACCAAGATTCTGATGCTAACCCGTACCCTTAGCCTTACCCTGAAACAGACTCTGACTTTGACCCGAGTCCTAAACAGAACCCTATCCCAAAAATAACCTTACGTTGCCCTAAAAGTAAACCTGACCTGACCCTGAACCAGACCTTAATGCTAACCTTGACCCTCACACTGACCCTGACTGTGATCCTGTCCTTGACCCTGAATATGACCATTAACCTAATACTTATGATGACCGTCACCCTATCCCTGACCGTGTCCTTGAACCTCCATTTAATCCTAACCCTAATCCTAACTCTAAGATTATCCCTAACACTAACCCTATACCAAACACTAACCAGACACTGACCCTGTTCCTGAACCTGACCCTAACCTTGACGCTAACACTGACCCTGATACTGACCCTGACCCTGAACATAACAATTTCTCTGAACTTGACATTGACACTGAACCTAACCATGGCTCTAACCCTGAGTTTAATACTGAACCTAACCCTGACACTGACCCTGAACCATATCTTGTTACTAACTCTGACCCTAACCATGACACTGACCCTGAACCTAAAACTGACCCTGCAACTGATCTTGATACGGACCCAAACACTAATCCAGAACCTGACCATAAATCTGACACTAAGCATAACTCTGACCCTGACCCTGACCTTAACCTTGTCACTGACGCTGACACTGCTCCTGAACCTGACACTGAACCTGAACCAGACACTGACCCTGACCCTGATAATAATCCTAAATTTAACTTGATTCTGACCGGGACCCTGACCCTAACCCTGACCATGAACTGACAATGACCCTAACACTAACCCTGACCCTGACCTTGCCCGTGACTCTGACCCTTACCTGAACATAACCCTAAACCTGACCCTGACCCCAGACCTAACTTTGACTCTGACAGTAACACTGATCATGACCATGAGCCTTATTGTGACCCAGACCATAAACCTACCGTAATTCTTACTCTGACCCTGAACGTGATCCTGTCCCTGACCCAGATCATTACCGTAACCATAAACGTGAACTTTACACTGACACTGACCCTGACCCTAAGCTGTACTTTGACAGTGACCCTGATTTTGACGCTAACCCTGAACCTGACACTGACCCTGACATCAACCCTAACCCTAACTCAAGCCTAACCCAAATACTAACCCTTACCCTAACACTAACACTAACCCTGAATCTGACCCAGACCTTGATGCTAACCCTAACCCTGACCCTGAGCCTGAGCCTGACCCTGACGTTGATCGTGACCCTGACCCTTACCTGAACATAACCCTAAACCTGACCCTGACCCAAGATCTAACCCTCACTCTAACACTGACAATGACCGTGACTGTGACCCTTACCCTGACCCTGAACCTTACTGTCACCTTAATCTTGACCCTGAACCTGACCCTAACCTTTCTTTACCTTCAAGAAAACCCTATTGCTAAACATAACCCTGACACTAACACTGACCCTGATCATGACCCGGATCCTGACTGTAACGCTGACCTTAACCATGACCCTGACATTGACCCTAACCCTGACCTGACCCTGATACTGACAGTGACCCTGACCCTGACCTTTATCTTACATTTAATCTTAACCCTAAACCTAACCGTACTACTAAACCTAAACCAAACCTTAACCTGACACTGCATTTGTCTCTAATCCTGACCCTGACCTTGACACTAAAACAGACACTGACACTGACCCTGAACTGAACCCTGAGCCTGTCCCAGACCCTGACCCTTACCTTGACCCTGAAACTGAACATTACATTCATCCTGACCTTGACAATGAACTGAACCGAATCCTGGCCCTGAACCTGAGCCTGACTTTAAACCTCAAACTGACACTGACCCTGAACCTGATCGTGGCACTAACCCTGACCGTAAAAATGACGTTGACCCTGACCCTGAACCGAAACCTGAACCTGAACTTGATTCTAACGTTTACCCTGACACTGACCCTGACACGAACCCTACCACTAACCCTGACCCTGGCCCTAAACCTGACACTGGCCATAACTCTGCCCCTAACACTGACCCTGAACTTGACCATAATTCTAACCCTAACACTGACCCTGACAATGACCCTAATCCTGACTCTGACCCTGATCTGAACACTAATGTTGACCTTGACAATGATCCTGACCCTGACACGAAACCTCAACCAGACCCTGACCCTGAATCTGACCCTAATCCTGACCTGAACACTGACCATGACCCTAACTCTGACCCTGCCCATGACATACACCGTGACCCTGACCCTTACCGGAACATAACCATAACCTGACGCTGAGCACAGACCTAACCCTGACTCTGACAGTGACATTGACCGTGACCATGAAACTTATCCTGACCCTGACCCTGAACCTTACGGTAATTTTTACCCTGATTCTGGACCTGACCCTGAATTTGACTCAGACACTAACCGTAACCCTAAACCTGACCGTGACTCTGACACTGACACAGATCCTAAACTGGACCCTGACAGTGAACCTGATTCTAACGCTAACCCTAACCCTGACATGGACCCTGACCTCGACCCTAACTTTAACCCGAGCTCTAACCTGAAAACTAACCCTAATCCTAACCCTAATATTAACCCTGACCCTGACCCAGACCTTGACACTGACCCTGAACCAGACCGTGACCCTGAACCATACCTGATCCTAATTCTTACCATAAAACTGACCTTGACACTAACCCTGACCTTAAACTTAACCCTGAACCTGAGCCTGCCTCAGAAGCTAACACTGACACGAACCTGACCATAAACATAACCCTGAACCTGACCTTCAACCAGACCTTGACCATGAACCTGAAGATATCCGTACAACTAACACTTATCCTAAACCCAACCCTAAAGCTAACCCTAAACCTGACATTTACCTGTACCATGCCCCTGACCCGGACCCTGATTCTGACTTTAACAGCGACCTTAACCATTACCCAGACTATGACTCTAACCCTGACCTTGTGCTTTAACATAACCCTCACCCTGACCTTGACACTGACCCTGAACCTAATCCTGGCCCTGACACTGAGCCTGACACTGCACCTAAACCCGACACTGACACTAAATCTGATCTTGACACTGAACCTGACACCAACCATGATTCTGACCCTGACCCTGACTGACACCTGACTATGCCCATGACCTTTCACTGATGTTGATGCTCACCCTGAAGCTGACCCTTTCTCTGAACCCGACCCTGACCAGGACAGACACACTGAACCTGACATTGAACGTGACCCTGACGTTAACCTTGATCATGTCGCTAACCGCGACTCTGACCCAGAACCTAACTCTAACACTAACCATGTCCGTAACCCTAACACTAACCCTGATTGGGACCCAGGCCCTAACAGTAACACTAACTCTGACCTTGACCTTGACCCTGACCCTACACTTGTCAATAAAAGTAACCCTGACCCTGACCTTGACTTTAATCCTGACCTGGACCTTGACCCTGAATCTGAACCTGATCCTAACTCTAACCCTAACATTGACCTTGACCCGGAGGCTAAACCTGACACTAACCCTGACCCTGACCCTGAACCTGACACTGATGCTAACCCTCACCCTGTCTCTGACATTGACCCTAATTCTGACGGAAAACTTAACCCTTAACCTGACCCTGAATCTGACCCTCATCCTGACCTTGATGCTAACCCTGACCCTACCTTGGCTCAAAACCAGACAGTGACACTGAACCAGACACTAACACTAAACCTTACCCTGAACCTGAACCTGACACTGATCTTCACACTGACCCTATCCTAACCCAAACCCTAACACTTACCCCAAACATAAGCCTAACCTAAAACCAAACCCTGACACTGATCCTGACCCTAATACTGACCCTGACACTGATTCTGACCCAGACCTTGATCTTGACTTAACCCTGACCCTACCCATGATCTGACCCGGATCCGTACAAAAACCCTGATTGTGACCCTGACCCTGACCCAGACTCTAACCCGAACCCTAACCCTGACCGTAACCCTATCCCTAACAATGACCTTGAACCAGAACCTGACCCTAATCCTAACCTACCTTGACATTAACCGTGACACTAAACCTGACACTGCCCCAAACCCTGATCCTCATACTGACTCAGACCCTGACACTAACCATTACTTTTACCTAACCCTGAATCTGACCCTGACCTTGACCCTAGCTTTAACACTAACCCTAACCCTAAACCTTACCCTAAACCAAACCCTAACCCTTTCTGACCCTGATCCTGACACTGAAACTGACCCTGACCCTTACCCTGACTCGGACACCGACTGTGACACTGACCCTGACATGACTTTGAACCAGACCCTGACCCTGACCTAAATCCTGACCCTGACCTTGACCCTGACCCTGACCATAACCCTCACAATGACCCTAAACCTGACCCTGACCCAAACTCTAGCCCTAAACTTAACCATGAAACTGACCCTGATCTTGACCCTGTCCTTGATCCTGAACATGAATCAAAACCTAACCTTTACCCTGACTCTGAACCAGACCCTAACACTGACCTTGATCCTATATTTAATGTTAACTCTAAACCTTACACTAATAATAACTCTAAACCAAAACTTAACCTGACACTGAATTTGTCCCTGATCCTGACCCTGACCTTGACGCTAACACGAACCCTGACACTGACACTGACACTGAACCGAACCCTGAGCCTGACCCACACGCTGACCTGACCTTGACCCTGACACTGAAAATTACCCTCACCCTGACCTTGACAGTGACCTGAACAGAACCCTGGCCCTGACCCTGAGCCTGATTTGACACTAATCCTGAGCCTAAACATGACCTTGACCCTGACACTGAAACAAACCCTGAACCTGACCACGACCCTAATTCTGTCCTGACCTGAACCCTAAGACTAACCTTGACCCTGACAATGATCCTGACCCTGAACCGGACCCTTATTCTGACACTGATCCTGACCTTGACACTGAACATGAACTAGACCCTGACACCTACCCTGACAGTGACCCTAACACTGACCTTGATTCTGATCCTGACCCTCACCCGAACCATGACCGTGAACTAACAATGACCCTAACCCTGACCCTCACCCTGCCCTTGTCCATGACACTGACCCTTCCCTGAACATAACCCTAACCCTGGCCCTGAGCTCAGACCTAACCCTGACTCTGACACTAACATTGACCATGACCGTGACGATTATCCTGACCTTGACCCTGAAACATACCTAAATTCTTAACCTGACAATGATCCTCATCCTGACTTTGACCCAGACACTTACCGTAACCATAAACATGATCGTGACTCTGACACTGACCCTGACCCTAAGCCGGACCCTGAGAGTGACCCTGATTCTAACGCTAACCCTGAACCTGACACAGACCCTGACCTTGAACCTAGCCCTAACCATAACCTTAACTGAAAAACTAACCCTAATCCTAACCCTAACACTAATCCTGACCCTGAACCATACGTGACACTAATTCTTACCATGACACTGATCTTGACACTGACCCTGCCCTTAACCCTGACCCTGAACCTGAGCCTGACTCTGAAGCTCACCCAGACCCTGACCCTGAACATAAACCACACCCTGACCCTGTCCTTCAATCAGAACTTGACTCTGAACCTGAATATAACCGTACCACTATGCCTTATTCTGAACTTAACCCTGAAGTGAACCCTAACCATAATACTGACCTTTACTATGACCCAGACCCTAACCCTTACCCTGATGATGTCCCTGAACATAACCCTCACCCTGACCTTGACACTGATCCTGAACCTAACCCTGGCCCTGACCCTGAGCCTGACTCTGAACCTAACCTTGACACTGATTCTGACCCTGATCTGACCGTAACCCTGACCCAAACAAAGATCCTGACGCTGACCCTAACCGAAACCTAACCCTGACCCTGACCCTGAACAAGACCCTGACCATGACAGAGACACTGAACCTGACCTTGAACCTGACACTGACACTAACCCTAAACATGATGCTGACCCTGAATCTGACCCAGACCCTAACCCTATCATTAACCATGACCGAAACCCTAACACTAACCCTGATGTGCACCCAGACCCTAACAGTAAACCTAACCTTGACCTTGACCTTGACGCTGACCCTAAACCTGACAGTCAAAGTATCCGTAACCCTGACCATGACACTGTCCCTAACCCTCACCTTGACCTTGACCCTAACCTGAACCTGACCTTAACTGTAACCCTGAGGTTGACCTTCACCAAGAGTCTAAACCTGACATGAACCCTGACCCTGACACTGAACGTGACACTGACGCTAACCCTCACCCTGACCCTGACAAAGACCTAATTCTGACGGTAACTTTGACCCTGAAACTGACCCTGTTCCTCACCTTGATGTTAACCCTGACCCTACCCTGGCTCAAAACCAGACAGTGACCTTGAACCAGACACTGACCCTAACCCTGACCCTAAAGCTGACCCTGACACTGATCTTGACACTGACCCTATCCTAACTCTAACCCTAACACTTGCCCCAAACCTAACCCTAACCCTAAAACTACCCCTGACACTGACCCTGACCCCGATACTGACCCTGACCCTGGCTTGACCTTAATCATAACCCTACACATAACCTGTTCCAGAACCATACCAAAACCCTGATTGTGATACTGTCCCTGACCCAGACCCTAACCCTAACCCTGACTGTAACACTAACCCTAGAGTGACCTTGATATAGAACCTGAACTTGATTCTAACCCTAACCTTGACATTTACCCTGGCCCTAAACATGACACTGACACTAACACTGACCATCACCATGACTCAGACTCTGATACTAACTTTTATTTTACATGGACCCTCACCTGACCCTGACCTTGACCCTAGCTTTAACACTAACCCTAACCCTAATTTTTACCCAAACCTAACCCCATTCCGACCCTGATCCTGACCCTGACATTGACCCTGACCCTGACCCTAACCGTCACAATGACCCTGACCCTGAAACTGGCCCTGAGCTTAATGCTTACACTGACCCTGAGAATCAATCAAAACCTAATCCTAAACCTCGCCCTGACCCTAAATTGAACACTGAACCTGACACTAAACCTGACCCTGACCCTGACATTTACCCTAAAAAAAACACTAACCCTTACCCTAAACCTAACTCTGACCCTTACCCTGACCCTGACCTTGTCCCTTACAGTGACTGTGACCCTGACCCTGATACTGATTATGACCCTGAACCTCACCCTGACCCTGATGCTTACCCTGACCCTAACCTGTACACTACCCATAATACTAAAGCTTTCCCTAACTCTAACCCTCACCCTAAACCTAACCATAACCCTCATTCGAACTGTAGCTCTAATAGCATAACACCATGTCCTGCACTACTGTGTTACCATGTGTGACCAAATAGCATTTCTTGCGTGATTTTGCAATAAAGACTGATATCTCAAACAAGAAAAGTGAGAACTATTGCAATGGTTCAGGATGCAATCTTAGGGATCATTGAGCATGCTTGATTTTCTGCAAGCAGAGTCACTGGAATACATGGACAACATGAGCCCGCTTCCTATGAAACTTCACTATAGGATATATGTGGCATTCAATAATCAATTATATGTTGAAATGTGTCAGTGGATTTCAATATACTTACCTAAAAGGTACGTCAGAACTTTACATCCTGCAATCGGCATTCACTCTGGTCCATTTTTATGTGCAATATACGACTTAATTGGTGCACTTCAAAGGAACAAAGAAAATTTTCGAAAACAAATATAAAAAAAATTTACTTAAATGGTTTCAGTGCTGTGATACATTTCCATAAACAGTGCTGTAACTGTGGTGCAACTCTACATTTTTATATTATAAATACAAGAATCAAATTATGTTTATGTGTGTTCTCACCTACCCCTACCCGTAAAAGTGACTGGTAACTTGGACGTGAAAGAGAAAAAAAGGAATGATATCTGGTGCAATATAAAATATTATGAAGTTTCCTTCATTGCCAGTAAGGCAGAGGCCTTCTTTTCCAGGAAAATGGAACCTTCTTCCTACAAATTTCCACAGTTGGTTCACCGAGAATTCACTTAGCACAATCATACTTTCAGGATACTGTGTAAAGACATGTCATATCTGTCAAAAGAGCAATTGGGAAGGTACTCCGGTAGTCTCATGGGCAGTAAATGACGTACTTGGTGCAGTTCAGTTAAACACGGCAGTGTAGGACAAAGTAAATCCACATTGAAAATTTACAGTTTACATTGCTTACAAGCACGTACCATCACTCTAATAGCATTACACGGTATAATGCACTTTTGTGTTTCCAAGCAATTGAGCATAGCTTTCCTTGGGTGATGCTGCAATAGAGACTGAAATCACATCATGAAAAGCGAGAATTAATGCAATGGTTCAGGATGCAATGTGATTGATCATTGAGCGAGCTTGATGTTCAGCAAGCAGAGTGACTTGAATACTGGAACATTCTGAACCTATTCCTATGAATTTTCACTATAGGAACTGTGTGGCATTCAATGATTACTTAGATGTTGAAATGTGTCAGTGGCGTTCAATATGCTTACCTAAAAGCTACGTCACATCTTTAAATCCTGCAATAGGCATTCACTCTGGTCCATTTATATGTGCATTATACAACGTACTCGATGCACTTCAATGAAACAAAATACAGTTCCCAATAGAAATACAAATAAGAATTGTACTTGACATGACCTTAGTTCTGTGATACATTTCACTTAACAATGTTATAGGAGCTGTGCTACATTGTGTCCACTCTTACTGACACTAATATTCAAAATAGGATCCTGTTCTTTACAACCTATCCCTAAACCTTACAGTGATGCTAACCTGAAGTACAAAGAGAGAACTACAAGAATGGTAGCTGGTGCAATATCCTATATTATGAATTTTGTTTCATTGCCAGCAAGCCAGATGCCTCGTATACCAGGAAAACGAGTACGCACTTTCAATCAATTTCCACTGTCGTTTCTCTGGGAATTCACTTAGCATGTTCATACGTTCAAGATCCTCAGTAAAACAGGAGTCACATCTGTCAAAAGGGCAATTGTACAGATACTCCGATATTCTCATATGCAATAATTGACGTACTTGGTGCAGTTCAGAAGACCACGGCAGTGTATCCAAAAGTAAATACAGAATGGAATTTTACCATTTACACTGCTTACAAAACATACCATAGCTAAAAGAGCTTAACCCATACTTCACTACTATGTCTTTAAGCGTATCAAAACAGCTTTTTTTGGGTGATTCTGCAACAGAGAGTGATAGCCAATACATGAAAAGCAAGAATTGTTGCAATAATTCAACATGCAATCTTATTCAAACCTTAACCATAAACCTGACCCTGAACCTGACCCAGACCCACACCCTAACCCTGAACCTAACCCTGACCGTAAACCTAACCCTAACCATGACCTTGACCCAGAGCCTGAACCTGAAACTAAATATAAGCCTGACACTGAATTCGACGCTGACCCCACACCTTGCCCTAAATCTAACCCTGACCTTGACCTTGATTTTGACAGTTAACCTGACACTAACCCTGACTCTGAGTCTAAACTTGACACTAACCGTAACCCTGACCTGACCCTGACCCTCAACTTGACCGTAGTTCTAACCTGAAATTGAACCTGACACAAACCCTAACGTTGATCCTGACGCTGACCATGACCCTAATCCTGTCCCTGACCCTGATCCTAACCCTAAACTTGAACCTCTTACTAACCCTGACCCTGACCCTGATGCTGACCCTGAACCTGAACAAGACCCTGACCCATTACCTTGATAGTGACCCAAACTTGAGCTTGATTATGATCCTGACCCTGATTTTAACCCTGACTGTGATCTTAACGTACCCTGACCCTGACCCTGCACTTGACCGTGTCCATGACCCTTCCCTGACCATAAACCTAGAACTTATCCTGACCCTACATCTAACCCTGAAACTGAAACTGACACTGACCGTGACTGTGACCCTTACCCTGACCCTTACCCTGAACCTGACCATGAACCTTACCCGGACCCTAAGTCGCACGCTGACACTGACCCTGATTCTGACACTAACCCGTACCCTTACACTTACCCTAAAAAAGAATCTGACCTTGACCCGAGCCCTAAACAAAACCCTATCCCAATAATACGCCTACGTTGGCCCTAACAGTAACCCTGACCCTGACCCTGAACCAGACCTTAATGCTAACCCTGACCCACACACTGACCCTGACTGTGACCCTGTTCTTGACCCTGAACATGACCATTAACCTAATAATTATGATGACCCTGACCCTAACCCTGACCAAATCCTTGACCCTAGATTTAATCCTGACACTAAACCTAACTCTAAAACTATCCCAAACTCTAACACTAACCCAAACACTAACCGGACACTGACCTTGTTCCTGAACCTGACTCTGACCTTGACTCTTACACTGACCCTGATACTGACCCTGACACTGAACAAAACCCTTTCTCTGACCTTGACATTGACACTGAACTTAACCATGGCTCTACTCCTGAGCATGATTCTGAACCTAACCCTGACACTGACCCTAAACCAGATCTTGAAACTACCCCTGACCCAAAAACCTGACACTGACCCTAACCCTGACCATCATCCTGACTCAGACTCTGATACTAACTTTTACTTTTACCTGGACCCTCACCCTGACCCTGACCTTGACCCTAGCTTTAACACTAACCCTAACCCTAATTTTTACCCAAACACTAACCCCATTCTGACCCTGATTTTACCCTGAACCTGACCTTGACCCTTACCTTGACTCGGACGCTTACCGTGACACTGACCCTGACTTGACTTTGAACTAGACCATGACCCTGACCTTGACCTGACCCTGACCCTAACCGTCACAATGACCCTGACCCTGAAACTGGCCCTGAGCTTAATGCTTACACTGACCCTGAGACTCAATCAGAACCTAATCCTAAACCTCACCCTGACCCTAAATTGAACACTGAACATGACACTAAACCTGATCCGGACCCTGACATTTACCCTAAAGATAACACTAACCCTTACCCTAAGCCTAAATCTGACCCTTACCCTGACCCTGACCTTGTCCCTTACAGTGACCGTGACCCTGACCCTGATACTGATTATGACCCTGAACCTCACCCTGACACTAATGCTTACCCTGACCCTAACCCTAACAGTACCCCTAACCCTAAAGCTTTCCCTAACTCTTACCCTCACCCTAAACCTAACCATAACCTTATTCGAACCATAGCTCTAATAGCATAACACCATGTCGGGCACTACTGTGTTACCATGTGTGACCAAATAGCATTTCTTGCGTGATTTTGCAATAGAGACTGATATCCCGTACATGAAAAGTGAGAACTATTGCAATGGTTCAGGATGCAATCTTAGGGATCATTGAGCATGCTTGATTTTCTGCAAGCAGAGTCACTGGAATACCTGGACAACATGAGCCCGCTACCTAGAAACTTCACTATAGGATATGTGTGGCATTCAATAATCACTTAGATGTTGAAATGTGTCGGTGGCGTTCAATAAACTTACCTAAAATATAGGTCACAACTTTACATCCTGCAATCGGCATTCTCCCTGCTCCATTTTCATATGCAATATATCACTTAATTGGTGCACTTCAAAGCAACAAAGCAAAGTTTCGAAAACAAACATAAAAAAAGATACTTAAATGATTTCAGTGCTGGGCTACATTTCCCTAAAAAGTGCTGTAAGCGCAGTGCAACTCTGCCTTTCGCTGTTACAAATGCAAGAATTCAAAATAGGTTTTTGTGTGTTATCACCTATCCCTAACCATAAAAGTGACTGCTAACATGGACGTGAAAGAGAAAACAAAAAAAAATGGTATCTGGTACAATATCATATGTTATGAAGTGTGCTTCATTGCCAGCAAGGCAGATGTCTTGTATTCCAGGAAAACGTGAACTCGTTTCCTACGAATTTCCACTGTTGGTTCCCAAGGAAATCGCTTAGAACATTCATACTTTCAGGATACTGTGTAAAGACATGTCATATCTGTCAAAAGAGCAATTGGGCAGGTAGTCCGATAGTCTCATGTGCAGTAAATGACGTACTTGGTGCAGTTCAGAAAAACACGGCAGTGTAAGACAAAGTAAATCCACATTGGAATTTGACAGTTTACATTGCTTACGAGCACGTACCATAGCTCTAATAGCATTAGACGGTATACTGCACTTCTGTGTTTCCAAGCATTTCAACATAGCTTTCCTTGGGTGATGCTGCAATAGAGACTGAAATCCCATACATGTAAAGCGAGAACTCATGCAATGGTTCAGGATGCAATATGCTTGTTCACTAAGCGTGGTTCATTTTCGGCAAACAGAGTGACTTGAATACCAGAAGATTTTCAAACTGCTTCTACGAATTTTCACTGTAGGACCTGTGTGGCGTTCAATGATCACTTAGATGTTGAAATGTGTCAGTGGCGTTCAATATCCTTACCTAAAAGCAATATCACATCTTTGCATCCTGCCATATGCATTCACTCTGCTCCATTTTTATGTGCAATGTACCACATACTCGGTGCACTTCAGTGAAACAAAGCACAGTTTCCAAAGCAAATACAAATAAGAATTGTTTTTGACATGACTTAATGCTGTGATACATTTCACTAAACAATGCTGTAGAGCTGTGCAAAATTGCGTTTCTCTCTTACAGACACAAATATTCAAAATAGGATCTTGTGCGTTACAACATATCCGAAACCCTAGTAGTGACTGCTAACCTGAAGTACAAAGAGAGATACAGGAATGGTATCTGGTAAAATATCATATATTATGAAGTGTGCTTCATTGCCAGGAAGGCAGATGCCTTGTATTACAGGAAAACGTGAACCCGCTTCGTACGAATTTCCACTGTTGGTTCTCTGGGAATTCACTTAGCACAATCATACTTTCAGGATACTCTGTAAAGACATGTCATATCTGTCAAAAGAGCAATTGGGAAGGTACACTGATAGTCTCATGTGCAGTAAATTACGTACAAGGTGAAGTTCATAAAAACACGGCACTGTAGAACAAAGTAAATACATATTGAAATTTTACAGTTTACATTGCTTATGAGTACGTACGATAGCTCTAATAGCATTACACGGTATCCTGCACTTTTGTGTTTTCAAACATTTCAACATAGCTTTCCTTGGGTGATTCTGCAATAGAGACTAAAATCCCATACATGAAAAGCAAGAAGTAATGCAATGGTTCAGGATGCAATGTGCTTGATCATTGAACGTGCTTGATATTCAGCAAGCAGAGTGACTTGAATACCAGAACATTCTGAACCCGCCCCTACAAATTTTTATTATAGGACCGTGTGGCATTCAATGATCACTTAGATGTTGAAATGTGTCAGTGGCGTTCAATATGCTTACCTAAAAGATTCTTCACAGCTTTACATCCTGCAATAGGCATTCACTCTGGTCCATTTTTATGTGCAATATACCACGTACTCGGTGCACTTCAATGAAACAAAGCACAGTTTCCAAAGCAAATACAAATGAGAATTGTACTTGACATGGCTTTATTGCTTTGATACATTTCTCTGAACAATGCTGTAAGAGCTGCGCAATATTGCATTTCTCTTTTACAGACGCAAGTATTCAAAATAGGTTCCTGTTCGTAACCACCTATCCGTAACCCTAAAAGTTATTGCTACACTGGAGAACAAAAGAGATCTACAGGAATCGTATCTAGTGCAATATCATCTATTATGAAGTGTGCTTCATTTCCGGAAAGGCAGATGCCTTGTATTCCAGGGAAATGAGAACCTGCTTCCTACGAATTTCCACTGTCAGTTTTTTGGGTCTTAACTTAGCACGTTCATTCTTTCAAGATCATAATTAAAACAGATGTCACATCTGTCAAAAGATCAATTGGGCACAGACTCTGACATTCTCATGTACAATAAACGATGATCTTGCAGCAGTTCAGAGAAACACGGCAGTGTAGAACAAAATAAATCCATATTGGAATTCTATAGTTTACATTGCTTACGAGCATGTACCACAGCTCGAATAGCATTACAAGGAATACTGCACTTTTGTGTTTCCAAACATTTCAACATAGCTTTATTGGGTGATCTGCAATAGAGACTGAAATCCCATACATGAATAGCGAGAACTAATGCAATGGTTCAGAATGCAATGTGCTTGATCATTGAGCATGCTTGATTTTCAGCAAGAAGAGCGACGTGAATATCAGAACATTCTTAACCCGCTTCCTACGAATTTTCACTATAGGACCTGTGTGGCGTTGAATGATCACTTAGATGTTGAAATGTGTCAGTGGCGTTCAGTATGTTTACGTAAAAAATACATCACAACTTTACATCCTGCCTTAGGCATTCATTCTGGTCCATTTTCAAGTGCAATATACCACGTACATGTTGCACTTCAATGAAACAAGCACAGTTTTTAAAGGAAATACAAATAAGAATTTTACTTGACATGGCTTCAATGCTGTGATACATTTCACTAAACAATGCTGTAAGAGCTGTGCAATATTGCGTTTCTCTCTTACAGACGCAAGTATACAAAATACGGTCTTGTGCGTTACAACCTATACCTAATCCAAACAGTGACTGCTAACCTGAATTACAAAGAGATAACTACAGAAATGGTATCTGGTGCAATATCATATATTATGAAGTTTGCTTCATTGCCAGCAAGCCAGATGCCTCGTATACCAGGAAAACGAGTACGCGCTTTCAATCGATTTCCACTGTGTTTTCTCTGGGAATTCACTTAGCACGTTCACACATTCAAGATTCTCAGTAAAACAGGAGTCACATCTGTCAAAAGTGCAATTGTGCAGATACTTTGATATTCTCATGTACAATAAATGACGTACTTGGTGCAGTTCAGAAGAACACGGCAGTGTATCCCAAAGTAAATACAGAATGGAATTTTACCATTTACACTGCTTACAAAACGTACCATAGCTAAAAGAGCTTAACCCCATATACCTCACTACTGTCTCTTCAAGCGTATCAAAACAGCTTTTTGTTGGAGATTCTGTAACAGAGAGTGATTTCCAATACATGAGAAGCAAGAATTGTTGCAATAATTCAACATGCAATCTTATTCAAACCTTAACCATAAACCTGACCCTGAACCTGACCCAGACCCACACCCTAACCCTGACCGTAAACCTAACTCTAACCATGACCTTGACCCAGAGCCTGAACCTGAAACTAAATGTAAGCCTGACACTGAATTCGACGCTGACCCCGCACCTTGCCCTAAATCTAACCCTGACCTTGACCTTGATTCTGACAGTTAACCTGACACTAACCCTGACTCTGAGCCTAAACTTGACACTAACCATAACCCTGACCCACCCTGACCCTGAACTTGACCTGAGCCCTAAGCTGAAACTGAACCTGGCACAAACCCTAACGTTGATCCTGACGCTGACCGTGACCCTAATCCTGTCCCTGACCCTGCCCTAACCCTAAACTTGAACCTGTTACTGACGCTGACCCTGACCCTGATGCTGACCCTGAAACTGAACTAGACCCTGACCCATGACCCTAATAGTGACCCTCACCTTGAGCTTGATTATTACCCTGACCCTGATTCTAACCCTGACCGTGAACTTAACATGACCCTGTCCCTGACCCTGACCCTGCACTTGACCGTGTCCATGACCCTTACCTGACCATAACCCTAGAACTGACACTGACCCTAGATCTAAACCTGAAACTGAAACTGACACTGACCATGACTTTGACCCTTACCCTGAACCTGACCATGAACATTACCCAGACCCTAAGCCGCACGCTGACACTGACCCTGATTCTGACGCTAATCCATACCCTTACCCTTACCCTAAAACAAACTCTGACCTTGACCCGAGGCCTAAACAGAACCTTATTCCAAAAATAACCCTATCTTGGCCCTAACAGTAACCGTGACCCTGACCCTGAACCAGACCTTATGTTAACCATGACCCTCACACTGACCCTGACTGTGACCCTGTCCTTGAACCTGAATATGACCATTAACCTAATACTTATGATGACCCTCACCCTAACCCTGTCCGTGTCCTTGACCCTCGATTTAATCCTAACCCTAAACCTAACTCTAAAACTATTCCTAACACTTACCCTAACCCAAACACTAAACAGACACTGACCCTGTTTCTGAACCTGACCATGAACTTGACGCTAACACTAACCCTGATACTGACCCTGACCCTGAACATAACCCTTTCTCTGACCTTGACACTGACACTGATCCTAACCATGGCTCTAGTCCTGAGCCTGAATCTGAACCTAACCCTGACACTGACCCTGAACCTATAACTGACCCTGCAACTGACCTTGACACGGACCCAAACACTAATTCAGACCCTGACCTTTAATCTGACACTAAGCATATCTCTGACCCTGAACCTGACCCTGAATTTAACCGTAACCCTAACCCTGACACTGACCCTGACCGTGAGACTAACCTTGTTTCAGACCTGGACCCTGACCCTAATCTTGTCACTGACCCTGACACTGCTCCTGAACCTGATACTGAACCTGAACCAGACACTGACCCTGACCCTGACAATGATCCTAACCCTGAACTTGATTCTGACCAGGACCCTGACCCTAACGCTGAACGTGAACTGACAATGACCCTAACCCTAACCCTGACCCTGACCTTGCCCGTGACTCTGACCCTTACCTGAACATAACCCTAAACCTGACCCTGACCCCAGACCTAACTTTGACTCTGACAGTGACATTGACCGTGACCGTGAGCCTTATCCTGACCCAGACCAGGAGCCTTACCGTAATTTTTACTCTGACCCTGTACCTGATCCTGGCCCTGACCCAGGTCATTACCGTAAACATAAACCTGACCGTTACTCTGACACTGACCCTGACCCTAAGCTGTACCCTGACAGTGACACTGATTTTGACGCTAACCCTGAACCTGACACTGACCCTGACGTAAACCCTAGCCCTAACCCAAGCATAACCCAAATACTAACCCTAAACCTAACCCTAACACTTAACCTGATTTTGACCCAGACCTTGATGCTAACCCGAACCCTGACCCTGAGCCTGACCCTGACCCTGATGTTGATCGTGACCCTGACCCTTACCTGAACATAACCCTAAACCTGACCCTGACCCGAGATCTAACCCTCACTCTAACACTGACAATGACCGTGACTGTCACCTTAATCTTGACCCTGAACCTGAACCTAACCGTAACTTCAAACCTTACCTTCAAGAAAACCCTATTGCTAAACATAACCCTGACACTAACCCTGACCCTGATCATGACCCTGATCCTGACTGTAACGCTGACCTTAACCATGACCCTGACACTGACCCTAACCCTGACCTGACCCTGATACTGACAGTGACCCTGACCCTGACCTTGATTATGACACTGAACATAACCCTCATCCTGACCTTGACAATGAACTGAAACGAATCCTGGCCCTGAACCTGAGCCTGACTCTGAACCTCATCTTGGCAATAACCGTGACCATAAAAATGACGTGGACCCTGACCCTGACCCTGACACAGACCCTACCACTAACCCTGACCCTGGCCTTAAACCTGACACTAACCATACCTCTGATCCTAACCCTGACCCTGAACTTGACCGTAATTCTAACCCTAACACTGACCCTGACCATGACCCTAATCCTGACTCTGACCCTACACGAACAGCAATGTTGACCTTGACAATGATTCTGACCCTGAACCTGACCCTGACCCTGACCTTGACCATGACCTACATAGTGACCCTGAACCTTACCTAAACATATCCATAATCTGACGCTGAGCTCAGACCTAACTTTGACTCTGACAGTGACATTGACCGTGACAGTGAAACTTATCTTGACCCTGACACTGAACCCTATGGTAATTTTTACCCTGACCCTGACCCTGACCCTGAATTTGACTCAGACACTAACCGTAACACTAAACCGGACCGTGACTCTGACACTGACGCTGACCCTACTCTAAACTATGAAAGTGACCTTGATTCTAACGCTAACCCTGACCCTGACACGGACCCTGACCTTGAACCTAGCCCTGACCCCAACCTTAACTGAAAAACTAACCCTCATCCTCACCCTAACACTAATCCTGACCCTGAACCATACGTGACACTAATTCTTACCATGACAGTGACCTTGACACTGACACTGACCTTAACCCTGACCCTGAACCTGAGCCTGACTCGGAAGCTAACCCTGACCCTGACCCTGACCATAAACCACACCCTGACACTGACCTTCAACCAGACCTTGACTCCGAACCTGAACATAACCGTGCCACTGACCTTTATCCTGAACCCAACCTAAAGCTAACCCTAACCCTAACACTGACCTTAACTATGACCCAGATCCTGACCCTTACCCTGATGCTGTCCCTGAACATAACCCTCACGCTGACCTTGACACTGATAGTGAACCTAACCCTGGCCCTGACCCTCACCCTCACCCTGATCGATACCTGACCCTGACCCTGACTCTGAACCAGACCCTGACCATGACAGAGACACTGAACCTGACCTTGAACGTGACAGTGAGGCTAACCCTTAACATGACGCTGACCCTGACTCTGACTGAGACCCTAACCCTATCTCTAACCATGACCGTAACCCTAACACAAACCCTGACGTGGACCCAGACCCTGAAAGTAACCCTAACCCTGACCTTGACCATGACCCTTACCCTAAACCTGACAGTAAACTATCCCTGGCCCTGACAGTGACCGTGACCCTAACCCTGACGTTGACCTTGACCCTGAACCTGAACCTGACCCGAACTGGAACCCTGACGTTGACCTTGACCCAGAGTCTAAACCTGACACTACCCCTGACCCTGACACTCAACGTGACACTGATGCTAATCCTCACCCTGAACCTGACAAAGACCCTAATTCTGACGGTAACCTTGACCCTGAACCTGACCCTGATCCTCACCTTGATGTTAACCCTGACCCTATCCTGGCTCAAAACCAGACAGTGACCTTGAACCAGACACTGACCCTAACCCTGACCCTGAAGCTGACCCTGACACTGATCTTGACACTAACCCTACCCTAATCCTAACCCTAACACTTACCCCAAACCGAACACTAACCCTAAAACTATCCCTCACACTGACCCTGACCCCGATACTGACCCTGACCCTGTCTTGACCTTAATCCTGACCCTACACATGACCTGACCCAGAACCATACCAAAACCCTGATTGTGATACTGATCCTGACCGTAACCCTAACCCTAACAGTGACATTGATCTAGAACCTGAACTTAATCCTAACCCTGCCCTTAACATTGACCCTGACCCTAAAACTGACACTGACCCTAACCCTGACCATCATCCTGACTCAGACTCTGATATTAACTTTACTTTCACCTGGACCCTCACCCTGACCCTGACCTTGACCCTAGCTTTATCACTAACCCTAACCCTAATTTTTACCCAAACCCTAACCCCATTAAGACCCTGATCCTACCCTGAACCTGACCTTGAACGTTACCCTGACTCGGACGCTGACCTTGACACTGACCGTGACTTGACTTTGAATCAGACCATGAACCTGACCTTGACCCTGACCCTGACCCTAAAAGTCACAATGACCCTGACCCTGAAACTGGCCCTGAGCTTAATGCTTACACTGACCCTGAGACTCAATCAGAACCTAATCCTAAACCTCACCCTGACCCTAAATTGAACACTGAACCTGACCCTAAACCTGACCCTGATCCTGACATTTACCGTAAAGATAACACTAACCCTTGCCCGAAGCCTAACTCTGACCCTTACCCTGACCCTGATACTGATTATGACCCTGAAACTCTCTCTGACACTAATGCTTACCCTGACCCTAAACCTAACACTACCCATAACCCTAAAGCTTTCTCTAACTCTTACCCTCACCCTAACCCTAACCATAACCCTCATTCGAACCGTAGCTCTAATAGCATAACCCCATGTCCTGCACTACTGTGTTACCATGTGTGACCAAATAGTATTTCTTGCGTGATTTTGCAATAGAGACTGATATCCCATACAGGAAAAGTGAGAACTACTGCAATGGTTCAGGATGCAATCTTAGGGATCATTGAGCATGCTTGATTTTCTGCAAGCAGAGTCACTGGAATACCTGGACAACATGAGCCCGCTTCCTACGAAACTTCACTATAGGATATGTGTGGCATTGAATAATCACTTAGATGTTGAAATGTGTCGGTGGCGTTTAATATACTTACCTAAAAGATAGGTCACAACGTTACATTCTGCAATCGGCATGCTCTCTGTTCTATTTTCATGTGCAATGTACCACTTAATTGGTGCACTTCAAAGCAAGAAAGCAAAGTTTCGAAAACAAATATAAAACAAAAAGATTACTTAAATGCTTTCAGTGCTGTGAAACATTTCCCTAAACAGTGCTGTAAGCGCGGTGCAACTCTTCATTTCACTGTTACAAATGCAAGAATTCAAAATAGGTATTTGTGTGTTATCACCTATCCCTAACCGTAACAGTGACTGCTAACATGAACGTGAAAGAGAAAACAAAAGGAATGGTATCTGGTGCAATATCATATATTATGAAGTGTGCTTCATTGCCAGCAAGGCAGATGCCTTGTATTCCAGGGAAACGTGAACCCGCTTCCTACGAATTTCCACTGTCGATTCTCAAGGAAATCACTTAGAAAATTTATTCTTTCAGGATACTGTGTAAAGACATGTCATATCTGTCAAAAGAGCAATAAGGTAGGTAGTCCTATAGTCTCATATGCAGTAAATGACGTACTTGGTGCAGTTCAGAAAAACACGGCAGTGTAGGACAAAGTAAATCCACATTAAAATTTTACAGTTTACATTGCTTACGAGCACGTACCATAGCTCGAATAGCATTACATGGTATACTGCACTTTTGTGTTTCCAAGTATTTCAACATAGCTTTCCTTGGGTGATGCTGCAATAGAGACTGAAATCCCATACATGTAAAGCGAGAACTCATGCAATGGTTCAGGATGCAATGTGCTTGTTCACTGAGCTTGCTTCATTTTCAGCAAAAAGAGTGATTTGGATACCAGAAGATTTTCAAACCGCTTCCTACGAATTTTCACTATAGAACCTGTGTGGCGTTCAATGATCACTTAGATGTTGAAATGTGTCAGTGGCGTTCAATATCCTTACCTAAAAGCTACGTCACATCTTCACATCCTGCAATAGGCATTCACTTTGGTCCATTTTTATGTGCAATATACCACGTACTCGGTGCACTTTAATGAAACAAACCACAGTTCACAAACCAAATACAAATAAGATTGTACTTGACATGACTTAATGCTGTGATACATTTCAGTAAACAATGCTGTAAGACCTGTGCAACATTGCGTTTCTCTCTTACAGACGCAAGTATTCAAAATAGGGTCTTGTGCGTTACAACCTATCCCTAATCCTAACAGTGACTGCTAACCTGAAGTACAAAGAGTGAACTATAGAAATGGCATCTGGTGAAATATCATATATTATGAAGTGGGCTTCATTACCAACAAGGCAGATGCCTTGTATTACAGAAAAACGTGAACCCGCTTCGTACGAATTTCCACTTTCAGTTCTCCGGGAATTCACTTAGCACAATCATACTTTCAGGATACTCTGTAAAGACATGTCATGTCTGTCAAAAATGCAATTGGGAAGGTACACCGAAGTCTCATGTGCAGTAAATGACGTACTTGGTGAAGTTCAGAAAAACACGGCAGTGTAGAACAAAACAAATCCATATTGGAATTTTCTAGTTTACATTGCTTACCAGCATGTACCATAGCTCTAATAGCATTACACGGTACACTGCACTTTTGTGTTTTCAAACGTTTGAACATAGCTTTCCTTGGGTGATTCTGCAATAGAGACTAAAATCCCATACATGAAAAGCGAGAAGTAATGCAATGGTTCAGGATGCAATGTGCTTGATCATTGAACGTGCTTGATATTCAGCAAGCAGAGTCACTTGAATACCGGAACATTCTATACCCGCTTCCCACGAATTTTCATTATAGGACTTGTGTGGCATTCAATGATCACTTAGATGTTGAAAGGTGTCAGTGGCGTTCAATATGCTTACCTAAAAGATACTTCACAACTTTACATCCTGCAGTAGGCATTCTCTCTGGTCCATTTTTATATGCAATATACAACGTACTCAGTGCACTTCAATGAAACAAAGCACAGTTTCCAAAGCTAATACAAATAAGAATTCTACTTGACATGGCTTTAGTGCTGTGATACATTTCACTAAACAATGCTGTTTGAGCTGTGCAACATTGCGTTTCTCTCTTACAAACGCAAGTATTCAAAATAGGTTTTTGTTCGTACCTACACATTTGTAACCCTAAAAGTGATTGCTACACTGGAGGGCAAAAGAGATCTACAGGAATCGTATCTAGTGCAATATCATCTATTATGAAGTGTGCTTCATTTCCGGAAAGGCAGATGCCTCGTATTCCAGAGAAACGAGAATCTGCTTCCTACGAATTTCCACTGTCAGTTTTTTATGTCTTCACTTAGCACGTTCATTCTTTCAAGATCATAATTAAACAGATGTCAGATCTGTAAAAAAGCAATTGGGCAAACTCTGACATTCTCATGTGCAATAAACGATGATCTCAGTGCAGTTCAGAGAAACACGGCAGTGTAGAACAAGATAAATCCATATTAAAAATTTACAGTTTACTTTGCTTACGAGCACGTACCACAGCTCATATAGTATTACAAGGAATACTGCACTCTTGTGTTTCCAAACATTTCAACATAGCTTTATTGGGTGATCTGCAATAGAGACTGAAATCCCATACATGAATAGCGAGAACTAATGCAATGGTTCAGAATGCAATGTGCTTGATCATTGAGCGTGCTTGATTTTCAGCAAGGAGAGCGACTTGAATATCAGAACATTTTGAACCCGCTTCCTACGAATTTTCACTGTAGGACCTGTGTGGCGTTTAATGATCACTTAGATGTTGAAATGTGTCAGTGGCGTTCAGTATGCTTACCTAAAAGATACATCAAAACTTTACATCCTGCCATAGGCATTCACTCTGGTCCACTTTCAAGTGCAATATACCATGTACATGTTGTTCAATGAAACAAACCCCAGTTTTCAAAAAAAATACAAATAAGAATTTTACTTGACATGGCTTCAATGCTGTGATACATTTCACTAAACAATGCTGTAAGAGCTGTGCAACATTGCGTTTCTCTCTTACAGATGCAAGTATTCAAAACAGGGTCTTGTGCGTTACAACCTATCCCTAATCCGAACAGTGACTGCTAACCTGAATTACAAAGAGATAACTACAGAAATGGTATCTGGCGCAATATCATATATTATGAAGTTTGCTTCGTTGCCAGCAAGCCAGATGCCCTGTATATCAGGAAAACGAGTACGCGCTTTAAATCGATTTCCACTGTCGTTTCTCTGGTAATTCACTTAGCACGTTCATACGTTCAAGATACTCAGTAAAACAGGAGTCACATCTGTCAAAAGTGCAATTGTGCAGATACTTCGATATTCTCATGTGCAATAAATGACGTACTTGGTGCAGTTCAGAAGAACACGGCAGTGTATCCCAAAGTAAATACAGAATGGAATTTTACCATTTACACTGCTTACAAAACGTACCATAGCTAAAAGAGCTTAACCCCATATACCTCACTACTGTCTCTTCAAGCGTATCAAAACAGCTTTTTGTTGGTGATTCTGCAACAGAGAGTGATTTCCAATACATGAAAAGCAAGAATTGTTGCAATAATTCAACATGCAATCTTATTCAAACCTTAACCATAAACCTGACCCTGAACCTGACCCAGACCCACACCCTAAACCTGAACCTAGCCCTGACCGTAAACCTAACCCTAACCATGACCTTGACCCAGAGCCTGAACCTGACACTAAATGTAAGCCTGATACTGAATTTGGCGCTGGCCCCGCACCTTACCCTACTCTAAACCTGACCTTGACCTTGATTCTGACAGTTAACCTGACATTAACCCTGACTCTGACCCTAAACTTGACACTAACCATAACCCTGACCCAACCCTGACCCTGAACTTGACCGTAGCCCTAAGTTGAAACTGAACCTGACGCAAACCCTAACTTTGATCCTGACCATGACCATGACCCTTATCCTGTCCCTGACCCTGACCCTGACCCTAAACTTGAACCTGTAACTGACCCTGAACCTGACCCTGATGCTGACCCTGACACTTTTTTTTCCTGAACCTAAACCAGACCCTTACCCTGATCTAAACACTGACCATGACCCTAATGCTGACCCTGACCATGACCTACATCGTGACCCTAACCCTTACCTGAACATAACCATATTCTGACGCTGAGCTCAGACCTAACCCTGACTCTGACAGTGACATTGACCGTGACTGTGAAACTTATCCTGACCCTGAACCTGAACCCTATGGTAATTTTTACCCTGACCCTGACCCTGAATTTGACTCAGACACTAACCGTAACACTAAACCTGACCGTGACTCTGACACTGACGCTACCCTAAACTGGACCCTGAAAGTGACCCTGATCCTAAAGCTAACCATGACCGTGACACGGACCCTGACCTTGAACCTAGCCCGGACCCCAACCTTAACTGAAAAACTAACCCTAATTTTCACCCTAACACTAATCCTGACCCTGAACCATACGTGACACTAATTCTTACCATGACAGTGACCTTGACACTGACACTGACCTTAACTCTGACCCTGAACCTGAGCCTGACTCGGAAGCTAACCCTGACCCTGACCCTGACCTTCAACCACACCTTGACTCTGAACCTGAGCATAACCGTACCACTGGCCCTTATCCTGAACCCAACCCTGAAGCTAACCCAAACCCTAACACTGACCTTACCTATGAACCAGACCCTGACCTTTACCCTGATGCTGTTTCTGAACATAACCCTCACCCTGACCTTGACACTGATCCTGAACCTAACCCTGGCCCTGACCCTCACCCTCACCCTGATCGATACCTGACCCTGACCCTGACTCTGAACCAGACCCTGACCATGACAGAGACACTGAACCAGACCTTGAACGTGACACTGATGCAAACCCTTACCATGACGCTGACCCTGACTGTGACCCTGTCCTTGACCCGGAACATGAGTATATACCTAACACTTACCATGACCCTGACCCTAACCCAAACACTGACCATGATGCTAACCCTATGCTGACCCTCATACTGACCCTAACCCTGACCCTGTTTTTGACCCTCGATTTCATCCTAACCCTAACCCTAACCTATCCCGAACAGGAACCCAAACCCACACACTAACCGGACACTGACCCTGTTCCTGACCCTGACCCTGACCTTGATGCTAACACTCACCCTGACACTGACCCTGACCCTAAACCAGACCCTGACTCTGACCCTGACCTTGACTCTGACCCTGAACCAGACTGTGAGCCTGAACCATACCGAACCTGAATACTGACCATGACAATGACCTTGACCCTGACCTTGGCCCTAATCCTGACCCTGAACCAGAGCCTGCCTCGGAAGCTAACCCTGACCCTGACACTGACCATAAACCTAACCCGGACCCTGACCGTAAACGTGACCTTCACCTTGAACCTGAACATAACCGTACCACTAACGCTTACCCAAAGAAAAACCCGAACGCTAAGCCTAACCCTGACACTGGCCTCTACCCAGAACTTAACCATGACCCTGACCCTGACCCTGGACCTGACATAACCCAAACCCTGACCCTGACCCTGAACCAGACCGGAACACTAAACCTGACCCTGACCCTGAACCTGATTCTGACCCTAAGCCTGACCGTGACCCTGACCCTAATCCTCACCCTCACCCTGACACTGACCCTAACTGTACCCAGACCGTGACTCTGAACCTGACCGTAACCCTAACACTTACCCTGACCCTGACCCTTATCCTGACGCTAACCAGGAACCTTACCCTAATGCTGACACTGACCCTGAGCTTGACTCTAGATTTAACCCTAACCCTAATCCTAACCCTAATACTAATCTAACCCAAACCCTATCCTGACACTGACCCTGTCCGTGACCTGAACCTGACCTTGACGCTAACATTGACCATGACCCTGAGCCTGACCCAGACCCTGACCCTGAACATAAACCTCACCCTGACCTTGACACTGACCTGAACCGAACCCTGGCCCTGACCCTAAGCCTGAGTCTGAACCTAACCCTGACATTGACCCTGAAACTTATCTTGACACTAACCCTGACCCTGACCCTGACCGTAATGCTAACTCTAACACTGACCCTGACCCTGACCTTGATCCTGACTCTGACGCTGACGCCAAAGCTGTCCCTGATCCTGACCATAACCCTAAGCTTGACCCTGACAATGATCCTGACCCTGAACCTGACCCTGACCCCGGCACTGAACCTGAACCAGACACTGACCCTGACCCTGACAGTGATCCTATCCCTGATCCTGATTCTCACCCTGACCCTGACCCTAACCCTGACCGTGAACTGAACTTGACCCGAAACCTGACCTTGACCCTGACCTTCACGTGACCCTGACTCTTACCTGAACATAACCCTAAACCCGACCCTGACTGACCCCAGACCTAACCCTGACTCTGACACCGACGTTAATGGTGACTGTGACCCTTATCCTGACCCTGACCCTGAACCCTAACGTAATGCTTACCCTGACCCTGAACCTGACTCTGTCCCTACCCCAGACCCTTCCCGTAACACTAAACCTGACCGTGACTCTTACACTGAGACTGACCGTAATGCTAACTCTAATACTGACCCTGACCCTGACCTTGATCCTGACTCTGACCCTGACGCCAAAGCTGTCCCTGATCCTGACCATAACCCTAAGCTTGACCCTGACAATGATCCTGACCCTGAACCTGACCCTGACCCCGGCACTGAACCTGAACCAGACACTGACCCTGACCCTGACAGTGATCCTATCCCTGACCCTGATTCTCACCCTGACCCTGACCCTAACCCTGACCGTGAACTAAACTTGACCCGAACCCTGACCTTGACCCTGACCTTCACGTGACCCTGACTCTTACCTGAACATAACCCTAAACCTGACCCTGACTGACCCCAGACCTAACCCTGACTCTGACACCGACGTTAACGGTGACCGTGACCCTTATCCTGACCCTGACCCTGAACCCTACCGTAATGCTTACCCTGACCCTGAACCTGACTCTGTCCCTACCCCAGACCCTTCCCGTAACACTAAACCTGACCGTGACTCTGACACTGACACTGACCTTAAACTGGATCCTGACAGTGACCCTGATTCTAACGCTAACCCTAACCCTGACATGGACCCTGACCTTGACCCTAGGCCTAACCCGAAAACTAACCCGAAAACTAACCGTAATCTTAACCCGAACACTAACCCTGACCCTGACCCTGACCCAGACATTGATGCTAACCCTGACCCTGCCACTCACCTTGACACTGACCCTGAACCAGACCGTAACCCTGTACCATCCCTGAATCTAATTCTTACCATGACACTGACCTTGACACTGACCTTGACCCTAACACTGACCCTGAACTTGAGCGTGATTCGGAAGCTAACCCTGACCCTGACCCGGACAATAAACCTGACCCTGACCCTGACCTTAAACCTGACCTTGACACTGGACCTGAACATAGCCGTAACACTAACCATTACCCTAAACCCAACCCTAGAGCTAACCCTAACCCTGACACTGGCCTTTACCCTGCCCCTGACCAGGACCCTGATCCTGACTCTAACAGTGACCTTAACAGTGACCCTAACCCTGACCCTGACCCTGAACATAACCATCACCCGGACCTTGATATTGACCCTCAAACTCAACTCGGCATCCACCCTGAGCCTGACTCTGAACCTAACCCTGACACTGACATTGACCCTCATCTTGACACTAACCCACACCCGAACCATGACCCTGACCCTGACCGAAACCTGACCCTGACCCTGACCAGACACTGATGTTGATGCTCCCCCTGAACCTGACCTTGTCTCTGAACCAGACCCTGACCATGACAGAGACACTGAACCTGACCTTGAGCGTGCCCCTGATGCTAACCCTCACCATCAAGCTGACCCTGACTCTGAACCAGACCCTAACCCTAACACTGACCATGACTGAACCTATAACACTATACCTGACCTTGACCCAGACAATGACAGGAAAACTAAGCCCGACCTTGACTTTGACCCTCACCCTAAACCTGACAGTAAAGCTAACCCTGACCCTGACCGTGATCGTGACCCTAACCCTGACTCTAACCTTGACCCTGACCCTGACCCTAACTCAAACTCTGACCTTGATCTTGACCCCGAATCTAAACCTGACACTAACCCTGACCCTGACTCTGAACCTGACACTGACGCTAACCCTCACCCTGACCCTGACACTGACCCTAACCCTGACCCTGAACCTGACCCTGAGACTGATCTTGACACTGACCCTACACTATCCCTAACCCTAACACTTACTCCAAAACTAACCCTAACCCTAAACCTAACCCTGACACTGACCCTGACCCGAATCAGGACCCTGACCCTGATCTTGACCCTAACCCTGACCCGACCCATGACCTCACCCGGACCAAAACCAAAACCCTGATTGTGACACTGACACAGACCCTGACCCTGATGTTGACGCTGGCCCTGACCCTAACTCTCAAAATGACCCATGCCTGAAACTGGACCTGACCTAACACCTACACTGACCCTGAGCCTGACTCTGAACCTAACCCTGACCCTCACCCTGACCCTCAATTGAACACTGACCCTGACTCGAAACCTAACCCTGACCCTGACCTTGACCCTAACCCTAACTCAGACCCTGGCCCTGACCCTGACCTTGTCCCTGACGCTGACCCTGACCCTGACCTGATACTGATTCTGACCCTGAACCTCACCCTGACCCAGATCCTAACCCCAAACCTAAGCCTAACCCTAACACTACCCTAACACTAAACCTTTCCCTAACTCTCTCTGGTCCATTTTCATGTGCAATATACCACGTACTTGGTGCACTTCAGAGAAACAAAGCACGGTTCCCAAAGCAAATCCAAATAAGAATTGTACTTCATATGGCTTTAATGCTGCTGTGATACATTTCACTAAACAATGCTGCAAGACCTGTGCAACTTTGCGTTTTTCTGGTACTAACTCAAATATTCATATTGGGTTCTTGTGCGTTACCACCTATCAATAACACTACCAGTGATTGCTAACCGGGACGTGTAAGAGAGAACTACAAAAATGGTATCTGGTGCAATATCATATATTATGAAGTTTGCTTCAGTGGCAGCAAGGCAGATGCCTCGTATTCCAGGAAAACGAGAACCCGCTTCCTGCGAATTTCTACTATCGGAACTCCAGGAATTCAGTTAGCACATTCATACTTTCAGGATCATAAGGAGAACACATGTAATCTCTGTGAAAACAGCAATTGGGCAGGTACACTGATAGTTCCATGTGCAATAAAGGACGTACTTGGTGAAGTTCTGAGAAAGACGGCACTGTAAGCCAAAGTAAGTCCAGATGGGAATTTTACAGTTTACATTGCTTATGAGCACGAACCGTAGCTCTAATGGCATTACACTATATGCTGCACTTTTGTGATTCCAAGCGTTTCACCATAGCTTTTATTGGGTGATTCTGAAATAGAGACTGATATCCCGCACATGAAAATCGAGAACTATTGCAATGGATCAGGATGCAATGTGCTTGATCAATGAGCGTGCTTGATTTTCAGCAAGCAGAGTGACTTGAATCCCGGGACATTCTGGACCCGCTTCCTACGAATTTACACCATAAGAAGTGTGTGGCATTCAATGATCACTTAGAAGTTGAAATGTGTCATTGGCCTTCGATATGCTTCCCTCAAACATACGTCACATCTTTAAATCTTGCAATCGGCATTCTCTCTGGTCCATTTTCATGTGCAATGTAACAGGTACTTGGTGCACTTCAGAGAAACTTAGCACAGTTCCCAAAGCAAATACAAAGAAGCATTGTACTTGATATGTCTTTGGTGCTGTGATACATTTCCCTAAACAATGCCATAAGAGCTGTGCAACTTTGTGTTTCTCTGTTACAAACTCAAATATTCATAATGGCTTCTTGTACTTTACAAACTATCAATAACACTAATAGTGATTGCTAACCTGGACGTGTAAAAGGGAACTACAGGAATATTTGGTGCAATATCATATATTATAAAGTTTGCTTCAGTGGCAGCAAGGCAGATGCCTTGTATTCCAGGAAAACGAGAACCCACTTCCGACGAATTTCCACTGTCGGAACTGCAGGAAATCACGTTGCACATTCATACTTTCAGGATCATAGGTAAAACACATGTCACTTCTGTCAAAAGAGCAACTGGCAGGTACTCCGATATTCTCATGTGCAATAAAGGATGTAATTGGTGCAGTGAAAAGAAACATGGCAGTGTAGGCCAAAGTAAATCCAGATTGGAATTTTATAGTTTACACTGTTAAGAGCACTAAACGTAGCGCTTATATGATAACACCATATTCTGCCCTTTGGTGTTTCCAAGCATTTCACCATAGCTTTTCTAGGGTGATTCTGAAATAGAGATTGACATCCGATACAGGAAACGCGAGAAGTATTGCAATGATTCAGATGCAATGTGCTTGATCCATGAGAGTGCTTGATTTTCAGCAAGCAGAGTGACTTGAATACCGGTACATTCTGAACCCGCTTCCTACGAATTTTCACTATATGACCTTTGTAGCATTCAGTGATGACTTAGATGTTGAAACGCGTCACTGGCGTTCAATATGCTTAACTAACAGATACGTCACATCTTCACATCCTGCAATCGGCATTCTCTCTGGTCCTTTTGCAGGTGCCAAAATCCAAGTACTTGGTGCACTTCAGGAAAACAAAGCACAGTTTCAAGGAATACAAATAATAATAGTCCTTGATACGACTCAGTGTCGTGATATATTTCACTAAACAATGCTGCAAGAGCTGTGCAACTTTGCGTTTCTCTGTTACAAACGCAAGTATTCAAAATAGCTTCTTGTGCGTTACACCTTATCCCTAACACAAACAGTGATTGCTAATCTGAAGGACAGAGAACTACAGGAATGGTATCTGGTGAAATATCATATATTCTGAAGGTTGCTTCAGTGGCAGCAAGGCAGATGCCTTGTATTCCAGGAAAACAAGAACCCGCTTACTACGAATGTTCAGGGTCGATTCTCTAGGAATTCACTTAGCACATTCATACTTTCAGGATGATAAGTGAAACGCATGTCACATCTGTCAAAACAGCAATTGGGCAGGTACTCTGATAGTCTCATGTGCAATAAAGGATGTATTTGGTGAAGTTCTGAGAAACACGGCAGTGTAGGCCAAAGTACATCCAGAGGGGAATTTTACAATTTACATTGCTTATGAGCAAGTACCGTAGCTCTATTAGCATTACACTGTATGCTGCACTTTTGTACTTCCAAGCGTTTCACCATAGCTTTTCTTGGGTGATTCTGAATTAGAGACAGATATCTCATACATGAAAGGCGAGAACTATTGCAGCGGTTCAGGATGCCATGTGCTTGATCATTGAGCGTGCTTGATTTTCAGCAAGCAGAGTAAGTTGAATACCGGGACATTCTGAACCCTTTTCCTACGAATTTTCCCTATAGGAACTGTGTGGCATTCAATGATCACTTCGATGTTGAAATGTGTCAGTGGCGTTCAATATGCTTACCTAAAAGATGTGTCCCATCTTTACATCCTGCAATCACCATTCTCTCTGCTCCACTTTAATGTGTAATATGCCACGTACATGGTGCACTTCAATGAAACAAAGCAGAGTTCCCAAAGCAAATACAAATAATAATTGTGCTTGAAGTGGCTTCAGTGATGTGATACATTTAACGCAACAGTGCTGTAAGAGCTGTGCTGCTTTGCATTTCTCGGATACAAGCGCAAGTATTCGAAATAGGTTCTTCTGCATTCCAACCTATTTCTAACTCTAACAGTGATTGCTAACCTGGACATGAAAGATTGATCTACAGGAATGGTATCTGGTGCAATATCATATATTATGAAGTTTGCTTCCTTGCCAGCAAGGCAGATGCCTTGTTTTTTAGTGAACCGAGATCCCGCTTCCTGTGAATTTTCACTGTCGCATTTCTGGGAATGCACTTAGCAAGTTCATACTTTCAGGATCCTCAGTAAAACAAAAGTCACCTCTGTCCAAAGAGCAATTGGGCAGGTACCCCGATATTCTCATGTGCAATCAATGAGATACTTGGTGCATTTCAGAAAAACACGGCAGTGTACCTCAAAGTCAATACAGAATGGAATTTGACACTGTACAGTGCTTACAAAACCTACCATAGCTATAAGAGCTTAACCCCATACACTTCACCACTGCGTCTTCAAGCGTATCAAAACAGGAGTTTTGGGGTGATTCTGCAATAGAGAGTGATATCCGATACAAGGAAAGCAAGAATTGTTGCACTAATTCGAAATGCAATCTTATTTCAACCTTCACCATAAACCTGACCCTGAAACTGACGCAGACCCACACCCTAACCCTGAACCTCACCCTGACCGTAAACCTAACCCTCACCATGACCTTGTCCCAGAGGCTGACCCTAAACCTAAACATGACCATCACCTTGACACTGACCGTAAACCTGACAGGAAATGTAAGCCTGACACTGGCCTCGACACTGAGCCCGAACCTGACCCTAACTTTAACTCTGACCTTGACCGATGATGCTGACAGTAAACCTGACACAAAACCTGACCCTGAGTTTCAACTTGACACTAACCATAATCCTTACCTGACCCTGACCCTGAACTTGACCGTAACCCTAATCCTGAAACTGAACCTGACCCAAACCCTAAACTTGATCCTGACCTTTAACATGACCCTAATCCTGTCCCTGACCCTGACCCTAATCCTACCCTTGACCCTGTTACTGACCCTGACTCTTACGCTGACCCCGACACTGAACCTGAACCTGACCCTCACCCGGACGCTAATCCGGACGCAGACACTGACACTGATTCTGACGCTAACCCTTATCGGTACACTTACCCTGACACAGACCCTGACCTTGACGCTAGCCCCAAGCCGAACCCTATCCCAAAAATAACCCTAACCTTAAACCTAACAGTAACCCGGACCCTGACCCTGAACCAGACCTTAATGCTAACCCTGACCCTGACACTGACCCCGACTGTGACCCTGTCCTTGACCCTGAACATGAGTATAAACCTAACATTTACCATGTCCCTGACCCTAACCCTGACACTGACCATGATCCTAACCCTATGGTGACCCTGATACGGACCCTAACCCTGGCCCTGATTTTAACCCTCGATTTCATCCTAACCCTAAACCTAACCCTAACCTATCCCTAAAAGGAACCCTAACCCACACACTAATGGGACACTGACCCTGTCCCTGACCCTAAACCAGACCCTAACTCTGACCCTGACCTTGACTCTGACCCTGAACCAGACTGTGACCCTGAACCATACCGAACCTGAATTCTTACCATGACGATGACCTTGACCCTGACCTAGACCCTAATCCTGAACCTGAACCTGAGCCTGCCTCCGAAGCTAACCCTGACCCTTACACTGACCATAAACCTAACCCGGACTCGGACCCTAAACGTGACCTTCACCTTGAACCTGAACATAAGCGTACCACTAAGCCTTACCCAAAGAAAAACCCGAACGCTAAGCCGAACCCTAACATTGGCTTTTTCCCAGACCTTAACCATGACCTTGACCCTGACCCTGGACCTGACCATAACCCAAACCCGGACCCTAAACCAGACCGGAACACTAAACCTGACCCTGACCCTGACCGTGATTCTCAACCTAAGCCTGACCGTGACCCTGACACTAATCCTCACCCTAACCGTGACTTGAACCTGACCGTAACCCTAACACTTACCCTAACACTAACACTAACACTA